>CM051498.1:20787586-21267413 GCA_028031935.1 Paedocypris micromegethes | reverse complement strand
CTCTCTCTCTCTCTCTCTCTCTCTCTCTCTCTCTCTCTCTCTCTCTCTCTCTCTTTCTGATTGCTTTTCCAAGCACAGGAATTTAAAGCTCTCGATGGGGCCACAACTCGCCTCTGAAAAAGCAATTAAGTCTTCATTTAAACCATTTGTTCCACTTTCTTGCTGCAGGCCTAAAGCTCAGCCTATACAACCTTCTCAGGACTCCTTCAGAGAGGCTTTGTCGAGAAAGAAACTCCTGCTCGCACACACACACACACACACACACACACACACACCGTCACACTGGCAAAACCTATAACAGGTTAACACATTAACAGTTTCCAGTTGCTACTCAGCATGAAATGTCAGGCTAAAGGAGAGCAAAAATATGAAAAATTCAAAGCATACCACATGCCAGAAGAGCCAGAGGCCGGGACGAGTGTGTGCGTGCGCGCGCGCTCGAGAATGACGTCTTGTCTGGATAATTGGTACAGGAATCGCATCAGAAATGCTTTCTTTTCCACGGATTCCAATGGTCATCATTGCACTGAACCACGGCCAGCAAAAATGTAATGAAAAGCCAGCTGATCCGAGTTGCTGTGCGGCCTTGTGATGTCATTTCCTCTGCTTGTGAGGGAAGAGAGACGGCAGTGAGCCAGGAGGCCGCCGACTTCGCACCGTGTGCTTCCCGTGACAGCTTGAAGACATACAGTTGTTGCGCATCCTGCTGCTTAATGCAAGCCAGACCTTTGGATTCCATGTCTGCTGTTTTCTCTCCTGCCTTTCACTTCTTCTCTTGGAACCGTTGCCGTGTCCTTCTTTCGCTCTGTGCCGAGGAGCAAGATGACTGACTTGTTTGAAATGCGTGTTTAGATATATTTACAGGAGAACATTGTATTTGTTTTCATACTTTTTTTTGTGAATATTGAAAGTGCAATTTTGGCAAATCATTTTAGGTTTTTAAACCGTGGCATTCAGGGATCAGGTTCAGTGTCGTGCGTCAGTTGTGGGACCTGGTGGTCCAGGATTCGAAAATGAAGGCTTTTAGACGTATATTTTTTAACTAGGCCAGGTTCAGTGTCGAGCAAAAGATGTTCATTTCTTCGCTTTCCTGCTCTGATTCGTCATACATTTTGATTGATTGTAATTGGATCAATCACAATGTGATTGTGATCACTTATGCGACTTAAACATACGCATAAGATTTACATATACATAAGATTTTTTTAGTGATAGTGACACACAAATGTCATTTTATTTATCTGCAGAATTATGCCAGATGAAAAATAAAAAAATGTGAAAAAAAATTTTAAATCCTGCTGTACACATTCCTCCTCTGATTCATCATAGTGAAGGACTCTGATTGGTTGACTTTTTAATTATGCGCATACGATTGTTGCATCTGTTGAACCAAACACTAGTTTGAACATATCATAAAAATAGTAAATACCACAACAGTCTTGGTCAATTTACAATTTTATTTATTTATTTATTAATATTTTTTTTTTGCATTACAATTTTTCTTCATACTTTTGCTTTTTCACAATTACACATTGTCAATTTGCCCCATTTTTATTTTCGCTCTATTTTTTCTTTTTCCAAAAGAGTTTACGTAATTCCTAAACAATGGATGCCGTTTGTGGTGCTGGGCATGCTGGGTATCCATAGGGGTCGGGAGAAGCAAGTGTTTGCAACATTTGTACAGATGTTGTGTTATTTTTATAGCTCTCCTCCATTTGCTGGGTGGCATTTCCTCCAGTGTTAACAGCAAGGTTAACTGCGCACAGCCGCACTCAGGGACTCCGGCCAATTTTTTATTGTTACACTAACTCAAGCAATTTTTCTCTCTCTCGGTCTAAAAGCCCCTCACATACGGACCCCCGGCTTCTGATGGGGAGACTTCAGATTTATTTCCCGGAGAAGCACGAATGGCGGAGCGTGTGTAGCCGTAATGGCTTTAGCGTCGGAGGAGGTCGCTAGCTGTGATTAATGCCTTACTCGTTCCTCGTATACGTTTATAGAAAAAAAACGACTTGTTTTTTTTTCCGTTTTATTGAATCTTGAATTTTTTTATTGGGTTGATCTGGAGATACGTATTTGGAATAGGATTTTTTAGTGTACTTTATTGCACTTTTTTACACTAACACAATTCTGATTCCGAATAGCAGGAGAATTGGATGGATGGATGGATGGATGGATGGATGGATGGATGGATGGAAAGCATGTCAGCTAACTTCAATAAGATTTTTCTTACAGCGTATGTCTTTGTGTCCTCAGCTTACCAGACAGCGGTTGGTGAATTCCGAGGGAATCATAAACCCAAACGCCTTCTACATATATTTATCCGCCTGGGCAAGCAATGACCCCGTGGCCTATGCTGCGTCCCAGGCCAACATCCGTCCAGACCCTCCGGAATGGCTCCATGACAGGACGGATTCCATTCCTGCCAGCAGATTCAACAGTGAGTGAAATAACACGTGCTGCTCCGCACCCACTTTACTATTTTACTTGTATTATTTATAATTTCTATTTATTATTTGTGATCTAACACCGTTCTATCAGCCTGCACTACAAACACACAATGTTTAAGGAGTAGCAATATTTGAACGTTTTGATTAAGAATATATAACTGTAATTGTAATGTTGAATTCAAGTGGGATTGTGCTTTTTTTTATTTTTTTTTTTTTTTGCAATCACATTTTCTAGGTTTTTTTTTTTTTTTTAATACAACACATTTTTAGTATTAAAAAGTAACTTGTAAAAAACTGCATTTAGAAGTTTTGGGAATTTTATTATAATTATTACCTGTTCTATGTAAACCAAACTTTTCAATTATCTTAAAGAAATATGTTTGTTCTTTTAATTTTTTAATTGTTCATTTTCATTCATTTGTGAATTAATCATATTTAATGTTAGATTTAATTGTGTTTTTAATATTAAGCTCTATTTAACTTATTAACCACTAAATACTAAATATAAACATACTAAATATACCAAAACTATAAACAAAAAAACCCCATAATACCTCATAATGGTTTGCTTGGCTTATTTAAATACAAAAGTATTCACAACACAATATTTTTAACTAAACGTTTTTAAAAAAAAAAAACAATGTTTAATCCTTTCCTCAAACGTTTAACATTTTAATTCTTGTAAAGTTCTTATAAAATTATTTGATTTATTTATTTAATTATTTGAGCCAAATCACTGGTCATTTTGCCGTTAACTGAGAAGAATGATCATGCATTTAATTTGACGCTAAAGACATCACCTGCCATTGGTTTTTGTCGTCCGCGTTGACGTACGTTGGCGCGAGACCTCCGCACACAGTGGTCCTTCAGGGGTAACGTGACTGGATAACAAGCCCAGGCTCGAGCCCCCGCAGCAGGCTGGCAGACGTCCAGCTCTCGGCCTGATGGAAATTTATAGCGCAGATTATAACTGGGCAAAAGCATGTTTAGCAAGTGGTCCTGCGTGACCCCTCCAGACACTGGAACACACACACACCATTTTTTTTTTATTTTTGTGGTTGTACGAGTGGCGCTTATCCGAGTCCAGTAGCCGGAGTGATGAGTCGTTCCAGGCCTGCTGCTGAAAGCCCTGCAGTGCACAGAAGCTTTGATGACAGGTGATAACTGTCAGCGCCAATCTGGCAACGCGCAAAGCTTTGATAGTCATCTGCGTGTGTGTTCGTCCCGTGCCGGCGTTTCGACAGCGTAATTACCGCAGATCAGCGTCAGAATTGACACCCGGCAGCGTGTGGAGATTTGATAGCTTGTAATTGTGCCCCCTTCTCTTCCTGGGGCAGCGCGGAACTAGGTGCTTTTAACACTGCCAGAGGTTTTGATCTGCCTTTAGTTACCGTAAACCCCAAGGATCGTAAAAACACGATATAATCTGATACCTGAGAATTGAGTCAAGATTTTTTCTTTTTTTTGCAGTTCCCGCCGCTGAGCCCATCGAATATGCACAGTTCCCCTTCTACCTCAACGGGCTTCGGGAGACGCCACAGTTCGTGGAGGCCATCGAGAGCGTCCGTGCCATCTGCAGCAACTACACCCGGCGTGGCCTGCCCAGCTACCCCAACGGATACCCCTTCCTCTTCTGGGAGCAGTATGTGGGCCTTCGCCATTGGCTCCTGCTCTCCATCAGCGTGGTTCTGGCCTGCACGTTCCTGGTGTGCGCCGTCTTCCTGCTCAACCCCTGGACTGCTGGAATCATTGTGAGATTCTTTTTTTTGATGATGATGATGATGACACCATTATTCATCTGTTTTGTTTCCTTATCATTATTTTCGTCTAATAATTTAACTTGCACCAAGCGTTCGTTTTTGAATAAAGATTATTTATTATTATTACATTGATTAAAATTATTTTATTATCAATAACCTATTAGTAGTAATTAACACGACATACACTAATATTAAATGCATGCTAGGTTATTTAATATTTATATAGTTATAAATATATTGCTAATCATTAATACTGACTATTAATATTACTACTATGTTTAAACTGATTATTATTTTTATTACTACTACTAATAGTGCTTTACAGTAATTACTACTCTTAATGAACAGAAGTAGTTTAATTTCACGGGAAAAAGCTGAACAATATTTATAATTTAACAATTGCCATGACTAGTAAGCAGCAGAAAGGCGTCAGTGGCCAGGAAAACAAAACTCTAAACCAAAGAAGGATGTTGTAAGATGCGGCCCTAATGTGATTTCAAATACGTAACCGGAAAAAATGACTCTCAGTCTGGCATATGAACCGAAACGTAATCTGCTCTGTGTCACTGCTCGCTGCTTTCCGCGTTCCGAGTGTTTAAGTCATCGTGCCTCTCGGAGATGATAGCCAGTTTGACCGTTTGTTTTACTAGAGACTTGAAAAGAGAAGTTATAGCCCTGCTTTAGGTTCACCATTTCGCTTACGGCCCAGACCACCGGCGGCCCCCTTAAATTCCATACGCCCCACACTTCCGCAATACAAAACCCTCCCCCCTCAGCGCTTTTCCCTCAGTCGCCGTTTACTTCATCCTTCTTCAAAGACCCTCGGGCCCCCCCAGTAACCTAAGACTCATCAGCTGATGATGGCATTTACTTAACCAGTTCCCAACCCAATACAAGCGTCACAAACTCGCCGCACAGACCTTTCCCCCACATTCCTCTAAGCTGGCATGAGCCCACTTCTCTTTAATCTTTGGAAAACACGTTTCGGGGTTTGTGAAGGATCATGCTGATGGTTTAATGTTGGCTGCTCTCTCTGACAGGTTTTGGTGTTGTCCTTGATGACAGTGGAGCTGTTTGGCATGATGGGTTTGATTGGCATCAAGCTCAGCGCTGTGCCCGTGGTCATCCTCATCGCTTCTGTTGGCATCGGGGTGGAGTTCACCGTCCACGTGGCTCTGGTGAGCGCTACTCGTTGTAACGTTTGCTTATCATTGGGAAGGGATTTTCAAGAATCATTAGAGGATGCTCTTGTATTTTAGTTATCCAAAAAAAAACATTTTCAAAGCATTTTTCAAAACCATGTTTCTTGATAGCATATACAGTAAAACTATACTTTTATCTATGCGCTCATAATCTGATACACACAACAATACAATACAAAATATTGCCCACTTACAGTGCCATTACTGTATTTTATCAAAATTCTGTTATTTTTCTGATTCAATGGAGTGAGGGGAAACTATCTTTGAAGTAGAATGTTATTCTCATTGAAAAATTACAACAAAACTCTGGTGTATCCAAAACTCTATGTATCTAGCAGCAGTTTACAATAAAAAAGAGAAGAGCTTTACAGTATATATAGTATATACTTTATATAATTTTATAGTATAGAATAAGCACAAAAAAGGAAAAGAAAAATCTCGGTAAAGTGGGGAAAAAAACATTTTTGGCTGGTTGGTTAGATGGATGGATGGATGGATGGATGGATGAATGGTCGGTTGATTGGTTTGTTAA
This sequence comes from Paedocypris micromegethes, assembly GCA_028031935.1. NCBI lineage: Eukaryota > Metazoa > Chordata > Actinopteri > Cypriniformes > Paedocypris > Paedocypris micromegethes. Next base: position 21,261,469 of record CM051498.1, on the reverse strand, counting down.
ATGGATGGATGGTTGGTTGGTTGGTTGGTTGGTTGGATAGATAGAGAGAGAGAGATAGATAGACAAACAGACAGATAGATTCAAATCTTCTTCTCTTAGACACACGACAAAAGTCATTTAGATTTTGTGAAATGATATTAAATAAGATCTTTTCCCACAGGCGTTCCTCACAGCCATCGGGGACCGGAATAAACGAGCGGTTCTTGCCCTTGAGCACATGTTTGCCCCTGTCCTGGACGGAGCTTTTTCAACTCTTTTCGGGGTCTTGATGCTGGCAGGGTCCGAATTTGACTTCATAGTCAGGTACATTTGTCTTTTAATTGCCCCACTCCCCCCATCCTGGTTTGCCGTTTTGTTTTCCATTGATCCTACTATTGTCCTACAATCCCCTACCATCTCCATGTGCTTTTTGCTTCATGCTGTTGAAACTCTGCTATCTTTCCCCCAACTTTTCTTTTTTTTGTTTTGTCCAATGGCTTTCTGAAGACATTTACTAGCGGAGCTCAGAGAGGGCTATTCCGCAGAAAATCAAGGAGTGGAAATTAGGAGTGACAGACACGGCTACTTGGAGGCCCTAAATCACTAACTTCTCAATGTTTTATGTTCTTTGCACGAGCAAACGCATCCCTGCGAGTCCAAAAAGATCTCGTATTTTATCGTCTCTTGGAGTGGTATGGAGGATTTTACAGTCGAAGTTCAAATCGCACGTTCTTCCAGCCGAGTGTTGGACGTTTGAGTGATGAGCATTAACGCCATTTCCACCAGGGGAGAGGACAAATGGTAGCTCATTCCAATTAGAAACCTGGAGAAAGACCACAGCTCTCGACCTCCAGATCACTCGCGAAGCAAAGCCAGAAAAACAATGCACACACACACACACACACACACACACACTTCGTCTCCCGCCGCAGACCACACTGGACCCCAGATCCTCTCACAGGCTCCTATTGAAACGCAACTACTGTTATTTCATCAAACAAACCCCCTGGCCTCCAACGATATGGAAAAAAGCTGTATTTTTACAGCCTTGTAGGAATAAATGTTTTCCTGACTTTCCTCTGTCAGGTCTGCCGATGTTTGGAGTCTAAACAGATCGGATGTGTTGATCGGTGAAGTATGCGCTCCCTCGTTCCGCTAGAGAGAAGTGGCTTTTGACATTGGCGAGGCCTGGTGCTGCGGACGACCCAAGCAGCGCGCAACGATGCTTTTGTTGAAAGCATCCGTGGAAAATGTGAGCGGTGTATATCACTCATCATGGCTGTCCGTCGGCCCATTGAACAAATCAACACAATTCCAATATGTTGATGTGTTCTGCTCCGCGTGATTGTCTCCGTGTGCGGTGGAGCGCCAGCTGAACACAAACCCCAAACTGCAGTTCCAGAAGAGTTGCTCGGGAGTCTTGATGAAATACAGGACTACTTATTCTCAGAGTAAGACTAAATAACACCAGACTGAAGCGAGCGGCGTCGTCTTGTTTAAACGCGGTGGGTGCTCTCCTTGAACCTCCCTAAGGACATAAATAAGGTAAGCGTGAAGGCCTGTGGAGCCCCAGAGAGACGCTCACCTTGCTCAGCCATTGCAAGACGCCGTCTGCGGAGCGCCTGTAAACCTGGAGCATCGTGGTTTATAAATGTGTCTCTGAGTTTAGTCTGTGCTGCAGCTGTGTTGAAAACCAGCTGGCGGCCATTTGCTAATGCATCCCGTGTCTCACACACACTCTCTTTAATCCCAGTGTTAGTGTAGAGACATCAACATTGGCCGGTGTGTGTGCCAGACAAACGCACAATTGCCTTTTTAGAGCGATGGGAATAGCTCTGACACACACTCACACCCACTTACATGTTATAAATGTTATTAATTTTTCACGTTGTTCACACTATTGTAGATTGGAACTTCTGAACAATTTAACTTTTCTCAGATTTGTTGTTTCACAGACATACTAAAGAATTTCGGAACTGTCTGCACTGTTTGTCAATGACAAATTTATTCTGAAATTTGAACAAGAGGTGGATTTTAAGTGCCTGGTTATTTTTGCGGAAATCCACAATTTTTTTTACCTAGTCAACTGGCTTGGGACACATTTAATCCCACTTGCAAAGCAATTTCGTTTGCGCCAGAAATCTTTAACTTTTCCTGTAACTACTCAGTTTTTGGCAATATTCAGTTGGCAATATTACAAGTTCAAGTTCAAACAAACTTTTAATCGAGTTTAACCTTGTGAAAATCTGACCTGGCTTGTTCGGTTGTCATAAACTTTCAGTAGAATCGATAAAGAGTGTCCAGTGATCATCTGGCTGCTGTGAACGTTGACGTACGTGACTCGCTTGAGCAGTAGAGGTGTGTGTTATCAGTTCAGGATTGTTTTTCTTAAGGTATGGCAGGTGGCTCAACTAAACCAGTCACAAGGAAGGTTAGCGAGGAAGCAAAAGGGCAGGGGAAACTGGTAACAAGACAAAACCAGCAAACAGTAATGGGCACTGTCAGAATACCAGTTCCATCAGCCCAATGAGGAACTTCCTGACTGGATCTTGTCACTCTGATTGGTCATTTTAGCCACAGTGGTTGACTCTTTTGCGATAGAAATGACTCAAAGTTTTCTTGTTTTTTTTTTTTTTCATGTTGTTCAAATACAGAGGACCTACGCTTAAGTACGCACACGTTGACTTATCATCCTGTATTATTATTATTAATATTAGCATCTTGCTTCAAAAATTGAAATATATAAAATATAAAACAGAGCAACTTATTTTTGTCATTTACAAAACAGGGGCAGAAATGTGAACTGCAGCAATCGACACTGATACTTTGCCGGAGAAGCAAAAAGGAGGAAAAAAGGGAAGCCATAATGAAGAAGCGAAAAAGAGCAAGGGAGTGGAGGGAGGGATTTGCAGCGGAGATTGGGGGGTCTTACCTGATACTCTAGAGATTTAATTAGAGCAGGGGATTGTGAAAGGCAGGGAAATTTCACAGGGGCTTAGCAGAGAAAGAGTGATGGAGAGAGAAAGAGGAAAGTGAATGTGCTTGAGGCCAGGCGAGAGGGGCCGGTAGTCCTTCCTCTCCTCTCTTCCTCCTAGACTAAATTGTTTAAATTCTATACCGTTCATTTCATTTGTTTGCTTCTGTTTTTTTTGTCTTTTTTTTAAGCAATGAGGCCCCCGTCTCTTTTGTGCTCAGCTTCTCTTCTCCAGTGAGCGTCTCTCCACATTCCTTCCCGTTTCGCTTTCCCGATGTTTGCTTGTACTTCACTAACCCCGGGAAAAAAAGGAGGAAAAAATAGTTTTCTTTTCCTTTTGTCCATGCCTTTGAATTAACCAACTAATTGTGGTCTCTGCTTCTCCGTGCTGCTTTGTAAAGACTTCTTTGGAGACTTTCTCCGGCACAAGGTAAATTTGGTTTAGGGCTAAACCTGATTAAAGTGTTTTCATGGGCAAATGTTTGAGTGACTTTTGCTTGATGAAGTGGATGTTTTTAGCTTTGTGTGATTTGACAGTCGTTGGTTGTGTGATTCCAGGTACTTCTTTGCTGTTCTGGCCATCCTGACAGTGCTGGGCGTTCTGAATGGACTGGTGCTTCTCCCCGTCCTCTTGTCTTTCTTTGGTCCGTATCCTGAGGTAAGAAGATGGACATTGTTCATTACTGACTCAAAATGAGCAAAATAAAAATTCCCCAAATTTGAACGAAAGTTAAAGAAACTGAATGAACTGGCTCTTTCCTCGGTACAAATCTATTTCGTAAGTTGAGGTACCACTCTATATTGAAAACTACAAAAATGGCTGCTCTGTAGTTTTTGAGATGAGTGTGGCCTGGGTATTAATTTAAACAAAATTATTTAAAATTATTTTTTAGAGTTCATTTTTATCCATTGTCCATAACTAATGTAACTAGTTTTAATATTGCTGTTAAGCAAAACTGTCGAAATACTGATAAAAATTTCAGGTAATTTAGAAAAAAGAAATTCTATTCTAGGCCTAGAAATTGTATCGTCTTTTTATTGGCTTGACATTTTAGGCTCTAATTCAGCGTCTCTTTATTAGCCTGTTTTTGGTCTTAAGAACCTCTCCTTTAACTTTCCCAGGTGTCTCCAGTGGACGGACGAAGCCGACTGCCGACCCCGTCTCCAGAGGCTCCTCCACCGGTGGTCCGCTTCACCACCAGACCCCGACACACCACTCCTGGTGCCGGCTCCGACTCCTCAGATTCCGAATATGGTTCCAACACTACTGTGTCTGGCATTAGCCAGGAGCTCCAGCAATACGACCTCCAACCCAATCGAAGACGATCAGCCAAGCTGGAGGAGGTGCGAATCGCCACCGGCGGACGACAAGGCTCTCGGCAAGTGGAGATGCCAGTGTATTCGTCTTACATGGTGAGTCTGGGAATTCCAATGTGGTACCTGAGTTGTACTGTCAATGGACTCATGAAGGTGTGTGTTTTCTCCCAGGATGACTCGAGACAAGTGCAGCAGCATCACAAGTCCTCTCGTCTGCAGAGCTCTCAGGATGCTGCGTCTTCAAAGCAGCACTGTAGCAGGGACCTTAAGAGGGACTTTGGGAGCGGACCCCCGGCTCCCCCTCTCAGGCCCCGCATGGATGCTTTTGAAGCCGCTACTGAGCCAGGAGGCCGTTCTGGCCCCAACCACAGGGACCGTGGTGGAACCCATCGCCCACGTTCTCACAACACCTACTCACATCCTTCCACGGTCCCTAACTTCTGCCAACCCATCACGACAGTGACGGCCTCGGCTTCTGTGACCGTCGCCGTTCACCCCGGGATGCCCGGACACAATTCCACCTACCCTTCCCACCCCTCCAGCGACGGTTATCACGCTTCAGATGATGTCTACACTGACCCGCTCTTTTCGGATCCGCACGTGCCCTTTGACGAGAGCAAAGGCAACTCAAAGACTGAGAGCATTGAGCTGCAGGATCTCGAAAACGACTTGCCCAGTTTATGCTACACAAGACCTTCCAGCTGAGGTCAGTCCTTTCTCTCAATCATTTTAATCTGCATCCTTTCAACGTGACGACAAAATAATACTGCCATGTTTTTGGCGAATATTTCATTTTTGCTCATTTAGTTACTTAGTTAAATACAATCGCAACAAACAAATCCTAAACAAAAATAAAAATCGCATATAAAATGTAACATGTTTTAAACGAAAACAGTGAAGATCGCAAAAGGGAAATGAGAAGCAACAAAGTTAATGTACATTTTACTTTTAAATAAGTTAATGGAAATTCTGCTATGTTTTTAACTATTTTTTATATTTTTAAAAGAAATTTGATCATTTTAACAATTCAGCATTTTTTTATTTTGCATCTTTACCATTAAGTATTTTCCAGTTGTGTCGAACTAAATGTTAAGAGTGAAACAGTTCTACTGTTGTAGTCTTTGTAATCTGCGGGCAACTCTGATTGGCTCACATTTTAAACATGCCACCGACCATATCGACCACCGTTTCAGTGAACTTCCTTTAACCAAGCAGCCACTCACCCTGTCCTTTCTGTCTTCACAGTGGTTGAATGTTGAAGCTTGAACAGCCAAAGATGGATCGTCTGTCTGCCAGTGTGGCAGAAACATGGCGCTGCATGGCAGGGACACTCAGACCAGCGGCGCCATTCAGGTGCTCGACTCTGTTACTGTATAACCCTGGTGTATAATTGTTAGATATTTCTATAAGTATTTATGTGTACACAATTGTAAATAATGAACGAGAGTAGCTATAATTTGACCGGGGTTGTCGGAGTGCCCACCCATCATGTGTATCTGTGCCATAAGAAACTTAATTTGACAAACATTTCAGCGTAAATTTGTTGCTGCTTAAAATATTGTTGTAATGTTTGTATAATGCTATGCAATTTTTATTTTTGTTGTGGTCGTGTGTCTGTTTGCAAATGCGTTGTGCGATTGTGCGTGTGAACATGCGTGTTTCTTTCCAGTTCAGACCCCTCGACTCTCTCCGATGCGCATTTATCCACGAGAACAAGCAGTAATCGAGTCCGTCGGTTTCCATTGCACTTACTATTCTGTCCAGAAACGTAGACTAGAGCGTTGCTTTCGTCTTCAGAGGCACATTCAGGGAAATGTTTGCTAGAACTATAATAGTGCGCATTGTTTTTTTTAGTTGTTTTGCGGAAAAACACAGCGTAAATGGGAACAAGTGTGTTTGTGTGTGTGTGTGTGTGTGTGTGAGAGAGTGCGACCGAAAATTCATTTGGCTTTGGCCAAACTGATTGTTTAACTACAATTTGGACCCGAATCGAAAGTTTAACGGAGATTTATACTGATACATTATTTATATAAAATATATTAATATTTTTTTAATATTTACAGTTTTGACCAAAATTGAAAGTTTAGCTACTTTTTTGACCAAAACCGAAAATGTAACTACAGTCTTGATCGAAACTGACATTTTACCAACAGTTTTGACCGAAACCAAAAGTTTAACCACATTTCGGACTGAAACTGGAAGTTTACCTACCGTCTCAACCGAAACTTAATTTTCAATTTTGGCCAAAACTGAAAGATGTGCAGTTTGTCAGGAAATGTGCGAAAATGGTCAGCTTTGGCCTAAAATTAATATTCTGCTTAAAGTAAAAAAAATGTTTAAAAAAGCAGGCCAAAGCTATAACCATGTTGAAAATAAGTTTTTGGCAATCATGCGTTAAAATTCGGTCGCTCTCAAGCATGTGTATGTGTGTTAAGACATGTTTTTTCGGCTTTAACGTTAAATTGCTTATCACAAACCTGTGGTAGTTTAATTATGAAGAAGGAAGCGGGAACGCTTGTTGCTTGTGTCTTTCTGGATTTCTTCTTTCCCACCTAAACCAGTAATTTACTGTAAAACCTGAATCGCTCGGCTGATCAATTCAACTTTACATGGCTGAAATGATATAATGTGACCTTTTATTTCCTCTTACTGTGGAGAACGGGTTCCCATCGTGGCATTTTTTTCAGCTTTTTGAGGGGTTATATTTTCACTTTCTGAACTCGGTTTAAGCTACAACTGTACTGTCGTCAGCCATGGCTCTCATTGTCATTTTGAGGTTTTAATAAGCTAAACTAATAAGCATTTAGACGCCGATTCGTCGACCTCAATGACGAACCTCAACTACTGGCCCCAATTTAGCCAGAACTGTTCCGCGCGCTGACCTCACCTCGTAAAAATCCACCGCGTAAGGCCATGACGCTAATTGGAAGTTCCCCCCGACTGCCAAATGGTGCATGCGAGAGCTTTAGGGGTCAGAGGTCGTGAAGCCCCACCCCCCTCTGAGACCGCGTGTGTGTGAGAGCTTGATCATACGCCCCCCCTCTTCACCCCGTCCAGATCCACTTCCTGTCAAACGCGTGTCGTCCCTGTGATATGTTCTGTGTTGATTTATATTTTGTCTCCTACTTGTCACATTGGCAGAAATGGGAGAAAATTGAGGCTGGCAACTATTTTAGGTGTGTGTGTGTGTGTGTGTGTGTGTGTACATACATATATGTGTAACGTGTATATATATTTTGTATATACATATTCTGTGTGTTTTCTACTTTGGTCTTGCAATATTTATATTTTTGTATCATAAAATGTTTCGTTCGATTATTGTCCGAATGCCAGTTTTAACATTGCAGGGATTTTTACGTTTCTGTTTATTACACACTCACAGCTCCTTAATGTTACGTTATTGGATTTTGATCTGTATAAAGTGCTTACTAATGTTAAATAGGATAAAGAGTATATAACATTACGGATTCATCATAGCTCTTAGAGGATTCTAAACGGAGAAGAGACGGCGGTGCTTTCCTCCCGCGTGTGGCGTGGCTGTATGTACGTTTTCAGTTACAAAGATAAATGTATGCCATATAATTTATTTATATGAAAATTTATTTTTGTAGTGTACATAGTAGTTGTCAAGGTATTTGACAGAAGTATATTTTTAAAGAGTTTATATGTAATGCTATCGTGTTTGTGAGGACAGAACTGAGAAGACACTTTGGTTGCTAACTTGTTCTCCGACGACTAAAATCTCCCCGACACAGTGTTATAGAGACGAGAGTGAGTTCCATCCAGTTTATTTTTTTTTTGTTTTTGTGAAATGTTTAGCCATGAAAGTAGAAGAAATTGTTCTAGCTTCTCTGAATAATAATGTTCAAACACTGATAGAATTCTAACAAATAAAATATAACTTATTTGTCTCTGCTATACATTTAATAAATGACTCTTACATTTTTAACCTTGCCTGCTTTTGTCTTTGTTGCCATTGTCGTCAATCATTCATTATTGCTATTTTATCAATTTTGCTTTTACGTTCTGTCAAGTTCAAATTGAATTTACTATTAAAGCGCTTTTCATATGGAATCCAAATGGTGTCAAAAATACCAAAAGCACATGTTCCAGGAATAATCAGAAATGCTTTTTGTTTTTATTTTCTATTTTTTTTTTTTTTTTTTTTTTTTTTTTTTTTCGTAAAATTTTAAATAATTAAAAAAAAAAAACAATTCAACGATTCAAACAACAATGCTCGTTATGATTGGCTAAAATGAGAGTAATTTGTTTTCATTTATTTGGCAAAGTTTGAGACCCTCAAAGTCGCTTTACAGAAGACGACACGCACACACACACACACACCAATAACCTGGGGCAACAAAATGCTCCACCGTCCAATCACATCCAGGCATCATCATCACACACACTCAAGATCAATTTCATGTTTTCAAAAAGTAAAGGAAGAAGCACACAAGCACATGGAGAACATGCAATCCCAGAAAGACCCTGGTCGGCCTCAAACTCACACCTCGGGTCACAACCGAAACCAACAGAGGCGACAGCGCTACCCACTGCTCCACCGTGCCACCGGTAAAGCTGTTGTCGTGGTCATTTGTCATAAATCTTCGTCACACACGGCCCTCTCAAGGTCTTTTTGCTATTATATTCACAGTCTACGTTGTTAAAAATCCAGTTCTTTGTGCATAATGAGTCCCACCAATGATCTGGTGTGAGTTCTTCTCCAGAAGTTTGATGGATTGTCCTGGATTTGGTGTTATCTGGCTCTGACATCTGGCCAGCGATCTGACTCTCCCCCGTCCAGGCCACCACGACTCGGCTCGGCGCTCGGCTTCTTTGTATGATTCTGATTGACAGTTTTATAGACTGCAAGGAAATTGGTTGTAGTTACAATACAGCTGGTGCGCTCCGAGTAATGAAAAGGGGCATGTGGCCTTAAAAATCCCGTGATGGAAAGCGATTCCGGCTGCCCGCCTTCTAACTGCCGCCTGGGTGGCAGCCGTTTATTATTCAAACGCCACTCGCGACCTTCAGTGACCTCTGATCCACTGCAACCACTGGCTCTCTGGGGCGGCCACTCAGCCAATCAGATGTGAGCACAACTAAGAAAATGTAATTGTGGCAGATTAGATCTTAGACGCTATGGTAATTGGTGTCATTTTTTTTTTTTTCATTTCTATGCAATAAGGAATTTAAAATTGTAAAAATATTTGTGTTGAACAAATTTGTGCCTACACTGTTGACCTGTACACCACATTAGACATGCATTAACAGAACTAAATATATACTGTGTGTATATAAGTTTAAATAAATATATAAATGTTGGTATATATTTATGCTTATAATAAGTATTTATAAAAGTCTTTATAGATACTAAGTATACAATTCCAGTACTGCAAAATCAATAAATAGCCTAAACTTTTTAGTTTTTATCATTATTCATATATTTATCATATCATTTTTATTATTCGTTCATTTTTTGTCATTAATGTATTTTTAGTTGATATTTCATGCTTTTATTTCTTTAATTGTTAACTTTAATTGTTAACCTTGGTTTGGAAAAAATACATTTTTACCTTCTGTCTAGCCATTTTTGTTTCTGCTTACTCCATTTCTAGACCATGGAGAGTTGTAGCCAATCCCAGCAACTCTGGGCTTAAAGCAAGACACACCCTCCGGACTGACGGCCGACCAATCACAGTGCGGGATACACATTTGTAAAATGTTATAACTGTATATATTATTATTGTATTCAATTAATATAAAAAGTTTCGACAGGAGCTCGACTCATAGCGAATATCATATACTCAAACAGCCTTGTGCATTATCTCCAAATACTGAAATATTTTGAATCCGCTTTAAATTTCCCGCTTGTTCCGGGTGTGAGAAGCGTTTTTCGCGTCGGCCTGTCCCTTTCTCCAGCCTCACGGAGCAGGAAAGCTGGGAATCATTAATGGAGGAATTCAGAGGCCTCAGAATCACACATCTCATCACTCCAACCCCCCGAAATGAAAAAAAAAAAAAAAAAAAAAAAACAATATACAATCAGACCACTGAAGAAAAATCGGAAAAGGTGTTTGTTTTCCGATGCGGAGAGGGAGCTGCCGAACAACTTCTGCGATGGCAGGCTGACATATCAGCGCGAAGCCCAGAGGAGCATTACATTACATCCACGGCTTCCATCAGTCCAGTCCCGCTCCCTACTCCAGGCTTAAGTGAGAGTTATTTAGTTCCAGAACGTGACGGAATAACGCACACACTCACAAATCAGCCAAACTTCAGGAAAGAAAATGGACGTTTTCTCCCCTGAAATAAATTACAACCATATATAACTGTGGCAACACTAATAATAAAAACAAATTGACTTTTGACCTTTGCATTAATCATAAGCTTTGTTTAATAAAAAGAAACGCTGAAATCTGCGTGTGTGTTTCAGTCTCAAAGAACAACAGGCTTGTGATTTACAGTTACAGCTACAGGATTCGCAAGATGCTTTTTTCAGAAGTAACAATTTTGGGTTTCAAACAAATTTTCGGGCACACTGGATCGGCCAATCACAGAGCAGCCCACATTCCCACTCCCGGATTATATTCCAGATTGTTCTCCAAAATTCTTCTGAAAACAAAGACTTGCTAAATGCATGAAATGAAACACACAAAACATACAAAAACGTACGCATATTGCTAATCAAGCAATTATGCAAGTGAACTTAATAAGTCAGCAATAATCAGGAATTAATTTGTATGTGTTCCCAGCAACAAATCAGAGCTCACAAATTATGATGAGATTTTTGTGGAATAACTAAAATTCAAACAATAAAATTGCAATTAAAAATCGCTGAAAAAACGTCACTGATCACTTTCTTAACTGTCAGGTTATGAAAATATAATCTTTCCTTTTCTGTTAGCTATTCTAAATGTGCAGTATTTTCAACATATAATAATTACATTTAATAATTGTATAATAATATAATCATTTTCTGAAATGCGCAATATAAAATATCAAATTGCAACAAATTAGCTTCCATTTTTTCCAAGGCCTTGTAAAGCCACGTGGCTGTTTTCTCTGCAAAATGTCACGTCATTTTATTTCCAGGCGGATGTTTTGGTCCTGTAAAAGTTTCCTGATCTTTCAGATGACCAAAGAGCAGAGGACAGCAACAGCCTTCAGGACTCAATGGGAAGCTTTTTCTTCTGTCCTGCTGCGGTGGAGAACACGTTGGCTCAGATGGTGCCAAGCGAAGGAAGCGGTGCAGCAGCCATCAGCGCCTCGTGCCAACAGTGGACAGAGTAATTACTGAGAGATCAGTTTGAGAAGTTGGGCCTGAGAGACCACACCACACTGAGGTTCACTGTTCCTCCTGTATGTACTGACATTTACTCACACCACTCCCAGTGCCAAATATCTTGCATTAGCTCCAAATGATTCCACTCCACAAACAGCGGGCAGAGGCTGTGGTTTCAAACAGTCCGCCATCTATATCCTCCATCAGCCACTCGCAGCTTTGGTCTTTAAACTCCCAGTGATGGTTTATTATTATTATTGTTGTTGTTGTTGTTATTATGAGAGATAAAAATAAGCAGACAGCATCAACAACAATCTTGTTTTATATTGTTTTATAGTCACATTTAGAACTTTTATCTGAGTTACTTTAATTTTGAAAGGAAAATGCCATAATAGCTTTTTATTCGCCTGTGAAAATCATGTGTGTACTTTTACTACATTACTAACATTTCCAAGTCTTTTTGAAGTGAAATCAGCAAACTTCCGAGTGTATTTTTTAACACTCACAGTGTTGAAATACTCACCTCAGCCGGCGAAAGCAAAGTGACGGTGTGCTTTCATTCTTTTGTAAGTTTGAAATAGAATTTGATGTTTGAGTTATGAGACTGGTAAGTATGGTGAAGTTTGCCATTTTAATAAAAAAGACAAACCGGCTGGGCTCTGAAATGACGGAGAGAGGAAGATTTATAAATGTATTGAGTAAAAGTTGGGAAGAATCCAATTTAAAAGAACTTTACAGTTAATCTTACAGAACACATTTTCAGTATTTTACCCATACTAAATTTTGGCTGAAAAGAAAACAAACAAATAAGAAAAATACAATAAGGTTATCTATCATATTATAGAAATGTATGTAATACCTTAATGTTTCAAAATGGCAGTACAAAACACAATAGAGAAAAAAGTCAAGTACAAAGTAGCCCAAAATACTTGAGTAAAACAAGCAACAAACACATGTACTCAAGTACCGTAATTTACACCCCTGTCAATTTCTGATCCTAGTACAGTAAATCGAGTTTCAGATCTTCAGATTGCATTTCTTTTGCACTTTTATGTCACGTATAAGCAGTACATCTACATTGCTGAGTTCTCTACATGTCACGAGACTGTTACACTAATAGTTTGAAGTGTTTAGAAACATGTATCAGATTTTGCTTCGCGCCAAGTGAGACGGCGAGGCAGCCATGCGAGGATCTGCTGGTTCCACCACAAGTCCATTGCTCCGTCAGCTCATCTGTGTTCTGGCACGGACTCGCTCTCCCTCTGCTTGTTTGTCTTAGGCCCGTGCGTTTACTTTAATCAAAAAGCGTCCACCCCTACTCCACTGATTGAAGCCCTCCACCCCGTCTCACCCGCGTCCAACACACACAATCAGACATGAACATGCGTGGGCCAAGCAAGACATACGAAGACTGATCAGTGCAAGATGTAAAGCAGCTCCTTTGAATCTCACTCATCTTACGCTTCGGACAAGAGCCAGGCGGGCCTACGCTTTGCTTTGGTTGTTGTCCGAAGTGTAAGTTGAGTAAAAGCCATCAACGGCGCTTGAATCCGTGTCACAGTTTGGGAAGAGACGCTCAGTTTGGACTTCCAGACTGATGAATGTTGACGTAGGCCCAACTTTGCTAACTGGCTCTTGTCCAGAGCGCAAAACAAGCAAAAAGCATCAACGATACTTGGAAGGAGATGCTCAGTTTGGATTATTTGAAAAATGAATGTTGATTTAAAAAGTGCAAGTGAAATCCTGGCTGGGATGTAATCTTGGTACAGATCTGAGTAAAGTCCTGAAAATCCCCCCGGAAGACAATAGTATGATCGGAAAACACTCGTATGCTGGTGCCATACATGTTCAGATGTGGATCTTTTTAACCTCTGCATTTGTGAGGCCGCTAGATCTCCATCGTTTTTTTTTTTTTTTATGAAGGCCACACATGAGTTCAGTTGAAAAGAAACCATTTGTAAACAAGTGTAAATATGTTTCGGATTGGTCACAGAGCATTTCCCTCTTCCCCAATGAATCCCTAACATCCGCACCAAGCAATAAACGACTGGGTAAAAAATGTGTGGAATTGCTGTAAAGTTGCTTTTAAGTTGACTATTTCTATCTATGAAACTTCCCTCGATCACTTGTCTATTGTAATAAAGTAGCCATTAAACGTTTCAAATAGTTTATTGATAACAAATCATGTAAATAATTTATGTAATATTTCATTATGCTATACGTATATAACTTTTTATATAGTTTTTTATATACTGATATATATATATATATATATATATATATATATATATATATATATATATATATATATATAGTGATATATAATAAAAAACACTTTTATTTTTGCATTTGCTGTTAATTTGTGCACATCCACAAATATATATATAATACATAAATGTATACATTATAGAAATAGAAACCAGACAATGATAAAAGGACACACACATTCACACGCTCTCTATTTCTCTTTTCTATTTTACTCCCAGTTCTTATATGTCTAGAATTTTACATATCTTGTGTTACATGTCCAAGTGTTTATATCCTCTGAAATGTATAGGCATTTCTCGTGTTTAGTTTATTGTTTATTCACGTCGCTCCGTCGTTTGATGCACCAAAATGAAGGTGCATCAAAAGTTTCCGTGGCACAAATGAAACGAGACATAAATCCATCACACACTAGAACAAGCAGGTACGCATCATTTTTTCCCTCAGACATCCAGCACAGATCTGAACACAAAACCAAAGAAAACACTGAGTAATGAGGAGTGTGTGGTAGATTGCTCCCCCAGAAACAGACAGAATTCCTGGACGCAAGATTTATGATTTCTTAGCAAGACATCTGTTTTCTCATCTTTCTGCTGAAAGATGTTCCCGTTTCTCGATAGCGTTTCAACCGTCTAATTGCTTTTACTCTCTTCAAACAGATCTCAGATATTACCTTTCCTGTTTCAGGCCATTCAACAATTCTTCAGCTTTCCGCGCACATTCATCATCAGAACACTGCAGCCTGTTCATCATGGCACCGTCTTTCATTAGAATAATTAGGATTTATGTCTGGGTTTGAGCGGTGCGATTAATGCCTGATTTAGTTGAAGCAGACCGCTGTAGTAATCACAGTAATCTGGTATTTAGCCGCACTTTACATCCAGCGCGGGACAGGGATCCTACATTTATTACCTCTTATTTGTCAAGTTTGGATTGTCTGGGAGTGTGTCGGCACGATTGGGTAGTGTAGTTACGCATGTGCCTCATTTGATTGTCAGGCCTTGGATTGGATGTTCTCTTTGCTTGAGTGGGTTTCCTCCGGGACTCCGGTTTCCCCCCCAAACCCAAAATGCTCAAGAGATTAAGGCAATTTGGAAAAGTGTCCATAGGTGGCAGTGAGAGTGTGAATGTGTGTCTGTGTGTTCTGCGCTGTGATTGGCTGAACACTAATCTAGATGTAGCACTCCTTCAGGCCCAGAGTTGCTCCAGCTCCTCGTGTCCCAAAGATTTGATTTGAAAAAAAGTGATGGACACTTTTGATCAGATGACATCAGTCTTGAGCTTCAGTAATTTAGTACTTTGACGTATCTTTGTTTTACTTTAGGTTATGTTACGTTACTTTACAATATGTTAATCTATTTGTTTTACTTTACTGTAATTTACTTCTACTTCATTTTATCTCACTGTACTCTACATTACTTTTACTTCATTTTACTTCACTGTACTGTACAGTACTGTACTTTACTCTTAATTTTACTTCCCTGTACTATGCTCTACTATGGTATTGTACTTTACACTTATTTAATTTTACTTCACTGTACTATATTATACAATAATGTACAATACTCTTACTTCATTTTACTTCACTGTACCATACAGTACTGTACATTACTTTTACTTCATTTTACTTCATTGTACTATACTTTACAGTAGTGTGATTTACTCTTTTCACAGTTACTATTAACTTCACTGTACAATACTATACAGAACTGTACTTTACTCTCACTTAGATTTACTTCAATGCACTAAATTTTACTAATTTTACTAATTATACCTCAATCTACTTATCTGTACTATAAAATAATGTACTTTACGTTTAATTTATGTCACTTAACTGTACTACACTTCACAGTACTGTACTTTACGTTCAGTTTCTTGCTCAACGACACTTGAGTTATGGAACCTACTGGTCCGGGATTTAAACCTGCAGCCATATGGTCACAAGTCCAATTCTCTGACCACTAAACCACAAGTGCTTGCATTTATATTCTACACGGCCTTGTTTTGACATCACCCATGCTGTATAAACAAATGGTCTCGCGTCTCTCTCCCCAGGTTGG
This sequence comes from Paedocypris micromegethes, assembly GCA_028031935.1. Classification (NCBI taxonomy): domain Eukaryota; kingdom Metazoa; phylum Chordata; class Actinopteri; order Cypriniformes; genus Paedocypris; species Paedocypris micromegethes. The sequence continues at coordinate 21,245,589 of CM051498.1, read as the reverse complement.
TCTGGCCACACCTCGTCTGTGCGCTTCTGTTCTCCGTGAGGGAGACGTGCGTCCTGAGCCAGCTGGCACCGGTTCCAGTTCGTGCGGGCCGCAGCGATGCCGCCAGCCAGCACTTTTTCATTCAATAAAAATAAAAGGGCTGGAGGAAACTCTGCCGGTTTGCGCGAGCAGTCATCTATTGGAAATGTAACCGCACTGCATGTAAAACTACAAACCCAGATCTGAGACTTTTCTTGGAAACAGAACATTCAGCAGAGCGAGAGGAAAGAAAAGCCCATTCCATGGCTGTTGGGCAAGAAGTGGTTAAGAGACCCGCTGCCAGGTACTGAAATGAAACGGTTCTGGATCTGGACTGAACTCATTTGTCAGCACCAGCATCTGCGCAGCTCTGGGTCTCTGGCTCGTGTACAGGCTTCAGTGGTCGACATCCTAGATCCTTCTCCAGTCAAACCACTTGGAAGATGTGAGCGTTCCTCATGACTTGGCCGCGGAGACGCTCTGCATCTACCACCCACTTAGTGATCTCAGTTCTGGACATGGCATGTCTTTCTCCATCCTTTCAGCCCACAACCCTGCTATTTTCCTCACATGCACGTCTTTTTTCCTCTAAGCTGTTCAAGTATAAGCCCCCTCGGCCCCCCAGCCGGTGTTCGGGAACACACACGCTTTCTGACGCCATTCAACCATATTTCTGTTTGCTTTCTTCTCGCTGGATGACAAGAGATGTTCTGCTTGGGCCAGATTTATTTTAATGCAGTGACCAACGGAATCTGGCCTGACTTCACTTTTTTTTTTACATTTCTTCTAAAAAATAAAAAACAGTGCGTGGTCTAAGGAAGACAGATGTGTTTATATAATGTAATTTGCGTCAATTACGTTGCAATCAAAGAGAGAATGTGTGTGTGTGTGAGTGTGTAACTACTGCATATTAACCTTCAAGACTCTATTACACTAATATTTCATATGCACTCATATGTAAATGAGTCAAATTGATATTTCTTACAGAGGTTTTCTGTGCAGCCTTCGTTGTGCCGCTGGAGTAAGAGGCACCACCGAAACGTAGGAAAAACACACACACACACACACTTACATGCAAGTCTGTGTGGAGAAAGCCACAGGGGTGGTGAGCTCTAATCTGGAGCCACTCGCCCACTTTAAACACATTCCCCAAGTTATGGCCTTTGCCTCACCAACCACTCCTAAGAACACACTCTTTCGCTTTCATCAAATTACATTACAACATACAAGAAACACACACAACACCTCTTCGCTTAGTAGCCTTGAGGAAGTGCTACTCTCCCAATCCTGTAACGTGGCCAGGCAAACACTTTCAATAGGACAGCACAATAAATCCCGGATTGGAATGGTAAAAAAGCTGTTAAAAAATGGTAAACAACTGTAACTGTGGAAAAAAAGTTAACCTACTTTGAAACTCATACTGTAAAATTATGAATTTGGAATTCGGCATTTATTCCTTTACATGCAGCACAACACTCACATGAACAAGTCTGGCCATGATGCATTTAACGGTATTCTGCTGTAAATTTTCCTGGTCAATTTTCAAGGATTTTGTATTGCATAGACAGATCAGGCAGTCCAGATTATTGGTTCTTAATTTCCAAACCTTATTTACAGCATATGACTTTTTTATTATTTACTGCAAAGCACTAAAGTTATCAAGTCTTCCCTTGATGTGTTGTAAAAGAGCTTTACCGTTTAGCATCTTACCCTTAATTCAACAAACTGTTTTTTGCTGTAAAACAACCATGCAAATTTACAGGGATCTTTCTGGCATGATTCGGCAGTGTAGATTTTGCTTATTTTTGATGTTTAAAGCATTGTAGTTGAATCCAAAAATGTTGCATCTCTACTATTGGTTTGCTTCACGTGAATTCAGTGCATTTCAAATGAACGCCTCCAACACTTCATCACCTCTGATCAAACCCTTTGCTTTGCGGAACGGACTGTCACACACTCCTTCAGTAACCATCAGACGGATTGTCTCTTCTGTAAACAACAATCGAACACATCAAAAAACTGTGATGTCATTTCAAATCCAAAACCTTTTCAGGCCTTGTGGTCATCATCTTGTTTGTAAATACGTCAAAACAATTGAGTTGTTTGAGAGTTTAGGGTGTGATGCATAGCAGCAGACATGTAAGTATGATTAATCCTCGATGGAAACCATTTTAAAGGGGTTTTGAGCGACATTTGGAGAGATTTTTGAAGTCCTGTAACTGTAGTTCAGTGTACCAAGGCATTGAAAGTGCTGGAAACAGTGACACCTAACGGCAATATGCGAAACGGCAGCCGTGAAGTTTAGCCACAGAATGCTGCTGCGTTTTTTTTTTTTTTTTTTCATTTTTGTTTCAATTAGAGACCTAAGCATCATTCAGATATATTGTTCATATTTTATTTTAAAGATTACCAATTTAATATTCATAATAATAATGAATAGTAATAATACGTATTAATACGGTAATTGATAACATTTAAATATGCACATACCGTAAATTTAAAAGCACATCAGCGCTGACCATTTTATGTAAATAAAAAACGCTTTATATGTATAGTATACACATTATAAATGCATATTCATTTTGCTTTTAAATGGGTAACAGTTTAACAGTGTACAATATGAAAATAAAATTATTCTATTCTTTTACAGTTTAGCGTCTAACATCCGAGAGATTGACAAAGATAATTGTGCAACTAAGTTATCAAAATACAAAAAAATAACAGTTGTTATATTGTTATAAGAGTTATATTAAAAAAAACTGTGGAAAAAAAACTTTTGTGCGTTCCGTTAACAGGCGCGCGTCCGTCACAGATGACAACTTCCGGTTCAGACGGAGGGAAGTTCAGATTCACCATGCCGCGAAACACAAACGTCTAGCTGGACATTTCTACGGCATTCTTACAGCTTTGACGAACGAATTAATTATTTAATGTCGACAGAAAGACCAGCAAAACAAGGACGGCGCGTGAGCGGGTGACGTCGCAGAAATCCTCGCACAGTTTGTAAGGTTTCAAACTCTCCTCTTCTCATTAACACACCTCAGTCTGTTGCTTTTTAAGAGACACATCTGAATTGAGTTTGTTTTGGCATATGTTTTCCAGATATTTGGCTGCTTGACTCAGAGTAAAGTAACAGTTAAGTTAAGAATTAAGAATCAAACCACGACGGACGCTTGTGCTGGATTCTTGAATTTCTGAACCACGTGACCGCGCGTCGGTGACGTCACTACTCATTGATTGCATAAAGTACCGGTATGTGTAATCTGTTTTAGATGAATAGTGGTCAAATATGATGTGCACGTTGTTGTCAGCTAACATACACCTGACATCTGGTACCTTTAAAAAAGCTTTTAAAATGCCAAAAATAATCGGAAATGAAGCGCACTTGTAAATCTAAATAACGGGGTATTATGTTTTATAAAACATTAGTGCGCATTTATGGGGTCTAGTGGGCCTTGTGAACTGGTTATGCTTTTGAATTTCTGGCATTTGATGTCGTATTTTTTAAAGAAAATAACAAGACATTAGACGTGTTTCATAAACCAAAAATATTTTTAAGGCATGAACACATTTTTTTAATAATGCACATTGTGGATCTTCCTTAAAATGGTGCCTTTTATTTTACTATTAATGTTCGTTTAACATTGCAATAAAAACAATACAAAGTGATTCTTGTTATATCATTTTATTTATACCTTTATGAAAAATAAATTGAGTGCCAAAACTACATGTTGTCATTTTAAGCTGCAGTCCATAGTGGCCATATTGACAAACTCACTTGTTTTCTTTTATACTTAAGGATGTAATGACATTTCCATGTTACGTATAGTACATCTTATCATCGTATTGCGACGAACATGGAACATATCCGCTTAATGCAGCTGCTTATTAGGACCAAAATAATCCAGTCCCCATGTGTCCATATTAACATGAATGGGCTGTATTTTGAAATTTTTTATGACACCTTGCCGTGACAGTTATGACCAGCATGTTCCCCTGGTGAAAGCTGTAAAGGACGACAAGTCAACAAGGAGCATTTGTTCCTAGTTTGGTTGGATGCAAAAAAAGGAAAGAAAGGTTAATTATATATTTACATTGTCTCACCCAAGGGATTTTTCCAGCAGGGGTGATGGCAAGACATTAAACAACTCCTCGGTTACGAGCCGATCATAAAAACAGTCCCTTGTTGTGTCTTTCATAGACCTGTCATTAAGACTAAGAACAACAATTACCCACAAACTCCTGCTCCTGCACACACAAGCTGTTTGAGCGTCTTTTCCATTCCTTTACAGCATGTTCTCAGTGTGAGAACCTCGCCTCCCAGCAGGGCCGAGATGAGAATACATCGCCATTGATGGCTTCAGCCTTGTTTGCTCTTGTTTATATGTCAGAAATACTTGGGTGTTGAGTTAAGAGCTTTCTGGAAGTTGAAGGCGCAGACTTTATTGCAGTATCCGATGTCTGTTTGGTCTCTTTTTTTTTTACTGTTTTTAACTCATGACAAACTGGCTGTTGACAATTGCAGAGTCATTTGGATAACACACTTTCGGTTTCCTGATTACAGTTCATGTCATCTTTACACCAAAGCATCATTCTTTCTGGAGTGAGAAGTCACACCTCATTTACGGAACCGTCATCATCACAGAAAGGGTTTTCCCACCTTTTTTTATTCTTAAAAAGAAGTTTTGGGCAATAATATGAGGTTCAAAATGAAACCCATTGTGGAATTAGAATGTTTTTCATGCACCTAATTTAAAATTTAAATGTAATGCACTTTGTGGGCATTTTATTTTTGGATTTACTATGGTGTTGAGAATATCCATCTAGTGATGAATGATGCGAGAATCACTTGACTGCTTTGAGTTATTTTTTTTTTATTATTTTTGTGTATCAAATGACTTTAGTGTTCAACTGTGTGTCTCCGAAACAACTGATTCATGTACTTGGCATGATTCCAATTTTTGCACCAATCCTAAGGAGTTGAAGCCAAAAGTATAACATACTAAATTATTCGTTAATTTGGATCAAACTTTCGTTTAACAGAATAAGAAAGAGTGAGAAAGGGAAAGCAAAAGTTGCCCGCGGACATAAAGTCTGGTCGGCGACATATGCGATTATGACGCTGCAATTGTTAATGGCATCGCAGAGAAATCCATGACGGCAACGGACCAGGAATGATGATGAAGCCTTTGCACTGCTGTTTGATTCAGAAGCGTCAGATCTTTCTGGTGATTTAGTTTTTGTGCCGTTTGTCACCCAAATGTTTCAAGTCACTTTGGAATGGAATTAATTTCTTGGCTGGACAAGAAACCACACTGACTGGGATCTTAGTGATCTTAGGATCATTAATCCGAGGGTAACTGTCTTTTTTTTGTTTTATGTGTGGTCCAGCAGAATCTAGACAATGGCTGAATTCTCCGAGAATGAAGTGCAGGCCTGGATGACCAGAGTAGAGAACTGGGGTGAGGATCCATCACCTGCTGTTCTCCTGGACATCAGCAGGAACATTGGCTCTCTCCGGACATTCCTGCAGCAGATCTTACAGAAACTCCAGCTAATGGTATGGATGGAACAACCAAGTTAAAAAAAAATTTTCTTTTTTTTTTATCAAAAATCTATATTTGTTTTTTTGTTTTGAAATGTCTGACATCTTTTTAAAATTCGGCTTGATTATATCACAAGAAAACTTGACTGTTGACTGTGGTCAAACCAGCCGCGTCTTCGAAAAAGACGGTCAAGCAAGCCACCTCGTGTTATATTGCTGTATCTTTGACTTAAAGTTTTAATTTAAAGAAAGTAACCGATAAATGATGATGTTTTATTGAACTTTAAATTTAGAGGAAAAACGCTAAAGCATTGGATTTCATTGTGCTCAACAATGCAAAAATTAAAATAGCAATGTTCTTCATAAGTTTGACTAACTTTTGACTGGCCGATGACACGCCTAGTTTGCCATTAATACAGTGGTGTGTGTCGCTGCTACAAGAGAGCGTGCCAGGGAGATGCGGGATGAGACGCTTCCAATTTAGAACAAAAATGCAGCAATGGTCAAAGTGCAACCTAATGTGAACCTAATGTGAAGAATGCGAACCTAAAGAATATTAAAAAACAAAACTGTGGGAATAATTTCTGTTCATTTAGCATCATTATTAAAAATGTGCGTATTTTGTGATAATTTTGGCACTAATGTGATTCTATACTTGGAAGGCCCGGTACCATTTCATCCCCGGACTGGGGGTTGGGGACCATGGCCTTTGACCATGTGTAGTTTTACATTCAGATTTGCTGAAAAACATGTCTTTAAGGTTTCTTATCGTTTCGTGTTCTGCAGCGGCAACAGAACGTTCTCTGTGCTGGCGTTGGCACAGAAGCAGCAATGATTTAGTGGCCTAAAAGCCACCTCGGGACTGCCAGCGTTGAGCTAATGTATCCCAACATAAAAGGCTGTAAATTTAGATGCGATGGCATCAAGTAAAGCATCTTTCTCCTTCCACAGACTCTTCTCACCTTGACGAGCAACTTTGTGGTCATCCTATAGCTTCTTTTTTCCAACCCCAGGGCCTTGCATTGGCCTGGCACACCATGCTGCTTCAGTTCCTGGTGTGTCGGAAAAGAAAGCAAATCTGGCAGGGTTGTATTTTTTGACTGGTACAATAAGTGCCCTGCCAAAATGCAATCATGCCTCCTGTTTCCATCTTCGTCGGCATGTGTCAGCCCCCGGTTACAGCGTTCAGCAATGTGACGGGATCGGGATTCCTTAATTGGCCTTAAATCCTTATTCCCGGCAGAGGGTCATAAAACTCTTCACAGCGGCACTTCGAGTAGTTAAGAATGCATGTGTCTGGGCATTAAAAATTACTTGGTTTTATCAATTTCCTAATTTGCATTCCTTCAGGCCCGTATGGGATGTGGGTTCACATCAAGCCTGGTATGGGACGCCACTTGCTGCTTGAAACTGTCGGGTGGTTTAAGCATCATGTAAAGGTTTTTTCATCCAGAGCCTGGCACAGTGAATGCCCGCTGGCAGCGTGCCCATCCTGTTTAAACACGGTCACTTTTTCTGACCCATGTTTGTACACAAAGTAAGAGTTGGGGTCAGTGCATACATAGGCAAGTCTGAAAATCAATACATGGTAATTGTCACAATATTTACACATTTTTTAACACATGAGGACATTCATATATGGGGAAAATTTGCTGTATTTGTAGTTTGTTTTCGAGTGTTTATTGGCAACCATATTTTAATCTCGTAGGAGGCTTGATTTGTTAAAGTTCTTCAGGAATGGTGTCATTCTTCTTGTGCGTGCACCAAAACCATTTCTGCTCTGACGATATTTGTGCCTATGGAATTGAAAACCTTTATATGGCTTCCAATGTACAGTAAATTGGCGAGGCACATCTTGAACTAATGTGGAAAGCTGTGATCCTCAACGTGCCTTAGCATTAGCACGCTGGTTTTCATTAATTACACAACTGACTGTAAAGAACTGATTGGTGTCTTTCTCCGTCTGTTTTCGTGAGAATGGTTTTCTAAAGATCATAAAATGGTATATTGGCTGAAGTACAGTAACAAGTAGTAAAAATTTGTGATGTGTTGTGTATTGAGGCCTAGTCGATCACACTTGCGAAAAGTCAGTTTGTCTCTGATTTAATAAATCTCTATTGATATTTGTATGTTTTCAGCCTTGAAGTTCAACACTTGGATGTGTGTTTTCAGATATAAACAAAAGTGTTCTTTTTGGTTTAAGAACCCTTATAGTTCTTATACCCCATGTTGTTCAGTCATCTGTATTTCAGAAAATGTATGTCAAATAAAACGCCAATATTCCTTTTTAGCAATGCTAGAACCATAACCATGTTGTTCTAATATTAATAAATCATGTTAATGCTCTAATATTAATAAATCCCAATTGTGATTTAGCCCTTGGGTTTGTATTTTGTAACATACAATTTGAAATTTCAATAGGTCTTTGAATGAGATTGTATATATTGTGTAAAGCATAGATATGCTTTATAATAAATGACTGCTTTAAGACCATTTGTCATGAACGGAGAAGAATGACTCTGCGTCATTTTAAACGTTAAAAAAAATAATATTAAAAAGTAGATTTTTGCACAAAACCTTGATATCAGGTTCGTGTTTCCGACTGGTTAGTTTTGTCAGCAATCCTCTTTTTGTTTCTCATGTGTGTCTCTTACTCAACAGAGATCCACAACTGAAGCGATGGAGACACTCTCTTTTGTGGGCCAGTTCCTGGGAAGACTTTGTTGGAACCCATGTGTTATTGCGGATGGTAAATTTACAACTTTGCCTCACTCAGGGATGTGTTTCTCATTTGAGATGAAGAAATGTGTCTGCATGGTTTGAGTTTTACACTAGCGCTCCAGTCAAACCTTTAGCAGCATTGCTGGGATTTTGCCGTCATCTCTCATGCAGTTTAGCGTGATTCTGCCGTTTCTCGCTCCGTTCAGACCTCATTTTCTATATTTTAAACAAGAACTTTATTACACTTTTTAGGAATTCTTGTCTAGAAAAGCACATCTTTATTTTCAAATTGTCTTGACATTCACTTCATTTTGTCTTGCCTTTCATTGCGTGTTTGTACCATGTATAATGTGTATGTGACAATTAAAATTATAATTTGAATTTGATTTATTGTGTTTGCTCAGATCGGAGCCAAAACCTCGTGCAGCAGTGTTTAAGCTGCCTCTACACCTCTGAGCCTCAAAACGCCATTGAACGAAATGCCAACGAGTGGATCAAGGTACAGTCTTATTTGATTTTGATTTTAACAGATGCACCGTAAAAAAACAAGGAACAACAAAACAATGACGCCAAGTCAAGACTGGAATATCATTAAGGGCTAAAAGATCAGTGAGCATGGTGTAAAAGCGAAAATGTCTAGGAATAAAAACGTGATAAAAAATGTGGGAAACAACACATCCTTAGCTTTTAATTGTAAATGTGAAGGTGCTTCTGTACTGTGTTGATTGTCAGCTGTTCAATTAACTGCCACACTTAGAAAAGAGGAAATTCATTTTTAAGCATGAAAATAACCAATATATTTTATTACTTTAATTATTAATGTGCTATTTTATCATTTCTTATTCAATATAATAGTAGACCTTCAGTTAGCACATGTAGCACACCATATGCAACACAGATCCCCCTTACATTCACGCCAGATTAAAGTGTGTGTGTGTGTGTGTACTCATTTGATTTTTTTTTTTTTTGTTCATCTAATAAAACATAGCGCTAATTAAAGCATGGCTTTTAAAGCAAACGTTTAATTTGCCAGATGTTTCTTGACCTATACGAAGGGATGTGGAGTCAGAGGGAGGTGTGGGTTCTCTGTCAGGGGCTGAGACGCGCTGTTTAATCTTGCATTATTTATTTGCTCCGCTAACAATGGCTGGTGCTGCAGCGTGCCTATGTATGGCTTGTGGGAAAAAGAACAGCACGTAAAAAAGCAGAGATTAAGTCTGGCTTTGTTTGAAGATGTTAACGGATTATAAACACCAAGAGAAAACCAAGATGAAGTCTATAAATTGTAATGCATGTTGTCACTTCCTTTTTGCATTTATTAAAAAAAAACTGGGATTAGGCATGTAGGATTAAATGTGTAAATATTAGTTGAATAGCCAAAAATGTCTGTAATATGCTTGGTTTAGGGTCCCATCCCCCGAAACTTCATATTGCTAAATCTAGATAGTGATGGAGAAACGCATAAAGTGTTTATTCATCTTCAAACTTATTCTTTGAAAAGCTGTTGTGACATTTTCACCGAACCGCTACGAACAAACCCCCATTTCTTCATTTGCATCTCGCCGTTTTTCCTTTTCCTGCGTTTCCTCTCGAGCCTTTGGAAAGAATTGTTTTGATTTAGCCTCGCAGCTCATGCGGTTTAATATTGTCTAAATTACCACTTTGAAGAATAAAAAAAGTCATCACAGCAGATGGCATGTTTGTTCTCTCCACCTCAAGGTGGTGGTAAAAAAAAAAAGCACAAGAATGAAAAAAGGCCCAGTTTCATTGGACAGTTGCGTAGCCGCAGCCCAGCTTAGATTTAAGTGTGATCTGCAGCATGTTTTTGCAGTTCAGATGGTAGTAATTGAGCCTCTTTGGGGCTGTAGCGGACATCTTGGCGTACTGTAAAGCTAAAAAAACCACATGGCCCCACCACAAGCAGACATGTTTTCTGTCAGTGCTTAAACTCTGTGCTTTCATAAACCGACAGACCTCGCCACCCATTCCATTGTCTTTTTTTTCCACTGCTTTTCATTCGCACACAGTGTAAGGCCTTTTATTTAATATTCAGGAATAACTGCTCGGCCGTACTCTCAATGATCCGAGCGAAGTCGCAGCTGGCTTGAATGATAAAAGCCTTGTATTTTCTTATGAAAAAAGGCTGTTGTGTTAAAAAGCTGTCGTCGGCATTGTTTCACGTCGTGTGTCTGTTCTGGACAGAGTTTGCTGTGTCATCTGATCACGGAGAAGAAAGGCAGCGTGGCTCATGATCTAGTAAAGCGTGCTGGAATGACTCCGGAACAGTACTACTCACTGGCTCTGGATGAGGTTTGGACGCCATTTTTTTATGTGCATTATTGGTTGTCTCAAAATATAAATCTTTCCATAATGTCTTATTGGACTCTGGAGGATTCCAGAGTCCATTAGGATTTTTTCTTATAATAGGAAAATAACGTTAATATATAAGTACATGTGGTCTATATGTTGAGCAATTATTTTATAGCTACATGAACATACACCGAATGTGTGTGTATATCAATAGATATGATCATTTGTGAGAGACAATTTACTGTATAATTTGATATATTTTTATGCTTATGGACAAATATTTAAACATTGTTGAATAAAATAGAACCACTTCATTTAAATTCGAAAGATCCTCACTGTTCTACATTTTCCGTAGTTTTCATGAACTCCTTTTGTCCGGCTGTGACTTTCAGGTAGTGTCGCTGATGAGCGAGGAAGTCTCAAAAAGCAGTGCAGCTTTACCAAACAATTCTACACGGTACTTTTTAATTTTCTAACCTTTTACTTTTCCGTACTCATTTTGTAATGGTTAAAATGGCAAAAATATCCCACCTCAATTATTAAAATTTTTTGAGTGTGTTACAGATGTTGTCCTGGGAAAATTCACTCCCTATCAACTGCATGTATTTTCTTGGTCACATGTCCTAAAGTAAAGCCTCTGATTGGTGCACTGCTGAAGCATTCACTAGTCTGTGTCTCTTCCTGTGTAAACCAGGACTTCATTAAAGAAGTCAGTGAGGCCTTGCTCAGGTAACTTACTCTTACTCGTTTTTATATACTGAAAGTTGGCAAAAACATTTTTTTATTTAATTTTTGTAGTAAAACGCTAGTGTTGGAGGAAGATGCCGTGGTTGCCTTGTGGTGTCACAATCCAAGCTGCCTAGAGGAGGCAGCAGTGAGCTTACTTGAGTCTGTGCTGTTTGACCAGGATGAGACCATCTCACAGAGTCTTGATAAGCACGTGAACGCCTCGTTTTTGGTAAGGCTTTGTTGTATTTTTGCCAAGTAATTGTTCCACTTTGTACACTAGTTCATCCATTTCACATTTTGTATTTAACACTCAAACATGTATTTTTCAGCAAAGGCTGAAAAGTTCACCTAGTTTTGGTGGTTAGTTCCATCACTTATTCCAGACCTTTATTATACAGTTGTAAGGGGCCATTCGTTGCTTTCATATGCACTCTCACACAGCATTAAAATTACATATTTACAGTAACAATTTCAAGATAAATATTTTGGTGTATTACACAATTAATAAAAATACACCAACAACCAGAGGATTTAAATTGTATGCTGTTGGTGTGGTCACAATTGACATTCTGTGAACTGAATCCAGGCCTTTACTCTGTAAAAAATTATGATGTGGTTTCCTCAAACTCACAACTGACTCCCACTTCACAAACCTCGTTTACAGGACATCATGCCATCATCATATGACGCTTCTCATTTTTAGATGCTCAAACAGGTAAAACGGCCCAAACGCAGCTGCGCTCCGCTCTTATTTGCTTGTGTTCCGCGTGGGATTGAAGTTTGCAGTGTGTTTATGTCGCAGGAACAAGTTGTTTAAACCACAATCAAAAAGGGGAAACCAGAAATTAGTTTCACATTTCGGGTTTTATCCACCTTCCTCAAAGCTTCGATCCAGTAACAATAAACAGCATCTTTCAGCATCCTAGTGCCAGAAAGAGGATGTTTTGCCCATGCTGTAATTGACCCTCCCTGAAGTGTTAGGATAAGGTATGGAGAGTTTCACAAAGTCCATCTGTTTCCACTAGAGCGAGAGAGAAGAGACTTTAGGCTTCGTAAAATATACAACCAGATAGCCTTTTTTTTTCATCAGCGTTTGTCACTTTTTATCTTTTTTGGCACTTCACAGGCATTTGACGCAGATGTAAAAGGACAGTTACAAAAATGTTTCCATGTTGGGGCCGACAACATGGCGGCCCCAACATTGACATTACATAAAATAAAGACAGTTGAATTTGGTTATTCGGGACACATCATGACTGAATCATTTTGGCTATATAATCTGGTTAAGTGGCATGCGTGTTTGCAAAAAAGTGAGATCTGTCATTATGACCTTTTATAGTTTGAAACGCAAACACAGATGCCGATAATACAACAAGTTTCATGTCTATGTACTGTATATGCTTGTGTTTGTGCAGTGATGAATGTTGTGCTCAGGGTGTTTAGCTGAGATCCGTTCTTATAAGAACCAGAAACTGTTGTTCTGAATCCTCCATGTTTACAGTGTACACAGACTTTACATCACAAGCAACATTCACATTCTTTATCCCACTTAGGCAGAATCTTGATCCAAATAATTGGAAAAAAAAAACCATGCTTTTGTGAAAGGCATTGTTTTGGAACTTCAGACTTTGTCCTAATTAAAGAATCTGTTCTATTTAACCGGAATTTCAAAGTAAAACTAAATTTTACAGTTAAAATCGAAAGCTAAATTTAAGTTTAAGTTAAAATGTTAAATATATTATAAAACTCTTCTTGAGTTAGTAATCTGACTTGAACTACTTTATCGTTTTAAACTGTGATCTGAAACTTTATGATCCTTGTTTAAGTCCTAAATGTCAGGATAATACGATTGTGTGAAGTTCTGATTCAGTGTTCTACATCACAAAGCAGGACTGTGGTGCTGAATCATGTGACCAGTGATGCTGAAGTGTGGAGCAGTGGGATGTTCCTGTACGGCAGAGAATCAGCGAATCCATCTCTGAAATGTTGTTTTACTTGAGTCTGAAAAGCCAAATGGTTCCGTATCAGCTGTTTCCTGCAACATTCCACCTCCAGGTGCAGGGAAAACGCTTGTGATCGCCGTCATACAGTTTCCTTCATTGCTTTTATGACTTTGGCTGTGAGTCGGTGAACTCCGTACTCTTCCTGTGATCCATCTCCCTCGTTCCATCTTCTCGTCCTTTTTTTTTTGTTGTTGCTGAGACGGGATCATACCATCCGATGTTTGTTGCTGAATTGCGTCTCTTTTTATTGGAGCAGCAAATTGGCGGCTTTTGGCAAGTGTTGAATAGCTGGGGTTACGGGAATATCTGGGATGCTTTGGGGTTTAGGGGTCCGCGAAGGGGCTTGGTGTGAGGATCATGTGTGTGCGTGCAGAATGGAGACGGGGGCCTGTAGGCAGGGTGGAGCTGACTTTTCTTTAATGATCCTAAATAAAGGAGAGAATAATGAGGCTTCTCCCTGTGGCCTACACACACAAAGAGACAAATATTCCGAGGATCAAAGAGCGCAGGGGCACATGTGGGATTTCTGGAGCTCTGATGTTTTGGGTCTGGATGAAATGTTTTATGGCATTCTTTGCCCATATGAACTATGGGTGCATTAATGAAACCTGCTCTATAAAAATATGAGCATGTCGGTTTACGTGCGCATCAGACAGGCATTTACAGCTGTTTGGATTGTAATTTTTCACAATTTGGCAAGGAGTTAAAACAGATGATATTGCTGTTTAATAAAGCAGGGGGTATTCTGTACATTTTCAGTCTTTGGTTTTTGGGACCTGTGCTAGACGACACCGAGATGGCATTATTATTGCAGCACTGCCCCCTTCTGGCGGAAGGAAGGATTTGCTTGTTTTAATCCTCTTCTACTTGGTTTTTTTTTCCCCCTCCATCACCAGCCTCAAACTTCTGCACTTCACAGCCACATTTTTCTCATCGTCAGTGAGATTTACAGGTGAGTGGTGGTTTATATTTACTCACAGGTATGAGTGAGATTTGGAATGTGTGAGTCTGTGTGTCCTGCTCTGTGATTGGTTGATCACCATTCCAGTTTGTGTATTTCTCTGGGATTACTGCTGGGATTAGCTCCAGATCCTTGTGACTCAGAAATGGAAAAACGGTTCAGAAATGTGATGGATGGTTGTGGCTACGGTTATATCTGTGCATACTTGAAAGTTATGTTTACAAGCTATTTTAAATGGTAGCTTATTTAACAAAGGTTTTAAAAAAGATAGAAAAAAGAGGAGAAAAAAAATCATGGATACTTTTGACTTTAATTAACTTTTTTTTATGGGTCCAAACATTGCAGTTCATGAATTTTCTTTCGACTTTGACTTGCAGACATTTACAGTATAAGTAAGTTTGTGTTTGTGAATCACTTGGTTTCCTTGTGCGCAGGAATGTTCTGAGAGAGATTGATGGGGATCTGTCTGTAAGAGCCCTCATACAGGTCTTCACCTGCTGTTTCCTCCACAGACGCACTGGACAGAAACCACAGGTACTGTAGATGCTGGTGCTCGCTTATCACACTCAGATTAGCTGAAGGTTCCTAAGACACGTTTCACATTTATGTCCAACGGATCAATGTTGTCATCTTCCTCATTGTTGTCATCAATGTCCTGTCATCTGTACATTCAAAGCCGTGAGTTTACGTTGGTAAAGTTTACGTTGCTTGTACAAATCCTGCTTGGATAAAACGTTTTAACAGAAGGTTTGTCCAATTAGTTTTGAATAGTTAATACACATTTTCTAATACAGTTCTTCCGAATTGTTGGTTTTTAATTAGATAATGCTATATTAAAAGACGTATCATTCTATGGATGGACAGTTTCTGTTCTCTATTGATTACAGAATAAAACGTCTAATGTGAAAATCATCCATCCATCCATTTTCTGCCGCTTAGTCCTGCAATAATCCAAACTCTGCTGTAATCCGAACAGTGTAACATAATTTGAATGTGTTATGTATGTTAATATTTTTCCTGTCCAATTGTACAAACAATGGCTAAAGACCAACTCAAAATCTTTACTTGTCCTGAACAAACGAATATGAGGATTCTAATTATTTATCGTTTAGATTATTTGTATCTTTATCATATGAGCATAGTGAATATATTTGTATGGTGTAAGTCCAAAACTGTTTTTTTATTCAATCAATTAATATTTTTTTTGTTGCAGATTTTAATGAACTTACTGCAATAACTAATGCCAACTAGTATTGTTAAATAAAGAATACCTTACATCTTTTTTTTCCTTAGATTTTCCACAACTCTTTCTAGCAAACAGTGAGTGATTCTCTGCTTTTCTGCTTTGTAGGATCGTCTACCTCTCCGAGCATTTTTCCCTAATGTGGCGCCCAGTTTACTCACGCCATTACTGACCACACCATCAGGTACCAACACACTTCCCAGAGACACGTTACCGTATAGAATTAGAATGGCTTTATTGTCATTGTGGCACATGGTTGCAATGAAATTGAGAACACTACTCTGTTTGGTGCAATATAAGGAAAAAGAACACTCAAAATAAAAATGTAAGAGAATATACACATTGAATATAGTTGGTCTGCTTTATTTAAGTCAGATATACGTAGTGCGTCTCTGAATAATTAAGCTCCATCTGCAGAAAAACTTTCGCTGGAACTTGTACTAAATCATCTCAGACTTTTAACCCACTTCCTTCTCTACTTTTTGAATAGTAGAATAGGAGAAGTGATTTATCTTTTAGCCAAGGTGTTTAGTGTCCACCATATCATTATTTGCCGTTAAATGAACAATTTTCCAATAATTGTCCCTTTCAATTCAGTCATAAGTTACACTGTATTGTTCACTAGTTGAAGGGCCGAGCGGCAGCTTCTGATGATATAACTGAATACTTTCTCTCTAACCTCCAAAGCCTTATCTCTTCCCAACATCAGTGCCGTGCTAAACAAACAGCCCCTTCCTCCCGTAGCCACCCTGCCCACCGCAGATAGCCATCTCGCCCTCGGCTTCTTCAGTGCCTCCTGAACCCCAGAGGATTTCCTCACAATGCCACTAAAGAATAACTGCAAACCCAGCGGCCTTCGCTGCCAAGGACTCCTTCTTTTAAAGCCACTGATATTATTGTGTGCGGGATGATGGACGTGACTGGGCTGCTTGTTTATTCACATAGGGCAGGATCTTAACTTCTGTTGGCGTAGTCAAAATGGAAATAGTGAAGCCATGAAGATTTGACATGAGCTTGTATAAATAAACATGTCTTAAAACGCTAGCCACGAAGAAGCCACAAGATTCTAGAAGCTTTTCAAAGTTTTTTAAGGCATTTTATAGTTGAATAGTGGGTTAAAATAAAGTATATGATTAAAACTTTATTTTTTTGTTTGTCCGTTTAAAGCTTTTTTTTTTTTTTTTTTTTTTACCTGCAAGTATTAATAAAATAGTTATAATAGTTAATAGCCATCAATAATGCCATCTTTTGTACCCATTACTGGTGTTCAGTTCCATAGCCTCGAAACTAAATCAATCAAGTTTTTATATTTACATTTTTAAAAACATTTTAAACATTCTTCGTTTTGATGAATCAAACTTTTATCAGGAAGTCTGTATTTCTGCATTACGTGTTTCCTTAGACGTTCCCAGAGACGCCTGGCTGAATCATCTGAGCTGGATCAGAAATTTATTTCAGCCTGTGGCAGATGAGGAAGAGGAAGAAGAGGAGAATGAAGATCAAAGCAGGTGAGACGCTCTACAGGACACGCTCTTCAGTGATGTCCACACGGTAGAACAAAACGCTTTAGGTCAGCTAGATGGCTAAAAGAAAGAATGACGAGGAGTATCGCATTGCTCAGCGGGATTAGGATTCTGCCTTTGGAGAGAGCAGCTTCTAGCTTCTGAAATTTGGAAAAAAATCAAAAGCAAATGAATGAAATTTGAAGCACTTTTGCTTTGTTTTTAATTTTTAGTTTGCCATCTCCACGTGCAAAACTTTATTTCCCGTGGCTTTTCAGATTTTGGCACTAGTGTAGCAGAGTGGGCAGTGCTTGCATCTCCCTGTGGGGTTTGCCATTGGTTGGCAATGGGGCGTGTCCACCAATAGCGTGCTAGCTCTCCTCTTCACTGTGAACGTGTGTGTTGGTGAGAGTGACATTGGCTGTATTTCTGTTGCAGTTCATTTTCTAGGCAGGGTGTTGTGAAGGATGTGTGCAGCTACTGCTAAATAACAGCGTTTTCATATTGGTTTCGGTCATAAATAACATACGTTTACTTGTATTTAGTTTAAAACATTTGCTATACAAATATGTGGTGTTCATTGCTCTCTCAGCCAAAAAGTTTCCTGACCTCTGCTCTAATTTCAAGAATTAGTTGCCAAAACCGGTCAATTTTCTGCATCTCCATTGATGAACATACATTTCCACCAGAGTTTCTTATCCTTGTTTTTGAATCTTGCTTTAACCAAGTAAAAGCAACTAAGTGTTGTTTTTTTTCTTCTGTGGTGTATTTCTGGCTTGTTTCCAGGGTGTACCCGGCCGTCTTAGAGACTTGGTTTCTTCTGGTTCAGTGTGGCTTCTGGGTGGACGCTGCTGCTGAGCTGCTTGTTCTGGCTTCTCCCGAGACCTCAGAACCGCTTCTGTGGCTCCTGACGTTCTTCCACCACCCTACCAACAGGGGGCACCAGAGGACTCGGAAAACCGTAAGCCATCTAATTATGGCACATCCTGCGTCACCAGTGCAAAAAAAAAGTGAAAGTGAAGTAGACTGGAAAATTACTGATGGCTTCCTCCCCCTTGTTTTAATCTCAGGCAGCGGCTAGAGAAGCATGGACTCATTTAAGGATGCTGTTTCTTCCTCATCCTCCCCCTCCGAGACAGCTCGGCGTTATGAAGGAGCTCCTATCCGCTTCCAACTCCACAAACCTCGTCCTGCACTTGTTGTTAAACTTCACGCTGTTTTCTCACGGACCTGTTGGCATTATCACAGAAATAGCAGACAAGGTGAGGTCATCGCTGATTCACCACGATGGGAAATGACATCGACGTCCTAAAATGCCATTTGTTGCTCATGCAAACTCGGTGGCCTGTTTGTGATTGAACGACGCTCCACATAGTCCAATTGAGTTGTCATCGGTGCCTTTATTGACCCTCTTCTGCTTGTCCTGATTGCTGACCACAGAATAGAGGAGGAAGCTGCTTGATTGGGAGACTTTTGAAATAAAACCGTTTGACCAAAGGCATTTTCAAGCACAGACTGATTGGAGACAGAATTCCTATATACTTCTACTTGTGAAACGGCTCTCGGCACAAATTAATTTCATAAGGGGAAAATTTCGTATGCAGAAACTCAAATAACATGTAAATGCCCTAATCCCTTCCAAGTACATCGTAAATTAAGACATGGTTTTTTTTAAATTATGAAATTTTGTAAAAACTGTAATAAAAACATGTTACTAAACAGTAATCGAGAAAAAAAAAGCATTAAAATATGTGTACTGTGGGACTAAAGCAATAGAATAAAAATAGGATTATTTACCTTTCCATAAAGTGTCCAATTTATACCTTTGTGGTCACAAGTCACAAATGTTTTATGACTGGACGCCGCGGAGGTTTACATCTTAAATCTGCATCGTGACTTGAAACAGTAGTCAGTTGAGCCAAGTCGAGGTGCCACTGTAATCCAGTTTTTTATTTTTTATTTTTTAAAAATCATTTTGACATCATGTCAAAGTCACATAAAGTGTTCTGAACTGAACAAGCTGTAAAAGAAACTTTGAATGGATCCGAATTGTCCAGCCAATCGACGGCTCCATTAGAAAGAATCGACAGGCGATCCTGTTCTCCTCCCTGACAGAAGCGTAATCATCCCCTCCGCTGGGCTGTTATCAGCAAATAATGACATACTTCAGTTCTCACAGTCGCTTGTGAGTCTTTCACTCTCATCAATCACCATCAGTTGTTGGTTTACGAAAACAACAAAGTCTGATGTGAGTCTGGACACCCTTATTTCATCATATGGGGGGTCGAACTTGACTTTGCTGTGAGTTTCGTGTGACACAACTTTTTAATTTTACAGATTTGAATAAATCACCGTAATGGTTCAGCATAAAACTCTTTAGTTTCACTTTAAAATGTTTTAGTTTAGAAATTTCTTTTTCTAAATTTACTTCTGAGGTGCCTGAAGGTGGTCTCAGATTGAAAGTTGTTCGAATATTAGCATAAGGTCAAAACACTTTCATCACAAAATAAGTGTGTGAATGTTAGAACAAAGAGCGACTACGTGTAGCACCTCCACGGCTCAATGTGGCCCGCGGGCCGTAGGTTGAACATCACTGCTTGTCACTCGATTAAGTCACTCTGAAAGCTTGTTCTGGCCTTATAAAAGGTGTGTGTGTGTGTGTGTGTCCAGGTGCTGAGTGACGGCGGTGTGAGACGAAGAGCAGCGTGGATCCTGGCCTCCATCCACTGCAGACTAAACAGAGCTGCCACACTGGACAGCCGGGTTCATTCCAGGCTGAGGACGCTTCAGGACAATCTGCGCACGTAAAGTCTCCTGGCTTGGGTGCGTGGCAAAGCTATTTACACGAACAGAGGAATTCTGCCGGAGCTTAGTGGTGCACAAAAATGCTGGGTGGGACGATTTGGCATTTATAAGAGAAGACCAGCTGCTGTTTTGACTTTAAAAGCAGTGGGTGTTCGCTGGCTGAAGCCTCTAAACGTGTCAGAGCAACTTACCATGATCTATTGACCCACATACGTTGTGTTTTGACTGCACTTTCGTCTCGTCGCTCTTCTAACAGGAGACCCTCTCCTTTCCCCCTCCCAGCTTCACCTCTCTCGGTCAAACACCATCAGCAGTGTCATCCCAAGCTGGCAAATTTGGTAGGACCAGTTTTAATCAAATGAACACGTAGCACAGACTCAATCGTTCAGAATTTACTGCCTTCGGTAAACTGACTTAGGTATATTCGAAAGTGTACGAATCATAAAATGGCGTGAAACTCAAAACGGCGTGGGTGTACAAGTGCTAACACGTGTCTGTGGCGTGTTTCTTCATATTTCCTTCTCGTCTGATGAAAGTGTGTAGATTCCAGTGGTGGGCACACGGTGGGTGGGTTCACGGCCCGTAGACGCGCTCTCCAAGAACACACAAATGGATTGGAAATATATTTATTAATTTGCTTTTGCAAAAATAGACCCTTTGCTTTGTGTTCTAGTTTAGTGAGAATCCATTTCAGTTTCCTCCTAAACTTGCTGATGTTTTGAATCCTGGATCAACCGACGGCTTGATTTCCACGAGCAGGACCAGTGAGGAAAGTCTGGATGGTCAAAACCTGCAAGTAATTAAAAAAACAAAGTATAAGTTAGCGTTGGTTAGTATGGCATTATGCAATCCATCAACAATGCGTATATTTGTGCCCATCACTCTCGTTCCAAAGCCTCTTAAAAAACTAAATCTAAATGTCATTTTGTTAAATGAACAGAATTTGCAAAAGGAGCATGTTTTTCAGAATAAAAGAGCTCTGAAATGAACGTATATCTCCAACATATCTGTCCCACATTTTTTTCCCTAGATTATAAGGTCCACAGTTATTTTAAATATGATTTCAAGTTTATTTATTTAGCACTTTTCTTAATTCGAGACCAACGCAAAGTCGCTATGCCAATATGGGAAAAAATAATATATAAAAAAAGAAGTGCGCCTTATACTCCAAAACATCCGGTAAAAAGACGGTTTCCGTGTGAATGCTGTGGGAAAGCTGGAGGTGTGCGGACTGGACTCCTGTTCCTGCTGAACTGAGCCAGTGTTTGGACAGGACTGTAATCAGCTCAGTAGGCACAGGAGGCCGAGTCCATCAGCCCGATGCTACGAGATACGGCGTAATGTGCTTCATCTCAAGGCGCTTAGCACTTCATTTCCCGCCAAATGTCTCCTGATGACTTTTTAAATACAAGCCGAGCAACTAATTCCATTTTACTGGCCATGGACGGTAATGCATCTTTAAACAGCTTCTAAGTATAGAGCTTTATGGTCAGCGTCATATTTAACTCGTGCATCTGTCATGACTTAGACAGGCCGCTGGCCGTCCGCTAACTCAATCTGCAAAGGTCCTTTCAGGCGCAGCTTCCTGTCTCGACCGCTGCCTTTAATATTCCCCTCATCAAAGCCCAAACCAAGGCTGCTTTAAGACCAGAGATGCAGATGTTTCGGTCCGTGTGGTGAGTCCAGCTCTCTTCCTCCTCCTGTCAAGGTTTCCATGTTGGCAAGCAGGAGGCGGGATTGAATGGAAGTCGATTGTTAGTTAGAGAGTAGAACTAAATACAGCGGCTGTAGGAACTGAGACGGGAGGAGGAGGATGGGTTTCTCATCTGACGGTGGGCTCCATTAGCTCAGTCTGCTTCTCTTCAAGCCTCATTACGATCATCTCTAACGTCTCAGACTGGCACGTCATTCGTCTTGCCAGCCGTTCTGGGCATCTCACAATCAGCTCATTATGAACACAACCACATTACGTAGCCCAGCTATGACACGCGTGTACTCGGAGGGGAAAAAATAGCCACACGTTTGGCTAATGGTACGGGACTTTCCTGTGCTGGGGTAAAAGTGTAAGTACGTCTGGAATCACGTTCTTGCAGACATGGGTGGTTTTGATTTTTCCTAGTTTTGTTTTGAATTGTGAAAACACCTTGAAATGTTTGTGTTTGTAAGTGTTTTCTGTTGAAAAAACTAATTTAACACGATAACTACCACATTTATGTAAATGTGAGCACCCCCTTTTTCCCATTTTAGAAAAATTTGACTAAGGTATATTTGCGTAAATACAATATTTTAGTTCGCAACTCCAAGTATTATAATTACGATAAATTTGATTTGATGTTTTTGATAACTTGATATTAAAAAAAAGTGTGAAGTAAAAACATTTTTTAAAAATGTTATTTTTATTTTCAGGGTTAAAGAGAAGATGGGGGTATAGAGAGGGGTGAGAGAGAGGGATGGATAGATGTAATCGTTCCAAATGCTCGGCTTTTTCCTAGTTTTTCAAACTGTTTTTAACCAATCACATTTCGACCAAGTCACATTTAAAAGTCAAGCAGCCGACTGCGTTTTGTTGGCTCCACGCGTTTAAAGTGTAAAAATGATGTGTAATAAATGGAGATGTCACTTTTACTTCAGTTAAATCAGAACTTTTCTTCTAGAAGGTCCCGGCAACCTCACGCTATTGAGATGCGTCGACTAGACAGGGCAAGTTCCACTTTGATGGCGTTAAAAAGCGTCTGTGATGGAAGTGCACAGATAATCTGTACAACAGAGCAATTGATCTGGTTCGGAAGAAAGAGAAGAGCATTTTTGGTGAGTAAAGATTCATTTTCCTAAATCCTGCCAGTTTAAGGTTATTATTGATGTTTGTAGGCATGTTGCATTTCTGTACGTTAACATTGTTTTTACAGCCACACATTTGCTTTTGAGGTGCGGGTAGAGTCAGATTGACCACTAGTAAAGTATGGATCAGATTAGTGCCAGAAATGTCAAACATAAATCACATTTTGTTTTAGTTTTTTCATTTTTAGATTGCAGTTCACACAAGTTCGTTCTAAATGTTTTTTTTTTTTCGTTTCCTGTCAGATTTTTTTTGTTGCGTTTTGACTTTTGGCACTAATTTCACGTGATGCGGCACTTACTCTGATTTGCTGATGAGAACGGTGAGGCAGTTAGTTAACCTGCTAGACAGTTTAGCAAGCGCTTTAAACACATTCAGAATCAGAACACCCTCATTGAGTTCTGAAATGTCATTTTCAGAAACCCAACAACTGCAGTCACGTAGCTGCCACTCGTTATTTTGTGCGTGCGTATACATACATTTGGTTAAATTCGAGTTAACCCGGAATTACATTATAAAAGATATTTGAAAAAAACTGAATATTTTAATAATAATACATTTGTTTCATACGATGCCTTTCCAGACCCTCATTTAAGACAAATTAGTATATTTAAAGTAATTCAAAAAATTAGTAAATTGGATCTCTTCAGTTTCATAACATTCTGTAGTAATTCGATGTCTTGCCACCAATTAAGGGATTGTGCAAAAAAAAAACACTTTACAGTTTCATGTATTTTAAGAAAACCACATTATAATATTATGAAACTGTTTGCGCTCATTGAACTCATTTTCCACTTCCTCGCAGCTGCCAATCAAAGTAAGTGCCGCCCCACGTGAAACTAGTGCCAAAAGTGGAAACAAGCGAAAAAGTTTTGAACAAAAATGTGTAGATTGCACGGAAAAATTTAAAGTTACATTTTTACATTAACCTTAGACATTTTTGCCACAAATTGTTTTCAATGCTGGTGCATTGGACTACGGAGCTTTTCACTATGGCATCAGATTTGAGTAAAATAATGCTTTTTACATTTACGTTTGATATTTTGCCACTAATCTGAATCTACATTTTTTTCCAATGGTGGACTGGAGTAAAATTGACCAACAAGTACAATAACAGGGCGAGTTTCTGCAGTCATGTTGTAATTTAAAGCGTCTTGCATTACATGTACCGTCTTTTGAGTTCTTCCACCGAACGTGAAGAGACAATATTAAGTATTTATAGCTTGAAGTAGCTGGAGCGAGAAAAACAATTTGCCGTAATGGTTCCCAGTCTGTCATGGTCCCATCAGGAGCAGAACTTAGCCACTGTGAACAAAGAGTTCAATCACTGTTCACCAATCAGCTAAGCTCTGCACCGGCTCTGAGAAGCAGTCTTCACCAGTCTCCTCTGAGAAAAGCCACGTCCTCTTTTATTTTGATTTCCTTGAACTGCGTCAAGACGGTTGCTATAGTAGCCGTACGAGCAGCGGTAGTGTGGTAATCCCTGGCAATGTGATTTTTATCTCAAGTCACAAATCAGCACGCCAGGAACCCACACATCCAGCCACATGAAAGGCAAAAGCTGCGAGATCCTCGGGCTCTGCGGTGATGGCGTACGCTTGGCCGAGCTGGCGATATGTCCCTCATTACCCCCATCAAGCGCGTCTCACAGGCCTCCCCATCTCCCGCAACCTTCAATTCTGCACTCCTGAAGAGACAAATTACAGTCTCTGGAGTTCTTCTGCGCTCCTCAAGATATTTTTACTCTACACACACACCTTCGTCTTCACACCTGCTCTGTACGCTTGACTTTAAGCCGATCTTTTGTGCAGGAGCGATTACATTAATCAGATTTGGTTTTGGACCAAAGTGAGATACTGACGATGAGGTGCTTTTCTTCTCAGTCACATCCTAACTAAGTCTGGTGAGTGTCACATATCAATGTACATTTTTATTTTGGGGGAGGGGTGCGCTAGGCAGAGCGGGATGAGGGAGGGAGAGAGAAAGTGAGACATAGAAGGGTAGGTGAGGATGATAGAGAGAGTGATGGATGGGGGGTAGAGAAAAATAGGCGAGTGAGAGAGCAATGGATATGAGGGTTAGGATTGAAGATAGAGATGTGGCATAGAGGGAGAATAGAGAGAGGGATGCTAGAGGGGGAAAGCAAGGGAGTTGGGAGACGGACAGAGAAGGGTAGAGATGATAGAGAGGGAGCAATTCAGGGTGGGAGTCGAAGGGGGAGAGAGGTGGGGTGTAAAAGAGGAGTGAGGCAGATTGATGAGGGATAGAGAGAAAGCGAGTTGGATGGAGATAGAGGGATGGATGGGTAGAAGAGAGAGCGTGACAGATGAATAGGGTGACGAGGACAGAGCGAAAGGGTAGAGATGATAGATGGAGAAGGAGGAATGGATGGGGAGGGTAAAGCAAGATGAAAGATAGTCAGCTGGGGGAATAGATAACTGGGTGTATAGAAGAGAAGGAGGGGTGGAGACGATAGCTAGAGTGATGGAGAGGGAGAGATGGTGAGAAAGGAAGGTAGAAAGAAGGGATTGAGGTAGAGAGATCACCTACTTTCCCCCTACTCTTCTACCCATAGTGAAAGAAGATAAAGGTGCGTTGTGAGGACAGTCTATCTATGTTTCAGGGCCTGTCTGAGCTGGGTGTGATGTGCAGTGAGAAGGTGATTGATGATGGCTAGACATCGACCTCCAAAGACCCTCTTAATACCAGAACGTGTATTATTAATGCTACACAAATGGCTGGATGGAATAAACCGCGGCAGCTCGGAGAAGCTGCTGGACTCCCAGTCCCCCAACAAATAAAACTGTCTATTCAGTGGAAAAAAAAAAACGCCACAGCTTGACCGAAAACATAGGTGCGAGGGAGCTAATGGTTTCATCTCACTTCCTCGTAGGAAGCATCATGTCTTCTCTCCCCGAGGACTGAGTCACATGACTGAGAAACGCTCACCAGCACCTGTCTGTCTGTCTGTCCTCTACGGCCTTTAAGGAAGCCAGACATCACATCCCTCGCAGCCAAGGCAGGGATTTGACTGAGTAAGACAGCGAGACACTTTTCTCCCAAAGCCTCGCCTGAAAAAAGGTGCTGACCTGTTTCTTTTCAGGCGCTTTGGAATTGTTTGAGGAGCACATTCCAGATTCATCACAATACAAACACATCCCGACAGGCTTTCTGGAAAAGTGCAGGAACAGGAGTCTGGGGCTTCTGGGAGAATGAGAATGTTGTTGTGTCCAGGGAGACTTTGTAAAGCAATGGTTCTTGGTAAATCTACTAGATAATAAACTTGCTCTTGGCTTTTCTACACCCGACTGTTATTTTTAAGAACTGTTGATGGCAGTTCTCACCTGATTGGCCAGACTTCAGAGGACCATTTCCTCCACGACGCTGCGTGCTGATTGGTCCATGTTGTCTCGCACGATGTCTAGGCAACGACGGGCTAACGCTTGCTGCCGAGCGTCTTCCTGCACCATCAGTTCACCGTACAAATACACACCCATGGCCTAGAAAAACAAGTTTTAGATCTCAAAAGAAGGTTCAAAGAGAAAGTTCATGTTCAGTTGATTTCTAAAGTGCTTTTCCCAGTTGTAGACCGTACAAATGTGGCATTATGTTCATTGTTCATCAGAGTTATGCTTTCATCAGTGAGAAAGCAACACGCAACAGTGGCTAGAAAAAACAAAACCCTACCAAAGATTATAAACTTGACAGACTCAAATAAAAGTGAGATTTGTATTAACCTGCATTGTTCTTTCCCCTCAGTAATTCTTTTGTTAATAATCCTGCACATTAAATTATATAAAAGTAAATACATCTGATTTATCCCACACAACAGATGAAACAAACTAATAAATGTAACAGAAATAACAACATCACAATCCTGCACCTGTATAAGAAATAAACGTGACTAACATGTTAATAATCCTGCTAAAAATATACGACTATTTCAGGGAAAAAAATTCTTATGGAAAAACATGGCATTTTTTATTACACGCCTGCCTCAAGGCCTCCATATTTCCCCCCATCAAACCACTGCTTGATCAAACATGTAGATGATGCACGTAACCGCTTTGAACTTTTCAAATTACCATCTTTGCCCCGAGAGCCTGTACCAGTGATCTAGGCCAGCACCGTCACGGAGCATCTCACGTACCTGATGGTGGACCAGAAACAGCTCAAGGTCTGGGTATGCGGAGGTGTGCTTGTGCTTGACCACCAGTTCACACCAGCGATGCTTCACCTGATGAGACAGACAGAGATGAGATGAAAGCGCATGACTAGTTGTGTTATCAGTGTGTTTTATGTCGTGTCAGTGGAGATCGCAGACTGGTTCCTCTCCGTCTGGCCGCTCTGAGCGAGGGATGAGGAGATCTGGCTTGAGTGGGGTCTGAAGGTGGCGGGCGGTTTAATGATTAATGAGCCGAGGCTGTGCAAATGTGTCTACCAGTGTGTGAGAATATTTGCTTTAAGACGAGGTGTGAAGTGATTCAGGGGAACAACAGGAAGCAGCGGCACGGCAAAGAGCCTTCCGGCCGCAAATTACAGTCCCAACAACACGCTTAAATGTCAGCGGCAGTTCAAGAGGAATGAGTTTGCTCCTGCAGACACCATTAGCTCCAGCCGGATCTCACTCCCGGTTGCTTCTCTCGTTTGGGGGCCAGATGTTCCATTTGAATCAAGTTGGCTGTGATAGGAGTCACTTTTGAAAAATTTAAATTTAAAAACAAATCATCCAATTCCCTGTGACGTTTCAGAAAATGAGGCTAATTCCAAGGCAGGACACATCCTGGATCGCAGGCCGACCAATCAGAGCGCAGCACACATTCACACACTTACATCGATGCGCAATTTTTTTCTCAACGTTTGTGACTGGGAGAAAAAGTTGGAGACCCAGAGGAAACCACAGCGGCACAAACTACATATGAATTATTCAAAACATGTTTCCTATACGAAGAATTTCGTGAATTGTTGCGTCTACAGTCACAACAGGAAATGACCCAAACGCGATGCTAACGGCGTCATGCGCACACGTTTCCCATTATAACGACCTACATTAACCAAACCTCAGGACTTTTGCATATTAACACAATATGCAAATAACAACTCATTAAATCAGACACGTGGAGGATAAAGGAACGATGGAAACTAATCTGTCGGAATAGCAATCTGGGGTCTTGAATTAAAGAGCATCAAAGCGTCTTAAACCCAAAAGCGAGGTGCGTCTGATTGCGTTGGTGTGCGTGTGCACCTACGGTAATAAATAGTGGAATGCCGCGTGTAATGACTGCGTCTCTGGAGCAGGCGAGCGAGTAGAAGGGCGCAGCTGTCCCGCCTCAGGGGTCTCCCCAGGAATGCGGCTCAACCCTGATCCCCTGGCAGCTGCTGGGTCTATAGGGGCACCGCGGAGGGCACGACACACACACACACGCAGGTACTTTACAATCACCGGCCCTGGAAAGCAAATACACACCGGCTTATTTTCAAACGTGTGAGTGGATTAGCCGTGCAAGACTCATGGCGTCATTACACACACGTTGACATGGATATGAATAATGTGGCGGCCTTATAAGGACTTCCTGTAAGGGCAGATGGTGGAACGTCGAGTCGTTTATCACCGGTGATGCAAAATGTCATAATATGACAAAGAGGCCTTTCGGATTTTTCGCGTCTGGGTCACTGGTTGAACAAGCCTGTCCCTGTAAAGCTTGTTTGATCAATCAGTAGCATTTTACATTTTGATTTATGCAACTTGTCCGTGTTAGTCGAGTTTAATTTTGGCATTTCACCTTTGATTTCATCCACAGAGGAGAAATTGCACAGGGAAGTGCTCAATACGAGGCACATTTTGCCGTTTAAAACAAATGTTGACGTCAGATTACAAAAAACTAAAGTGATTGAGACACTCGAGCGGTTCTACAATATCAAGAAGAATATGACAGATGGGCACAATACTCTGATTATCACAATTTTGAAGAAGAAATCTTACTAAGATAATAATATTCAACAAGTAATCTTTCACAGAAACAGACACTTATTCAATATTTTGCAAAACATCGGCTTTCTGAACTGCTTTTCCATTTCTGGGTCACAGGGAGCTTGAGTCAATCCCAGCAACTCTGGGCCTGAAGGCAGGACACACCCCCTGGATCGCTGGGCAACCAATCGCAGAGCAGGACACACAGACACACATATATGGGCCTTTTTTTATTTCTAGTTTTCATATTTCTCCATAACTCATTTATATCTATCTATGTAAACTTTCAGACCAGTGCAGAGAGGTCTAGAAAGAGTCGCCTGGAGGTTCTGAACGACGGCTGGTACTCGCTCACAAGCCAGCATACCAGCACACCTCGCCCTCGCCGCCTTACTGTACTCACACAGTACACAACGCCAGTAAAGGAATGAAGGGAGTTGTGTTTCCTGACTGGCACTCTTAATCTCACCGGAATCCATCCTAAATACTGTTCAAACACCCCAGAACCTCCTCCGCGTGCCTGTGAAGTACATTATTGTGTAATGGATTGGAAACTCTACAGTAGATGTAAGAGCCTAAACTTGTCCTGAAGCTGACCCGACTCAATCGAGTTAAAAGAAGCGTCTGGCCATTTTGCTTCTTCCTCATTTAATCCCGGAACAACTCCGTATTGTTCAGACTTGTTGTTTCAAATGAACCTTGAGTCACAGAAGAGCCAAGCAGTAGATGTACCACAAAAAATGTTCACAATTATAGGTCAAATGCTACTAGCAGAAAAGTGGTGTAAAGTACTAGAGTAAATTGACTTTGTTACTTTACTTGAGTATTTTTTGGCTACTTTGTACAAATAGGAGCAACTTTCTTTACCTGACTACATTTTTGATTGAGTATGTCTCTGTACTCCACTATTTGAATGGACACATACCGTTACTCGTTACTCGTTACTCGTCGGCATCTTTTTTTAGCCACAATTAATTTCTTGGGCGTACGAGGTGATATCGCCATCTGCAGGATGCTGAAGGTACTGGATGCTATTTATCAGCTAAATCACGTGCATTAGCAGTTGCACATTTGACAGACTGACTTTTTGTTCTTTTTTTTAATCTATCGTGTTCTGTCATTTTGAAATATTGAGGTGTTATATTCCATTTAATAAAACCTCATAAATAAAGTGTTTTTTAGCCTAAATTAAATACGAGTAAAATACGTATGTTTTTTAAAAATTGAATGCTTTACAACTTTTCCTCAAGTTTTCTTGGAATTGAAGACTTGTAACTTGTAATGGAGTAATTTTTATAGTAAGGCATCAGTACTCTTACTCAAGTATGGTACTCGTTACACCTCTGTAGACGAGCCCCTACACGTTAACTGTAATAGTCGGGGTGCAGTTTAATCTCCCGTTCACTATGAGCGATGCTAACACGAATCCTTGCCTGATTCAGAAATATCCATAAAGCAGCTGTGATTCATCGCTAAAGGGAAGTGACGCCCATTTATGGCCCCAACAGACTGAGTGGCGCCAACCGCGCCTTGCCGCTTTAATGTGACCGCCTAGATATTGTTGCGTAGGGCTAATAATTATGCATCGCTAATGACCATTTTCTTCTTGTGGAGCAAATGATAAGAAAACAGCATTGGCAGGGATTTTTAAGAAAGGATGATGACCGGCGCAGTGTGGGAGCAGGAGAAGGGTAGAGAAAGCCGAACGGGTGGGCAGGACCGAGGGAGGGGCACATGGTAGTAATAAGCTGATTTATTTTTAGAGGGCCTTTGTTTTTCCTGGAAGATCTGGATGAAAACCTCCCTTTGGGCTTTGGTTTAAACTAGCTGTGGTAGTCTGGGATTTACTGTGGTCACCATTTTGTATTATCTTACGGCTCTTCGGCTGCCAAACGGAGCTTCATTTCAAAGGAACGTTGTGGTAGGTCATCGCTGCTCTGCCAGATTCTGCTCGTACACAGAAGCTGCTCTGCTCTGAAATGAGCAAGAATTACAAAGTGGCCTAATTGGCTGCCGGGACGGTAATCGAATCAGGAGGTAAATACCACAGAGGTTAGCTTTTGGCTAACAGCGCTTCTGAAAGAGCATAAAGAGCCAAAGTCTTTCCAACGAAATCCCTCTGCATAATCTGAAAGAAATCAGATAGCTTGACTTGTGTTCTCTCGACGCGGCCAGGAAAGAGGACATTTCAGGGAATTCAAGCAGACATGATATTTTCCAGACCTCTCCATCTGAGAATGATGAGATTACTTACAAATAACAACAACCAACTTATTCACCGGGCTAGAACAGAAAATGTCAAGCGTATCGGTGTAGAAGCAGAAAAACTCAAGACAGCATAGATGAAACAGATGAAATTGCCAGACTGGGTTTTTTCTATTCCAGATATGGAAAATGTAACTAAAGTAATATTATAAAAACAATGTAGTAGCCTCCTGCTCAAGTACGCAATCCATTTAAGTGCATACAATTTTCAATACAATTCCGAGAATAACATACCAAGAACTGTGCAGGTTTTGAGGTTTCATGTGCTGTCTGGCATACACAAAGGGATCAGACCCTCACAAGAGGGGTCCGGAAGCGCGTGAGGGGTCAGAAAAGCACGAAAGAGACAGACGTTCACGAGAGAGACCTGCCGTGTAGTGTTTGGCTTTGAGAGAGATGCTCAGATCTTCAGGGAACAGGGCAGATGATGTACACATTATATAACATATTGAACTGTAATAATGTAATTAATTCAATTGATCAGAATGTTGTTTCTCTTTTTTTCCCCATGAGGCAGTCAACAGAACAAGTAGCAACAAAATTGTGGTATTCATTTCAAAAGAAATTGTTGTTCATGTTGGACATCAAACATCGTGTTGAACTGTAATGCAGTGCAAGTCAGTTTGGATAAGAGGCTTTGATAATTGTGAATTATTCTTGAATAATAACGTCTGATTTCTACAAAGACGTTTGATTTCTACGATTATCTACAATTCTACGATTGTCAATGTTCTGTTGATATACGTATATATTAGAGCTGCACAATTCAGGATAAAATAAGAATCACAATTTTTTTGGCTTAGAATAAAGATCACGATTCTTTCTGGATATTTAATTATTTTAAATATTTAACCCTGAAAATCAAGTTGTCAAACAGTAATATAAAAACACATATTACTCATTGCTTTAAAATTAAACAAATGTAATATCAAATGAAACGTAAAAATTTTTTTTTATTAAGATCGTGATTGGGGTAGAATCGAGATTGCGATCTTTTAACATGCAGTCATGCATGCAGCTCTAATATATATATATATATATATATATATATATATATATATATATATATATATACACACATAGATGAAACATATATATATATATATATGTTCAAAATAAGCAGCAAAGTATGAAAAGCAAAGTATTTCCCCACACTGTGGTTGTTCTGAGCATTTTTGAGAATTTGTAAGGTGCTTTTCAAAGTT
Source organism: Paedocypris micromegethes (assembly GCA_028031935.1). NCBI lineage: Eukaryota > Metazoa > Chordata > Actinopteri > Cypriniformes > Paedocypris > Paedocypris micromegethes. The sequence continues at coordinate 21,213,475 of CM051498.1, read as the reverse complement.
TTAACTGTCTCAAAGCACACGTGTGAATATGTAGAAGAATTGTTGCTTTTTATTCATTTGATCGTCTGGTTGTTGGTGTTTAAGTAAACGGCTGTGACTATCAATAAGACTATGACAAGACAAAATCAACACCAAGACCGGTGAGCAAGCACATATGCGACAGTGGCTTGTGTGGTTACCTCTGCATCCTGTTCCTGTAGGTTATACTCGGTATGAAGATGCTTTAATGTCGGTAGAGTCAGTTTCGCTTCATCTAGAAGATATTCCAAAAGCAACACCAGCTCCTCGGCATTCAGCTGCAAACAGAACAACACAATTCATCAGCCACAAAAGAAGAATGACGAGAGATCATTTCTTCTGACAATACAGAATGAACAATTCAGATCAAGAGTAAAAATCAAAGACTTGGTTGTTACGAAAGTGCATGAGATAGAAATAAATCTTTTGGCTTATTGGCTGTTTATAGACTGGAATTGAATCGGCCAGTCTTCAGCTGGAATCAGACACTTTGACGTGGATAAAGACTTGAAATAAAACCGGGAAAACATTGACATATAAGCGACCGATGCCATCATAAATGGCATCAATGAACTCGACACCATTTCCCGACGCCATCAGTGCCATCTTTAATGAGTGTCGAAGCCGAGACTGAAAAGAGAAGCCGTTTTTGAGCTGGAGCTCAGCGTGGGAAGAGAATTCCAGCGAGGTAGAATGACAGCGAGAGGAAATAACATACTGCGCACATTAAATCTCACACTCCCTTAAAAGAGTCCCTGCGATAATCTTTACAATAAAGGAGAAATCACATTTCTCTTTCTTCTGGCAAAAGGGAAAACTACAGAACGGTTTCTAGAGCGCCGAGCGCTTCAATGGTGTGAAGAAACACTCTGGGATTTAAGAGCTAGAGATGCTTCAAACTCCCATCCTGCAATATGGAAATCAGGTCTAAACCAATTACAGCATGAAGTGGCTATATTTACAGGAGATTGGGTTGCTTTTTTATTACTTACACTTATTTAACCCATCTTTCGGTTGGTATAACATCACATGCGCTCTGTAACGAAGCAAGCTGAAGGAAAACGCAAAGCCATGTCTCATTTTGCCATGAGATTACGGAAAAAAACCCAACTGCTCTGCTTTTCAAAAAGCTTACGAGAAACAGACCTCATGAGTCACATCCCTAATGGAAGACGACAAACATTCATAAGGGCAAAAGCAAAATTATTACTAATAGTGGCTAAACTAATTTGACAGCGAGCGTCTAAACAAAGACATGTTTTGCTTGTGAATCTCACTAGCGCTTGTTCACTGTAAAACAACAGCTACACTCACAGTATGTGAGACTGTTATATAGCTCTAAGTAAACAATACAATTTAAATACATTTTATTTCAGGCAGTTGTGGCCTAGTGGGTAGAACGTTGAACTTCCAAACCAGAAGGTTGCAAGTTTGAATCTCAGAACGACTGTCATATCTGAAGTGTCCTCGAGCAAGACATTGAACTTGAATGCCCACTGCTCCGGCCTTGTGTGTGTTTGTGTTCGCCTCACCATCCAACATCAACTAGTATGGTTTTTATTTTAATGTAAAAAAAATAAATAAATAGTAATAAAAAAAAAAACTCATGTCTAAATATATTCCTAGGTCTAAACTTCAGACTGTATGTTTCTTTACCACCAGTTGTCTGGCAACTTAGTTAAGTAATTAAGTCCTAAGCTATTAGGCTTAGATTCAATTTTTGGAGTGAGAATGCGACATCAGGAGAGGGAGAGGGAGAGAGAGAGAGAGAGAGAGAGAGAGAGAGAGCAAGCAGTAAGGAAATGGTAGAGTGAGCAACACAGACAGAAAAGGAGTGAGAGCTGGCAGAAAGACTGATGTGGTAGGAGATGGGTGGTGGCAGGCCTGCTATTATTACTCCATTATCACATCAGGATCTGGAGAGCAGTGATGCACAGTCTCCGCCCTCCCGAGCCACTTCCGCTTCTCTGTCCGGCCAGACACACACACACACACTCACAGACACACACACTCACACTCACACTGGTGATTAGTCAGGGACATCCATCCTTACATCACTTATTGTGCCTCACATAACCTGAACAAAGGCAGGCATAATTATTAATAGTTGCATATTTGATCTCTGCTCATGGTGATCTGAGGTCACAACTTCATCCGTCTGATTCGCTGAAGTGTCCTTCCCTAAAATGGTTGGGAAATGTGGTGAACGCCCCACCTAACTGAACTAAGAACTATATTTGACGGCATTACTAAAAGAGAGAAGTATTTCCCTCTTGACTGCTTAGTGGTCATCGAAAGAGCCGGAGCCCAGGATGACCAGACGCCGTGTCAAGTGAAATCAAAATTACAGTAACTTGACCGTGAGAAAGCCAATAACGCCGTCCCGCTTTGCAAAAGTAAGCGGCAAAGGCCAACTGCTTTTCCACACTTAAATCCTCTGTGAAGATTTAATGTGGTGGAAAGGAAAAAAGTTCTCACTTTCAGGCGATAAGAGGGCCGCTTCTGTCCTCTCTCTGTCATTAGGAGCCATTCACGAGCCCACCCAAGACTGCGCCTTTCAAAGGCTGGAGGAATTTAAAGTCATAAAAAAAAAAAATAAAGAAGAGATGAAAACCCCTCGCACACTCAATTGGCCTCAGGGAATGGCAATTGTTTCGGGATGGCAACAAAAAGTTTTCCACTCAGCGGAACAAACAACCCTGTGTCTACTTATCTTCTCTGTCAAAAACCCAACAAGGTTGATCAAGGTTGAACTGGTGGACCACCGCCTCATGATATATCACTTAGCAATGACAAGATGACGTCCTCTATCACTTAGTCGGCCATCGGCGCGTAGACTAATAGAGCAACTAGATTGGGTAAAGGGAGACTTTCTTTCTTCTATAGTTTCTTTATGTAGATATTCTGAATGAGTGTGAAATCGGGTCTGCCTTGTTTGGTTTAGTTGAACTGAACTTTCCCCGTTGGTCAAGAACTTTTGTGCAACTAAAATTAGAAGAGCAAACAAACTCTGAAATGAAACGAGATGAAAGTTTCTTGAAAGTTCCATTGAACTAATGACTTTAGCACTTATGTGGAATTGTTTTACATTTCTTCCGTTTATCTTACAAAACAAAAAGTGTAGCTGAACCATATTCAACAATTGACCATAGTTTCAGACCAAAGAGTGTGAGCTTGGTGAATAAGCTCAAATTTGTATTTCTTCTACTGAAGCAAATGGATTCATGAACTTAAGAACTATCTCATGTAGTGGGCCAATTAAAACAGAAACCCCCCAAAAATTCATCTTTCTCCATTAGCGCACAGCCATGGACATTCAGCAGAGCCGCTCTACACGTGCCGCAGCTCTGGGCCGAGACCCTGTTTGGTTTTCCGCTGCCTTTTTTCATTTCTCTCCACATGAAAGGCCCTTTTCATGCAGCTTCCATTAAAGCCATGGAAAAGTCAGAGCTGGGCAAATAAACAGAGCGAGGAACTTAACGAAAAATGATGTGCCTAAATCAAGTGATTGAGGAAAAACTTTATTTTATCCCACTCGTCTGTTTTATTCATCGCCGCACTATTCCGTGATTTTTAAAATGTGCATTGTGAATGAAATAATTCATGTCTACAGTAAAATCCTCATAATGCACTGAAAGAGAAGAGACTGAATTCATCACGTCTTGTTTGGGGGGGAACAAGCGCAGACGATGGTGGGCAAAGATGAGCAGTGACTCATAGGTGCTGAGATTATGTTTCTGTTTGTGGAAACTAAAAAGTGCGCATACACACACAGACACATCTTGACACCATCATCTTCACAAAATAGAAGCAATCAGTTTCCTTTAAAATCAATAACAGTAGTGTCATTAAATTAGTGCTCTGTTAAAACGTTATTTATTTTTCATATTATGTTTATTAATTGAAAAGGAAAATCAATACATAGCGCAATATCACACAATTGTTGCATTGTTTAACGGTTTTACCTGAAATGTGATTTAATGCTGATAAAACCCATTATGTTTTGCCTAATATTGCAAAAGCCAATCTGTGCAAAAACCATCTAGTTTCCAAACGCATGTTCCACTTTGGAATATAAAGTTCAGGGGCTACTGAATCGCAGCAGGATAAGTGAATAATGACTTGCGCTTTATTCTTAGTTATTTTAGTTTTCGCCTTATTGGGGAAGAATTTGTCCCAAAAAACAAAGCAAGTTAGTAAAAGGCAGAATATTGTTATGTGGAAAATCCCTTCCAGCCGTGAAACAATGTTCAGCCACAATTAGATTTATTCAAAAACACGATAGGAAACTAGTGACTTCCACAAGCCCAGGAAAAAGAAGCCGTTTTTTTTCTCACCACATATATGTCTGCGCTAAAAATGCACATACACATTAAAAAATGACCGTAAAAGGTGTATAAAATCACTCCTCATGAAACACTCTGTAGGCTAATCGCTGAAAACGAAAGTCAAATTAAAACCTCCGAAACTAGCACTGAAAAGGTTCAGATTACGTTAACAGTTGTCGCCACAAAACAAAAAGAAAAGAGCAACGTGACACTGATGTAAAAAAAAAAAGTAATAGGACACCCTATTTGTGCCCACTGTTCTCCCTTCTGGAGCCCCTGTATCCTGCCATTGTTAATGTATTTCCATGGTAACTGTTGGAATATTAAATTAGGAACCTGAGGCTGTAAGCATCGCGTTCATAGTGAGTAGTGATGCCCACTGCTGGATTCACTTCCCTTTCAAGACATCCCGGAATTACTTCCCGATGAACCCTCAAAGAGTTGCAGAATTTGGAAATATGTGGATTTTCTAGTTAAAAGCACAAGATATGACTTCAAAAAAAATATTCCTGGGTTCATTCAACACTTCTTCTGCACTTTTTTTAGCTTGAAGGACAAATTTGAATTGACAAAAAGAACAAAGTGAAGAAAAGCGTGTTGAATGGAGAAAGCAGACGGAGTTCTCTAAAGAGTCACAGTTACCTACCCGTCCGCCACAACTAAGGAAAACCTTGGAAACTGAAATACTTGAAGCCTTGTGTTTGGACCCTCTTAAACCTTTGCCCTGTAGAGGGTCTTTACGAATGCACAACCATTCACCCGCTATTATTGCTGCACAACAGACCGAGTCAAAATGACATTATTAAAACACAGAGTGTGATTTTTGTGGCACTTTTACGGCTTTTGGGTTTTTTACGCCGTCTGACCATGGCCTCGTAAAACCGCACAGCAGCATCGACAGAAGGCAAAACACTGGACGTGGGCTCTCAGGTTACGTTCACCTTCCTTCGCTGGTTCTTCTTGCGTCTTTTCATCAGGACTTTTACTTTTTCCTCAGTGATCTTTGCTCCTGGGTAATCTTTTAGACAGTAGAGTCCTTTGTCTTCTCAGACACTGATCTCAGGTTGTGTGCGGCTGATAAATGACGACATGACGGCAAAGACACTGAGAATAAATGCCTCTCGGTTTCAGCTGCATCAGGGATCTCTGCTCTTCACGAGGAAGGCGAGACTTTGGTGAATAATAGATTGGATGAAGATGGGTCTGCCCTTTACAACAGTACCAGTGGCTGTGATGTCTCCATGAAAGATTCTATTTTCAATCGCTTGAGCATTTTGTGATGAATCGTTGAGTAGCAAAATGTGATTTGTTTTTGTGCTCCAAATCCAACCGCCCAAGGTGAGACTCTAATACACTTACTGTTCGCTGGTCTCATATTATGCTGTCTTGGTGCTGGCCCCTCATAAAACCAGAGAGTATGACCAGATCCATACCTGCGCATAATCCAGCAGACTACACGAGACAGCAAGTCGATGAACTGTCTCTCAGTGAAAGAGATACCACTGTTTTCACAACACAAAGAAAATCTCCGCACGAAAGACGGTGGAGTTATTACACGGCTGCAGTGGAAAAACGAGCTGAAAAACTGCACATGTGCTGGTAAGTAATCTCTGCATCGTCTTTGTGAAGTCATCCAATGCAACGTGTGGGTTTTCATTTTACAAAGCGGCAGAAAAAAAGCCTTCTTTTAAGCGCTTGGTGCCACTCACAGGTGCAAAAGGTCCAAGCCGGAACAAGATAATATTTTACGGAAGAAAGTACAACGATCCAAAGTGAATGAGAAACCAGCTCCAATCGGGATGAAAGAAGAATACGGTACGTCTATAAAAAAGACCATGGCTAATGTGAAAACGATGACATGCAACACATATAGAAGCTTATCATCATGGAGTCCTACACTAGTCCCCTCGCTGGTCCCCTTGTAAACCAAGGCCATAAAGCTGAATGTATATTGGAGCAGTGCGAGCAAAAGTGTCCTGCAGCTGAGAAAACAGAAAGGTCATAGATTCACTGCCTCTATATACCTTGCACTTGAAAGGTCTATTATGGTTAAACGCAGCTGTCCTAACAAGAAAGCCTACGCCGACCTTGACCTTGAAATATGGAAAATACCCGGCAGATCTTGATAAGCAACATGATACAATTGTCTCTGGACTCCATCTGTGATGCAAACACAAAACGTCAACAGTCATGCATCCATCTCCTCATCTAGTCTGACCTGAACGTCACCTTACCAGGAAACCACACACACACACACACGAGTGTACACTGATAGATTCAGTCAATGCCAGCGAATCAGCACAGCTGAGGAAGCTGCTCCCAGTTATGTACTGTACGTTAAAAAAAACAAAAACAACAGTACGTTAACAGGATTCACATTTACTTTGAAGACCACTCCTTTGCTTACCAAATTGAAAAATGTTAAATTAGTTACACTGGCTTGAAACTGTATTTGACTTGTTTAAGACTGAACCTGAATCTGTTGTAGTAGTGTAGTTAGGTTTTTACAGGACCGTGTCATTCAAAAAAAGTTACACTCGGTGTCAAAAATCAAAGACGCTGACCTGGACAATAGCGTCACACTATACTGTGCAAAAATCCCCAATGGTTTTACAGGGGAAACGGGATTGTGCTTGTTCACTTTTTATATCCTCTGCAAAATGACTTTGAGTTAATACAATTTTTAAGAAATATGTAGACGCATTTATAAAAATATGTATTCAAAATATATATTTTAATAAAAAGGGTTATTAAAAAATGTTTATTACATTGCAACAATCCCATGTTTATAAAAAAAAAAGCTGAAATGTATTGAAATCATTATTCTGGGATTAACACATCTAATAGTGCAAATAATCCTGATGCCTCATGAGGATTACAGAATTATTATAGCCAATACAGGCAGCTCCAGTTAATCAGATCAGCTGATTATTCCAACTGAATCCCAACGAACGGAACAAAATCGAAAACATGCCCCTAATATTATTCGCTTATTTTGACCAAATTTTGGTTTAAAAAGGTTAAACAAACCTGATAAGTCCATAAAAAAAATTGCCAAAAACCTTTTTTTAATTAGGCGTGCCATGAATATTGCGCAGAACGTTTTGAATAGTGAAAGACTGAGTGAATGAATCTATATTTCAATGTCCAACATTCATAAGCGTTCTCTAAACTCTGTGAAATTGGTTTTCACAAAGATTCATTTGGCATTTGTCCTAAATGGCTTAAAAAACACAAAAAAATTACAACATTACCTTACGTGCGAGTAGACATTTATTAATAGTGTGCCTTGTAATATGATACAGAGTTGAACAAAACTCTTCTTTTAGGCTGTTATCACATTGAATTATCGAGAAGCGTTTGACGATGTGGGAGGCTGAGCGAGCGCGGACTGATGACACATAAAGGAGAGCTTTGACAGCCAGAACAAAAGCCCCACTTGTGTGCATAATATCTGCAAATTAGGTGACAAAAACAAACAGCTGGGAGTGAAACACAAGGGAAAAAAAGTGAATCGGGGGGGACGTGGTGAATAAGGGGACACGTGTTCAAAGCCGAGAGAATCAGGTCTGTGTCATTACAAGTGCTGGAGAAAACACAGACCCAACAGTGTCGACCACAAGACAACGGACTGGTAAACAAGGGCTGGCGTGACCCACAGAAGATCAAAGCTAAACGTCTATTATTAATAAAAGAACCTGCTACGGGACACTCAGACCACAGTGTTTGAAAGAGCATGAAAGCATGGCCGGACATTTGTATTCTTTTACAAACAGCTCCTGACACCTCAACCTAAACCAAAAGTTGGCTTTGAAAAACAAGCACCACGTCCAGCTGGAATGTGCGCTTTTGGTCTAGACCGAAAGAATTTGGAGATTTCTAGTCTAGGTGTCATGGCAGGTTTACCTCGGAGTGAACCATTCAAGATGGCTTCTTTCCCCGAACAAGCCATTTAAGGATCCTGTTTGCGTTAGGTCACCTGTTGCACAAACTCACTCCACATAAGCTTCTTGTTCATATTGAGTTACTGCTTAATAAAAATGAGAAATCTGATTAGACGCCTGGATTATGCCATTCTATTAACTTGCCAAGGGATAAAAGCTCTCGGGGGCTTATTTGGGGTACAGTAATAGTCCATGGATGTACAGTAATCGTCCACAAACACGTCATGGATAATATTTGGTAAGAAATAGTTTTACTTGGTAACAAATGACTACATTACAGTGAATCACCACTTTACGAATGTCCAAGATAACAAAAATCCAGAGTAACAAAATGTGTTGGCACAAAATTTCACCCCTAGTTCCAAAATCATTTCGCTATTACAAAAGGAGCGCATCTTTTTCTTACCGCTAGCATGCATGGAGTTACTCCAGACGTGTAAAAAAACAAACAGCCATCTTGAAATTAAGTCATGCAAATTCCTGGTTATCGGTTGGTTACCATTATCCCGAGATTACGGAACTATCAAGGATTTGCACTACAATTTCAAGACGGTAACCGTTCTTGCGAGATTGTCCACTTTATCATTATATACTGTACCTTCATAAACACCTGCCAAAATGCAAACTAAACAACTGTTACCAATATTTTACTGTTTATACATTTTGTTATCTGAATTCATGAATTATGGCACGGATTAGATGGATTACATGTAAAATGCGGCTCAGCTAACAAAGTTTTGCCAAACGATACGGCTCTCGGCACGATCTCCAGTCATAGATGCTATAAATAGACCTTTTTTATCCAGTTTGCTGCGAAGAAACAGACTTTTCCCATGTCAAGCTAATTTCCTCCCCGTGAACCCAAATCCAAGCAGATCTGTGAGGCTACTGGAGGAAAATAAACCGATGGAAATGTTACGTAGATACCATCAGCCGCTGTTTAAGGCTTCATCTCTTCGCACACTGACAAAGCTGCTGCCACCTGGCCAGACCTTGACAGGACGCGTTTGGAAAATGAAACGCTGGTTTGTCTTCAGGGCCGGACGAGAGTCTGGTGACTGCAGATGAGGACTAGCTGTGTAGTTTCCAGCCGTGACCTTATAACTAACCTGCTCAGACCCCAGGACTTCCCCGCATAGTTTCTTTCCACAAATCACTGCCCCTTATGGAGGAAAAAAAAAATAACAATCTTTGGACAAGAAAACGGAGAGAACTAAATGTAATCGCCACTGACTTTATTGGGTACTAGTATAATTCTAGCTTTTACTTTTAAGTTCTTTTAAGTGTTGGAAAGAATGCCAAGCAGCCAAGAATTGCACCGTTTGCAGATTGTAATTCCCTGATAAAACAGGGGAATTTGAAAATGCAGAACATTCCAAGGTGGAAATGGGATAAAACGCTCAGGACAGAAGAGTGATAACGGACGCAGGCCAAAGTGAAAGGAGAATTGTTGCCTTGTATAGCATGGCAACTTGATCTGTTGGTTTTTTCCCCAGACGTTTTGTTTCCTCATTCCAGAAGAATGAATCTATTATTTTATTATTATCAATTTGTAAGCGGACAATCCGACTTGACCTCCACTGATGAAATCATACATGAAAACGGATTAGAGACTGTTTCATGTAGCATCAGAGAAGAGTGGCATTGGCTCTTTAAGAAGATTAAAGACCCCTGACAAGAGTGACTCATCTCTACATGAAGGCTAATACGTGGCAGAGTCACACCAGAAGGTTACACAGACCATCTCCACCTGGTCAAAAGCCCAGCAGAACTTTTAGACCTCAGTTCTGCATTTGCACATGACCTATCAGTCCCAATCAGATCTTAGAAAAGTCCATTTCCAACAATAAATCCATCACAAATAAGATTTCGGAGACTCAGGTATTGATTTATTTTTGTCATCACTCCAGAATACGTCCTAATCCTCTATTTGGAGCTTTCAAAAAAGTCCTACACAGATCTTAAAAAATCTTACAACAGATAAAATCTTGAGGTAAAGTAGCATGTTAGTCTTACCACCACAAACTCCTATCCAGGAGAGTCATCTCCCTTTCCAATTTGAGGACTCAATCTAAGGCTTTAGTTTTATAATTAAGGGATTAGAGCAAGAAAGCAAAGGCTGTATTGTTGCCATCTGATACGTCTGGATTTGTGTGTGGCCATTTTAGCAAAGAACATCTCTTCAACCACCAAACCACTTTCAACGCATCAAGTCCTAAAATCATTATTTCAAATGACAAACGGTTCAGAAAACAAAGAATGAAGCAGCGACCGAAGGATGTCATGCAATGTCAAGTTTGTTTATAAAAGAAAGTGGCACCATTATCCGTCCTCTGTGCCCAAACAAAGCTGATTACAGCGAGCCATTCAACAGAGACCACTGATTGTGCCAGTCAAGCAGGGGTCTATTTCTGTCTGTACCATTACAACTTTTCCCTGCCCTCTTTTCAATTCTAGATCCAAATATAGCGGCATCAAATGGATCTGATAAGAGCTCATTTTCCTGGCCAACTGCCAGAAACCCAATGAAACAACAACAAAAAAAACCCAGAATCAATGACACTATTTTAGTATGGCATCAATCCAATGGCATTCAGGTTTTGGGAAACTTTTGTGAATTTATTTCCGAGACGGATGTTGTGGGAAGGCTGGCTTTTTTAAACACAGATTAAACTTTGTCATGTCATAAATAGTGCAATCAATAATACCAAATAGTTGTGGAAGACTTGTCTTTACTGCCTGTTATGATCCAAACATGCCAATTAGAAAAGATGTAATATAAATTTAAACAAGTTTTAATATAAGCCATAAATTGACTTAAACACCCTTAAAAAAAACAAGAAACAGTCTCGCCACTTTTTCAGGCTGAGGAAAGGCTGTGAGAGAAGACAGAGTGAAACTGACGGACAATTAAAGGCTTTAGACGAGCGTAATCCCACAATTAACACGTCCAATCAAAGCAGTTACGTTCTGCATTGAACATACACTTGGTGAAATTGTAAAATTCAATTGACGGTAAAAATGGCGTCCACTGTACTTCTATAAACCGTTTATCATTATGACCTGGGAAAATTGCGAGAGTTACAGGACTGATTGCGATGTTCTACTCCGACAGAAGCACTTCAGCTAAAACAGGCCCAATTGATCTGCCCTCCTAACAGCAAATAAACCCCTTTAAAAGTTTCACTTATTGGATTCATATGTCTCCCTCAATAATCTCCGAGCCTGTGAGCCTAACAGCATTAAGTCCTCCATTAAAAAGCCTGCTGTGTATGCTGTGCGCTTTACAAGTCTGCTCTGTAGACCTTCAGAGAGTAGAAAAGTGGAGAAGGAGGGGGAACTCAATGAGACTAATAGCACCACGATGCCCTGTGAGACCCGCCGTCGCCCTCAGTCATTACCAAAAGTTGCTTTTTTTCCCACCACCAGACAGATGTGGACGAACAGTTCTTACGGCCGATGAGAACAGAGATGAAGGGATGCTTGGCTCAGTTTGTATACACAAATGTTGATTATTTGGTTCTTCTGTTTAGCCGCCCACCCAATGGAGGTTCATTTTTTTTTCCCCATGATGCAAAACAGAGAGTCGTTTAACTTGGGCTCGTTTGAGCACGACATGCTACCTTTCGGCTTCAGATGGCGCATTTATATGCGATTTACTATTTGACATAAAGCCAATTGGGGCTTTAACACCATAATTGTGGAAATAGTGAGGCGAGACCATATGTAATCAGTTAGCGATATGTGTGTCTGTGTATTTCCTAACTGATGCCTTTTCCATGCAGACTGGAAAGACAAACACAGATGGTATTTAATGACACTGGAGATGTTGCTGGCGATTTTTTGGTGAGGAAACCACTTGCGTTAAAAGCTTCAAGCTACTCCTTGGAGGCAACTTCAAATGAGGCTTTTGAGATAAAAGTGATAGATTAAAACTGGTATGTTTTAAATGAAGAAATGCCCACACTATTCCATAAATCCACAACAAAGCACAGATTATGACATGCGTGCAACCTAAATCCGAAGCACCATACTTTCCTATGAGCTTTACTCATGACAAGGTGAGCTCACTTGATGCTTTTTACGCATATGTTTATGAGTACGGGACCACCCGTGAGCATTTTGTCCAAAGCGACAGCTCCATCCAGCCTGCAGCTTCAAGCTTATGCTAAAGCACTACATTAAAACTCAACCCAGAGGTCTGGAAGCAGATGTTAAAGTACTTCTATCCTGGATGAAGGGAGGGACAGAGCAAGAAAAAAAAAAGAACAGACCGCAAAGTTCTGCTTTCGTACACCAGGAGCGGCAAAGCCTTTTATATACATACCCTTCATATAATGCTTTGGCTTTTAAAAGCTCTGGTTCTACATCGCAACCCACTCCAGAGCTCTTTGGTGAGTGAACTCCCCTTATTACAGTATCAAATAAAAGCCATCAGTTATATGAGCTTTTCTGATTATGATGGGCTGGAATAGGAGGGTTGGATGAAGAGCTGGTTTATTTTGCTGTTTTTTTTTATTATCTGCTGTTTTTGCCTTTTTATCATCACATATTTTCAAATATGTATGTACGAGCTTGTGGAAAAACCCAAATAGTACTTTTCCCTACATCCATGGACAGAGAATTTAAAATAAAGACATTTTAGACCCTAATCTATTTGCAATCGGTGCCTTTAACTATGCCAGTGATCTTTAAATCTTACGGACTGACTCTTCGTAGTCACTTTTAGTGAGTATTACTAAAGATATTAAGTATTGCCAAGTACCTAAGTATTATTCAAGGTACGTGTGCTTTAGACTCCAAGCAAACTGCACACACAAAGTCAGCGCTTACACCAAGTCCACACACACACTTTATTAAAGCAAAGGACATGTGATTCTGTTAATTCTGGTCAGTCATCCAATAGTCAACACGAGATAAAACTTTGAGCCGATCTGCATGTCTCTTTGAAGTTCGGACACATACAAACCCAAAATAACTTTTATTGCTAAACGATTGCATGTTGAATAAAATCCTTCTGATGTGCGGAATGCAAAGTGTAATGTCCGTAATAAAAAGCACATGACTGTTCTTACTAGCATTTGTTCCTCTCCACAGCCTGTGCCCTTCGTTTGCTCCTCCACAATTGGACATGGACTCTGGATTATTCCAACACAAGTGGACCAGACACATGTGACGTCTCTCTTCTCACACACATCAACATGAGCATCTACACAACGACTTTTTCCTATCTCCAGTCTACATCTTGAGCTCAAATGTGGTTTGGGCTTAATTCCCAATTTGAGCGATTAACTTACCAAGATTGTGTGCAGAATATCGTTTTTCGGAAAATTCTAGAACTTATAAATTGTATTAAAAAAAATATAGGAAAAACTGATTTCTTTTTTGGCGGGAAAGCTCAGTCATCTTTCGCTCGGTTCTGTTCACCACTCGCCTTGTTGATCTCGGCTCGTTCCTGCGGAGCGTGCAGACGAGACACTAGCTTTGGCAGTTTCAAGCCGGCACACATTTCTTGGACTGGCTTAAGGACGAGCCGATGCCAAAACATTCCCTAAACGCAGACATCCTCCTCTCTCCTCTCAGTCTCAACATCAGGCCTACACACGCTCATTTAGTGCGCCGTCTTCCGAGAGATCCAGACTGAGGCGCCTGCTTCCTTAAACTCTTCCTCTATCCACATTAATCATTGGCGGTTTTCAGGATGCACCCTCCAAAAAAACCACAAGTCTGGGACGTTCAGAGGAGCAGAAGGAAACGGGTCAGAGCAATCAAAAGCTCTGCTGGACATCTTGGTAAATACTAAAGAAAAAACGATGGCTTGTCAAAAAAGGCCCTTTTTTAATCCAGTTATTGTATAAAATAATTGTATAAAAAACAAACAAGCTATAAACAATCCAAACTTAAAGTTAAGGTAATTTGGGGCTTTATGTTCTTCATCTGCGTAGACGTGAAACAAACAACAGAAAAGCAAAAGCTAAAAACAGAATCAATAAATCAAACTGACCTGAACTTCCACGGAACGCTAGAAATTCCCAGAGTGAAATCAGGGAGTTTAGTCTCTGTCTGTCACTGCGGTTCAGGCCTTATGGTGTGAAGAAAGGATTATGTTGCTCATGAATGTGACCTTAAATTTCAGACAATCCAGCATTCCTTTCCTTGTCAGTGTACACACAGAGATTTCACAAGCACCGCACTTCAATGCACCGAAGACATTTCTAGATTACCTGCGCACAATACAGTCTGAACTTCAGCGACGACAAACACGAGGTGGAGCACGTAAAGGTGCGGAATGTCTTACAGTATGTCTGGTTCTGTTCACATGCCGATATGTAAAATCAAACATTGTTTTAAACCGGTTCCCTAAATGTTCCCATCAACATAACACGTCAGATAAAACACCGTCCAATTCCTTGGCATGGGAATTTGTTTGCCACTGTGCTTTATTTTTTTTTATAAAATTATTTTGAGAAGAGTTTTGGTGGAAGAAAAACTTTTTATTTTGGGGAAGGACGTGTTGCTTATCAGATTTATGTTAACAAGATATACTTTAGAAAAACTATTTGAGATATTTGAAAATTAAAAAAAAAAAAAAAACATTTTAAATTAAATAAGAACTCAATCCTATAAATAAAAAAACATTTAGAAAGTGTCACACAATAGTTTCCTCGTTCAATGACACTTTGCAAATTCATTTTCAGAAGTTGTGAACTTTGATTTCACTGACATTTTCAATGTTCATACATTTCGGTTCTAGGGTTTGGCGGTATCATTCAGTGGGGGCGGGACTATCTTCTCTGATTGGCCAGTGAGAATTTAACAGAAAGCTGTGTTTTTTTTGACGCACTTGTTCTTCAAGTTGTGTCCAAAAGTGTGAATTCATATTGCAGTTTTACATTTTGGCATTTAAGATGGAAAAATTTGGGAGTCAATTTCTTCCTTGTTTGTACAAAATTGTTCTTGTCTGTGTTTTATTTACTACCTTTAAGAAATATACTAACTAGTAACTATTATAAAATATACATTATGGTAATTTAATACTGTATATGTATTAAACAGCTAAACGATAGCTAAATAGAAATTCTGATACTAAATTCACTTCCTCTACACTTCCTAAATCATGTGTAATCATATCGTGTAGAGCGTATACTAGCGGCTCACAGCTCCGTCACCTTATATAAATGTTTAAGCTGCTTTGTGAGCAATAAATGACGCCCAGGTCTGTCGTATAGATCCGTCCATCGCCGATTAGCCTTTTTGGAACGACTCCTACGTTCACTCGCCTTGGATGAAAACGGAGCACTATGAAACTCATTATCACAAAGTGTGGCAAATACGGGCCGGAGACTGAGCACACACACAAACACACGAGCACAAAGACTCCTACACATACACACAACCACACAGGCGCAAGTGGAGGCAATAAAACGTGTTCTTTTCCGGCCCAAAACTTCATTTCACATTAAAGTGACCCTGATCTCAGTCTGGGGTCAGCAGGGGGTGTCTGGATCGGTACAGTGCCAAT
The DNA here is from genome assembly GCA_028031935.1 of Paedocypris micromegethes. Taxonomy (NCBI): domain Eukaryota; kingdom Metazoa; phylum Chordata; class Actinopteri; order Cypriniformes; genus Paedocypris; species Paedocypris micromegethes. Next base: position 21,197,663 of record CM051498.1, on the reverse strand, counting down.
TACCAATGATGTAATTACCTACGAGCCGAGGGTCCGCCTGTAGGGTGCACGTGCTCGCCTCTCACCTCTCTGCCGCTTTAAGGGCCCGGTATAAGCTTGATTTATGGTTGAGCCGGGGATGAGGCGCCTGCTTTTGAAGTCCATGAATGCGCAATATAAAACACACCTGGAAAGAGCCGGGGGCTTCCACTGCCTCACACAAGCAGGAGGTGGTGTGCATGAAGGGGGCACGAGGAGAGGAGGGGTCACCAGTGTTTCCTTTCAGGTTGGCTTTTATGGCATCACTTCAAACAATCGCTCCCTCTTTCTGTCCCCACCCTGTTCATTGAACAGAGCCAACTGGACTGTAATTGGCCTTTCTTTTCTTTCATGGGCCCGTCTCTTGCTCCACACACCCCCCATCACGGTTCTCTGAAGTTACATGAACCCAGTGTGACGATTCGCCAGGTGCCTGTGAGCCGGAAAAGGTGCAATTCTGGTTCTGGGTTCAGAAATGACCCATGTGTCATTTTAAGAAGATTTATTGGTGTGGAAGAGTATTAAACCTTTACTTTACATTTATTTAACAGACACTAATATCTAAAGAAACAAACTGGGATTCGAACCTGCAACTTTTTTCATCATATGTTCAACTCTCTACAACTAGGCCAAACCAATACAAGAAGTGTTTTCTTACGCGGTTTGAGCTCCAATCAAATCACACACACACACACACACACACATGCCACACCTACGACTGGTGTGACTATAACAGGATCTTGAGGGCAGACGTTACATCAGCGCTTGATAATGAAGACTAAAATAATTCCAATCCCACCATAAGCAAAAGTGTTTTAATAACCGTCGACAGGCCCGACTGGATTGTTCAGTGTGACACCAGTCATTGAGCAAATTTGCCACTTGTGAAAATATTAACCAAAGCCGAGGAGCCTGCACACTGATCCATTAATAATGAACCAAGAACACGCAATCACACACATGATCACGCTGGATGAGCAACAGGTATTTTTGCCTTTGAAAGAACGGCCATTTTGAAAAGCTAAAGCCCTAAAGGAGTGAGTCACGGCTATCACATGATATGTCACAACGAGGAAAAATGACCAGCCACAAGCTATTTAAGGTCCTGCCTTAATCCGTCCCCACTTATCTTGTACTGTCACTGGGCAGGCGGACACACACACACACACACAACTGGGATGTGTGTGAGCCGCCAAGTGCATCCCTGCTCAAAAACAAGCGATTCACACTGCAGACATCAAACCAGCAGCAGTGTTATTGGCGATATGTTCAAGATGGGTTAAAAATTGAGACGAGGGGGGGGGTAAAAAAAATCAGTGTAGTACAGGATCCGTTTCAAGCCTGTTTGGTAAGGTCTTACCTTTCTGAAGTTAACCTTGGGCTCTGTTCTTTTCCGCTTGCTGCCCTTTCCACAAGTGCCGCTGAAGTGAATCCATTTTCCAACCTGCGGAAGAGGCAGGCGAGGAAGAAAGAGGGTGATTGAGTGCTTAACAGAGGAGTAAAAGGGTGAAGTGCCACATTTCCAACCGCTTCTCCGTTTCACCAGTAATGATACGGTTAACAATCACGCCATGTTGGAGCGAGTCTAGAAGATGGCATTTCAACACCAGGGCAACGATAACAAAACTGAAGGACAGACATCATGGGAACATAAAAAACAATCGCGTTGAATACAAATATTAACTGAGTGATTACTCTTTACCAGCGAGTGATGCTCCGGAAACTTTCAGCAGACACGCTATTTCAGAAATAGCGACTTGTCAAACCGAAAGATGCTCGCGCACAGAATGAGCGTTCAAAAAGTTATTAGGTTCTTCTCTCGGGAGCACCACTGCTTTTAGAATCCCAATAATGCAACCGAAATCACTCAATATAGATGTTATGGCGCTAACAGGTGTGTAAACGCATCACTTGGCAGCAATAAGCGATCAGAAAACGGCATTTACCTCATCTTTGACTCCGCGCACTGCTGGAGTCTCCAACCACTCCGAGCTGACGCTCTTCAGCCACTGAACAAGAGGAAGAACAGAGCAGCAGAATGTTGAGCGCGTGCGTGCGTGTGTGTGTGTGTGTGTGTGTGTGAGCGCGCGCGACAGAGAGAGGGAGAGAGAGAGAGAGAGACTCACTTGTTCCACTCAGACGGGAACTAACAGCTTCAGATTCAGACGAGAAACGCCAGAGAAATAAAAAAAAAAATCCCTCATTATTTGGAAACAACGCCTCACGCGAGAGTTCCTCCACTAACGACCTGGCTCGGGTCTCCTTTGAGATCCTGCGTCAGTTTGCGCCGCACTTAACCTTATTAAAGCTCGCTCCATCGGCGCACTGAATACCTCCGTTTGCGAAGGCGCACGGACCGGGAGAGGAGAGGAGAGGAGAGGAGAGGAGGGGTCAGAGGAGGAGAAGGAGGAGGCTGCGGGGTGAGGTGTGCGTCTGTGCGGGGCGGGGGGCAGACGGCAGCAGCGGCTGGAAAAAGTCTGGGAGCGGAGCTTCATTGTCATTTTACTCGGCATTCGACAAGTCAGTTCATTCCCAGAGGAGCAGACAGACAGACAGAGACAGACAGACAGACGGGAGGGGTTCGTGTCGAGCTGAGTGCACGCACGCGCATACACTTACGCACTTTTTTTCCTGCGCTGCTATTCTCACGTTGACTGTTTCTTTAATAGCGTTACACATAGTGTGTGTGTGTGTGTGTGTGTGTGTGTGTGTGTGTGTGTGTGTGTGTGTGTTCGTGTGTATAGAGAGGTGTGTACACAACACAAAGGCAGGTATACAGAAGGATCTCGAAGACATGGCCTCTCTCAGGTAATAAAAATCATGGGGGACTCAATGAGAGAAAACTGATTTGGTTGTGAAACGCTACTGCGACTGAGATGATGATGAGACGATGACGGTGATGATGATGGCATCAAATGCAAAAAGAGTTTCAAGTTTAATTTTGCTGAGCCAGAATGATAAAACTAGAGTTAATTTCCAAATGGTCTTTACTCGAACGCCCAGTCAAAATAATGTGGATTTTATGCATTTCTAAAAAAAAGCTATAAACAATTCATCATTAAACCAACACACACGCCCACACCCTGACACAAATTCCCACTCTGTTTTATCTGAAAAAAAAAACAAAACTCTTTTTCATTTAATTTTTGACTTTAGGTACAGGGGTGGCGTTTAAATTTTTGGGGTATATTATTATACGTATATTATATAAAATATGTCTACTTCAGCATAGTATTGTTTGCATTTCTTTCACAAAAGAATTGATAATATTTAATTTGAACTTATGTCGATTTGTATGTGCATACATACTTTATTATAAACAATACAATGACAATGAATAAAGGCATACAATGACTTCATTAAATCACCTACATCATTGGGTTTATAATAATGTAGGTAATTTATAAACCCAAACCCAATGATGAAGGTAATTTAAAAAAAAACTGTAATGTCCAATCAGTCAGGATAAAGTTCAGAAAGAGCTGCAGCGTGTTCAAGTTAAAGTTCAAGTTCATTTATATAGCGCTTTATTTAGTTTCAGACCAGCGCAAAGTTGCGTGTCAACTTTGCCCGGATCTGATTCACTAGAAAGACTTGAGAAACGAATTGTTTAGTTAAAATGAAGGCAGATAGAACACCTTAATAGCCACGTCGTGTTCTTTTACAAATCTGACAATAAAGGCTGGCACGATGAGTCTGGATGCCGCACATAGCTGTTTTACGGAGCAGCTTGACTCATTCTCAGAAAGCTCAGCCTTTGTGAGACACAGCAATCAGCCAGTGCTCACAGCCAAACTCGGGAAGTATGTGCAAATCCTCTCAACACTTTCAACAGTCACAGTCCTTCAGTTCAAACAGCATATGTAGAATTTTCTGAAACATGGCAAGCTCAGAGTCTGCTGGTGAACAGTGGGAAGATGCCGTTGCATTGGCAGCATTACAGTGACAGCTTTTTTTTTTCTTTATCGTGACTGATATGCAACTGCTCCACAGTTTACAGTTTGAACTTCATCTGCATGTTGTGCATGATTCATCAGCACATAATCACAGCACATTGGAGAAAAAAGCTACTCGAAAGGTTAGGCACCTTGGGGCCAAATATTCAAAAGCAAGTAGGATAAAACGCTGCGTGAAATTATTTTTCACAAAAAGAAAACTATGCAAAAACATTTGGGAAGCACCATTAAGATTCCCATATTTTACTCTCACAAATATCTGCTAATTCGAGACAGTATCTGCAATTTCTGCAACAGTAGATGCCCAAGCTACGGCCACTATAGATTAAATTCTGACAGTACAAAAATATTAAAACGACTTCCAATCTGAAGGACAAATTTAGAGAAAGCTCTCTAAAGTACCCAAATTTGAAAAAGGAAGTACTGAAAACGACCACAGCATTTTGTGAGCGAAAACTTCTAGAAGTATCATACTCGTATACTCGTATACGGCGCAAACTTAATCAACAAACTTTCCCCATGATGAAGAGCAAAACTTTGTGTTCTGGAAATACAGACCATCATCTTTCTGTGCCGAGAAAAAAATAAGCATGGTGACTTCGCCAATCATTTCTTTTCTCACCATTCGACAAACAGACTACTGCATGTTCAATTAGGCTTGCATTAGAAAGGTGGTGCACCACTGATCTATAGATTCTCAGACTTTCAGTTGAGGTCCACATCAAAGCTCCGTAACATCTTGTGAGAGGAAAGCACAAATAAGAAAATGAACTTCTGCATAATATTATTTGTTGACCTGAGGGTTTTTCAAGATGCTTATGCTGCCTCTAAAATTTGCATATGAAAAAATGTGTGTCAATAAAGACCTTGAAGCTGCTGCTTTTAGATCTTTTCTTGGTCTTACTCTATTCAGGATCACTCCACAGTGAGCGATGTCAAAAAAGGTCATCAGTTTAGAATTCCTCTACCCTCGAAACCCCCTCAAAATGACTTATTGTGCTTGCTCGATGTGTCGCCGTTGTAAAAATAGCACTGAAAAATAGAACATTCCCAACTCATTCCTCTACTTAATGTGTATGCATGTGGCCGTGGTTGTTTATTGGGGGGTTCAACTACTTCCTGGCCATATTTACTTTGAGGAATGCATGAGAGGAATTCAGTTTAATCCAAGAATGGCTTCAAAAAGAAGAAAATGAGGATGCTATCCAAAAAAGTTCAACTGTTCCAAGATGATTTTGGCCGAGACATGTCATTAGATCCAATGGCGGCGTCAATGAAGATTAAAGCTAACGGAAGCTTCAATAATTTTACTTGTATTATTTGGCCAATATGGCAAAATAAAGTAAAAAAAAACGGTAATAAAAAATATATATTTTGGAAGGGAAAGAAGCAAATGCTTTAAGCCTATAGATAATAGCTAAACATGTTTAAAAAAAAAAAAATTTATACCCCCACATATAGTATACATTATACATAATTTATGCACCTCTATACATATATACACACACAACCATATACCCCCACACATTCATCTCCAAGTCAGTTCTAGCAGATACTCTGTACACATGCTCTTAGCTAGATTGCATAAGAGGAAATTAATTAAAAATGGATTAACATTGTGAGAGGTACAAATGATAAAGTCTGCATTTATTCCCTTTGTAAAGTCTTTAATCAGGTTGGAATAGTCAGACATCTCAATTAAATTCTTACCTTTGGCAACTGTGGTGTGTCCAGCCAGTCCGTGAGGATTGATTCAAGCGAAACGCCTCGGCTGAAAAAGATAGAAAAAAAAATTGAACAACTATTCAAAGTAAATTAAATTATTAACAATTAAGAAATCCAAGATATCAAAATTCACAATTTTTGGCCAACCAATCAAAGAACGGAACACACATTCACTCTCACTCACACATATAGATAAGTTCAGACTTCAATTCTACTGTATGCTTTAGACTGGAAGGAAACCAAAGACACAGAAAAAACAGAAGAACAGAAGGACCGTGAACGAGCCTGGAACCTTCTTTCTCTGAGACAACACCAAAGCCACAATAAGTGTAACTCCTCAAATTCACAAAACCATAAAACTCACAAACACTAACTACACACATATACGTTAGCACACATCATTTTATGATTTTTCATGACCACCTATCAGGTTTTGTACAGTTTGATCAATCATAGAGTAGATGCATAAACTGTATAATGTACGCACACATTTGACGTATTACCTTCCCTACACACATTACCTACGACATTTTCTCCTCCAAGACACTCAACATTCACTCCAGATCAATCTTGTTAAGACACACACACACACACACACACACACAGTGTAATCAACTAATGCACCGTCTCAGACATGAACAGAATCACTGACACGTTAGCGATCAACACATATCAAAAGATGACAAAAAGCCAAAAAATTGAAAAATATTCCAAATTAAATACTGTACTATTTACCACTGGAGTCGGAAACTCATTTCAAGAGCTTTCAAATGAAAGCTTGAATGCTAATCTGAAGTGTTCTCAACAGTTCATCAGAACCGCTCAGCAATGACCCCGGGATGTCACGCCATCCGCCTCACTCATGTGCGCGTGAATATTCAAGGATTCCGTAAGAGCCAAAGCGCAGAAAGACGCCTGGTGCTCGTATTGGAACTGAAAGCTCATGCAAAAACCAAGAGAGCAAAGCCCACGCAGAAGTCACCTCAAGAGCTGGTTGCTATGTTTCTGTTTGGTTGCTAGCGTGTTTGAGTGCTTAGTCGCTATTTGATTACCGCCGCAAACAAACGAGGCCTCCGCCAGATCTTCACATGACTGGCCTTCCTCTTTCATGTAAACCAATGAGGTTGAGGCTTGGCGAGCTGCAGCGGTTTAGGCCTGTTTGCAATTCAATTATTAATTTAAATCATCTAATGGAAAGTCTGTCTGAGCCTTAGCCCGAGATTAAAAAATGACTCTGGGAAAAGCAGACCGAGCATAAATATCCGAACCCAGACACGGAATGGGTTAAGTACACATTCACCAAATCTGCAGGACTTCCTTGATTCGTAGGTGGTGTAGGAGGAACGCCATTGATTCCTCTTTGATCTGACGCGAGGAGCCCATCTGTGATTGTTTTACCACATCAGTCTGCTTCTCCGGCGTTGTGCCGCCATGGATGTTTACACGTCTGAGCGGCAGACACAAATATTGAACGCCCCTACCTTTCAGTTTAATGTAATTCAATCAATCATCAGTCAGGGGCCTTAATGAGAAAATGGAAACTAAAGCAAAAGGAAAAGGATAGATTTTGGTGAAGGAGGAAAAAACACAAGGGGAAAAACTAAATTAAGCAGAAGAAATGTGGATTATCTACGTCCTTATGGAAGAGAATAATAACCACAAGAAAAGGCAACAGTATGTACATTTATATGTATACGTATGTACATGTACAAGTTTGTACATGACAAGGAATTAAATGTGGTCTGACTAGTGTCTTTTTTCTCTCTTATTCGAAAATACAAGAAAATTAAAAATAGAATAAAAAAATACACAAACATTTAACAAACATTTCAATAATTGTATATTGTGATTTACTGTGAAATATGAAAAAAATTTGCACAAACATTGCAACATTTTTACAATATTAGACTAAAGAAATATGTCAATTACAGTTTAAAATCTTTAAATCTATTATTCAGTTGAAAAAGTGCATTGTTTGCATTTTAATAAAAAAAAAGACGGAAAATGAGTATGCTGGTCTCAGTACAGCATACTCATTTTCCAGGCTGATCCGACAGGAAGCGCCAAATATAGTCATAATAAAAAACGCGGCGCATTTTGGAATCATACAAAAATTAGCTCATTTAGTGATGAAAATAAACAGCAAACAATTTAGATGCATTCTACATTTAGCTAACATCATAAAAAGACCATATAAAACATAAAAAAAAATACTGTATACTAAAAATTATGTAAATATTAGGCAGGTATTTTGGAAAGTTGTTAATACGTAAACACAACAATTACTAAAATTATTTATTTTTTACATTTTTAATTTACTCTAATTATTTAGCGAAAAAATTGGGTAAAAAACAAAAAACAAATTTCCATTTCATTCACCTGGAAGTGAAAAGTATCCAGGCTGGACACTTCGTCCAAAAAAAACCATATGAGCCACAAATATTATGCAGTTCAGTGTGAGTAAAAGAGATCAAGTCGACTTTCAGCTCATGAATTAAAGAAAAATGAAAACCCCGGTCGTGAAAAGGAATAAAGCTGTAAAGTGAAGCAGTGAAGCTTTTTCAGCTTCTAGTTTAGCTGACCACGCTCAACGTGTGATGAAACCCCCAACACAATCATGTCAGAGCCGCTCAGGTCAATTAGCCAGTGATGCACAAATATTTGCAACAGCCATTGTTGACAAATCCTTCCTACCTGCTCACGCCAGGAAATGTATCCAGGAACATCTGCAGGAAGTCCTACAGCATCATCAACGACAGCAGGAAACAAAGCTGAGCTTCAACATAGCTTCCAAAAAACAATCATATGCATGAAAGTCTTTTAAAACATAGATTTCACCCACAGTTATAATTTATTTTAGTATTTATTCTGGCGTGTATAATTAAGTGGGTACAATTATTTGTAGTATTTTTTTATGTTTATTATGAATGAAAAAATATGAATAAATGTATTTTAAAACAGATTGACACCGGTGCTAAACAACATTTTTATGATTATAAAATGTCCCTTTAATTACTTTGGCAATAGGCCTTATTTAAAAAAAATACTGAAACAAATCTACAGAAAAGCACAGAAAATACAAAAAAAACACAATCTAAACATTTATATTGCACTAAAATGTAGAAATATTATAATACAAAATTTAAATGTATTTTCTAAATGTTTTAATAACTAAAATAAAAACAAAACCCTTCCTCCAAAAAAGAAAGAATAATCCACCAGTCCCACCTGAGACAGAATCAGCTGCCCGTGAAATCTCCTCACAAAAACTTTAAAGAAGTGAAGAAAGTTCTCCTCGCCGACCTGACCAGCCAGAAACTTCAAGAGGAAGTAACCCTGCGAGATAAACACAGAGATGAGAATGGAACTTGGAGATTTCCCGGAGGACACGTAGCTTTGAACTTCAGACGGACCTTCAGGTAGTGAACTTGCATGAAGGGTTTCTCGGGGTTGAGAGCGTGTTTCACTATAGATGCACCAGACGCGCTCACTTCCCCAGTGTTCTCTTTGTTGGGCCTGTGCACAAATTCACAAGCATATGCAAAATGCACGTAAAGCACATAAATCACGCGTGGCATGAACAGGCAAAGTGCTGCATGGGATTGTGATTATACCTGCATCAGCATGTATTACAGCCGCGTAATGTTCACTAAGAGTATAAACAATTACATCCACTAAGCCATTAGGCGCTGATAGTGCCGGACCACCGCTCCATACATCACAATACACATTGGGCCTTGTTTAAGCTGTAGATGCAGATCAAGACCAAAAACACATTTTCTTCCAGTAAAAATACTAGTCTACTTGGGTTAATAGCGACAACGTCTGCTTATTCGGATGAACTCCTAAAATCTGGAAACAAATCCGATTACACAAGCCTAATATTGCCTCCATATTTGGTTCAAAGATTGTGCGAAAGAATTAGAAAAATAAAATCTAAAAATCGCCATGTACCTCTGTCAAGTCTGAACACAGATGAATGGTGGATTAACATGACACCATGAAGAGGAATGTATTTTTAAGATTAGTTTAAATTTTATTTATTTTTTGGTATGTATTATGCATAATGTATTTTTATGAATGTTATGAATTAATGAATTAATTGAATCTGGATGTCAATAGACAAATCGATGCTACAAGAAAAAGGAATATTACCAATTGTAAAAAATACAAGTGCTTTTTATCGTCATTGCTGAGCATTTGCATTTATTTTTAGTCGCCAACCAATCATGGAGCGTAACACATTACCCAATTCCCCTATGTTCCAATGTGTTTTTGCACTGTAGGAGGAAACTGCAGAACCAGAGGAAACCCACGCAAGTACAGAGAGAACATGCAAACATTGCACAGAGAAGCTTAATACTGTGATCTGAACACGCTACCCATTGTCAGAAAACTGGACCACTAATTCATTTCTCTTTAACTTTAATTATTGATTTAACATTGACTAGAAGACATGATCAAACATGCGTCATTCCAAACTTAATCTACACACTCAATGGCTGCTTTCAGTGAATTATTGATCATCCAGACTGGTATCATCACTTCTTACTAATCACCTCTGAAATCTCTACATCTCTTTCCATCACAACCTCAAAAAGTCTGAAACAGTCAGAGAGCCATAAAAACCGCGATTGTAGTCCAGTGTGATGGTGCGAGCGGAGACTGGTGGAGCGTCTCCTACCTGCGGACAAAGGAAGATTGTAGAAGACAAACTGAGCTCAGAGCGCCGACCATCTCTGCATGTGATGACAACCTGTATTGATCTTCTATGGGAGATTAACTAGTCTTGCCAATAAAAGGCCCTTCTGAAGATCTGGTCGATACTCGGGCGCCGCTAATACAGACAACAGCAACGTTTCTTTCTTGCAGACAAATGGGTGCAGAATAGAAAAGAGAGCAATACGGGGAATGAAACGTGTGAAGCTTTCCTTTCCCAGCCATCATGATCTGATCTGTAGGTGATAAACCTTGGAATGATTGATTCCGCTCTAATGCTTTATCTTTGCAGGCATGCGCCCCCAGTGCAGGTCTGTCAGATTCCACCAGCAAATAAAAGTGAGATCTGAGAGGAAGGACAGATGCTTTCCATAAATGAAAAGAGATCTGCCAGAAGAGAAAAAAAGCTTCCTTCTGATAGTTCCAAAAGCAATCGATTCATGCTTTCTGATATTAATACTGAATAAAACGATCGCAAATGGTGAACAAATGAAAGGAATGAGAGAACTAAGTGTAGCTGCAAGCAGCAATGTTTGGCCTTAGCTTTGGGTTTGTCCCTAGTAACATTTTATTTTTACCATTATAGAGTGCAGCATAACAAAATGAATCTGAGAGAGTATTATTATTATTATTATTATATAGAATTTTATAAATACATTATGGATATATAATGAGTATTATGGTAATATAGTATACTAATATACATAGTCTACACTGTATGGTGATTAGATATGTAAGTGATGTAATAATCCAAATGCATGGTAGAAAAATGCTATATATTTCCATGTGTAAAGCAAAATAGCAACTATCTGCACACACAACTCACTGATTTGTACATGAGTGTTCATCAATTTTTATTTATTTATACTTATACACTTTATTTATTTTATACACTTTTATAGACAATTGTGAAACTCGCTTATTGCATTACAGAAAATGGACAAAATGTGTTTTATTTGGATTGATCTTCTGGTTCTCAGTGCAACACAACTTTATAATTAAAAGGGACACGAAACGTATGCTAAAGATGTCCCGCCCTCTCTGGGTTGAACCACCAATTAGGTTTAACTTTAAGGTTTGTACCATCAAAAATCACTGACGTGTTACCTGTTGGTCAATGTTGGATTTGATTTCTAGAAAACACATGTAGTTTTATTGTAGAACAAATGCAAAGCTATTGGTTTTGGATGAAAGAAGAAATGTAAATGACTTTTTAACCCAAAGTAGGGGATTTAGAATCAACAGTTCATAAGGTCAGCGTGCTTACACCAGTTCTTCTTGTCAGGTCAAGAGGGCAACGCCGCACAGGAAGCACGTGTCTGTATATGAGACACTCTGTTTGTGCATTATTAATGATTACATTACGGTCTCCTTCAAAAGTAAAGAGAGTACAGACAGACTCACACACAGAGCCAGACACTCGCTCATACACTTTAACAGTAACACACACACTCTCACTAACACTCACCTTTCAGATACTCACTCTCTCACAAATATATAAACACACACACACACACACACACACACACACACACACACACACACACACACACTTTCAAATACTCTCTCTCACACACACATGAATATAAACACATCTACTCTCACATATTTACTCTCACACAAATAAATACCAACTCACCCACTAATACTCACTTTCAAATACTTTCTCACACAAATATTCACACATAATCACTCTTCCAAACACTCACACAAACTTTCACGACTTACACAAATACTCACTGTCAGATACTCTCTCACACAGATATAGACACACACAATCACTCTTTCACACACACACACACACACACACACACACACACACACACACACACACGTCTGATATGATGGTATTGCTCAATGCTTATCGAGGAAGCTTTATCACATCATGAGACTATGCGTTGCATTCAACATTTTTTTTCCAACCTGTCTGAACATTTTATCCCAGAGATTAGAGCGGGTGTGGACCACTCAACCTAAGACGTAAAGCAAGACTGATGAAGTCAAGTGGATCATCACAACCACAGGTACAGTGACAGCGGAATTCCTCACAGGAAAAATTGCTCTCAACGCACGTTTTAATTCAATCACTCTTAAAAATCACTCCATAAATCATGTCATATCAGACATTTTATGTTTTCAAAAATTCATCATCCGGAGTATTGTACGTTCTCTAGAAAAGCAAAGCTTTGAATTTTGTCAGCTTGACAAAGTGACCCGGCTGTTTGCAAGTTGCTTCTGTCTAACGTTCTCAGTTGCACTGCATGTTAAAAGATGACTTACGGCTTGTTCATACTCTTAAAAAAAACCTTTTGCAGACTGCTTCACGGAAACCGTTTTTCCGTTCAATAATTGTAAAATGTGACTACAGCTACTAACCAGCGTTCCCATTATCAGGACATCTAAATGATTAGATGATAGAAGAGAAGTGAAAGATAACGTGTGTAATCAGACCTGAGGACCTGCAGCTCCTCTTCAGAGTTCTTCACCTCATCACTCAGTCTTCTCCAACGTAAAAGAGCTTTCACACATCTTTGCTCTTCAGCCTCTCTGTGACCCAACTAAGAAAAGCAGAGCTAATCGCTTTAGAGAGGGGAAAAAAACCTGCATTTGGCAAGATTAAAGTTGTCTGTGTGCTATAAGGCTTATAAAAAGTTATTAAAAACACATGAAAACATTCGCTTTATAAACTGCTTAGTGAAATATGCACTTGAAACATTAAATGTAATGGTTCTCAGCTCGGGCGAAAGCAGATTAACAGCAATCACACTCGACAAGCTCTAATATTAGCTATTATAATCATTACAGTGAGCGACGACTTCCAGCCAAAGCAGAATTTGAATTTCAATTGAATTTAAAACTCATTTTACACTCCAGCAATAGCCTGCGCTGTAATGGGCTGCGTAAACACTGATTTGCGGAAGGTTTGGGAAATGAAAAGAACATTGGGACGTATTGGGTTTGTATTCAAACCACTTTGGTGATACCTGTAGGACTTGGGTCCAGAAGAAGTCTTCTAAATAAGTAGCGAAGCCTTCACTGATCCACTCTTCCGTCCAATCCCGTGCCCCGATGACCAGGCCGAACCAGGAGTGGGCGATTTCGTGGCACAGTCTCGCCCCACACAGGCTCCTCTGACCCGTGAGCACACTTTGAGAGAGGAACACCATGTGTGGACTAGGAAAAGGAGAGAAACATCACAATCAACCCCAGATTTTAGGATGTCAAAAACGCTTGCGTGAAAAACCCGATTTTACGTCATGACTTGATTCGTTCCACTAACAAATGATTGGTTATAGTGTTACAGTGGAACCTTTGAGCTGGAGCTGATCTAGTTATAACATGTTATAAACTCAGCTACTCTGAGGAACATCAAAGTATGGGATTTTCGTTCCCGTAGACAGACTGTTGTTAAAGAGGTGGAGCTCTTATCCTAAATGATGCCTGTTTGTCGCCAGCGGATTTCAGTGAAGCCAACCCTGCCGCACCCTCCACCCAATGATCCCAGTGCATTTGTTAATGGAGGCAGAAAATTACAAGATGTAGAACCAGAGTCAGATCTTCCAAAAATAAAAAATAAAAAAAACTGCTGAAAGGCAAAGGCATAAGCTGAAATTTCTGCCCACTTCAACACATGGTTCGTTCTGGAAACTGTGAAAGCAGCACCACAGGACTCAGAAAGACCATTGCAGCAGATGAAAAGGCATTGTTTCCTTTACGAGCCCAAAATTACCTTGAGTGACCTTTTCGACCAGACTGTGTTTCGTGCAGCAAAATTGGCAGTTAGCAGGAACATGTTCTTAAGTTCCAAGTCAAGAATAAAAAAAAAGAACTTGTTTGTTTGGTTTCCTCGGGGTTCAGACGCAACCACGTAATGGTTTTCAACCGCGACTTGCGCTGTTGTAGCCGTCGGCAAATGTAATCTGATCAAATGCAGCGAGACTTTTAGGAATGTCTTTCTGACTTCACGTCTGCCCAATCTGAACTGTAGGGCAGTAAAGTCGCTTCCCCCTCTTTGGTTTCTTTACACAATGACCACAGGAACCAGCAGGAAATCAATAAAAAGAGCTTGGCCTTGACTTTGGAGTCGAAGGTGGAAAGCTTTCCTTTCGTTCACACTGTTATGGCTCCCTGAAGTCATCGATGAGCTACTTCTGCACGACTACCAGCCCAAAGTTTCAGACGAGCCTCAGTGCACGAGACTGAGAAGGAACCCGAAGAACAGATGAAAAAAGCCTGTTGTTATTTTATTTGCAGTTGACAGAATTTGCAGAAGGGAAAAGGTCAAAGGTCATTTCCTTTCCCTCAAATGCTTTACTTTGTTCAAATGAAGAACAACATTAAATAATAATAATAAAAGCCTTGTTTTCTGTTTTGAATGGACGGATGGATGGATGGATAGATGGATTTATAGAGTAAAAAAATTTAACTTGATTAAAAGGAAAAAAGGTGCACTGTCTAAACATTAGTGCCAGCATGAGAAAGGCAAAAGTTTTGAGTGTTGTGCTTCAAATAAAGCGTAAAACATTTTGACAAAAGAGTAAGAAAAATGCACAATTGTAAAGTACAAGTAAACGTTGTATCAGCAATTTTACTACTGAAAGTATACGCAAAGAAAAACCCAAACCAAAATATAGCTGCAAGCAGCAATTGCGGGACTCCAGCTTTTAATCATGAGCCTATTAGATTAATTAATAAGGAAAGTAAAAAAAAAATGATAATCTATCTAAATATAAAAATATCTTGGAACTTTCCTACTAAATATTGTCAATATAAATATTAATCTTTATAATAGCAATAACAGCAAGATTTCAGCCCATTGGACTTGAACCTCTAAAATGAAAATAATTAAACTTTTGAAGAATCTGTGACAAATCCCATTCTTTGATAGACTCTTGGTAGGTAAGCAGCACAGGAAATTACCCAAATAAATGAAACATAAAAACCTCCCACAGGGTTTAGTTTTCTCCAATAAGCAAACAAATCAAGTACTTTATTTTTCAAAAAATGACTAATTGACTTCATTCTTTAGAAATGTGATGTGCTCCAACGCAAGAAAAACGCTCGGGCCTGCACGTATCTGAACTTGCCGGAGCCCTGCATTCTTCCTGCATCACACATCATCTGCTATTGTTGAGTGGAGGAAGCCCTGCAAGAATTCAGCAGTGCGTTTAACCTCACTTCAACTTTGTTGTTCTTCACAAAGGCAGCCAAAGCATGCTAGACATAACCCCGAGATGACATCACAGTCATTCTCCACAGCTCCTACCAAGACCAATAAAAGACCTCCAACTTCAAGTGGGATTCCAGGAGCACACGTCACCCATCCAAGCCTGAACGTTGGAGGCCGTCTTTTACCTCCTTCTTAAAAATAGTTCTAGTAATGTGCAGGCGGAGCACAAGGCTGGGTTTTTAAATCTTCCTTAATTTCCCAGTCTGATTGCACGAGCTTATAATAGACTGAAAAAATTAGAACCTCGCCGAAGAGAACTGATCTTTCCTAGCTTTCAGGCTTTAAATGGATGGTTTTGCTGTCTAGACTGCAGATTAGGCTGCAAAATAAAGTGTGATTCTCTCTGCAGGACCTGTGGGGCTCCTTTCGCATGCCAGTCCTTTTTAGGGCAGATTACATGTGTCAAAGCGAAAATCCCAAGGGTAAATACGCTTCCACAGAAAACCTTGTGGTTGCAGGACTGTCAGGAGATGTGGTGCAACATTAGAAGAGGAAAGGCGAAAGTCTGCCAAATATTAGCAAAACATTACCATTCATCTGGAAAAACAGTAGCTCGCTCAAGTGCGTAAACTGAACCGTTGATGTGTGTGCGTACTTAACGGAGGTGCATACATAAGATTGCCACTCTAAATGAAACCTACCTCAAGCATCTCACAGTGAAATAATCTCAAAGCTAAACAAAAACTATAACGTATAATGTTAGGGAAAGCGACATCTGAAAGATTTTGGACAATCGTCATCCAAGAACAATCTTCTGTGTTTACTGGAACTTGTTTGATTCGTTTTAGAGAAAGTCTCTGTCAAAGACAAATGAAAGAAACTTCAAAATCTTCTTGATTCATAACATAATCTAACTAAAACATGAGGGGAAAAAAAAGTACAGTGTAGCGTAATTAAGTGGAAGGCTACTGTAGCACTAAAGATATAAAAAAAGACCTTTATTCGCTCCACTACCATTTACACAAAACTAGCATTTCAGACTTCTGCTGAACGGTGCATAAACAGAAGCGAAGGCCATAACGGTGCAAAAATTGGGACTCGGAAAGAACAGCAGATGTTTGTGAAAACTAATGTAATACAGTGTGCGAGACCCTTCTAATGTTCAGAAACCATTCGGGTGCAGCCATCAAGCAAACATGCAGATTTCTCAGCAGACTAAAAGCCGAAAGTGCTGTATATTTCCCCCTCTTTGTTTGCACGCGCATCATGGGTTGTTAAGACGGCAGCTAATATGCAGTTAAACAAAAGAGTGCTTAAAAAATGGCCGTACCAACGGTACTTAACAGCTTTACAGGATCAGTTTCAAGAAACCTTTGTCGCCAGGCCTCTCAAAAGCTCTAAAGAACTGTTGGCCATTCAAAATCCTCTAAATGCCACATTCAGTGCGCACTTAAAAGTGTGTCAGCGAGTAGATGAACAACACCAGAAAAATGAGGACCGACTGGTTAACCACAAGTCAACATTTCTTTGCTTTTCAAATGGTTCAAGTATCTCTCAGGGTCTCTTTCGGACCTCTCAGGAAGGAAGGTTTGTGCAAATCGTGCAATAACACCCTCTTACAGACATATAAAGATTCTTTGTGCTTAGATTTGTTATATTTGTGTCTGGTCGGGGGTCTGAGGAAGAGCGGCGTCTTTTTGGCTCCGTGATCAGATTAAACGCGATGCTAGGTGCTATTACAGTGTCACTCAATGATTCAGTATACACATAGCGGGGACATCTGCCCGGTCTTTGAATGGCCTCATCCATTCTGGATTTTTGTGTGGTGGGTGCTTCTCAAGGGATGCTGGGTAATAGTTCCCCACCACACGCTTAGCTCTAGTTAACCAGCCTCCACTGCCACTCGCTCGGCCTTAAATCAGCCCCAGGGCCAAATAAACTCCTTCCAAGCTGATTCATTTAAAGGAAGGTCCCCACCAAGCAATATCCATTTGTTATTATACACAGCTCTCCATTTTGAGCAGAGGATATGAGTTTGGTATGAAATGCTGAGACTGACAGCGTTTTGGATGCGTCCCAATCATCGATAGCGTGGTGGAGAGGAGGAGTGCGACTATAACTAAACCTCCTAAAATGGGGTAAACGTCGAGTCTGATAAAGCTGGGAAGCTGATAAGACAGGAACGCAGTAATCAAAACTGATGCAGCTCTTTCTTCATTTAGGCGATTTAACAGACAACAGGCCTTGTAAAGCAAAAAAAAAGGAGAGAAATACAGCAAAGAAAGTGAAAAAAAAAGTCTCGCCTTCACAATAAACCGCCTTTCAAAACATGTTTCTGTGTTCTCCAGGTGCAGACATGCTCTGAATTCCTTCCTCGCAGTGGCTTTTGTGTGCGCGGCCGAAAGTGGGACAAGAAAACTCTGTGAGGGGAAAAAAAATCTCATCCTTGACAATTTGATTAACAGCTGTCTTTCGTGCCAAAGTCCCGCTAGTCTGAAAGACGCTTTCTGTCACACACTTCTTAGGTTACTTAGCAATCAGCGAGGAGTGAAAAAGAAAGTCACGAAAGAGACAGGGTGAGACAGTGAGAGAGGCAGAGCAGGGGACAGTGAGAGAGGGAGGGGGAGAGAGAGAGAGACAGAGAGAGAGAGAGAGAGAGAGAGAGAGAGAGAGAGAGAGAGAGAGAGAGAGAGCAAGAAAGAGAGCTAAAGAATGAAGGACCTTGGGACAGGGAGACAATTAGAAAAGAAGAGGGAAAGAGAGCGCTAGAAAGAGATAAACAGTGTAAGATGGAAAAAAGAGAGAAAGAGAGGGGGTAGAGTGAGAAATAAAGAACGAGGAGGAAGGATAGAGAGGGAAATAGAGGGAGGGAGAGTTGGAGATAAAGAGGAATGGGGGAGCGCGGTAGGAATAGGGATAGAGAGGAAGGAGGGAGCAAGAGAGAGAGGAAAAGAGAGATAATGAGAGGGACACTGGGGCATAGAAAGAGATAGATGACTTGAAGGGGAAGAAAAAAAAAAGTGCCAGAAAGAAAAACTGTGTAAGATGGAAGGAGTGTGAGAAAGAGAGGATAGAGTGAGAGAGAGAAAGAAAAAGGAGGCTGGAGAAGGAGAGGACTCAGAGAAATGGAGGGATGGGAAAAGAGGGAAAGATATATAGATGATGATAGGAGAGGGAGAACGAGAGAGCGAGAAAGGGGGAACAGAGTAGTGAGAGGAGAGCGATAGAGGAGAGAGGGCGAAAGAGAGAGTGAAGACGAGGAGAGAGGGGGAAAGAAAGAGAGAGTGATAGAGGAATGGTCATTTAAGTGGTGTTATCTCGGCCTTCTGCGCTCCCTGGCTAGTCCGGCACATTCCAAAAGCTTCATATCCGTCGTCCACATGACGCGCCGCACCCGAGGGACTTTACTCTACTTTCCCCTTACGGACACTTAAAAGCAGCTCGAGGAGAATTTAACCTGATAACAACATGCATTTTAAATGATTTTACCTAAAAGGTTACAAATGGCCTACAAGAGTATTCAATACAATAGAAAAAGAGAGAGAGAAAGAAACACTGCTAAAAGGTGTAAAACATTAAAACATGGGCATAGTAAAAATTGTCT
This sequence comes from Paedocypris micromegethes, assembly GCA_028031935.1. Taxonomy (NCBI): domain Eukaryota; kingdom Metazoa; phylum Chordata; class Actinopteri; order Cypriniformes; genus Paedocypris; species Paedocypris micromegethes. The sequence continues at coordinate 21,178,471 of CM051498.1, read as the reverse complement.
TTTTTTTTTTTGTAAACATCAGAACAGGCCGTATCCAGTAGGAAAGCTGCACAATTCATAACATCTTCATTTCATGCCGCTTCAAATTCTCCTGCGAGGCGGATATTGAAATGTGCGCCTACGGTTAATTGTTTTCGCTTTTTCATTACCCTGGGCTTTCATAATCTACTGCAATTTATTCAATATTTATTTAAATATTGTACTTCGCAGTGGCATAAAAGAACACATCTTGACAAAATCACCATGAAAAATGATGAATTTATCTATAGACAATCCGAGTCCTTATTGTACGTGGAATTGAATTTTTGAGGGTGAAAAACGTAATGAATTTTCCTTTCTGAAACAAGCTCTCCAGCAAATCGGCCCTTCTCTGCTCACTAAATATACCCCAAAAAAAAGCCACTAGGACTGAAAAAAAAAAACCCAGGCTGACCTTCAGCGTTTCCTCCACAAGGAGAATATCCCAAATTTCAGCAGCTTCTGAACCGCAAACCAAGCACCTCGGGGACAAGAATCACACATGTATTCTGTATTTCTTCGGTGCAACTGCTGACTACCTGGTCAGGTAGTGAAATATGAAGAACAGCTGGCTTCAGGGGCTGAAGGTTTGGGCAGAACCCACCACCTGCTTTTACCGAGAAAGGGAGAAGATATTCTATTTGCTTCCATGAAAGCGCTGAAAAGACAGGTGAAGAACATAATTCAATTATATTGGGTGACAGCGGTTTGACACTCCGTCTTCACACAAAACAGTGACGCGTTTCTGACATCTTTACAGCATTCCAGGCTTTGCTTTCTTCTGACTTTTGCTCCTCGTCTATGGCGTTGAACGAAAAAGCCCATATATAGAAGGTCAACAGCAAGATGCGGCCAGAAAGTAATTGCTTGGGAATTGACTGAGATGAGGCATTTAGAAAAGCAGAGTTGGCGACACCTCAGAATAAAGATCCCTGAATGTATCGACTGCCTAATATTGATCTTAAATTCACTTGCAAAAGTGTTGGTGAAAGTGGTCTTTGTTTTTAAAATAAAAAACGATCATATTTTTCAGAATATAATGCGCACCAATAACAAACTATTTTCTAATATTTTTAACATGCAATGCTCGTTTCCCATATACAGTTATTACACAAATATAAGCACAACATTTCATGCACAAAATAAAAATGTCATTACAACTGAACAATAGCATCCACTTTCTTGATGTTCTGACTTTCTGAAAATGTCCTACCTAAAAAAAACCTAAAATGTCTCTGACTAAATATCTAAACACAACTTGTGACTTGTCGCCCATATTTTCCTTTGATGATGTTTTACTCGAATAATAGATTTGAATAAAGAGATTCGAATTCGAATAAAAAGACACAATGCAGAAGTACACTGCTGAATAAACACAATGTATATCCATTTATTTGAGATTACTCCTTACTTGAAACGTGGATAAATGGAAGTGCAAAATGTAAGTATAAATGCAATACATAAATATAAGCACCCCCCCTTCCCTCCAGTTTTGAGCTTTAAAATTCGCTCATATGCGAGTAAATACGGTATAAGGAGCAGTCAATTTTTTTTTCTTTTTAAGTGCATTTATAGTCTAAAAAATATAATAAATCCTACACTATTAGGCAGCAGAAATAATTAAGCTCATCAGAGTATTGCTAGCTAAATCAAGCAATAATACTCATAAGAATATTCTATACATCACGTTTTAAAGACTTGACCTCGCAGACGAAAAAAACCCTATATTTGGCTTTTCAGAGCTGCATTAGCGCTGGTCTATCTGAAACACAAGCAATGCCCATATTAGCACATCTGGCAAAAGTAGAATTCCAACTATGTCCGGCTGTGGAGTAAAAGACGTGTTAAGGGACAGAAACAAACTGCTTTCAAAGTCGAGGAAAGTACTGTGCCCTTCCTGTACATCTGCGAAGATCTACAGATACCACAATCTCTGTTTACGTCATTATTTCTCAGCAACCGAAATTCACATCTTCACTACGTGATCCGTTAGCAATACACAGGATGGAAGTATGATGACTTTCCTTACAAACATTTCCTTGAGTCACTAAAAGGCTGTCATCAGATTCCAGGATTTCACAAATCAGATTTGGTGGACGTAAGCCAAGGAAAACGTCCCCGTGGAGAAGCTGAAAGAAAGCCCTGGGACAACAGTCGCTGGAGTTTTTGGGAAGAAGCACAGCACCTTATCAGGCCCTTTCTTGACTTATAATCTTTATTTCCTTCCCTCCAGAGAACAACCTCTGCCATGTCTAAACTCCCGCTGCAAACAAGCAAGTGTGATATAAAGGGAGATATTGGCTTGGCCCCAAGGACCCACATACTTCCCAATTTTCAGATTAAACGGCTCCCGTCTCTGAAGTGGTTCCAAGAGCGAACGGCTTTTGTTGCTGGAAATAATCCACACATCCTCTCCCACATCCTGGGGGATCGACATCTCAGAGTACCCCTTCGCAGGCCCCACATGTACTTTGTTGATCACTTTTTGGTCTGGGAGAAAGGTTGAGGGACTTTACCGGCCCCGGGATAAAGGTGTCTCCCGCTGTGGCCCAACAGGACAAAGGTGAGGGGAGTAAAGGGATTGCTTTCCAACCACACACGGATATGCTTTCTGTAAGGAGACTAATGAAAATGTACTGAAACCAACTCTTAAAAAACTACTAAAGAACACCCAGGAGAAAAGTCTTAAGTTTTAAGTTAGATTAATTATAAATGATCGTAGGCTGAAAAGAGACATATCTACAAGCATACAGATCGACAAAAAGACATATGAGTATTTATGTATATTTCGTTGAATGGACTTATAGGCATGTGTATGTAGACAGCAATTGATGGATGATTGATGGGCAAACAGACATATCTACATATAGACAGACAGACAGGTACATACCAATGAACAGAATAGGGTATATATATGCATAGATCAACCAGTAAATATATTAGCAGATGTACAGAAAACCTGTGATTTACCCAAGCATGTTGACTTGATTTGCGACAAAGTGACTAAATTGTTACCAGTGTTTGCTCAATGTAAGTTTAGCACGTAAATGAAGAAAACATACTGGAAAACACAAATATCATCAACAAGATTATAAGGAAAATTTGAGCAAACTAGGAATAAGTGGGTCCATACATACGTACATGAATCGAAGAAAATGGGTCTTTCAGATTAGTGATTGTGGAACCAAATTGCATGCACTAAATTATGCAACTTGGTGTGAAAACAAAATCAGAAACATAGGTTTTGCTTGTGGTGAGCATTTGATTCTTTAGATATGTGACAACCGGTTATAGATTGACAATTAAAAATGATTTAGCACCATTTAGTATCCAACTGGCTTCATAATTTGTATACACTAACAGAAGTCAAACAGAAGTCGGACCATATTACCGTATTTACTCGACTATAAAATTTCGGGCTGAAAGTGGGGGGGGTCGACTTATACGCGCGGCCTACCGGAATAGAAAATTTTTTACTCAGAACAGTGCGGCGATATTTCACCCTTTCTCACAAAAACAACGGCACAAAAAGGAGCAGGTCTCCGCTGGCCGCAGCTCCGCGTTCTCACAGGCACACACACACACACACACACACGCAGGCGCACTGTCTCACTCACACTCTTTCAGCTCAGTTCTCTTCGCCGCAGTCAAGCCCGCCCTCAGTTGCTTTCTCTGTGCGCGCGTATACCGCTTATTACGGGAAGACGGCATTATACCAGCGATCAACCAAAATGAGCGTCTCGGAAACTACAAGTAGTTTTTAATCACTTTCCCTACATTACCATTTATCTTCTGTTACATTACGTTAAAACTGTACATTATTGGCTATTTTCTCTTTTCATACAAATTATCCTCTTCTTTTTATTAAAAATAAATCACAAATTATCACGACATCACACTAGATTGTACTAGACATTATTGTCTAGATTGACATAGTTTGAGAATATATGAACGCGTAGTTTTTCTGTTATTGTCCGACAAACTGTACTTTTTGGCTATTTTATATTTTTATCCTTAATTTTGAATTAAAAAAAAAATCACAAACTATCACGACATCACACTAACACAAGATTGTACTAGACATTATTGTCTCTGCACATACATAGTTTGAGAATATATGAACGCGTAGTTTTTCTGTTATTGTACGACAAACTGTACTTTTTGGCTATTTTATATTTTTATCCTTAATTTTGAATAAAAAAAAAAATCACAAACCATCACGACATCACACTAACACAAGATTGTACTAGACATTATTGTCTCTAGATTGACATAGTTTGAGAATATATGAACGCGTAGTTTTCTTCTGACTTCTGAGTCTCTGTTTGGCGTGGGGCTTCACAAATAAACGAGCCACACGGTGGATTTCAAACGTTGTATTTATTCCCAAAACACGAGTTAGCATATAGCCATGCGATTCTCGGGAGAACTTTCTTAAAGGGGCAGGGCACTTTCCCCAGAAATCTTTAAAATGATAATGCAACTATACCAATGACAATTTAAACTTAAACATAAATTAACAATAGCTTAAAAAGATTAATTCCAACTAAAACAAACAGGGTTACTTGATTTTTATGTTGCCTTTACCACCAAAGATGTCTGAATACTTTTATTATTTCTATAGGAAAGATTAAATGTGTTCTATCATTATTTCCCTGTACCGCTTTAGTGTCTCCGTGGGCCTCAAATAACCAGAATTGACTTTAAATGAAACCCAAAATTGGGTTTCTACTAATTTCTATCTATTCACTTTTCTCTCATTTCTTTCCCCCGACTTATAAGGAGGTCTAAACAGAATACCACAATCTCACAGCTGAAGTGGGGGGGTCGACTTATAAGCGAGTAAATACGGTATATATACACTTTATACAATATATACCAAGTCTCATTTAGCCCTCAACTCATTGCTGGTCAATTTTAATTTCAATGGGAGCCATATTTTTATTTCTTCAAATTGTTTCAAAGATTGCAGATGATGCTTGTTAGTTTTTGATTTTGAACCGATCGTATAACTAATCTTGGGAGAAGAACAACATGGCAAATTTTTTTTTATTTTATGAGATATTATCCTATAATTACTGGGTTGCACATGAAAAAATGTGTAAAACCCAAGTGGTACCACAAGTTAATTAAAAGATTTCATCAAAAAAGAAAATGCATATTTTGTACACCCCAATTAAGCAACTAATTGTGCAAAGTGGTACTGATTTAAATGTGTGCAATATGTAAGCTGCATAAATTAAAGAAAAAAAAAAGTGGTTACCTCGCCATTCCCAGGCTAGAGAACCCGGCAGGAACAATGAGCACATCAAGGCGTGAGAATGGATGCACACCAAGTATGGAGTGGGCAGCTGACAGGCAGAGAGGAAGAAGAGGAAGAACCATCTCCTTCGCCTTCTTCAGGTGACAGGGAGGAGCAAAGACCCGGTGAGGAATAACTGTCTGTTTGCTCGCCACACTCGTCGTAAAGCGGCAGGGATAGTCCACGTGCGAGCAAACATCCTGCTGATCATCTTCACGTTCACATACATTGAGAGTGCTTGAACTTTTCTCCTGATGTTCTGTAGATTTAGAATCCAAGCTGTTGAAAAAACACAAGTAAAAATTGTGTTTTTTGAGAAAAGAAATGTCAAGTATTAATCAAAGGCTGATTTTACTTCATTTCATTTTGTAATTTACCTTTACAGTATATCCTTTTGTAAGTGCTTTTCTATGAAAGCCGAACTAATTAAGTTAAATGTGAAGAGTCACTTTCTCAAATTGAATGAAACAAAAAAATACATGTGTTTTACATAATTTGAGTCTTTTTTCACTTATAAGGTACACATTTTTTTTTCCAAATTATAAGGCGTATACAATAATTGATTTAGTTATTTTATATTAATAATATAGTTATATATATTTTATATTAATATGGTTATTTTTTAATAGTCTAAAAATAACTACTAGCCAGTTAAATAACTTACTTTTACCCCAAATTTGTCTCTATCGATTGAGCCACAGAAAGTCCTGTGTTCTCACTCTGCCATTCTGTTTGTTTGTCTTTGCACAACAGCATAATAATTTAAAAATGAAATGATTGATATAAATACCATATGTTTCTGACACACTGATCCTCTGTGTTGTCCACCTTTAGCCATTGTCCTACTGCTATGGTAAATGTAGAGGCTGGCATTGGCATTGTGACATAATATTTCCACTGACAAAAGCCTGAGAAACAGAAAAAAGAAAAGAAATACTTGGAAAAAAAAAATATAGAGGGGGCGGGGGATAATCTCAACCAATGTCTAGTCCATGTACCGGGTGGGCAGAAAGATGGATATACATCTGATTGCAAATTAAATCTTGTAGGTGGATAAAAGGGTGGACATAAACAATATGTGCCTATGGATGGATGAATGGATGGACAAATGGACAGACAGATATATGGATAGATAATGAATAAGACAGATTAATAGAGCAGAGTAGACAGACAGATCCTGACAGTTGGATAGAGACTGATTGACTGAAAGAAAGTTAGAGATTGATGGATGGACAGACAGGCAGATAAACACATAACAACAGATAGACTGATAGAGAGAGAGACTGACTAACAGACAGACCCCATTTACTATGGATGGATGGACAGACAGACAGACAGACTGATAGATAGAGAGAGACAGACTGATGCATAGACCGACCAACAGACAGAATGACAGACAATAATATTTCCTATATAGAGAATGACACTGGTTTGGTATCTGCTGGTTCCTGTGATCCTGTGAAGGTTAACTTCTGTACCTTCCTCTGCAGGTTCGGGTGAAGCCTCATTTTCCCCGCTCATTAAAACAGTGTAATCACATGGAGATCTCACTTGCGCCTGCCATGTCGACATGGCAACCGGCGGCTCCTGGCAAGGAAAGAGGGCTCGGTTGTTGATAGGTGAGCCCATGGTATACACGCAGCATCTAGAAACACAAGCGCTGAAGATCAGCACCGTCTCAACCAGGAAACTCTAAAACCTGCCGGGTACCTGCCATCCTGGTCCTTGGTCCATCTCACAGAGCCGCCCGAGATCTTGGTTTCGTACCAAACTCTGAGAACGCATGGAAAATCCTGAGGAGAGCAAACTCCCGACTTGCTGATCTGGAGACTCCATCTGTCTGTGTGGAACCGTAGAGGACGTGAGGTTTGGACTGACGGAGAAGAGCTACACTGGAGATACAGCTCATGTTGACGTTTCCAGCAAGATGGAGACATGGAGATCAGCCTCTCGACCAGACTGGAGGACGGATGCTGTGGGTTTTTATTCAGCTGGGCAAGCGCCGCGGTGACGTCCACCTCGTCCACCCTCGATACTTCCAGATCACAACAATCCAGCACGAGAGTGAACTCTTCACTGACCAGTGGATCACCAGAAGGAATCTCAGGATTTGACTCTGCAGACTTTGAGCTAGGGGACAATGGGTTTGAGTCTGATATGATGTTCTGGGACGAAACCTTAACCGGCTCCAAAAACAAGACAATGCTGCCACCGATGACCTTCCTCTGAAAGTAAACAGTCAGGTCAAGCACGTAGTGTCGGACAAGCATATGGTTGGTGTTAGACCGCAGGGGCAGGTCATCTTTAGTGGGGTCCAGAGGGCTGCTTTCCATATCTGATGAATGGAACTTATACAGAAAGAGAGATAAAACCCAAACGGACTCAGCCCGGTCTTCGTTTTGTCCTGGTTCTCACTAAAATTCCTTCCAAAGAATCCATCTTCGAAGAATTTATAACCTGAGTTATTAAGGGTTAAAGAAAAAAAAATGACTTGGAACCTTTTAAAAAGTAAAGATTACTTAAGACAGACATTTTAAATCAACGTGAGCATCTTTAAATTATGAAAATATTTATTAAATCCATTCAAAACATTAAAAGCAGCATGATGGACTGCACTTAAACCGCTTTACTAGTATTTTCCTTGAGCATGAGCAAATTAAATAACCACCGTATAAAAATGTCTTGACTTTGCGTGTTCAAAAAAAAAAAAAAAAGATTATGAGATAATAAGATTAAATTATCAGATTAAACAGCAACCTAAAAGGCAAAGTTTACTCTGCACCAATAAAACATTTAAAAAAAACATACACACCCATAATTACTGTAATACCTTATTTTGGTGGGAACAAGTCGTTTTTAATACATACCTACTTTTAATTTAAGTTTAATTAATTAATTGGGTTGAATTAAAGTTTAAAATAAGAACTTTTTGTTACCAAGCTTTACATTTGCAACAATGAGGGACAGTAACAATGTACATAATAATGAATAAAACGTCAGATTTAATTCAATTCTAAAAAGTTTGAAGAGCGCCGTCAGATTCTCTTCTGCACCATGAGAAGTTTAATAACGTCTGCGAGTGGTACAATTTATCACCAGACGCCCATAATCGCGCATTAAATCACTCACTCATATACAACTTAATCACACATTTCAAATAAGCCTCGGGTAAAATGCCGCTCTCGGAACGATTAAGCAAACCTTTCGTTTTAATTGTGGCGTTTAGTGCAGACACTCAAATCCGGACCTGGAACACACCGACAGCAGAATAAAAATGTCACTTTAAATGTCAAACTCTAAATCACCGATGTAAGAGGAACGTGTGTTTTTTATTCTATTTTACCTACAACTGGCGTCTTTTTAAACAGATTTAAATGAAACTATCTTCCCAGCTTTGCGGACTACAAATTCCGGACTACAAACGTGCGGTATTTACAAAACTAATTTGCATTTATTAAAGCGTTTGGTGCTTCAGGACATCTCACTGCACGTTGTTGTAAATCCAGGAATTGCATGAACGTCTAAAACTAGTTAGGACAAAGACTGAATCCATTCGACACACACGTGTGTTTACACGAACCTTTTCCTCATGACATACACCACCACGCCGATACTGCCGCTGAACCGCCGTCGCATTTGAAATACGTCATCAACGCGCGCTAAGTAAATCAGAGTGCAAGAGGAAAGAATGTTTTTTAATGTGATTTTGGGGACGTATAAAGAGATTATTGTATGTAAAATATTTTTTGAAACCACGTTGAATGTCTTTTTTTATTATATTCACTGGTATTAATGTAATCAACGCATTACTGGAATATTTCTTGTTATGGCTTGAATATGACTTGACTTATTACGTAAGTTTTACGTGCGAGGATGTAAATTATATGAGAGCAGATCTTTTAGTACTATTAACTATTATTAATATTAGTACAAATAGATACTAATATTTTCTTTTTGCATTGTTTTACTTTTGAGAGATTCCTATGTTTATGGTAAGTCTGTTTTTTTTTTAATAATACTAATTAACCTATTGTTTCATTGAATCATACTTTTACCATAACATAACATAAGGAAAAAAAAAAAACACAAAAGTTGATTTTACTTTTATTATCAAGCTATTTTACAAGACAAATGCGATAAGGACAAATATGTCAATTAATTACAACCAGCAAGGTAGATTTGTAAATGAATCAAAGTGACAATATTTATATCGTTTTACAAATTCCTGTAGTTATCCATATCACAAATACATAACCAAAGTTTTCCAATGTACCATGAAACTGATCCTAAATTATTAAAAAAAAAAAAAAAATTCAAATATTAATCTATCTATAAAATGGCAATATTATAGCAGTGCAATACATTCACAAAGCTCTCGGATATTGCCAATTACAATACAAAAACTAAGGGACTGAAATTTCCAAAAGAAGTGATTGTTTCAACCATGTTATTTTTAGCAACGATAGCTTGATATTCGTCTCTTTTCCTAGAAGATTTGACACTAAACATTCGACAGAACAATGCCAATTCAATTGGTTTAGTCATTTAGTTTTAATGTGTAACAACAAATCCAACAAACAAACCTGACAAAACCACAAATTTGAAAAAAAGCGTTTCGGCTTGTTTTGTTCTAAAACAAATTACAAACTTACAAAGTATAAATTCCAAAGTTTACAAACTATTTCTTATATACAGTACCCAGAATACAACGAGCAGACGGCTTTAACACTGTGCATAGGACTCTTCAAGTCGTGAAATTATCAGCTGAAGGAACTCTTCTTTCCTGGCCTGCTGCAACATCCTTCCCTTGAAATCCTCAGAGGACGTTCTCTGGACATCATGAATTTTCATCTTGTGTCCGACGGAGGCTGTGTCTTTTAAAGGAGTCCCTGTTACAAACACAAGACAAAACAGGTGATGGGAAGTTGAAAATGAGTGATCAGATGAAGTATGCAAGAAACATACAAGAGAGACAAGAAGAAGATCAGACAAGAGACCAGAGGTTGCGCACAAAAGACAAACATGCAAGAGAGATCAGATGCTAACAACAGAGACCATAAATGTGCAAGAGAGATCAGATGCTCACTAGAGATGCGGCAGAAAGACCAGAAACATGCAAGAGAGATCAGACACTTGTAAAGAGACCAAAGGTCACAGAGAGAGATCAGATGCTCAAATGAAAGACAATAAATGTGCAATTGAGATCAGACACTCCAGATCAGCACCCTTAATGTGCAAGAGATTAGACGCTCACTAGAGACTCAAGAAGTGCTAGAGAGAGATCAGGTGCTCACTAGAAAACCAGGTGGAAGAAATATCAGACAGAGAGAAAGAGACCAGAAATGTGCAAGAGAGAGATCAGATGATCACTAGAGAAGCAGAAGTACGTAAGAAAGACAAGACATAATCAACAGAGATCAGACCCTTGTGAGAGAGACCAGAATGTGTAACAGAGATCAGACGCTCATGTGGAGAGATAAGAAATGTGCTACGCTACAAGAGAGATCAGACGCTCATGAGCTGGAGCAGAGGTTTCGCAAGACTGACCAGAAATGTGCAAGAAATATCAGACGCTCGCAAAAGAGACCAAAAATGTAGATTGACAGACTTAAATCCTTTATAGTGGATCATGATTGGAGAACTTTACATACCTATTCTCAATGTGAGGTTTGATGAGAGGCTTGTAGAGCTCGGGGATCTTTCTCTCCAGCATGGGCCTGAGGTTCTCCTTAAGTTTATTGTAGTTCTTCTTCATCTCCTGCTGGTATTCCTTCTGGTCAGAAGTGATGAGTTGCTTGTTCTTCTCTACCGCCTCTCCACACCTGCACTTACACACACACACACACACACACACACACACACACACACACACACACACACACACACACACAACCACATTGTGGTGAAGAATAAGATAAACTAATCTACACAGCAACATTTAACATTTTTGCTTTTAAAAAACCAAGTAGAATAATAAAAAAGCATGTAATTAGCAGCCTATACGTTTATAAGCTAAAGCCTATAATGTCAGCCTTCATACGAGGGATCCATATGCGCTTGGATGGATTATGAAAGAACGTAAACATTTAAAATTACAGTAAATATTTGTCTGCATGTTGGGAGCAATCAACGCACGAAATCCGGCGTGAAACATTCCATCCGTATGAAACAAGACGCGATATTTCCATACGTTCCGGGGGGAAATGTTCCCTACATTTAGAATGCTAATTTGTTTCGAGACGTGGTTTAAACATCACGATGCTTCTAAAACAAAGGCAGATGGGAGATATTTAGACACACTCCGTCTCGACTCTCGACTCGGCCGAAAATCTGCTTCGGTGTCTCACATCCACTTACTCCAGAGACCTGTCGAGTAAAAGTCTTTAAACAAAGCAATCACTATACGATTAAGAGACCTCCGGATTTCCTTTCATCCTTCTGCAGAAAGCGTGCTTCATTCCATCATTGTCAGCGCAAAGGCCGTTCTTCTATCTTTTAGTGATTGGAAATAGCCTCTCACCGCAGGATGAACTCTTTGAAACACAAGCGTAGTTTGTTGTGATGACGGAAGAGCTTGGGGTCTGCTGGGATTTCATTCAAGAAGACCTGGGCCACCTCCAACGGACCCTGCAAAGGCAGCGAGTGTGAAAAAGGAAAGAAAAGACCCCCTCACTTTCTCCCACCGTGCTACTGGAGAGAATTAATGCTTCATCCATTGGAGGCCACAAGGTAAAGTCAACACATAAGGGAAAGATCATGAATAAGTCTTTGTGTGAGTGATGTCACGGTGGAGCCAGGAGCAGAGGCATGGCCGTGCTCTTTTGTGTGTTGTTTCTCCAAAGGCCATTTATCACCTAACCACAGCCATATCCACGGGACCTGGATACGTTTGTAGCCTGATTAGTCTTGTAAACTGTCACTCTGTAGCCTCAGTCATCCCTAAAAATATGATGATGCTGGGAGCCTCATATAAATCCACTCAACTCCAAAACTCTGAATAATCACATATACTGTACTAAAAAGCCTTTTCAAATAGTTCTAAAAGTATTTTAAACGCATCACACCAGTGTGCAGTGGAATTGGCCTGAAATCATACTGGAAGCCTGAATGTTTATGTCTGGGTCAGTCTGTTTGTGTCCAGACTGCCTAGAAAGGCTCTGTTTGCCCCTACTGGTAGTAAATGTTACTACACATCAATTAACCTGATAAAAATATTTTCTAGATGATATAATGATTCAAATGCACTTATTTTAAAACAATAACAATTTAAAACAATCCACTTATTTATATTTTATAGATATTTTATACATTAATCAAATGTAATAACTATTTAAAGTACAATTCTTAAAGAAAAAACATGTTTATTTGGATTTAACATTGTAGTAATATTATTAATCACATTTCTGATAAAGAAAGACAACCCATTATAATAAATTTTATTTGATAATAATGAAGTTTTATGTATGCTTTACATTTACACTTTGCTTATGATTGATACATAATTTAGCGGAAAATATTTTAATATAGAATATAATATCCAAAACGATTATTTTTTGGCGTTAAATCAGTAAAGTTGGTCGCAGCAGTTTCACCTATTTAACTCCAAATAATTAGTCAGTGACGTTACACAAACAGTTCAGCTAATGGTTGTGTTCCTGAGCAAATAAACTGTGAAGATTTGGATTTCGGACCTGATTGACCGTGGCTGTGACGGATCCCTGTAGAACCATCTGAAGCATCACAGCATCGGGTTTCTCTCGGTGAGTGGCTTCGGCCAACTCTCGAGTCTTTTTCTGCATATCTTCAATGGCCACCTCGATGGGCGTCAGGTCGAACTGAAAACACAAAAAGTGATTTATTGGCGTCTCAAACACGCAGAAAACTTATTTGGATCAACAAACTTAAAGTGTGTGTGATTACCTCGTGCTTGTGAATGACATTGATTCGCGTCTTGATGTAAGGGAAGGCGTGCATTGTGGTTAGGATGGTTTTTCGCTTGTATTGCTCGTTGAGTTCTCCCCGTGGCCGCCCGCTCTTCGTGAAAGGCGTCGTGTACATGAAGCGGCGAAGGTTGAAGTTCTTCTCAAAGTTAGTGAGACGGTCTTTCATCTCGTAGTCATCAAAGTAAGGCTCCACAAACGTTATCTGTATATACGCCTGGATTGGCACAGAAACACCAACATAACCTGATCAGAAACGTTCGCTGAAGGACATGATGGAAAATTGATGGGTTTTAAAATCATGAGAAATGGTGCAATAAAACAAATAATAAAAGGCATACTAAAGAATGTGACTTTTATTTTAATAAGGGCATATTTCACAATAATACGGACCTTGTTGGGATTCAGCTTGTTTCTGTCTACCGGAGTGGAATCCTTAATCATCTCCAAAACTCCATCTCCAAAACACTCGCTGTAGAAATTCTGAGGAAAAAAAACAGGATAAAGAAAACCGTGTCGGTATTCAGGCCAAACTTCAAGGAAATATAGCACAATAAAATACTACGAGGAAAACATTTTCTGGTATCTGTTAAACAAATTCCAGAGAAATTGTACCTCCAGCCGGTGAGAAATCTCCGGCAAATGAGTAATTCCTGGTTCTTTATAGATGAATTCCTGCTTGTCCAGGTCTCTAAACTTAGAGCCATAAAATCCCACGCGAAAATAGGTTCCAAACATCCTCTTGTGTCCCTGAAAAGAGTTCAAAAATGCTAAACAGATACGGTTTCTTTTTATCTTTTAACGTTCTCAAGTCAATCTCACTGACTTATAACATCAAATATTCCACAGATTTAATGTGACAGAAAAAAAAACAGTGACATAAATTAATAAAAGAAAATCTCAACACAGTCACGGCGCATCGACTTTGCCACACGCCGTTTGTTAAATCACGCCGGCGTTAGACAGCTCCTTCCTGTTAGTCTGTGTGCTTTACCTTTTGAAGGATGTTCTCAAAAGCCCGTTGGAGCTTGTCATGTGTGGAAGAGAGCTTCCGGAAATCTCTATGGGCCTCCAGAATCGGTACGATTACCTTGTACACCTCATTAACTGCTTCATAAATCCCCCCCTGTTGTGAAAGCACAATGCAATGAAACCACTTTCTTAAAGGCCACAATTTACGTTGGTTTTGAGCGCCTCACGTTGCTAAACAGCTCAGCCGCTTGTTCCAGGAGACCAACCAGGCCGTTTTCAGTGAAGTAGCGTCCTGAGCAAACCCCGTCCTCATCTGGAGACAAGATGTCGTCTGAGACGGCGGACTCCTCCAGCACGTTGGGGGAGATGTTCTGGTGCGGAGAGACTAGTGTTTACTACAGGGCTGATGTAGTGATGATTCACGCCTACGGTGGTCTTTGGCAGAGGAAGTCGATTCAAACATCTCCTACGCACAATAATAACAACTCACTTGAAAGGTGACACTGCCCACTGGCAAGTATTTGTGATCTTCCAGCATGCTGAGATATTCTGCCACCAGGGCGGCGGCGTGGACCAGGCACATGGCCGACTCGGTGAAGCACTTCCTGCTGTTGTGCTTCTCCGCCATGTTCTGCAGCCAGGTCAGGCGGAGGTCTGGAGACGTCTGGTAGCCCTTGGCAATCCTGAAGCCAAGACAAACTCTGGGTTAATGATCGACTCAATGAATGAATAAAATGAAGGAAAAGTGTGGACTGGCATATTTATTGCACATGGCAGCCAACACCGGAGAGTTCAAATGTGCCATCTGGTTGCTATAGTAAGCCTGAAAACAGCAGACAAACAGAGAAACCGCAGCAAAATGGGAAGCAGGGAAGCCAAACCACAGGCCGGGATGCACATTCTATTTGAGCTGCAGATCTTTGTACCTAAACATCAGGTCCATCAGCATTTCCGGATCCTTTTGGAACTCCTTCATCTTCACTGTGTCTGAGAGGATACTGTTCAGGTTCCTTAGGAGCTCGTCCACCTGTGGAGCCAGAAATATAGACATTATTTGTGTGCCCCTGAATGTTGTGTGGCCCAGACAACGGTCCTACCGTTTGACTAAAAACCTAGCATTTGGGCCCCACTTTGACTTAAATGGACACACGCACAGCTAGTAGTTTTGGGTTCCAAAAAAAAATGCAAAGGCGGAGCCCCTTCTAATAAAGTGATTAATAATTAAGCTGGGGCCCCCAAAATCCATGGGGCCTTAGAACCATAGAAGGGTGCCCCTGCATTCTCTTGCGCTCGGGCACACACACGTCACACCATGGACATAATACATCCCTCCTCTCTTACTATAATCTTGACTAAAACTTAACCATAACTTCAGCCTGGCTTTCAAAGTTGTGGGGCCAAGATAAAGGTCCCCACTTCACTATATAAATATAGTATTTGAGAACCAAATGTGATACAAAGGTAAAAACGCACACACAACATTTAAATGTGCATTAATCTATGTATGCGATTACACACATTGCGTACACACATTTTAGAATATTTAAAATGCCTAGCTCTAAAACTTAAGTTCAGTTTGTAAAAAGTAAAAAAGTTTGTTGTGTGCAAAAGTACAAAAGTAAAAAAAATATGTAATGCTTATTTGAACTAGATTACATCATTGAACCGAACTGAAGTGCTGATTCACTTACGTAATAGAAACTAAAACATTTTTAAATGAGCATTTCAAGTTCAAGTTCAGAGCATTTGTGATAAACTAATAGAAATAAATTGTATAAGCATAAAATGTAGTTGTTTTTTCAGGCACTTTCTGAAGTTTTTACGTTGGGCCTTTGATGATGATTACAAGCATCCGGACCGAGTTCTGACCTGCGCCGGCAACTGAGTCGTCTGCATCTCCGCGTCTTCTTCAGCGTACGCCAGAACCGTCCGGAAAGAGCGGCGCAGATACTCCTCATGCACCTCCGAGGACTTTCCCACCAATGAGGCCAGAGACATCGTCACCTGCATTTTCACTCGGGAGAAATTCTAAAGAAGAAAAAAAATGAATTAATGAACTGTGTTATGATTATAGCGCTGTGAAAAAAAGCAAAAAAAAAAAAAGCAATTAATGGCTAAATTTGCCTTTCAGGATGCGCTAGGCTTTATTCCAGTGTGTGAATGCCCGTGTATCACTATCTAGAGTCTCATTACGTCCTGATTACTGAAAACCACTTCCTGCCGCCCAAAAATGGCTTCCATTTATCTAGCTCGGCCGTGGTGAGGTTACTGAAGGTTACGTTGTCAAATATAGGTGTTCGGCTGTGAAAGAAAAGCAGCGGCGGCTGGCCATTGCTGTCACAGTCTCAGATCATTGATTTCAGGGGAGGATGAAAATGCTCCATCCGTCTTTCTTAGCATCAGGAAACTGCAAAATGATCCCCCATTAACCCCCGTATAATTGCCAATGGATCATTTCAATGGCACCATTAGGTTAAATTGAGCATGTTTGTCGGGCATCTATAGCTGATGACAATTTCACATCCAGGTCAAATCTGGCGTGGATAAAAAATAGCCGGACAGCGGCAATGAGATTAATTTGCGAATTTGACTTTTGACTCCAGCGTTTAACCCGATGCCATCAAAACCTGAGAGGAGAGAAAACAAATCAATCCGGCTTATTCAAGGTTACACCAATGACAGAATCGACTGCTTGAGCCCACCGCAAACCAAACAAGCAAACAAACAGACAGACAGACAGAAAAGAAATCCATCCTCTGCCCATTAAAGATGAATGAGACGGCAAACAACATGGCCATCTGCTCGGGGAGGGTGAGAAACCGAGTAAACACGGCAAAAAAATGGACCCGTCATCGGCTTGGTACAAAGACACGGTAACGGAGCAGACAGAGAGACAGGTTGAAAGACAGACGGGCAAACACATTTACGAGACGGATGGTCACTGTGTCTTACACTGGCCGAGCTGTAGCTGTATCTCATGATGAGGTAGAGCGTAGCACAAGCCTGACTTCTGTTCCCGTCCACACGGCTGCTGCAGTAATGGAGAACTTTCTGACACAGGTCGGCACATTGCTCTGCTTCTTCTTCAAACAACTGGTCCCCAAACTGAAATTAAATGAGATTTGCATAGAAATAACATATATTAAATTATATTAAATGAATCATATATTAATTGTATAAACATGCACACACACACACACACACACACACACACACTAAAAGCAGTAAAAAATGTTGTGACAATAAAACAGAAAAACACAGAAAAAATTAAATTGAACAGTGCGATCATTAAAACGACTATAAAATTTGTGCTATCACACATACAGACGGACGGACATGTTCCCACCTTCACCACCAGAGCCCGTAAGGAGCTGAAGCAGTGCGCGAGGAAGACACTGCTCTGATTACAGGTGAGGGAATGGAGCAGAACCTTCAGAACTCCACCAACCACGTTATCCTTACACTCCGCCAGAGGAACTGCCTGGGGAAGAAGAAGAAGAGATGTTCTTCAACACCTTAAACCACTCGCTGCTACATGGCAAAGGTCGTCTCGTTTTACCTGAATGATCATCTCCAGCAGGTCAAGGACTACGAGGTTGGTTTCAGTTGCCAAGTTACCACTGATTATGGCCTCCTGATCCAGCTCCGCTTTAGATCTTTAAGACACACACTTAAATTAGGCTTCAAAAAAGGATCATGGTACAGCATTAATGCCCCACAGTCGAAAACAAACAAATTAATACATTTATAATACTAATATATGAAGAATAAAATATCTTCTTCAATTTATTAAGTATTTTATTTGCATAATTCAATTACTGTACACCTTGTAATTAAAAAAGGCGTTTCAAAGTCTACTTACACAATTAGCCTTCAACATAAACTAATTCTATTATTAGATTGAGAAGTAGCAGTGTGTTGCATTGTAAGTAAAGACGTCACAGTGAAACCTTACAAAGGTTAGAAAAAATTAACCAATAAAGTGTCATTACACATCACAGGGCTTTTTAAATCACAGTATATATAATATATGTAGCTTTTGAAGAATAACAGGCCAAACTGAATCAAAGCAGAAACGGCTGTGACATCACTGCAATGAGCAGGATGGCAGGAAGCCCAAATAAGGTCAATCACTATATCACTTCCTAAATACGGGACTGCTACACATGCAGTAGTGACGACTGAACAAATATAACCTAATAAAAAAACTGTCGGGTTTTCTCAATCAGTGCATTATAGAGAGAATAATTGTGGATTGTAATGCAGACACCAGTTTAATAATAATAATAATAATAATAATAATTCAAAATGGACATGAACCATTAAGTATGGTTCCCTGAACACTAAATGTGAATGTGGGTCTACTGTATTATTTTATGCGTACTTGTCCTGTCTATCGTTGGTCTGGCGCCACTGTGTAAGGTCTTTCCTCCAGCGTAGGTGCTCTCTCTGACCCAGTGTCCGGTCGGTACCTTTCACAACACACAGCCAAGACGGGACATTATTAGAAAACACCTAAACAAAGGATGTCTGAGGCCTGCGCACACGTAAAAGCCGACGTCACTTCAGGAGAAAAATGATCTCAGTGTAAACATAATTTCCCAGACTAGACTTACACCATTTCCTCCTGCTTTATGTTCCTTTTAACTCCTTATTACACAAAGAATTACCATATTTATCAGACAACAAGACATGCTTAAATGTAAATTCTTTGCAGTCCGCTTTAGTGCAGAACTGAGAGCAGAGGTTTTTTTAGATGAATTAGCCAGTTATGAAAAGTACTTAAGTAAAGATACAAGTCCATGTCCAAGTCCAGTTGACTATTTTGTACTTGTACTGAGTATCAAAAAACTTTTACTCAACAAAATTTTAGACTACATATGTACTCTTTACTCCACTACATTTGGACACTTATTGTTACCTGTTACAATGTGACTGTGCGGACCAAGTTGGCATTTTCTTTTTACAGCGATTAATTACTTGGGCAGACTAACCCTAACCCTAACCCTAACCCTAACCCTAACCCTAACCCATCTGCAGGATGCTGAAGGTACTGGATGCTATTTATGAACTAAAGTACGTGAATGTGAATTAGCGGCTGCATTTGTTGTACATTTTAGTTACCGTAACTTTTTGTTCTTTTTTAAATATATTTTGTTCTGCCATTTTTAAACATTGAGGTGTTACATTTCATTTTTATATTAGGAAATAAAAGCTCATAAATAGTCTCTTGTTTTTCACATTTCTTGGTGTTATTTGTATCCTAAATTCAGTAAAATAATTCCTCAAGTGTTCTTGGAAGTGGTGACTTGGAGTTGGAAATGGAGTAATTTTAACAGTAAGGTTACTGTACTTTTCTCAAGTACTGTTTTCAGGTACTCTATAAACCTCTGAAATTAACCAAAAATTGGCGGGAATCTTGAACATTGAATGGCAGAATTCAAACACACATTCACATCAATAGTGAGGCGTTTAAGTCATCACTAAACATCTACAAAGCAGCAATGAGACAGACTCCAATAATGACGAGATCCGATTGATGCTGAAAATCAATTTGAATTGAAAACCGAGACACTAACAACGAAGAATTGAATAGATTTGTGAAAGATGATTAAATTGAAATAATGATGTATATAATTAATTACGTGTATATAATAACTAAATAAAAAATAATATAATAAATACATCTTGAGTTTGCGTCATTGCGCCTATATGCACACCTTTTCATTTTTTTAAATGTCAATAAAATAGACGTTTATCCCAGTGTGCCTTCAGCTCCACCAAAAATACAGAATGAACTAGTAAAAACTAAAAATTAATGACTGCATACCTCCCACCCGCTTCATCATTTCTCCCCTGGCTCCGATTCCTCCGAGCAAGGCCTCCTCCAGACGCGCTTTGGCCTGCTGGGACTTCTGCAGGGCCTGTGTGCTCACCTTATCAGAACTCTGCTTCCCCTACTCACACATACAAACATGCCATGTGTCGTCCTCCAAACTACCTCTTGGCTGTCAGCTAGTCTTACACAGAAGATATCGTTACCCTGTACTCGAAGCAGGAGATGCAGATGGTGAGGAGTTCCAGCAAGCGGCTCAGCTGAGAGAAGGGCATGTCCACGGTCCAGCGCTGGATCAGATTCTGGTCTGCGTTCTTGATAATCCACAGGAAGCACATGAGCAGATTCCGACTGGTCTCTGCTGTCAGCATGTTGTTGGTTTTCCCAGTCTAGACAAAGACAATATGTTGTAGAAGATTAAAAAAAATACTTCTTGAAGTACTGTATATGAAAGCAAACATTGTTCTCTGGAACATCTGAATCTGTTGCGTAATATCTTGTAAAAAAAATGTCCCTGTATATAGCACACAATTTTCTAAACAATATAACTTTTAAGTATTAATTGAAAGTATTCATTTAAATTAAATTCATACCGCAGAGGTCATAGACGCCAAAGCACTTCTAGCCAAAGTGTTAAAAGGATTTCCAGCGATTGCCATTGCGACACTCTGGTTTATGGGAGTGACACTCTCGGGTTCGTCATCGGGCCTGCCCGATTTCCCTTTACCACCTCTCGACTCTGATACTAAAAGACAACACACACTTCCTTTTTACTGGCATGTCACTTGTGCAATAGAGACGTGTAAAAAAACAACTACAGTACCTGTGAAATCAAGGTAATTGATGGAGTCAATGATGATGCCCACCAGAGGGAGGTAAAGAGCAGCAATTTTAGCTTTGACCTCTGACCTTGAGCAGCGCTGGTCCAGATCATGGGCGCATAATAAACTGTACATGGCATTAATGGCCTTTTGTTGAACTTTACCTCTGTGCAAACACAGGAAGATTTTGTTAAAAAGGGAAATGCTGTTTTTAAAGTATGTACAGTGTAAATCATTCTGAACAATAAACACTTTACTTCCTCACTGTAAGTGTCTTTTGTTGGTCTGTGTTTAAAGTGAACTCATGTTCTTTATAAACCACCCGTTATATGCAAAGATTTTAGTCAAAAAACACTACATATTCCATCACACCAGTTTGCTTTATTTTATTATTTTTCTTTCAAGGAACGTTATGCTCCAGTGTTCATTGTGTTCAAACTTGAAATTAATTGGTTATTGTCCTTGTTCCATGGCTGTAAATGACTTATAATTTAAATGTAAAATTAAACATGCACTAAACGTTTGTCTACTGGAAATGGCAACAAATAAAAATGTACACGAGAAGCAAAAAGGTTGAAATAAAAAAATATATATAATGATTTGACTAAACAACCACGGAAACATAACGAATATGTCAGCAAACTAAACATCCATCGATCCATCCATCCATCCAAATGGAAAGAAAAGTAGCCAGCCAGATTTGGAAACAGCCAAATTTCCAATATAACATTGACAACCTTATCTATTTTTTTAGACATTGATTTTTCTCAGAAAACCAAATTTTTTACTCTTTGTGAAGCATCAGGAAGTGACTGGCACGCTAGTCAATTCTAGCACATAAAAAACTGCCCACACGGCCGGGCAAAATGCAAAATAGCCAGCCAACTCCTGGACAGGCCATAATTTGGCCTCTGGATAGGACATATACAGTAAATAAGAATGTATTTAAACACATGTAGCATAGCAGATTCAGTTCATCTCTAGTGTAATTCTAAATCCATTTTAAGAGATGTTTTAGATTCCTTTCTCAAGACTAACCCTTCTGAATCGACGTCCAGGGCAGTGCTGAGTTCGGTCAGCAGCAGTCCGGTCAAGTAGTGGCGCTGCTTAAAGTCCTGAGACAGATCAAACATGGCTGCAATCTTGTGGTCTTGGAAACTGCACGAGCTGGAGGTCTGGTGGGAGAAGAGGCTGCATTATTATTATTGGATAGCTTCTGGATGCTGATTGGCTGACTGTGTGTATGCGCTGACCTGTGAGGAGACGGAGGGCGATGGCGAGGCCGGGGCTGAGGCAGGGCTGCTGAAGAACAGGCTGAGGTTGAGGTAGTGCTCATGACTGCACAACACCCTTAAAAGCTCCAACCTCATGCTGATCAGAGTCGACATGTTTAAACTTTTTGCAGCCATCTGAAAGGGAAGCGATCATCTATTCACCCGTATTATTATAGCAAGTCAAGAAGCTCAAGAATTCAAGTTATTAATGTACAGTATCTTGTGCATATACATTTCTGTATTTGTGGATAGACACATTCACAACAATTTAAAACCAAAGTGTAAACATGTTTTATTTTACAAAAATACAGAACATATG
This sequence comes from Paedocypris micromegethes, assembly GCA_028031935.1. Taxonomy (NCBI): domain Eukaryota; kingdom Metazoa; phylum Chordata; class Actinopteri; order Cypriniformes; genus Paedocypris; species Paedocypris micromegethes. Next base: position 21,155,989 of record CM051498.1, on the reverse strand, counting down.
TTAATAAGAAAACATTAACTAATTAATAACATAAATGCAAATCAGTTGTAGAGTGATTGTCACTATCCGTCACACTACACTACAAACGATGAACCACGCTAAACACAAGATGCAGGAACAGATGCAGATGTGTAAAAGCACTAGTGTGACATTGTTCTGTTTGTAAACCAATTATTTTGAAAATAAATAAAATTGCAAGATTTGAGGCATATTTACAGCTAAAACTGAGGGAAAAACGCATTTTCATAATAGTATAATAAATAAATAATTTTACAATTTTTCATAGCATTTTTAGAGACTCTACAAACATTAATGATTTCCCCAAATCCAGAAGATCCAAAACCCAAAAATGTTTGAGAATAAATTAAGGAATCCCACTAATATAATCTATTTTATCTGTTAGGATTGTTTTTTTTTTTTTAAATTATTCAATCTATACTTTTTTTTCTCACTAAATCACTAATTCTTTATTGACTTTTTATCCAAAGAGCAAAACGTCCTTCAGACAGGATACATTTAGAAATCTAGCATTGAAATTGGCTTGAAAGCAAGTTTAAGCTAACAATAAAAACATAAAAAGATGGATGTCCTTGCCTGGTTGCAGTAATTCCTCACCAGCTGAAACACAAACCCTCGGTCCATCAGTGACATCAGGTCGTACATGAAGAACGCCAGGCTGACGTTAACCTTCTCAGCTTGCTCCAGCTCCTGCGTTCAAACACACAACAGTCACCTTTCCTGAAGCGCCATGAATCGATCCACTCTAATAAATCAGATAAAATACATTTCCTCACCTTCTGCTGCTTCACTAGAATATTTACGATTTCTGCCGTCACAACATTCACAATAGTGGTGATGTCATCTTTGAAACGATCTGAGAATCGATTCCGCCGAAGAACTGCCTTTTTATCAAGCTGAGACACGTGCTGACACATGCTCTTTACCTGCCGTCAGAGCAAACACAGAAAAAGAACATCTTAGATTTGACATTTAAAAGGCCGATAATAGATCATTCCCTCCAATATCTTACGAGGAGTTCAAAGAAAAACCAGGCGTATTTGTAGACGTTCTCTCTGCAGACCCCGGTGCTGACCACCATTTGAAGAGATAGTTCCTCGTGAAATAGCTGCAAAAACAGATCAATGTGTTAGAAGACGCAGCTTTTCCTGATGGCACAAACATCTTCTGCAATAAGCTGGAAAGTCACCTTTTTGTTGGTAGGCCGAGTGTTTCCTGCAGAGCTCTGAGGAGTTCCTGTGGTGTTCGCAACGGACGACATGCGACTTCCTGGAAGATTTAAAACCTGTTGAAACAGAAAAAAAAAACTTTTATTATGCTTTTGAAGACAAATGTATTTTTTCCGCACAACCGTTCGGTTTAGAATTAACACAAATATAAAGTATACTGATGTTCAAGCTTTAAAACGTGCCAAAAACTGTGGAAGTTTGATCCACAAAGAGCAACATGTGATTTGAAAACACTTTGGGGGGGAAAGCAATTAGTTCATTTAATTCAATTGATTTCTTGCAGTAGATACATTCCAAAGCTTCTGGAAGGAAATTAATTTACACTAATATATAAATCTCAAAATGAGTCATTATTAACCACTATTTGATATTCCACTTATATTTTAAGTATTGGAACGCAGCCAACTGACAAACACTCAGCTAAAAGTCTGTGAGAGAAGACGGAGAGAAGCTGGCCAGATAATTTCTTTTTTAAAATGTATTGCATCATGGAACAATATAACAAAATATAGGCACAAAATTCGAGAATCAAATTAAACTAATCTACAAAATGCCATCCATTGTAAAGAGAGTGTTCATTGTGTGCGTGGATGGATAGACGCTTTGTGAATTTCTTATTAATAATGAAAAATAAAAAAAAGATCTACACACGGGTTAAAATACACATGTATATATTTTGACCGAAGACTTGCGTACACACAGGCTTGGAAAAATGTACCTTTCCAAAAATATCCTTGACCTCTGAGTCCTCTGGACTCTGTGGAGCCGGTATGTCGGGATTACTGCTGGAACGTATTCGCGACTGGAGAAGCATGAAGCCCACCGAGTTGGCCGTGGCACGAGTCAAAGTGCTATATCGGCCCTCTGGGTGAGAACTCAGACCCCCGGTACCTGAGGAGCAAAAAACAGCAACTGTAGGATTGCGTAGAAATGCTTTATGTTTCCATTTTACAATATTAAAAACTGCTGTATTGCAAACTTTTGATTTATAATGTGACTTTGAAAAATGATTGAAAGTATCATATCAATTTTCATCAGAATTCCCCAACCAATATATTATTCCGCGGTCAGACATATATTTGAACAGATTAAAAACGTTAATAATATGGTGTAAAATAAGATGTGATACCTGCAGTGAGGATTTCATTTTGATTTTCTGGCAAGCGGAACACAAAGTACAGATAGGTAGCTAGCAGACAGTTTCTGCCTTGATGGTCTTTAGCCAGCTCTGGACTGGTGTGAAGGCTGTTGACAATAGAGACCACCGACTCAAAGGCAAGCTGGGACTGATTTCCTGTTCAAAACGAGATTAAAACCACATAAGATCACAAATGATACCAACTAGTTGCCAACTTCTATACAATAAAACACTTTGGAACAAACCGGGTTGTCCAGAGATGACCATGGGCTGCATGATGAGACGAAAGAGTTTATCCAGAACCTGATGGAGAAACCGGACCAGAGGCTCCAGGCCGGCGGAGACCAGAGAGACGATGCTGAGCTTCAGCTCATGCTCAAACAAGTTCTCGGAAATCTTCTCTTCTCCTATTCTGATGGGGAATAAACACTTTCCCTCAAGCGCATGGCAGAGTGTGAAAAAACGCTCAAGGTGACGGTCCTGTGTAAAAAAAAAAAAAAAAAAAAAACAATGTATCATAATAATAATAATACACATTTAATTTGTATTTGTCTACACACCCAAGGACACATTACAAGCAGAGCAAAAAAATGGTACAATAATCATAAAAAAATGTAATAACCTGCGCTTGAATTACAAAAACGATTCAAATAAAATTATAATATTTATAAATATAAATAAATATAAATAAATATACATATACGCTGCAGATGTTTTTAATAAATATACAGCATTAGATTTATGTTTTTATTTCACTCACACACACACACACACACACACACACACACACACAATGTAAAATTGCTGGCCATTGTATTGTGAAACGTAAATATTTGTAGTTACGATTGCTAAATATGGTTAATTGCAAAGCAAACAATCATAATTTTTGTAAACTTTGATATAAACTATTTGTAAACTTTGATGTAAACTTTTGAAATAATTGATTATAATTTAGATAATGCCAGTTGGGTAGTATGAAATAGGGCACTGCTAAAAAAGTTGTGTGCTATAGTAAATATTTATTTTATAATTGTATGCATATTCTGTGTACAGTGCTATGAAAGTGTCTATAGCCAATAATACAAATGTAATAATGACAAATATTGTATGTACTGAATATTTGAAAAGTCCGTATCTGGTTAGTAATCTCATTCTTAAATTGGCAGTGAACACACATTTATATTAATACTTTTTATTAGGGATGCACACATTTAGGATTCGGCCGAAAATGGCCAAAAAGTGCATTTTCGGTTTTCGGCCGAAACACTTTTTTCACCGAAACAACACGGCCGAAAGTTGATGACGTAAGCAGAGTCGTAAGAGCCACGATCTCCCCGCGACAGTCACTTCACACCAGTGGCTCTTAATAGAGAACATTCTCTCTCTTCTTACTCCGTTTGAGCAGCAAACTAAAGAGATCAGCTCATCTGATGCGTCTGTAGCGGACGCTAATCCTGTAGCGCAGCTCTAAAGCGCCGAAAGTGGCGGTAAACACGGTAAAAACTATGAAAAGTCCGCGCTTAGAGTCTGTCAGCGCACGATCCGTAGAAATATGTGAGAAGCCACCAACTGCAGAACCGCAGAATAAGTCTGAGGCACAGGAAGTGGGCGGAGCAAGTATTGCCTTAAAAGGCATTTTGTACTTCCGTGTTTGCTACTTTTCAGTTTAAACCCCGCGTTAATAAAGTTATAATCATGCATTCTTTTTAAACGATTTAATTGGCCTTATTTAAATACAGTCTCAAATCTTTCTCAAATGTCAGTCAGATGGCAAGTCAGCAACCTATTTATACTATTATTAAGACATGCAGAGAAAATGTTGTATCCTATGCACTTGTTCTGAATGCACTTTAAACTTAAATGCATTTTTTAACGGAGGAACGTTTAATTTTACAACATTTCAGCAGGCCAGTAGGTCAAGTTAAACATTTTAGTTTTAGTTGAATTATATTTTATACTCTTGAGTGTTGCAATATGCTTGATACATATTTTCATATTTGTAACTTAGGGTTAAGGCCATTTTATTTCATTTATTCTTTGAAAGTTCATTTTTAATTTATGAAATTGCAATGCCTTTGTTTTAGTACATTTAGTACACCATCATAGCAATAAATGCAATTGTTTCGGTTTTCGGTTTTCGGCCAGGCTTTCCTCTTTTTCGGTTTTCGGTTTCGGCCAAGAATTTTCATTTCGGTGCATCCCTACTTTTTATACTTTATACCAGGGGTCCTCAATTATAAACTTGAAGGGTCCACTTACGAAATTTCCGTTCAGTCCGAGGTCCGGAATAATATCGGTCAAGTTGCAAATATGAACCGATATGTGAATGGCACGTCATCCGTATAGAAACAACATGCTTCAGGTCAATCTCTCAATCTCTAAGAATCTGTCTCACTACTTCATAAATGTAATCCCTTCTTGTGTGAGGTTTGTAAGACACAAAACATCTTCATAAATTTGACAGAATATTGTTCACCTCCCTTTTCTTCATCAAACAATCTGAGAAAGATCATAAATTGTGAATTATCCTTTTGAGTCCCTTCAAACAGAGCAGTCACCACTTCACTCACACACTCATTGACTATTTCAGCATTAGAGAAAGGTGTCTTGTCCCAGGACACATGTGTTGTCCCAGGACACGTGTGAGACGTTCGTTGCCTGTGTGCGTGTGTGTGTGTGGATGATAATTTGTTCAAATTGTGCGTGCTTGGATTAATAAATGGCATTTCACGATCACGTTTGACGATCGTGACGTCTCGTTGCAGATTAAACACATTGGTTTTCTGCTTCGCACGGGCAGCGCGGATGCATATTATTCTGTCCACTCACTCTTAAACTCAACAGTTTTCAAAGTCAACTTTTCTTTACTAATCGACGGCCAGCTTTGAGCTCGCCATATTCTTTAAGGGTTAAAAAAATCTCTTGATTTACGCAAACGACAGAGCGGCCGTTCGCCTGGCTCTAGCTACCCTGAAGACCTGAGCGACTAAGCGCCGCGGCCGTGTTCTAAAGTAACTGAATGCCGCCAGAGCGCAAACAGATGACGTGGTTGTCACGTTGCTCTTACAGCGGCTGTGATTGGACAAATGCTGCAGCTAAAACGAGCACAATCATTCAAGATAAATTATATACATTTATAAATATATTCGTTCGCGTTGGTGCGTGTGTGTGAATGAACAATGCAGAATAAAAATTGCGTGACCACTGAAAACGCCTTTGGATTTTGATCACAAGAGTAGCATGTTGGTTTTGTACCGTCGGTCCAAAAGTAATCGCGTCTGGGTCCGGATGCGGACCGAAGTCCGCCTATTGAGTACCCCTGCTTTATACCATCTATCGTAAAAACGTAAACTTGCCGCACACACACAGCAGTGTGTGTCTCACCTGCGTCTGGACGGAGGAAACCACTTGCAACTCGAGGCTGAACAGTCCTTTATGATTCTCCATCCATTTCACTGGGGGAACCTGAGCTGGTAGTTTCTAACATAAAAGTGAACACGTGTGAATAATGCACGCACACAGGAGCCAAAAACAAGTATAATCCCCCACAAAATCAAACAATCTTCCATGATCAAACAAAGTGAGATGTGAAACGGTCGCCTGCACCTCGGGGGAATGAAGGGAATAATTGATCGGAAGTTTGTCCAGAATGATGGGCAAACAGTGCTGTCCGGTCTGAAGCCTGTCGTTGTTCAGTAGAGTCAACCACTGCAAGACATCCAAACGACACAGAGGTTGGAGTGTGTGTTGATGATGATGTCATCGTCTATCACATCACTCACTGAATATCCAATCAGAGTCTCCAGATTTCCCATCTGATTCTGTTTCTGTTGACAGCTGATGTGGTAGAAGGTGAAAAGCAGGTGGTGCTTCTCCGTTAAACAGGCCGGAATGTGGATCTTTACCTCATCGTAGAAATCAGGAGATCTGAAGAGAAGACGACTGCTTTCTCACAACTACATCTTCTAAAGGTAACAGGAAGTGCTTTGAGTGGGAGCCATTACCTGTTGTGGTAGGTAACCACGGTGTAGACTTCACGAAGGAACGCCGGGCCACTTGATTTTCCATATATCACCTTTAGAAAGAGTGAGAGCAAAGTAGAATGAGTTGTGGAAGTTGGGTTCTTGAGATTTGCATCAGGACCAATGTTTAAATGATAATTGCTGTCTATTACGGATCAACAATACATTATTATTATTTTTTTTTTATTTACTGAAGATATATATTTTAATGTCTGTGTAAATGTGCTGGAAAAAAAAAAGTTTTAAACTCACAGGCAATGCACGGCTGGGATCCTCACAACTCATAAACTGGATTTTTACCGTTATGTTTCTGGCTGAAGTCAAGCGGTTAGTGAAATTAAGCCTCAGTGGATACAAATACAGCAGGTTCCTAAAACAAAAAGATAATTAATGACAGTACAAACTTTAGCCACTAGATGGGGCACAAGACTTGCGTTTCAAAAGCATCAAAAGGAGAAGACATGTCAACAGTTATGATTGGTGGAGACAACTTACAGTTCAACGTTAATTGTTGGTGGACGTAACTCAAAAAAAAATGCATAATAGTGGACAAAAAAGCTCATCTAAAATTCTAGTTCTGTTTTAACTTGGCAAGTTACCACACAACTTTATAAATGCATTTTTGTACACATTTTTCTATTTTTTTTCACTCTATTAAATGGAAAACCAGCAGTTATGGTCAAAAAAGCAAAACACAATTCACATTCAAGGAAAAATTCTTGTTTGACCTCTGGGTTGATCAGTAATAGTCAGCATTCCATGTTTAATTAAATAGTAAATCCGACACAAAGTACAAAGGACGCGGAGCATGTGTGCGAGGACTGGCTCACCGATAAATATTATGAGGTACGTAGACTTCGCTCGAAGGGAACTCCAACACTTCTTTCACTGGACGCTGGTTTTTCTCAGATACAGGTCTGACAGGAATCAGCTCAGGAGACAGACATCCAGACACCGTCTCTGGCACTGGAGACACTTCCAGCTTCACGTGGCCTAACAAACAAAGCAGGACAAACATAAGTAACATCATAGATGTATATGTATATATATCCAGTGGTGTAAAGTACTTGAGTAAATGGACTTTGTTGCTTTACTTAAGTCTCTTTGGTTACTTTGTAGTTAAAATTGACTAAGTATTAAAAATATAAGCAATTTTTACTCTCTTCTTGACTACATTTTTGATTGAGTATCTGTACTCTTTACTCCACTACATTTGAATGAACATTTATGGTTACTCGTTATGATTGTGCATAACAAGTCTTCATCTTTTTTTTACCACGGTTAATTTCTTGGACAGACAAGGTGATATCGCCATCTGCAGGATGCTGAAGGTAGTGGATGCTATTTTTGAGCTAAATCACATGAACGTAAATTAACGGTTGCACTTTTTTGCTCATTTGAATTTGACTAAGACTGACTTTTGAAAATTATATATATATATATATATATATATATATATATATATATATATATATATATTGTTCTGCTATTTGGAAACAATGAGGTTGATTTCATTTCTATATTAGGAAAGTTAAAAAAAAGAGTTTCTTGTTTTTCACATTTCTGGGTGTTTTATTTAGTCTAAATTCAGTACAAGTAAAATACTTCAGGTCTTTTAAGCTCAAATTCTTGTGACTTATGACTTTTACTCAAGTCTTCTTGAAGTGGTGACTTGTAATAGAGTAATCTTAACAGTAAGGTATCCGTACTTTTACTCAAGTATGGTTTTAAACCATTAAACTGCTCATCTTTGCCTGAATGGTAAAAACGGAGATTCTCACCAGGTATCATCTTCACTCGTCTCTGATTGGACGAACGCTTGATGTCTGCTAGAAACTTGAACAGATCCTCGTCACTCAGACGTTCACCTTCCTGCAGGCAACACACAACCATTCCAAATTCACTTCCATCTAAATCCAAATCAACAAATCACGAGGGTTGTAAGAGTGAAGTGTTGAACTTCAGAGGAAGATCTAACTGGAGCAAATCAGACTTATCTGGGGAATTTGAAGGACGGAATTGTGCGCCCAAGGTGACAGACTGACGTCAAAACATCTTCTGGAACCCGACATGGCGGATCGTACCTGCTTGATGAAGGTGCACAAGGGGACTGTAGGTTTGAAGCCTGATAGAACATAGTTGTCCTCCATCAGACTGAATCGGTCAGAGTTTCGTCTGGGTAAACATTTCTTCTCCATGCTACTTCTGCCTGTGGCAAAACACCAGTAAAACTTTCACAAAAGCACAAAAGCAGCACTAAAATGCTGGGAAAGTAAGACCACTTCAGAAGTCAACTTCAGTTTAAGTATTTAATTTAAACGGGTTTAGCTTACGTCAATGAGTATGTTGATTTAATTACGTTTATGAGTTTTATTTAGAGTTTTATCAGTAAATTATACTTTGGTTTGGTACACTTTGAAATGTCCTTATTTTTAAAAGAAAAGCACAAATTCTGTCAATGAAAATAACTTTAAACTAATCAGAAATACACTTTGTATTTGTCCATTTAACAAAATGGCCAGAGAACTTTCATGTGAAACTTGACAGTCTATCCTTGTTGTTATAAAATAAATTGTGACTTTTCATGAAACACACAAAATTGTCTAAGTGACCCCAAACTTTTGAACAGTAGTGTACATAGGAACTGTAGCTCAAAGAGTTGGAACACCAAAGGTTGTTGGTTTGATTCCCAGTGAATAATGATATTACCCGTTAAACTGTAGTTAACTTACCATTGATACTCTCGGTATCGGACGTGTCTCGTTCCAGCGTGGATGAGACGGCACTCATGATGTTGACTGTGGCGAAAGCGAATGGCATCCGGTAGCGTCCCAGCCTCTGACAGAACCCTTCCGCCTGACTCCTCAGCTTCTCCACTTTATCTTTGTTCTGATAGACACAAACGCACTGACTAATGCTAATGCGACAAAAGTGTAGTTTTACTCACTTAGTCTTTTTACTCACATAGTCTTTTGACTAAAACAAAAAAAATTTTGTTTTAGTCCCAAATTAGTCATCTTAATTTTGTTTTCGTTTTACAAATACTCCAACATTTTAGTCGACTAAATTACAGTATATATTTAGTCATTTGAAAAACATGTGCTATATATTCTAAATGTTTACTAAAGTTGCTATGTCTAAGAATGCTGAATACATAGTTAACTATGAACGTAAAATATATACAAAAATCTTATGAATGATTGGATGTTGTCAAGAAATACTTTTTTGTTTAGTTATTATTCATTGACCAAAGTGTCAGTTAGTTAAAGTTTTCGTCCCTGAGTGGGAGTTTTTCTTTAGTTCTCGTCCATTTTTTGTCTGTTTTTTGATGAAAAACTGTCGTTGACGAAGACGATAACGACAATATTCACGTCAACGAAATGAACACTGGTTTAGTACCAGCTACTAGTTGGTTGAATCTAGAAACCATCTGTTTAACCAATCGTCCTGATGAGAAAGAGACTTCCTGTTTCCAGTGGTTACCTTAGCAGCATCGCTCTCCTTCAGCATCGTGTAGGGTTCAGCACAATCGCCGATCTCGCCTTGTTGAAGAACCTTTTCAATCTGAGACACATATAAACATCTCCCTCACATTGCTGTTCTTCATCAGATACTCCTCAGATCGCATTCAAATCCTATAAAAGCCATCAATCTCACCATTGCTAGACTAAATTAAATTTTTGTTGTGTGTGGTAACATTGCGCAAATAAATTGCTGTATTAATAGAAATGCAACAAATTAAAATCTGTATTGAAGTACAATGTATTAAAATGAAATTAATTTGTTTGTAACATATTAAAATGTATTAAATGTATCAATTACATATTTGAAATGGTTATTTATCTTTTAATTCTTCACTAAACATAAATATCACTAAATCACTAAGCACAGAGCTAATCTCCGGATGTTTACCATATATAACACAGACAGAATTTAATCATTTATTAGATCTAGAAATAACAGAGAATGACCAAATGTTAAATCTGCCATTGTAATATTCACGTACAAAAAACTGAAACCACTCCAACCTTAATGACTAAGTAAATGTCTGGAGAAGGGTAGGAAATGGAGAAAATTGCTGCTCTGGCCAAAGAAGAAGAGTCGATGTGAGGAGTGTGAGGACGCAGGAAACTCTTCATCTGATCCGAGTTCAGGTCAAAGTGAAAGTTCTCAGATATCTACAGAAACAGAGGAGTGATAAAAAAAGATTAAGGCATGTCAGAAATGTGAAATTATGATTTAACGTTCAAACACGAACATTCTTTTTAAGAAGCCATGAAACGTTTAAAAGTTCTTGTTTGGCATGAATCAGCTGGTCTGTATCCTGCATTAACCTGCTTCAGTCTGAGCCAAAGAGGATTACTGTAATGCTTTAGGACTTCAAATATACCTGCTTGCTTGCGGATACAAGAAAAGCAGTGAATTCACACTTGGATCTGATTGAATGTGGTGAAAAAGACATAAAAACCTGCGTGATGGCTTTATTATCATCGCTCGCTTTAGCGACATATAGTTTTACATTTTACACACACAAATGCGCATTAAAAAACATTACACGCTTGGGTCTATTTTTGTTTAAACTGAAATTCAGAAAAAAAGCATAACTGTGGGAAAAAAAAAAACAATGTTTACAGGATGATTGTCAGTTTTTGAACGTAAAATTACGCAAAACATTAAAACGACTTACATTTGTGTGTTATTACGACTGCTAAAAATAAATATCTGACCTTCTTTTTCTCCTTCAAGTCATACAGGGCCATTGTGGCGAAGAGAGGCTCGATTTCAATCTCAAATCTGTAAAAAAAAAAAAAAACAAGTTATAAACTGAAGATTAAAGTTATCACAGTGTAATCACAATTGTAATAAAATGCAATTAGACAAAAATTAATTATTCTGGAAGTGAGAATGAAATAGATGCATTACTTAATGTTAAGACAACGAACTAATATTTTCTGCCCAAAATGCTCCTTGGGGCAATCGGGAATGGGACGTATTGCAACAGCATCCTCCTGAAAAAGGAATGGAATAAAAAGATCTCTTATAATAAAAATATATCTAATAACTTAGTTTTCAGACAGACAACACTTTTTATTAAACCAAAAAGTAACTGATCAAACATCTCTAGAAATGTAGTTTCATTCATTTGCATGAATTTGAATATGGTAAGCACACCTCATCGACAGGTGGGTAGAGGCCGAAGAGTTCAGCGGAGCGATTTCCTTGTCTGGTTTCCTGGTTGAACCGATCCAGCTCCTCGGGACTGTTGAAACGCAGGAGACTTTCCACACGACGGTCCGGCTTCAGCGCTCGCAAGTTGAAGACGGAGCTTGTGAGGGGACACGGAGCAGATTCATCCGCCAGCACTGTGAGGGATGACAACTTTTCCTACGAGGAAAGGAATTCATATTATTAGTTAACTAAAAATGAAATCATATTATTTGAAGGTGGATAATTTTTCAGATGCTTAAGAAAGAGTTTGGCTATTCAATAACACTGCATTCAAAATTTATTTTAAAAACTTTATTGACAATGAGACCTAATTGCTGCTAGTAGCTGTATTTAGTAATAGTAGTAGTAATAATAATAATAATAATATTAATAATAACAACAACAACAACAACAACAAAAACAACAACAATAATATTAGTATTATTAAGTGCTCATTTCAATTAAGGCCAACATCATTCAAATACATCATTAAACAGACGCTAACAATATTAATAGTGCAAATAAAAATATATTATTAAAAAATACTTTTTAAAAATACTTTCTAAAAATAGAAGTTTTATCGTTTCTCTCGTTTATAAATGTATTCTTATTATCTCGTACATTACACAAACGTAGACATTTTGGAGCTTCTATTTTTGAGCAAATGTTCATGAGTGAATAATAATACATTTTATTTGTAAAGCACTTCAGAATCTGAAATGGCCAGTAAATTTTTACTATACTTAAGATCCAAAAGAAAAAAATCAGCATAAAAACGTGCACCAACCTTCATAAAGTTACATTTACTGCTATACTTAATTACTACTATTCTTAAGTAAAGCTCAGCAGTACTGTACATTGTACTTAAAATGTTATGTTAAGATTTTGTTTCCATGAAAATACACAGTTTCTAAGAGCATCAAACTAATGTCCCATGATGCACTGAGACAAACTCCCTGGTTTATTTGTATTCCCAGTCCACTTGCCACATTCCCATTACTGTGCGAGGCAGGCTAGCAACGAGTCGGGGACTCCTCCGGATTGCAAAAAGCTCCCGAGTGAATGCAGAAGGTTTATAATGGACTGCAGTTGCTGGGAGTTTCTTCAGCATCTGAATCAAAGCTCATGAAAAAAACATGGCATGGAACAAACCTTTTTGTTTAGATCATTGAGCGTCTGCAAAGTTTAGGAGAGGCAAATTCATGCCTCATTAATTACGTTGCTGGACTGGGAAGAGGAAAAGTGGAAGAGTGCCAAGAAGATGCTCAACAACACAAATTTAAATCTTTACTTTGGTTCAGCACCAAACGAGGAAATCCATTAATGTAGCTTATGTATAAAAATAAAAAAAAAAAACACAGAAAAGAACCAATTTTTAATAGTTGGCCTTTGAAAGACAGGACTCTGTAGGGTTAGGTGGGGTTTTGGTGGTCTTTTGAGATTGTTCATGCTTGACACATTGTATTTAATCAAATTAGGTTCATACAAAGTGCAGAGCTGCGTCAGATCTGGTTCGGCTTATATCTGGAGGCCGGGATTGTTCAATAGTAATGTGATGGACAGTGGCTTTTAATTTGAATAGACTCATTTTCATAGTTTCATAAACGATTTTAACCACCAATAATTCTCCTAATCAATTGTGTGTTTGACTCACTGGTTGCTCTTGTTTGTCCGACTGAGCATCGGACTCGAAGGTCTGTCTTTGCAGTACTTTGCTAGAATCCGTCCGGTCAGAATACGCAATCCATCCGTACCCTTGAGATCTGTCGGTTTACAAAAGGAAAAGATGTTCAGACAGTGTCCGGTACTCTGTTATTCAGCTGAAATCCAACATGAATTGAAAATTGTTGAATTTTAAATAAAGTTTTTACAACTGAAATAAGTTGGAGAAAGTACCTTCTGCTGACCACTAGCCAGGGCTCCGTGTAACTCTGGACACAATCCCTCATGTGAGGATCCAGCTCAACTCTGAGGACACACAATTAAAATGTACATATTGTTTCACAAAACAATAATTATTATTGACCACTAAAAAACAAACAAATATTGGTGTCAAGTCATTATAATCTGAAAAATACATTAATAATGCATTTACTGAAAACAAATGCATTTACCACTGTAAACATTTATTTTCTGTATTAAATCTTTGAATTATTAATATTGTATATTATAGTATAATAATATGTATATACCGGAAATATAAATACATTATATCCATTTATTATACAATTCCATAAATGGAATATTTTGTCATTACAGAAGTTTATTACAATACAATACATATTATTATTATGTGGACCAAATTTAAGGGAAAATGAGAAAAAATTACCATAAACCGCCAGCATTTAAAGAGTAACAAATATGAAGTTTAAACGCACATTTCCGTGGCAGCTGTTTATAGAGGGGAACACACACTCAACAGTCTCTCTTTTGCTCAAACGCCGTCACTAAACATGAAGCATTTATCAGCGTCAGCAATGATCTTCGATGTTGTTATGAGTGAATGGCAGGACAGCAGGTGTAGAAAATTAAATGTTTAATGAAGTGAACAGGGGCGCTGTGAAATCAGGGCGTCCAGAGATCAATACAGACGAAAACCAGGACCAAGAATAATATAATCTTGTCTAATGATAGAATATAATACAGTCTGCTTTATTGGACCAAAACAGTCGACTGTAGTGAAGCTGACAGCCCTACCCTTCTTCTGCAACGGCTGGATGGACTGTCCTGCATTCCCGCTCCACCAGCTCCACCTCCAGGTCATCCTCAGGGAATTCTCCCAGCTCCTGCATGAGCTCTGCATCTCCACTGCGCAGCTGTGACATCAGAAACTCATCCAGGTCCACGGGCTCCACTGCTTCGTACGACTGAGGCTGAAACACACACCCAGCCAGTGAAGTGAACACACCCTAATCTGGAGCAGTGGGCAGCCTTAAGTCAAGTTGCGGTTCACAAACTTTTATTTTTTATTTAAACGTCAGTTACATTAATTCTAATGAATAATATCAATTAGGAAATATCAATTATGATAGTAATAAACTTAATAATAAACTTATGATAATTCATTACAACTCTTTGATATAGACATGAAAAAAAAATATAACATTTTAACTAGGTTTAATCTAGGCCTGAGAGGATGGACATTTTTAATGTGTTTTTAAAGAAGGACAGAAGACTTTTTAGAATATACTGCTTTTAATATACTACTACAATAAGTTTGTTGTCACCGTTTAAGGATTTTTTTTTTTTGCAGATGTCCCTGGATACAATGTCCTGAAGTATCAACGGCATTTTCTCCCACTTTAATTTGATGGGCCGATCAAGAGACCACCAGACCCCAGATCGGGTAGAACTGAATTAGAAAAGATCAAGACAATCGAAATAATTAAATACTATTCTTTACTTTTTGTAAAGAAATACGTTGCAGCAGCACCTGCTTCCTGTTGTTCGACCTTGCTGACTTCTATCATTCTTATCTGCTATTCTTCACTTCTTCTGCTCTTACATAGTCTTACAAGTCTGTATTCTTTAAGAATGACCAGCTTTTACTACAACTTTATAAAACATAAAAACTAAAAATAAGCTGGTAGGAAGCAAAAAAAAAAAAAAAAAAAATTCTGCTCCTTTAGTGAAGTTCTTCAACATGTGAAAAGCTTTGAGAAACTCCAAATGCACTCCAGGTCCATGGATTTTTTTTCTTTACTATTAACTTATCCAAAAATAAATCCAGACAGAGCATTTTTCACCATCTGAAACAAAACATGAAGGCCACAGCACACTCTGTAGACTATGTATAATGTTCCAAACAGTTTTTTTTTTACTTCCAAGTTTGGGCGAGGGCTCCATCTTATCTTCCAGAAAGTGTTCTGCTGCAGGAGTTATCTGTCCTCTCTTCACAAGGTCTTACCAATGCAGACAAACGCTGATAAAACATTTTTTTTACAAACACCTTTGACAAGAATTGAAATCCGGGAGCATCACAGAACAAGAGAAATTATCGTTTTGGATAAGACGTTCCATCATGAAGTCATCTGTCCAATGCGTTTAAAGTTCTGGGTGAGGCTTTAATAATGTGAAACATAAGTTGTCGAAGAGCTACAATCCACTGCATTTGATACATTTTTTAAGAATAATAGAAAATGTCACTTATAATAACAACACGCACACACATATATACTCGCTTATTCACGTTTGAGGCACAACTGTGTTCTCTCTCTATATATATATATATATATATAAAAAATGTTATTCTGGAAAGATTCAAAACTAGCATTTCAAAAGATTGAAATCCCAATCTGAACATCACTAAATCAATTGTGTTTTTTTTTAAAAGATAGAATAAATTACTCACACAGTCTTTTTCTCGGACCAGCTATAGTAAAACGAGCAAGATGGCGCTATCCGGAAATAAAAAAGACGCTTGTTGCAAAACTTCCTCAATTCGTTTGTGCGTCGAAACCGTTTTTTTTATCATTGAAAAGCAGGATGTGACATCACAACCACTTCCCTTATCAGCCATGATGCATACATTTGACATTCATACCTTTTTATAAAGTCAAAATGTTCACAAAAATTCATTTAATCAAATTTCATCAATGTCTATGAAACTAGCTACATTTTACAGATTATACCTACATCTAATCCCAAACAGCCTTCTATTTATATAGTTAAAGTGCTTTTCCCTACATTCTGTCCATGTTAAGAGGGGGGAAAAAATGAAGGAAGATTATGACTGAGGCATACAGCTTTCAAAATCCATGATTATTACAGATGACTGTGTGTGCGTGTGTGTGTGTGTGTGTGTGTGTGTGTGTGTGTGTGTGTGTGTGTGTGTGTTTAATCTGAAAGGGACCAGCTGCAGTTCTCTGCTAGAAGGGTTCTGACCCACTTTCAGCACAGAGGAAGCCCGTGCAGGTTATAGATTAACCGTAAACCATGATATTTTTAAAGGTTTATGTGAAACACATTTACAATTAACCTTATTCGGGGAAAAAAGGCTATTTGACCACATGCAGTTGCAAATGTTGAACAACTGATGTGAACCAATCAGACCCGCAGACAAATGATGACAAATCTGAACTGGAAAGGAGAATTATCATATGTTCAATGATTGTGGCATAACTGAAAAGTCATTATTTGACTTACTTGGACATATTTCTGGGCCCAATTCTCAAACAACAGTCACATATTTATTCAATAATGCGTATGCGTACAGTGTTCAGCTAAAATTTGCATTCATGTAATTTTAATTGTCTAATGCATTAACTTTCAGAGGGCGCTGCACAATTAAAGAAAAAAAGATTTTATCGAGACTAAAATGAGTACGAAAATTACAATATACGCAAAACTGTAACATTACAATTATAAATTAAAATACTAATTCTGAAAAAAAGATAATATATCTCAATCAACTCACGGACAACTATAATAATCTAACCAATCTAGAACCATTTTTAATTGTGGTTTATGGGCCACAACAAAAAACAATTCTATAAAGCCTACTAGTGTTCGTTTGTTTTGGCCATCTATTGCTACACACACGTACATACGCGAGCGCACACACACACACACACACACAACACTTATTGTGGACTCCGCCCATTATATACAGTGCTTTCAACTAGGATGTATTCATCGGTTCAAAACTCTACTGCCACAAGAAAGTATAGGCACAAATACAACAATACATTACCAATGACAACCGTCCGAAATGAATTTCACTGAAAACAACGGAAGAAAAGAGCTTCACTCACTATGTTGAAGCAGTAAGAACCGGAGGAGCTGTAACTGTGCCGGTGGTGTGACAGGGAACCATGGTTGATCCCACTAAAATGTCTCCGAATCTCTGCTGAGGAATGTCTGAGAGAAAAAGAGAGAGAGGGATGAAACAACCAGAATGTCTATCATAGGATTATTCTCCAGCCAGAGGTTTAGCACAGGCACCAGGTGTGTGTGTGTGTGTGTGTGTGTGTGTGTGTGCGCGCGTGTGTGTGTGTGTGCGTGTGTGTATGGCCGTAAACTCACACTCTTCATTAAATAACTCTTTAATAATAACAATATTGTGGTCATGCAAACTTTAACCACAAAATCCTGAAGTTTACTCAAAGCTGCTTAGTGTCCAACATCTCAAAGCTTCACTTTATACTTTGATTGAAAATATTGTTAATATCATAATCAAGAATATATTTAATGTAATAGATTACAGTATGGCTTATTTTAAACACACGTGTGTCTCGAAAATAAAATTGTTGGAAATGTTCCTTTAAAAAAGTAATAGTAGTAGTTACATTTACTAGTTACTTCTCACAAAACGTAACGGAGTTACATCGCTATAAAAGTAACTAATTACCAAGGAAATTAACCATTATGTTACTTAATTATTTTTATATAAGTATTTGTCATATAAGTTGACTGCTCTCAAAATTAAATATGTTAGTTGAATGAAACGGACACTAAATATAATTATTATATAATTATTATAAAGTAAAGCATTGTACATTATTCTTCGTACACTATTTTAACAATGCTGTGGAACAGCGTAAGAGATATCAAATCTAATATAATTTTGTAAATGTTATCATTAGTATAGTGAATAATAAATAGATGATTTATAACATTTAATATTTATTGCACTGACGACTACTGGCCAACAAATGTCTAAATATATATTATGCTTCTTAAGGAATGTACCAAACAAAAATGAATAAAAGTTTCCTCCTTTAGTAACGTCGTTATTCCCATCACTGAAAATGACATTATACTTACAGAACATTTATTAACAAAAAACATTCTTTAAAAAGTTTAAAAATCAGCAAATTGAAAAAACATCACACATTTTTCTTGATCTTGCCGACAGCAAACAAACAAAAAAAACGACTACCAGTCTCTGAGATGAACCTGAAGAAATGTCAGCAAACAGTCACATGCTCTCAGTGTGGACAAGAACCTACGCCGTCTAAACTCATTTCAGCTCTGGATTCATGCATTTCATACATTTGGCTTCACATTTTTTACATTTTAACTATTTCACTTTATTTATTTTGTCCAATAAATTGTTACATTGAGTGTTTAGAATATAACAATTTTTGAAGTAAATAACAAAACAAAGACAAAAAAGACCAAAGACTACTTTGTAAAAAAAAAAAGGTAGTTGGGCTTGTTAACATAATCAAATATAAAAGTATTTTCAATATTATTAAGATGCTTTAGAAAAATGTAGTGGCTTATTGGCCAGAAAACCCATAGTATGAATTTTATACTTTTTATTTTTCTTGTCCGATTGTGGAAATTTTTTTTTTAATTATAAAATTATTCATGTTAAAAAAAAGAGAGCATCAATAAAGTGTTTCTAACAAGGCTATTCAAAAATACAAAATAAAGCAAGAAAACCATGTGAATTCCAAATCACGTGCCTAGGCTTGAGCCTGAGGGGGGTCACAGTTCGCCCAACGTGACCCCTAACTTTGCCCCGGAGCCAAAATGGAAATACAGTAATAGGAATTAAATATACATTATTTACCTCTAAAAAAGGACAAGATTTAACAATATGATTACTTTTTCCAAAATAAAAGTGTGAAGCATCATCATTAGTATCAGATCTGTGCCCCCAATCCAGCAGTAACGTATTATATAAAGAATTTTGCCCAGTAGGATGATGTGAAATAAAAGAGTTGTGTTGACAAGTATCCAATGGTGATCAAGGCGAACCTTTCAAACCTCAGTACTAAAAAAAGCATCAGACACATCGTCCCAGATATTTCTCCGACAACACATTAAATAAAAAAATCAATTCTTTCTGCTACACCTAAAAATTAAATTCAGACAATATTCAAGCAAGTTATTATAAGGAACTCTACAGACATGTTATCATTAAAGCACGGTGAACCCATCGGTCACATCTAAATGACTTCTGGTACGTTCTCACAGTGTCTCAGCCAACAATCCCAGTACGCTGCCTGGTTTCCCACATCACTTCCATTGATTTGGTTTGAGAAGGACTGGGCTCAGAAGCTTGCCAGAGGGGCTCCAAACCTCAGGACAACAGAGATCTATTGTGCATCAACTTATCAAAACCACCATGAAATGGGTCAGTAGCCATAGTGCCATTCTGATTCACTTAAACTTGTTTACACATGGTCTTCTACAAAATAATGTGGATTTGTAATCATTTGTACTACAGGTTTAATTAGAGCTGAGCCATAAACGGCTATTACCATCTAATTTCATCCGGTTTTATTCAATTTAAATAACTGCAATGCATTACAACTCAACATATATCTTTATATCTTTACACCTCTACAATACAACCATCTGTTTTTTTAACAGCTTTTCTCTTGCTGTGTCACAGGGAGCTGGAGCCAATCACAGCAACTCTGGGACTGAAGGCGGGACACATAGGTGGACAACCAATCACACAGCAGGACACACAGACCAATCACACTCTCCATCTCTCGTGCATATGGGCAATTATCCAAATTCCAATTCTCTTGTTGGTCTCAAAATGTGGGAGGAAACCGAAGACCTGGAGGAAACCCACGATACCACTCAAACTGGAGTCTTGAACAGATTCTTCTTGCTTTGAGGCAACAGCGCTACCCACTACACCACAGTGCCATACTAAAATAGCTTTAATTGTGTACATTACAATTGGCGAGCCTATAGAAGTAATGTCTGGAAGGTTGCTCTGTGTTGCCTTGAGAGCCAAGAGACACTGAAAAGTACTGCATAGAAGAGCATGAGGAACCATTTAGATAAACCTTCCACAAATGAGAAATGTACAGTTTTTTAAAGCACTGGGAGTTCCTCTATGGTGTGAAACTGTTGTGGGTTCTGAATCTCAGACACTGATAAGGAAACGGTTCTTGTTGCTTCGCCAAAAAGTGGAAACTAAAAACTTCAGCATTCAGTAAAGATCGTGTTCAGTTCTATCTTTTGATTTGTTGGATTGTACATAATGGTAATGCTACGCAAGTCAATTTGGATTAAAGTGTCTACTAAAAGCATGAAAGTAAAGCAAACGTAAAGAAACTTTACACTTTTATTGAGTTGAACATTACTAAATAAAAACTTGAACCTTTTAACTTGTAAAAAAAAAGAGACATATTTGTTTAAAAAATGTCACATTGTTAGTCATAAAGTTTGTATCAAGTAACTAATTTTATTAAACAAAAATGTATTTATGGCATGATGTACCTTCGATAACAGAAATTGTCGAATTCAACATAATGGTGAAACTTAAATATTTTCAACCAAATTTTATAAACAAATATTTTTGAAATCGGTTCTATCTTGGAATATCCACTTTTATTGTCCATATGTTTCAGATCTGGAATGAGATTAATGCTATTAAGCTTAATCCTGATCTGTTCGCTTTACTTGTGCTTTGATTGCACAATATTTCAGTGCAATAACAGCATCCGAAAAGGTTGCTCGTCTTGTTTTCAGTAAATGAAAGTGCAAAGAAATGATTCTCTGCAGGGTAGGATTTTTACGGCACAATATTAAATCTAAATCTGTCACGGTTTTGCTGCAGAGAAGCTCATATCTCCAAAAATCATGTGGATTTCATTAACTGCGGCAGGTCAAGTCATGGGCAGGACAGCATGCAAATTCTTTTAGCCGCAGTGCGAACAAGCAAATCGTCACATGCAGTCGTGCTTTTATGTGTCCGCGATCGGATTCTGCAGAGAACGTTTGGCACACACGTCGTTGTTCACCGTAGCAGTTCACGTCACAACGAAACAAAGTTCAGAGTCGTGTAATAACTTACACACACATAAGGGCATTGTTGCGCAACACACGCGAGAGAATCAAATACTGGAATTTCCTAAACAAACAATACAATTTCCTGATCTATTAAAACAGTGACATGGTTTTTTGGTTGTATTGTGGATTAAAAACTGTTGTTCTTCAACATGGACGAAGCTTATAGATAATAAAAAAGCTACAAAATGTATTATGTGGAACTCAGTCAACTCACAAACACATTTCCTGTTTTAAATATTTTTGAAATATGATACAAATATTTTTCAGCAGATAAATAATAAAAAGAAAGTATTGCTTAAGAAGTGGACATTAAATAAGACAAAATGGCATCAAATAACTTTATCCAAATCGCAAAGCAATTTAAAAACAATCTCTGATGACTTCCAACGATGCAAATGCATTTATTTAAAAATAAATAAATAATTAAAAATAAAAGGGTAAAAATAAGAGGAAGAAAAAAAATCTATGAAAGTAACCTAAAAAAACAAGTGTACTCGTTGTGAAAGAACATATGGAACCTTGTACAAGATCACCAGTATGAGCAGATTACTGAACTGATATTAAAAAGGCATCTAAATGTGGCTGTGTGTTTTCTTGGCCGTGACAGTAAATGGGGTCTTTCGCTAACAGATTTCCACGTCTCAATGCACTTTGTTTCAAATGGCGTGGCCAAGACACATTGCGTGGCGTTACAAAAACAGACGGTTTTACATTTAAAAAACAGCTGCGGATGGATCATTCCAGCAAAAAATGAAAAGTGTGTGGTCAGAGAAATGAGAAGGGACTGAAGTGCGGCGCTCAGGCCTGGAGAATCTGCAGTGTGTGTGCTCTCGCTTTCCCTTTTTCAGCTCAGACCACGTCAGTTCAGCAAGTTGTGCAAGAAAAGCAGCTGCCACCACCGCAAGAACTGGCTCCTATAACACTGGCTGCAGGTTTCTCAAGCTTTTTTGGATAAAAAAAAGGGAAAAAACAGGACTTTTGTTCATTGCTCTACACGCTTGGTGTCGCTTAACTTCTCTGTGCTCTCGCTTTCAAACAGCTAAATTCTCTTTGTCACAGACGAGGCACTTCCTCGTCGATTTAAATGGCCATTTGAAATTCGTTTCCTTGATAAAGAGGTAGTGAAACGAATTCTCTTGATTAATAATAGTTGCAAATTTTTGCTTGTGACAACACACACGCAAAACGACAGTATGAAATGACACTAGAATTTGAACTAATGGTTTGACCATATGGTTAATAAGATCTCTCTTTCTTTCTCTCTCTCTCTCTCTCTCTCCCTCTCAATGTTTTTATACCTTCGATTCAAGTCATGCAAAATCTCTGCGTTCAGATTCCAGACTTTCTGTGAAGCTTTGAGGGTTTTTATGGGTGTTCACAGCCAGGAGAAGTCTAGCTGCTCAGCAGTGAAGAGACGATTCACAGTATTTAACGTTCATCATGCCACCTTGATGTAAAACAAACCAGCACCATCTGTGTAACCAGCTAGTCTCGACTACTAAACTCCAAACCCCAACTAGAGATGCGCAGAAAACTGTGAATCCCATGGTGCGAGGAAAGAACTTAAATCAACATTCCAACAAAAATCCACGTTGAAACGGCGGATTCATGCAGTGTTTTTGCAGAATAATCCATAAATCACAAGGATGGAAACCAGTGGCCTATGACAGTTACACTATGAATGAACCTTTGTTGTGCACGTGACAAACTCTGAATAATAAGACTTAAATACGCTTTTGTTTCACTACCGGACCCTATACTTCCACAAGGTTCTGATATTCATTTCCTCCACCTGGTGTGTGATAGAACAGGAACAATACCAACTTCCACTTTAACCTGACACCGAGCCGGGGTCAATCCGGCCCGACACGCCGCTGAAGACAGAGCTGTTCTGTAAAAACCGATGCTGTAAGAACCGATTAATAAAACCATTGCTGCATAACTACAATTACTGTACACGTGAATCCACATGCAGACGATAAAGTGCATATGTGTGCAATGTGTGACATGTGATTCTCACTGGCAGCATTTGACACTTAGTTTAAACGACCACTGATAGGTCTTGCGTGGTTAGAAGAGGGTTTTAAAAGTTGTTTTGCTTCTAAACCCGTAGATGAAACTAACAATACACATTCACAAGAGTTTGATGGTGCCCACTCATACTCTGCTAATGGTAATAATCCGAACGTGTGGCTGCCTGTATCGGAATTCACTAACTCCCCGTTGACAGTCAAACAGACAGACAGAGCCGAAACTAAACGTCTATTCCCCGCGAGCGCCCGGTGCATGAGCCGCCGCGCGCGAGCTCCGGCCGGTTACCTGTTGAGCTTCAGCGCGAACGCCCGGCGCTCCGAAGCGGGCAGAGACGCCATGAGAGTTCACCGTGACTCCACGCCGAGCATCATGATCGCTGGTGCCATCACAAGCCTCATCTTGGCGGTCTCTGTGGCTCTGCTGGGCGGAAACTTCCGCATTTTAACTTCAACCCAAACAGAGATGAGCGAGGGTGCGCGCGACAGACAGCACGGGAGGGAGAGCGATAGGGGTTTAGGGGCGTGTTTGCTTTATAAACATTAGCTTTCAATGCCAAGTCGAGCCTTTTCAGACACATGCTTAGGGCGGCGTTTGAACTGTAGTTTTAAGAAGAAGTTGTGCCAGTGATTTATTCTGTTGACCGGTAAAGTGCATGGTCTGAAGACTGGTGTGAGCGCGACCCCTGCCGGATTGTTTGTGCATTAGCGCTGTGATGTAAACCACGTGCTTTTCCGCAACTTTCGGACAGTTATAGCCGTCTGAAAAAAATGTTAATTCCGCTTGACATTGACGGTTGGGTTCTTAGCCGGTTTTTATAAATATGGTAATACTGTACATTATATTCATTATATATAACTCTTCAAGTATTCATGAAATGCTAAAAGTTTGTCTACTGACACAAATTATTTAATGGTAAGTACTGCACAGTATAGATTTTTTTTCTGCACAGTATAGAATCTGAAACGTTGTTTGAAAAGGTGACGTCACAAACCACACGCACACGTGGACGCTGGAACGTGAAATAATGAAAATAAAACAAGCGCAGCAGCGCCCTTCGGTGGACGCTACGTTGTCCTACACGCAAATATTTACGCATATTTAAAAATCGAAAGTTGAACGAGAGTACAAGCCAAGTAGAAAGAGAAAACAAAAGCATACCAATAGGTTACACGAAATAACTCGCTTTTCTGCTTCGCTTTGCATAAGTTGGCATTTTTGTGTTTAAGAAACAGTTATAAATGTAGTAAATTTTTGGAACCCATTTTCTGCGGCTAAAAAATTTACTTTAATGGTGGAATGGTGGAATTAACGTCTCTCTTACAACTAAATAATCGCATATTTTACTTAATTGCGGAAACTGTTAGAAAATATTTAACCAAAATAAAGTCTGTGTAATGTGAAAATAATTATGTTTATAAATAAAGAATCAGAATTATTTTTCAAACAAAAATTACTGATCGGTGTCTATCAGAGCATCAAAGTTTCGGCATTATGTGAATCCTCGGTATGATTTAGCTGACTAGGAACTAAAGTTGTAGAACCACACGCAAGACGGACAGTGATGGCGGATGCACGAGCGCAACGCCGAACGAAATAACAGGTTTCAGGCTTGTCACATTTTAAACGGACGCTTTAGGCACGTGTTTTTTATTGTGAATTAATGTTTTACTTTGTTTAAATGCACGACGATTCATAACCTTGATGTTTATCAAAAATGTTGGAATCTATAAGACACTCGTAGTGGACCGTAATGAATTATTAATATCTTATTTTACTGTTGTCAATCACTGTGAATTAATCACTTTCAAAATCATCTTTTAGAAGATCTCAGAAATGGAGGATGATGATGAGTGTCCAGAGTTGGTTGCCATCAAGGAGACGTCCGCCGTTCCCACGGCTCAGATTCCTGTCACCATCGTCACTGGATACCTGGGTCAGATTCATTTGTCATCTTTATTATTTCAGGAGCAATTGACCATTTACATCGAAATGTTTAGACTAATACAGCATTTATTGTTTTTCAAAACATACATCCTGTGCATTGTCATGTACATTTTTCATTTATTATTATTTTTTTATTTACGGTATTACCTGTCATCTTGGGCAACGTGTGAAACGTCTTTGCCACTGAATACTTTTTCTAGGCATTGTAAAAAAAATGCAGTTGTCCCTTTTCATGCATGATTTCACACACTGCTGGTAACATATATATTTGCATGTATTTCAAGAAATGCTGTATTGTTTCCACATGCCTTGTCTTAATAAGAAATATACAAAAAACATGCTTTAGGATTGAGCTCAGTTCTGGTCCTACACAACATTTTTTTTCTTATGTGGCCACTTGGAAAAATGAAATGCCCACTGCTTCCATTAATTTATTCATAAATACAGGCGTGCGCACATATTAAACATGTGTTTTCTTCTGTTTTCACAGGTTCAGGGAAGACGACTCTTTTAAATTATATATTAACTGAGCAGCATAACAAGCGGATTGCTGTTATACTTAATGAGTTTGGTGAAGGTAATGCAACAACCAAAGTTAAAACACCTTTAGTTTATATACTTTAATTAGAATAAGTGCCATCTCATTTGTGTTAGACTGTGTGTTGTTCTTTTAATTGCCAGTAGAGGGCCACAAACCATTCTCTGTTCACCTAACCACAGTAGATTCAAACAAAGAGAACTCAGTTTTTAACAATCTAAACCTCCTAATAAAATAAATGTTTCGGTCATTCGATTGTTGTGCGTGCTGAGGTTCCAAACCGGTGTTGTGTGTTGTAGGCAGCGCTCTGGAGAAGTCTTTAGCTGTGAGTCAGGCTGGAGAGCTTTATGAAGAGTGGCTGGAGCTGAGGAACGGCTGTCTCTGCTGCTCTGTGAAGTACGACTCTTCAGTCTTCTGTCTACACATGTTAAACGAGTTTGCATATTTATGGACAAATGAATGATAAATTGTGCTTGAGGGTTAGGTGAGATGTTTGATGTTATTTTAGTTATTTGAAATCCAAATGTGTGTGTGTGTGTGTGTGCGCACAATGTATATGCAATGATTTAAAACAGGGATTCTCAACCATTGGGCCGCGCCACCTAGAGGGCCGCGAGAATATTTTTTTCCCGCGATCGCGGGCCGCGAAGTCCGCGGAACAACAATGAGCTCCCCACCACTGGGATGTGCGCTGAGGTGTCAACACGCTCCAATAAGCAGCAGTCAGTAGCGGCAGACTTTTGACTGAAGGTGGAGGACGTTCTTAAAATGAACAAATGAACATAAAAGTTACGACTTCAATTTGTTTATATTAATGGCAAAAATATCAAACGTTAGCTTAAACAGCTTGACATCTTCGTTTTTCGCATGCAATTTTTACATTTTTTTCAGAAAATTAAGGAAAAATCTGAAACGAAAGAAAATAAAGCTTTCTACTAAAAAGTGAAGATAGCAAGTGAAGAAAATGTAAAAAGGAAACGAAAATAAAGCCAAAAAATCTTAACATTTGTCTTGTAATAGACAATAAATGTTGTTACTTTTTCCTACTAGCTTAGAATTAAGTGTGAACGAATTTCTGTGTATTTCATATAGTTATTAAATTCAACAAATCATGATTTGGATTGGCTGAAATAATGTGTGTTTTAATGGGCCGCGGGACACTTTGATTTGGACAATTTGGGCCCCGAGGTCAAAAAGGTTGAGAACCCCTGATTTAAAACTATGAATTGTGTGTGAAATGTTGTGTAGGTGGGTATTTTAAAAAACTTTTAAGATTTAATGTTAATGTTAGATTTTTTTTAAACCCA
The DNA here is from genome assembly GCA_028031935.1 of Paedocypris micromegethes. Taxonomy (NCBI): domain Eukaryota; kingdom Metazoa; phylum Chordata; class Actinopteri; order Cypriniformes; genus Paedocypris; species Paedocypris micromegethes. The sequence continues at coordinate 21,128,786 of CM051498.1, read as the reverse complement.
TTGGAATTAAAATTAAAACATACATATTTATTATCAATAATAATAATTGTTCTATTATTTATTTATTTATTTATTTTTACAGAGACAATGGCTTGAAAGCTATTGAAAACTTAATGGAGAAGAAGGGAAAGTTTGACTACATTCTTCTTGAAACAACCGGATTGGCAGATCCAGGTATTTTAAATGCACGTTTACAATCTTGTTAATTTGATTATATTGCTTTTTTTTTTTTTTTTTTTTTTTTTNCCAAATTTAAGCTTTCTAATTGGCAGTTTTATTCATTTTTATTTCAAATTAAATTCTCGTTTATTTTAGAGTCACAATTGCAATACTAATTCTACTTCTCTTTCGGCTTTTCTATTCTGGTCAGATTGACACGTTTTTTTACAATACTTTAAAACAGATTTGACTTATTTGGTGTAATCTTTTTATATAAAATATAGCAATTCAGTTCACATATTTGTAACACCGTGCTACATGTTTTTGTTACAAAGATAATGTGGCAATTTCCAAAAACTTCTTGCTTTCTTGACACTTATATACGTCAAAATTGACCCACGGACATTATTGATGTTCCTCTGAAACTACCGTAACAGGAGGGTTAAACTTTCATTAAATCAATTACATTGTTAACACGTTGGAAAGGTAACTGTGTTACAAGAGCATCATTTACAAAAATAATCCATGCTCTAAGTAAACTTTAGAAAATCAACTCTTAAGGGCATGAAGTTCAGAGACAGAAGCATCAGGTCACTGATCCACATGTCATGGTCAGAGACGTGTCCCATCACTCATCAGCGTCTCTGGGGAGAAGCTTCGCCTCTTTTCGGAAATCACAGGATGGCTTAAAGTGTTGTGAATCTCATGTCTTTCAAAAACAAGGCCTTCATTACGCTTCTATCAAATATTTACTCTGCTTTTCATTCTACCTTGACATTTTGACAAAACTCCATTATATGAACAAGATTGGGAACAAATTGTAACTTGAAAGTGTGAAATAACTTTTACAAGAATAACCTGACGGCATTGAAAGAAAAAAAGGCATCCTGTAGCTGTAAATGTTTTTTTCCACATTTTAGTTAAACACAAATATATTTGCGACTCGTTTACCATTCTTATTTTTGCTTTTTACAATTGCTTCAAAATTGTAGTGACTGTTTGGTGTGGTTTGACAATTGTGTCAAAAAACTGTATTAAGATGCACATTTGTTGATCTTGTCGTTAGAAACCATAATTGTTTCTTGTACAAAAAACTGCAAAATGCAAATAGATTTTTTTATATTTTCTGTTGCTGAGAATATTAATGAGGCTCTGTTGCTATTTCAGAATTATTGTTGAAATTAGGCAAAAATGTTACACTGAGTTAAAACCAAGCATGTTTTACTCAATTTAGATAGTATTGGTAACTAAAGACTAATAAAAGGATGAAAATCTAGAAATAAATCTGATACAATGAAAAAATAAAATAAATGTGTATTTTTAGGAGCTGTTGCCTCGATGTTTTGGGTTGATGCAGAATTGGGAAGCGATGTTTACCTCGACGGTAGGAACAGACACTACTATAACATCTTCTTGGTGGCTTGTTTACCACATTAATACTTTGTTTTGTTTTTGTTTCACCTCAAACAGGTATTGTTACCGTCATAGATGCTAAATATGGAATGCAGGTATGTTTCATGCATTATTAATAATTGATTAAATAATTAATACTTTTTAAATTTATTTTTATTTATTTTTTTATTGCATTTTTTTGTGACTTAAACAGTAGAGCTGCTGTTTGAAAATCCCAAGGTTGAGTATTCTATTCTCAGGGAAGTTTATTAAAGTAGATTCCACTTTATTGCAAAGACCAGTGAGTAGCAGTTAACCTCTAACCAGAAGTATCATAATTTGCATCATTCATAAAAGATGAACAATGAATGTACAGTGAGTGTATGATGAGTATACAGAATAAAAATCTGCCATCAGAATAAAAATACAGAAAATTAGAGTACAGTACAGCAGTGCAAAAGGTTAAAGTGTAACCAATGGATTTGGCATCACTGTAGTTGTTCAGTTATAAAAACTGTGATACAGTACAAGTTGCTTTGAATAAATGACCCAATGGTCTATTATCGACGCATAAAATAGCCATCTTTCCCTTTAAAAATGTCCTGACCGGCAGCCATCTTCTTCACACGTCGGGCTGGGAACAGGACGGTGATACTGACACCTGGGTAATGGGGTGTCGTTTAACCGGTGTCGCTCTCAGCAAGTCCGCTGTTTTATTGCAGAAGTGACACCTCTTTACATCGTGGACCTCTTGGGTTCCATGAATGTCTGTTGAGGTGAAGATACAGAAACCGCCAGTGTTATTCATGTCAAGATGAGTTCTTCTAATGGAGCAGTCATGTTCTTTTCCGATCTTCTGATTTATTCATAAATGCAAGAATTTCTCGAGGTGGGTCGGATGAGACATGTCCACTCAAGAGCAGGACAGAAGATGCCCATCAACTGCTCCTGGGTGTCTAAAGCTCAGCCAGGCTGATGGAATTTGTGCAGACAGATGATTGAAATGCTCAGGCTCCCAGATCTCACTGTTATTACATGTTGAATCTTGATGATACGACAGTAGTCACAACTGCCAACCAATAACACAAATGGAAGTGTTTTCAATAAGCAACTGCTCTGATGTTACAATGCCATAAAAATTGGATTTTGTTCAACAAGTCTGCAGTTCAAGTCAGAAGATGAGATTTGTTTTAAAAAAAAGTGTTGAAGGATTAAAACTAAACATTGTATAGATTTGTTTAATTGCTTTATCTGAATTTGTTTTTTGTAGCATTTGACAGAGGAAAAGCCGGAAGGTTTGATCAATGAAGCTGCAAGGTAAAGTTTTATTGTACTTTTAAAAGTTCACTTAATTTACCGCATTTGTCGTTCTCGAAGGTGCTCTTAAAATTCTACATTTCTTTAATATATGTTTTTTTTTATTTATTTTGTTATTAGTTTGTTTTGTTTCTGTTTTTTGCTGCTGCTGCTTGCCTTATATGTGAAATAATATTGGGGAAAAGCTGGTTTTAAATAATGGTCTGGTGCCATTGGATGCTTATAAATAATCTGGTGCACCTTGCAGTCTTAAAAGTAAGGTAATTATTTTTATTCAATTATAATATAGAACAAAATTCTTGAACTATACATTAATCATTTTTATAAGCGCTTTGTGTGTGGTCCCGCAAGTCTTCATCACTATCATCATTATCAAATATTACAGCTGCCTTTTTGGCGCAAGTGTTTTTCATAAACCCGTCTAATTTCATCCCGCTTCACGCCGCCTTGATTTCTGCTACTGGATTGTTGTTGGGATTCCGAGGCTCGCTGGAATGCTCACAAGTGTCAGAGGCCATAAAAACCACTCCTGGCCTCCGTTTATGTTTTCCTACCAGGCAATATGTTGGCGCCTTTTGAATATGGCACAGTTCATGCCACCCACACACAGTCCGACAACAGGCGAGGATGGGGGGGCACAACAAAGAGTGTTTACACACTTCCTCAACACACACACGCACACACATTTAGATACAAAGAGAGAGTGGGACACTGAACACAAAGCAATAAAGAGAGTGACAAAAGAGAACGAGACGACTTGTTCTGATACCGTTGGGCTATTGATGTTTTGTGCAACTGTAATCACACATACGTGTGTACAGCAATTGTAGATGCAGATAGAAGCGATTTGCTTTTTATGAGGAGTAATCCATATGCGAGCCTTTGAGGTGTCGCGGGCCTTTGTCTTGGACACACAGGTTCACGTTTAGGGAAAATGGGTCGTGTTTGGCGCCCGACTGTGAATGGAAATGCACAATGCCTTACTTTTTTTCACGTTTTTGTTTTTAAGGCAAATAGCTGTGGCCGATTTGACCATCATCAATAAAATCGATCTGGTCAATGAGACTGAACTAGCTGAACTTAGAGATGTGGTGAGGTAAGAGTGTTATAGCACCATCTATATGTGCTTAATTGAGTCAGGATCATGTGTTTTTATGTTCTCTGTTTTGTAGCTCAATAAATGGCCTTGTAAAAATTCTGGAGACACAGAAATCCAGGTCAGACTTTTTTAAATTCATAATGTGTGCAACTGGAGTGATGGTCATAAACGTTGTTTGTTTTATGCACTGTTTGTATTTACAATACTTCTATATGACTGATATAAACTGGATTGGATTAATTCTAAATCCAATCTAAATCTGAAATACTTTTTGATCCGTATTGATATAAATGCTATTTGTCCATTGTTCAAATCACATTAATGTATTTATATATACTGTACTGTATTTTAAAAAAAAATTATAAGAAGTGAATTGCTTTTGGTAAAGTTTTGCCCTAAAACATTTAGATATTGTTTCCTATATTATGTATATACGTACGTATAGTATGATTTTGCTCATGTTTTAAAAAGCATTTATATAGTTCATTTATTTGAACAAAATGTATAAAAAAACAATGTTTCTGTATGTTGTAGGGTTGATTTGTCACAAGTTTTAGATCTTCATTCTTTTGATACTAAAGATGGACTACGGTAAGTTTCTCTTTTCTTCCCCATGTGCTCTAATCTGTGCTTAAATCCCACGACAGTAAAGCAGAGGCACAGTCAGGCCTGTAAGATTTTGCGTACTGGAATTTTTTTGAAGGATTTTGTGCGTCCGAAAGCATCAAACACTCCATTAGCTCATGCTAATTTTGATGACAACAAAAATGAGACACTCTTTTTCAGAGTAATAACAGTAAAGCAAAGTCCATGTGAATGGCCGGGCCCAGCTGCAGGGGATTAAAGTCAGCGTCTGGCCTGAAATTACACTCTTCACATGCACTTCCACATAAAACGCCTTTCAGCCCCGACTGTGGCCCGTTTGCCCCCCTGAGCAGGAGCTGCTTGTCTGGGTCGACCCCCCTCTGCTCCGCTGCATGGTACTCGCAGCCCAGCGAATAATCCAAGTTACGTTTGCACTCCCCGAGTGGCCAAAGCCCGGTCTCTCATTCCTTTACTCGCTTTCTTTTTTCTTCTTGTCTAAGCTAAATCTTTCCGTCACAACACCCATTAGGCCCGTCCGCATTACACCAGCATCAGGATTAAAGTCGCCAATATAAAGCCCTTTAAAGTGTTTAGTTGAGACTGATGTGGCAGTTTATGTTAAAGGTTTATGTTTATTGGAGGAGGTTTTAATTGGCAGTTTGATTCTTCAGGTTAGCTGAAAAACTGCAGCTGGTTAAAACAAGTCATCCACATCTGGACAAGGTGAGATTTTTGCACTCGGAATAACTCCAGCACATTGACTATCAACAGAACAGGAACGCTCCCTCGGGGTTGTTTGGTTTTAAGGAGTTTTTTTTTTCTTCATATCTCAGTCGCGAGGAACTGGTATCAATAGATGGGTCACTTTCCCGCATCCAGGCAGTCTGTGCCCCCCTCCCCCCGCACAACAAAGCTTCACTGCTCTTTTCATGTAAATGAATGCCCTGTTTTCTGTTGTTATTCTAAAGGAAAAAGGAAGTGTGTGACTTTAACACAGATAAACAATGCTTTAAATATCTGTGAAAGACCCATGTAACACCCCAGAGACGCCCAGCTAAAAGAACTTGTTGTTTTTTTTCCCCGCTATGTGGAAAATTATTTCAATTGTCATGGCACTTTTGAAATTAGATGAAATATAATGTGAAATATTGTGGTGTGCAAACTAAGCAGTAACCAGGTAAATGTATGTGAAATAGTTCCCGATAAATAAAGTATTTATAATACTATAATTTTTTTTTAAATATTGATGTTACATAAAAATGTTCATAATTTTATATTGATTTGTAATTTGTTATACTGTAATCTGTAATTTTAGAGTATGCTGACTGTAACGTTTGAAGTTCCTGGAAGTGTGTCCGAAGAACAGCTGAATATTTTTATTCAGGTATAAATGATGACAAAAATAGCTGCAACATTAGAACTATTTCATATTTGTTTAAGAGAACATACACTCCTTTATTTATATTTGTATATTTAAAGAATGTTCTGTGGGAGAAGGCATTGAAAAACAAAGCCGGATTGGCAATGAATGTTATCCGCCTAAAGGTAAGGATAAACACAGCTGTATTTAATATTCAAAGAACATGTCATGTGACCTTGTATTCTCTAGAAAAATCTGCTGACTAAATGTCTCCGAGTGTCTGAAAAAGCTTGTTTTGTGGCAGGGCATCCTGTCTGTCCAGCACAAGCAGAAGAAGGTCATGCTTCAGGGCGTCCACGAGCTTTATGAACTGGATGAGACTCCTGAGCGGTGGGAACACGAGGAGCCGAGACTCAATCGCCTGGTCTTCATTGGTGAGATGTTTCCCAGTACCACACATATATTTGAAAACATGAGGGGAAATAGACATTGTAACATAAGAATTTGCTATTTTCTCTTTTTTTCCAGGTCGGAACCTTGATGGTGATATTCTGAAGAAAGAGTTTGTTTCTGCTGTGATGATTAAAGACAATACAGAACAAATGTCTCCTCACTAAAGTGCAGTGATCAGGAAATCTACAAGTCTTTGGTGCTCTGCAGCTTACACAATCATTCTTGGAAACTACAGGAGACTTTTATGGAGTGTTTATAGGTCGGATTCATTAAAGTGCACAGAGATGAAGAATTTTCACTTTTAGGCCTGTGTCTGTGAAAATGAAATGCTGAAGTGTTTATTCTAAAACAGAAGTCCAGCAAATTTTAGTGAATGGAGCTGCACTACACATTTTAGGGATCTGTAATTTCACATTTGTTATTAAGACAGTAAACACACTGATGTTTTCATCAATTCTGTGCCTGTGTCATTTATTCAGTTTTGCAATGTTTGTTTGTTTTCGTTTGCTGTTTCAAATTTTAAATTTGGTTGGGATTTCGTTTTCTTTTCTCTGTATGGGCTAAGCTTTATTTCACATTGCCGTGTATAAATAAATTCCAGTAACCAGGTAAAAAAAACACTGGCTTTACTTGGTGCTTGGACTTGTTAGATTTCAGTGTTTTCACAAGCACCTACCAAACACCTTCCTGAAATGAGGTGAAAACGTGGCAAATTAATAAAGTGAAGAAAAGGGAGTTTTAAAGCCATTTTAAGTATATTTAAATGCACTAAGGTGGGACGGCGTTGTAAGTTAGGTTTACTTTTAAGAGCTATTTTAGATTTACATGCACCCACTTCCACTGAATTCATACCCGAGGAAGTGAACGAAGCCTCCAACCGTTTCATTTGCAAGTGAGATGAGTATGAAGCGTTTTAACACACATCCGCGCTGAGGTTTGCTTTGAGGATCGCTGTCTTCATTCAGGCCGCCAATAAAACTCCACCGTGGCTTCAGCCCAAAGCCGCGCCGTTTCCTCATCGATTCTGATGGTGATAGCCTCGTTTACTTACATTCTTCTCTCAATGCGGGATCCGGGCCACGGCCATTTTCATGGTCACACCACCTGCGGCGATCTTGAGGTGACAAACCAAACGAAACCCGGGGGGAAAGCGGACTTTTAAACCGGTAGTTAGGCGTGGTGAGAAAATTCACCATCACGCTTCTCAGCTCCTACTGTGCAGACACTGCTTCTGGATTCTTTCGGGGATAACGATTTATAAGTAAATTGCCACCGAGTTGCTGTAGTCACTTCTACAACTGTTTTAAATCGTTTTAATTATTACCTATACCGTTCAGAAGTGTATGCTGTACTGTGTATGCAAACACACACACACATATAACAAATTGTATTTTGAGAAACCGTAATATAATCTGCTTTACAACATCGGTGTCGCAAAGACTGGGGATTAAACATCTTCATATCGATTTAGTTTAAACAATTATCAACTAATACTTACCAAACATTTTATTTATACCAAAAATATACAGTGTGTGTGAGTGTGTGCATTTGTGTTAAATGTAAAATATAATGTGTTGTGCTTTGTTCTTATGTGTCAAATTAAGCCACATCACACACACACGCACACACACACACACACACACACACACACACACACACACACACACACAACACACCACACACACACACACACACACACACACACACACGACGCAGGCGCGCGCGCACAGTTTTTTTCTGCTATTTATTGGGTGTTTTGAAAGTGCTTCTAAATAAAATGTGTTGTTGTTGTTGTTGTTGTTGTTGTTCTTCTTCTTCTCTTCTTCTTCTTCTTCTTCTTCTTCTTATTATTATTATTATTATTATTATTATGATCATCATCATCATCATCATCACACATGCACGTTCACACAAACAGTGCACGTATTTACAGTTGCTTCCAGGAAATCAAAATCAACCCCAATTATAGATTTGCAATTAGCATCATATTACATTGTTTTATTTATGCCGGTCGAAGCCCCCCACACCTGCCTGATTACCCCGAGTCCCTGTGGCGACACTCCTATTGGTCTGACCCTCCACGAACCACAGACAGAATACGGGTGGCCCTTCATAAATAGCCCTCATTTCCATGAGACCCGCAAACCACCCTCGACTACTAAAGACCACCGCTCGCGTCTTAACATTTAGGGTCTTCAACCATGACCCTTTCCCGAGAATGCGAAGGGGTCCCTCGAGTCCCCGTCTCCTCCGAGGTCGAAGAAGTAGACATCGGTGGGAGCCAGAGTGATAGAGAGGATTTCGAGTCTTGCCGGGACCATTCTGGATCCGAGTCTTCTGGGGAGAGCGAGAACAGCTTCTGCGCGCAGGCCTCTGGATCTGGATCATCCGCTCCAAAGCAGAATTCAGCCATCAAGCCTCCATATTCCTACATCGCTCTCATCACCATGGCCATCCTGCAAAGTCCGATGAAGAAACTGACCCTCAGCGGCATCTGCGACTTCATCAGCAGCAAGTTCCCCTACTACAAAGAGAAGTTCCCGGCTTGGCAGAACTCCATCAGGCACAACTTGTCACTGAACGATTGCTTCATCAAGATCCCGAGAGAACCAGGAAACCCGGGAAAAGGAAACTACTGGTCCCTGGACCCCGCGTCTGAGGACATGTTTGACAACGGTAGCTTCCTCCGCAGAAGAAAAAGATTCAAGAGGAACCAGCCCGAGTTCACCAAAGAAAACTTGGTGCTTTACCACCCATCGTTAGACTATCGCGCGCACGGGCGACCATATTGCGTTTCTGGGCCGGTGCCACTCCAAACAAATCCCATTGCTTATTTACCGATGCCGGCCCCATATTTCCAGTACCAAACTTTGAACATTAAAGTCCAAGGAGCTGCAGAAGTCCAACAAAGACCAGAACCTAAAACCCAGAGATGTCCCTTTAGCATCGACAGCATCATGGCCAAGTCAACGATGTCGTCACACAGAAACTCTGCTCAGCATCTCACATCTGATTATAGCTGTGTTTTTTCCAGCGTATCTCCAAGTTTGTTGCCAGTGCCACGGACTCCTCTGATGAAGACTGTGGCTTTCACGGACGCTTTGCGAATGGTTCATCCTCATTGTTGAACTGCTATAGCTCGTTGCATCCGTGTCATAGAAAAAATTGCTCTTATTTCATAGCTTTAATGTAAATAACTAAATAAATGGTAATATATTGCGGGTTTGAAAATTGTTAATGTGGATGTTTTAAACGCAGCTTTAATAAACTGCTACTAAACTAATAAAAAGTCTGATATGAGTTGAACTGCATTCTTTTTTTATTTTTGCTGACTACTCAAATTCTGCTATTAGGAAATATGTTTAAAAAAAGATGTTGTTGTTTTATTTAAAGTGCTAACTTATAGCCTAGTTAAATGTGTATTATTTTGTTTTTTATTTTAAAATGTTGGAGTTTCTTTTTGCAAGTTCTGACATAATTCTTACCTAAATATTTCGTACTTGTGAACCAACAGAAGATTCATATGAAATCTTACACGTTCAAATGAGTGACGTCTTATGTTTTATGTAAAAATAAGGTATTTAAATAGTAAATTTATTTTTGGTATGTAATTTACTAGTAATTAAAAAAACTTGACTAATTTTCTCCCTAAACTTTCACTTTATGTCCACAAGATGGAGACAGTGTCTCGTAAAATGTATGTACTGTAATTGCCAATTTAACATTTTTATGATTCAGAATATACTTGCTCTGGTTTCTCTTATGAATTTGAACGTCATTAATCACTACACATTTTGAAATTCCTAACAATATGTAACACTACGGTATAATAACTACGGTATTGTAAATATATCCAATTCAACTGCCCAACAGATACAGAATTCAGATGTTTTGAGTTCACAAAGTTCTTGTGTTCGTTATTTTTATGTAATTTTTCCCGAATTGACCAGTTCACAACTGACCGTTTTCCACATCTTTTCTTCAAGTGCGGCCGTAAAGTTGAAACATTACCGGGGTCCGATTTCACGGCTTTGCCATTATTCGCTCCCCCACATCCCGGGTTATTTTTGGCAATGGCGTTCTCCCATTATAAAAAGTTTTCCACCCACCCTGTCTTTTGACAGGCAAACGCGTGCGGAGCAAACCTGATCTCTAACGCAACTTTTCTACGCAACTTTTAACTTTTCTATGTCGTCTTTCCGGTGCGATGAGAAGAAGAAGACAGTTGTCGCGCACTAGTTTTCCGGAGGAGCGTCACTGGACGGGACGCGTCTCAAATCATCTGCTCTGACCGAATTGTGGCGCACTCTTCTAAACGCTTCTGCTCTGCCGTCAAGAACAATTATTAACTTCGAGGACACCTTCAGACTTTATTCGAGATTTGGAAACGTAAAGCAAAGGATCAGAAGATAATGGAGAACAATCCAATTCCAATTGTGACGGTGCAGACCGCCCCGTTCGATGACCAGAGACCAGGGACGAACGGTCTGCGAAAGCGGACGGCCGTGTTTGAAAGCAAAAAGAACTATCTTCAGAACTATATACAGAGTCTGTTGTCTTCCATTGACTTAAGAGATCGCCAGGGATGCACGATGGTTGTGGGAAGCGACGGAAGATACTTCAGCCGGGCTGCGACAGAAATCATCGTTCAGATGGCGGCAGCTAATGGGGTAAGAAACTTTAATAAATTCACCAAAATAGCTGCGTGACAACTGGTCCGTCCACTCGTCCATCCATATTCATCTATCCATTCATCCATCCTTGCATCCGCCCATCTCTCTCTCTCTCTCTCTCTCTCTCTCTCTCTCTCTCTCTCTCTCTCTCTCTCTCTCTCTCTTTCTCTCCCTCTTGTAAAACGTTGTAAAAAGCTCTTTCGTTTTTCATTTGCTCTCTTTTAGTTGTTAGATCACAGAAGCTGTGGAATGTTTCTGTCTAAGCCTGAGAACTTTGAAAGAGACGCTGATTTAAAGCTAGTTAAGCAACTAACTGAATATAGACAGGACAGTAAATCTCTCTTCTGGAGTGAGGAAATCAGTTCTTAACTGTGGTGTCATTACTTCTGCGTGCAATCTGCTTCCCCTGTTTCGAACCTCTCGTGTTCATGTCCGGAAAAACCCGAGGCCAAGCGCGGTGCTTCTTTAAATATCTAACACGGCAACTTTTATTTATCTTGTGAAAACCTTCCTTGCAGGTTGAGTGTGAATATGTAAACAATGCAAGACAAACCCCGCAATAATTTACATAATTTACATTTTCTAGTGTGGGTCTATAGCTATAAAGCAAGTTTTAGTATCCAAAACCAATACCTTAAGTGGAGATGTTCAAGTACGAGACGATGATTTGAGTTCACGCTCATCAGCTTTTCACTGAAAGTTCAAAAAAGGCTGCGATCCAAAATCAAAGCAACGTTTTTTGTGAGTGGCATCAGTCCACCGTAGCAGTAATGTCTAACAGTACTTGCTCATCACTAAACCTGCTTGAGTGAGAGATGCCAAAGAACTCACTATTAATAGAAACGGGCTGATCTTGTGAATCCTAATGACCTGGACCGTTGCTGAGAAGTTTCACCGTCTCGTGGATTTTAAAGTAGTAGAAATGCGCAAACAAAATGAAATGGATGTAAAACAATATTTAAAGGAGTTTTAATATCATGTTAGTTACTATCTTGAATTTCAGTTTTATTGACAATGCTCAGTCATTGCTTAGTTATTTTGCTTTTGCCTTACACCTTCACAAGAACGAGATGTTGATGGTATGAGGCACAAGCCAGATGTGGCACCACTGAAAGTTATAGGTTTACAGCCCATCTCATAATATCGCAATCCCGATGTGACAGGTCAAGGTTTGGTGAAGATGAGACACCTAGAATAGATTGGATATTTCAAATCCTGAAGCTATTCTAAAAACTTTTATTGTACATGCCGTCGGTTACGAGGTCAGTTCCAGAGGTGTAAAGAGTATCTGAAAACCAATGGTTGAGTATACAGCTACTTTACTGTAACAAAATTACGCCATTATAAGTTGCAAGTTACCTTTTCAGAGAAGACTTTAGTAAAAGGTATGACATATCCAAATTTAAAAGAACTTAATGTATTTACTCATACTGATTTTAGGCTAAAAAACACACCAAGAAATGTGTTAGGAGCTATTTAGGAGCTATATTTCTCCTAATAAAGAAAATAAATGTAACACCTCAATGTTTCAAAACAAAATAGATTAAAAAAAACTTGTGCAAAAAGTGCAACTGCTAAACATGTTCATGCGATTTAGCTCGTAAATATCTTCCACTACCTTTAGCACCCTGCAGATGGTGATATCGCCACGTCCACAAAATTCCAACTTATCATTTCAGATTGGTCGTCTGGTCATCGGACACAACGGAATTCTGTCCACTCCTGCGGTTTCATGCATCATCAGGAAAATAAAAGCCATCGGTGGGATTATTCTCACTGCCAGTCACTGTCCGGGAGGACCAGGAGGAGATTTTGGGATTAAGTTCAATGTTGCAAATGGTGGTAAGATGTTTTTCTGTAGTCATGAGATATTTTAAAAAAAAGTCTGATGAAAGATGTTCTTTTTTTTGTTCAAGAAGTCACACTTTTTTCCCCCCAGGACCTTCTCCAGACACAGTAATGGACAGAATCCATCAAGTTAGCCGCACACTGGAAGAATACGCCATCTGCCCTGATCTCCACATTGATCTGTCACGTCTTGGCCGGCAAGACTTTGATTTGGAGAACAAGTTTAAACCCTTTAGAGGTGAATTGAACATTTTTAAAATACTATCAAAAGCTAATATGACGTCTTCTTCTCTCTCTAGTGGAGATTGTGGATTCTGTCGAGATCTATCTGAACATGCTGCGTGGAATATTTGATTTTGGTGCCATCAAGAGTTTGCTGACAGGCCCAAAACAGCTGAAGATCCGAATCGATGCTATGAATGGAGGTAAAGCCCTTGAGACTGGTTTCCACTTCCACTGGTTAAGCTGAATATTGAAACGACATGGCTTCTGTTGACCGTTGCAGTCATGGGACCCTATGTCAGAAGGATCCTGTGTGATGAGCTCGGAGCTCCCGCTAATTCTGCCGTGAACTGTGTACCTTTGGAAGATTTTGGGGGCCAGCATCCTAACCCTAACCCTTCATATGCGGCATCGCTGGTGGATTCCATGAAAGGGGGAGAGTTTGGATTCGGAGCAGCATTCGATGCAGATGGGGTGATTGACTTTTAAATACTAATAAGCCATAACATTTGAGTTGGTGCAACATTTTCACACTATTGAGTTCATATTCTTCCTCTTCTCCTTCATCTTCTTAATTCTACAACAAAGATCAAATGTTTGAATTACCGTTCTCCTTCCTTAACGTGCGTTCTTGTATCATCGGGTTATCACTTTTCATCATTTCATGTTTCCGATTTACTTAAATGGGAAATTAATAATGGAGAATTAATTCTTCTTTTAATGGGAAAATTAAGACTCGTTTTTTTTGTTGGTTGTTCCACTTTCTAAACGTGTGTCGTCGAATCATCGTCTTATCTTTTCAGCTTCATTTTTTTTTATGTTTCATTTACTGTACTTTGAATAGGATTCATCGTCCCATTCTTTTTCAAGTTTTTTAGAAACTTTTTTCAGCTTCAAATGGGTCTTGAGACTTTCAACTTTTTCCACTTAAATGAGCTTCTTCATTTCTATTATTCCTTTTTTCTATTCTTATCTATGTGAATGTATAACTTGGTGTTTACTTGTGTCTCTATGTATGTGTGACACTATATTAAATCGAAATATCAGAAAAATATTATTAATTTTTAAAAATGTTTTAATGCAGAGAAATGTAGAACAATGCTTACATGAAATCAGCTTATAGGAAACGAGCTTTACCTTGTGATAGAACATTGCAATTTTAGACTAGCATGACCAGCTCTCCCACAGAAATTGCATCATCTAGGTTTAGCCATTAATCTTTACATTTTTTTTTCGCAGGATCGGTACATGATTATGGGTCAAAATGGATTCTTCGTGAACCCATCAGATTCATTGGCCATCATGGCTGCCAACATCTCCTGCATTCCTTATTTTGGTCAGCGTGGGGTCCGAGGATTTGCCCGCAGCATGCCGACCAGCACGGCCCTTGACAGGTACCAACAAATCGATTAATACTCACTAATCATTCAAACTCAAATTCATTGCAACTACAAAAAAACATCAACACAGCTTACTTCAGATTTTGCTGAAACGTGAAAAAATAATTATCAGAGGTTTCGTTAATCATTTCGACAAAAGAATTACTCAGGGAAGTTGTGGCCTAATAGAGAGTGGGACTTTTGACCAAAAAGACTTTACGTTCTTAAAGAGATTCCAGTGAACTGCAACTGAAGCCCGACTGAGAACGAAGCCCATCTATTACAGTCTTTGGTGCGAGTTACTCAGACGCATTAGCAATGTGCTCGGGCCAGAGGTTATACCATGGAGAAGTGCTCCCTAAGAATAACAGTGTTGACTCAGTGTGGCACTCTACTAAAAATAGTGTGGCATAGTAAATTCTGAAGTGAGGAAAGAGTAGTGTAACGTATCTGTGTGTGTTTGTGTTTGCCTTCTTGGGAACGGACTGTGTGTTTGACTGTGCGGAGAGTCAGAAAACCTGTTTAAATACAAATATTACTTTAGCAATTCTGTGTGGTATCACTAATGACTCTGCAAGCTTATGTTTCAGCTTTAAATGTTGGTTTTAAACCAAAGAAAATTAAGGGGTTTGGGTTTGTTGGAACAAACAATATTTGCCTAAAAAACGCCGCCTGTTTTGTTGTAAATCGCCTCTAAAGTCACCGACCTGCTGTAAAAATGTTCTGTACAGTGGCTCAAAAGTTTAGTTGAAGATTGTAAAACTGACATGGAACGTCTGTTTTAAAACTGGGCTTGAAATGTGAAGGGATTTAAGCCAGTCATGTAATGTACTTGAGTAAATGGACTTCTTTACTCAATGTATTTTGGCTTCTGTGTTTGGATTCTGTACTATTTACAAGGTGTGCAAAACTTTTACTTGAGTATGGTTAGAGTCGAGTACTTTTCACACCTCTGTTTTAAGCATCATAATCAATCACTATTACAGAATAGGCAAATCTGCTTGGAAAAAAAATGCTAAAATTAAAAAAATAAAGAATACATGTAATTAGTCTCTAAAATACCACGTCAATGCGATTCTAGTGTGCTTTTGTAAGGCCAGATTCTGGATTTTAAATTATTGCAAAACCGTCAACTTTTCCATTTGGTGAATAATGAAGCAAAAAAAGGCCAAGAATCGTAAATTATTGTCTCATTCACAGTCTTTGCTGCATTAAAGTCCATGTTCTGAGGTGAAAATGTTCGGCCGGTGTGAGTTGTTGGAGCGAAGCGGATCTGCGGCTGTTAACCTTTTTAGGTGAGCGTGGAGCTGCAGACGCTGTTTATAGTGTGGAGCGTTCAGCCCAGCGTATTTGTTAAGTAGCAGTGGAGATAAATCTACTGGAGCGTTTGTGTGGTGTAGGTCTGGTGTGTGTTTGCTGAGCTTTGTTTGAGTGGAGCAAATCTGTGTCTTTATATGAAAGCGTATGAGTGTGTTTGGGTATATAGTGATGGAGAGGAAACATCTGTGTTCGGTGGGAAGACTGAAGAAAGGTTTTCCTTCCACTGCACTAAAACTTTTGAGTTTTTCTAATCTGTCATAGAAGACATAATGCACTGAACACCAATGTAAATAACAAAACTGATATACAGTAGAAAATGTAAAATAACAATTTATCATCATTTTTAAATAAAGAGTAAAAATGTTCATTTTCAAGTTTTGACAAACTGTACAAACTCTAGTTTGAATAGTTCTATAATGTGTTTTATTCCTCCATCAATCCCTCCATTTTTTTATCGCTGTTGTGGGTCATGTGGAGTTGAGCCCAGTCCCAACCACTTCAACCAATCACAGAGCAGAACACATAGACACACATCTCGAGTCTTGAAAAGGATCTTCTTTCTGTGATGCGACAGCACAACCCACTGCTCCATCGTGCCACTCTTATGCGCTGATGACATTGATGCAACTTAATATCCGGCATTCCAGAAGACACATTCATCTCACACATTTACTTTGTTTGGCCCTTGTACAATGAAACATTAAACAGTTAATTTATTGTCGTTATAAACAATGAAGAAAAATTAGAAAATAGAAACAAAGTGTTAAAACAAATTAAACATTAATCAAAACTGACTTGAAATTTGAAACAACTTTCATCTATCCATGAAAACCAAACCCATAACCTTGCCGTTCCAAATATCAACTCTACTGGTTGAGTTTTATGAGTAAGCAAATTTTCTTATGGCATTCATATTTTAAATATATCTAATGTTAGAAATGTACATGTTTTCTGTAATACACAAATACGAATATTGAAACAGAACTGTCTGATGTTAAGGGGCTAGTTTGAGTCGCGAGGCGTCCTTGTTTTAGGCATTCTCTGTTCCCTGGAGGTAACAACACTTGTTTTCCCATATTTAGTAATTCTACCCAAGAGTAAACAGCTGCATCCTAACTCTCCTCATTTACTTTGCTTAGCTCTCATCTCGCTCTTCAACTCTTTACCCATAATGCCTAATCACCGTCTGAAAATAGTTGCGAATTGAACCGAGTTTCCAAGATCAACAAATAGAAAACAGGCTCATCCTGTTCTGTTTGTCATTTTATGAACCCTTTCACTTTATCCACACACTGACTTTTATTTTGCTACAACCGTGATTTCATTTTTGAATTTAGTTGGACGTCCTTTTCCGTGTCATTTCAGGATCGGGAAGTGAAACAGGTGTCTGTCGGCTTCTCCAGACGCGTGGCGGGATTTCAAAATAAATGTCAGCCAAAATGTTTCATTCGCTTTTTTGGCCTTATAAAGACACTAGTTAGACCAAATACGTAGTTTGATTAATGAAGCTGTTCAGCAAGGAAGGCTATGCTCTGTCCTATTGAAAAACAGTTACAACTAATAACTATTGCCTAATAACACACACCGTGTATATATACTTTTGTTGTATATTTAGGTCTATAAACTTGAAATGTTGAATGGAGAAAACAGAATGGAGGTTTCCGAAGACCTGATTACGCACTGTTTGCTTACAGGGTTGCTAAGGCGATGAAGGTAGCTCTTTACGAAACCCCCACAGGCTGGAGATTCTTCGGCAACCTGATGGATTCTGGGAGGTGTTCGCTCTGTGGAGAGGAAAGCTTCGGAGCAGGTGGGTGATGTTAGAACGCATCAGTAAATCTTAATGTGGCCCCATCTAAGAAATCCTTCAACATCATGAGCTTATTTATTACGTCTTTTCTAATACGTTCCTTTTTAAAATAAAAACATCCTGATGGAATGTTACTGCTTTTATGTTTTTTTGCACAATTGATTGATTAGCAAACAACCAAGACACTTTGCCAAGCTGCCATAATGGAGAAGCCGCTGATTCTGTGAGAGAAGACGGAGTGAAAGGGCCAGAGTATTAGAGGAAAGAAGAATGTAATTCCTCAATAAACCAAGAGAATTTACTAAATATAACAATTGTTTTTCAAAGCCTCAGTAAAGGGAAACAGCAATTTCATTAAAGCTGTGGTAAATCACAGAGAGACCATTTTTTAGCAAACGATTATTCTAACGTTAAAAAAACAACTCTTTTTAAACACTAGTACATATTTAATATAAATTAAGCAAAAAATGAAAAGCAGGACATATCTCATAAATTACATTTGGTTTGATAGGTAATTCATATAATTGAATTAAAATGAAAGTGACTGTTGTGGTCCAGTAGTAGGGAATTGATAGGGAACGTGTAGTGAGGTTGCAGGTTCGTTTCCCTCTCCGGCTGGTTCTACAACTGAATGACCTTGAACAAGACACTGACCACTATAGACCTCCTCGACACCACGTCTTAAGCCTGCCCACTGCTCCTGGTTTGTGTGTGATTACTTCGACATTTTCAATACGGCCACTAGTGGCCATATTAACAAACTCACTCAGTCGCTTTCACTAAAAATGATTGTTTTCTGTAACAATCCGTATTGAATTTACTGTTCAGAATGTTTAATACTTTATTGCCAGTAAGTGATGCAGGTTATGTTTTAGCGTGTCTGTTATAGACCAGTTGAGTGTTTTGGTTGGCATCGGAATGTGGAAGAAGCAACTGGTGGTGAATGATGTTGCTGGGCAGACAGACGCTTGGTTGGGACGGCACAGTCGATCTGTAAAGCCTATTGGATTTAACACCATCCCAGAGGCCTTGAGTGAGACACGCTGCATTGTCTGGTGGTGTCAAAAGAACAGTTTCCTCATTACTCACCATGTTCTGACTTTCCTGTCGGATTAAACATGTGTCAAAGGTCCTTTATCTGTTGTGCTCACTTTTCCCATCCTCTCGGTTGCAAGGATACAGCGGTAAACACTGCTTTTGTTTCTAGATGAATGTTCTCTATGCTACAGTAGACGTCTATTTACCTTATAGGCTCAAGATTTTCATTGAATCAACAAATTATTTCTCGTCTAAACCTTTGTCTTGTCTTTTGTCTGTGCCTATTTGGAAATATTTGGGGATATTTTAATTCAGGACACATTCTTTTTCAGGTTCCGACCACATCCGAGATAAAGACGGCCTGTGGTCTGTTCTGGTATGGTTGTCCATCATGAGTGTACGTAAACAGGGGGTCGAGGAAATAGTGAGGGATCATTGGGACAAACTAGGACGCAATTACTTCTGCAGGTGAGTTAAATCCAACTTAAAGACATGTGGCTGTAATATATTTCAGAGTTTCCTATTATTCATATTTAGGTCTTTCTAAGTTGTTGCATAACTTATTGTCACTAAGCAGAGCATAGATTGTGCCCATTTATGGTATTGTGTGTCTGGTTTCAAATTTTGAAGTATAATTATACTGTAAGGAAATTAAAAAGTAAACGAGCAAAGAAGTTTACAAGCAATGTACTAAATACTAACTATGCTTATTGATTACCAACTGATTTAATAAAACTAACCATCATTCTTTTAAGCATTTGAGTCTATATCTTAGTCTGTTTTTTTTTTAATCAAACAGGTTTGACTATGAAGATGTGGACGGCAGAATGGCGTATTATCTCATGAGAGATTTGGAAGCTGTTATCACAGATAAAGCTTTTACCTCTCAGAAGTTTTCTGTGGGAAGTAACGTCTACAGTGTGGAGAAGGCAGACAATTTCGAATATGTTGACCCCGTTGATGGTAGCGTCTCAAGAAAACAGGTCAGTTTAAACAATTTACTTTTACTATTATATTTATCTTATCGGTATCTCTTATATATACATATATATTCTTCTTCTTTTGTTCTATGCAATTTTACTCATGCTTTCTGTCACCTCTATATGGAACTAAACAAATCTCAAACGATAAACTGCTTCCATTTTGGAAAGGGAAAAAAAATCCTGGCTTTGTCGGACCTTAATGTTCTGTAGTAATTCATCATTTGATTCGGCAGACTTCCTGCTGCACATACAAATCACTAATTGATGCCGGCATTCGTGGCCATGTTTGGGCATCTGCATTTACACTTCTGTGTGTACAGTTATAAAATATAAAACGCATCCAGGTCTGGCTCTCTCTCCCCTTCTATGGAGGATGTTCACAGACACTAATGGGAGTAAAAGGATGTTGTAACGATATGCAGAGCTCGTTGGTTATCACGCACAAACACAAAAACACTTGAAGGTGAAGGTTGCACGAAAACAGTGACCTTGCCTTGACCTTTGACCTTTTCTCAGATTCATTTCAGTTCTGTTTCTCAGCTGGATTGTTCTGGTTTTGCGTCACAGATTCTTCATTGACTACCACATTTACTTACTAGTTGTGTTTTTCTGTGTTGTTCTGACACCGGGTTCGGTCCGACTGTGAATGGTCAAACGCCGAGTCACTACAGTTATGCGGTCGGCGTCTCTGCAGCTGAGTGTATTATTCCAGCAGACGTTCCACAACGCTCCGGATTGTGTCAGCTGTCGTGGTTTTCCTCTCCACACGTCTATCCGGGAGAGGAAAACTCAGCTGTCAGGCTCCATGGCAGACACAAACGTTCGCTGCTTAAGGATTCTAGACAAAGTAATGGCCAGCGCAAAAACACGACTCAGACATGAAACCAAATTTACGGTGTTTTTATAATAAACATCATTTAAAATTGTAAACTTCAAAGTTGTTTTGAAACTGTTAAGAAGTAACCAAATAATTTTCACTGTGGTTTTGCAGCCAGTAGTTAGGATAGGTATAGTACTATCAGGTACTAATAATATTGATAATTGAAAAATTAATAATAAAAATTAATTTTTAAACTATGCATCGCTAGTTTTTGTGTACGTATCACACACACACACACACACACACACACACACACGCACAAACTCGATTGAAAAAATTGATGGTTTGATGGGCTGAAGCTGACAGAGAAATAGAAACTATAATTCCACTTTTTGCTAAACTAATTCCCACAATAATTCAGGGAAATGTGAATAAGGAAAGCAGTTCTCTGCAGAAAAGAAATCCACTGTACGTACTCACACGGCATGCATACATACGTTTGTGCTGTTTCATAGAATGCACATAGAAGACTTTTCTTAAATCATCTTCATTGGCGAATGTTCTACAGGGCTTGCGGATCATATTTACGGACTCTTCTAGAATTATATTCCGGCTCAGTGGTTCTGGAGCAGGAGCCACCATCCGCATCTACGCTGAGAGCTACGAACGAGACCCAGAGAGACACAACAGAGAGACTCAGGTACAGAGAACAAAGAAGAGACAATGGCCAAAACTATTTTGCCGTCCCCAAAAATGAATTATTCAATGCTTTACATTTTGAAATATTCATTTATCCTCGCATTTGCCAAACAGCTCAATGTTTATTTTTTTTTATTATTTCATGTGACTGGAATTGGAAAGATTTACTTAGCTTTAGCCTTGGCTTAGATTTGCATAAAAGCAATCCTAAAGAACGGCTGACAACCGACACAAGAGAAGGAAACCACTTGAGGTTTTACGAGGATTTCAGTTGATGTAAGTGTTCCTAATAAATATATATTTTTTTATTGTTTTAGGTTGTGCTCAGCCCTCTTATTGCCATTGCTCTGAAGATCTCCAACATGCATGAACGAACTGGACGCAGAGGTCCCAATGTAATCACCTGAGAACAATCCAACACTCGACATCCGGGGCCAACGTCTCTCTCACACACACACACACACACACACACACACACACACACACACACACACACACACACACACTTTTCTGGATTAAGCGTTCACCAGTCACCTTCATTTGATGTTTCAGCTTTACATCACTGTTCTCATAACCACTTTGTGCATACTAATTGTTTTTGCTTCTCTTTTTATTGTTCATGTAAATTATGGAACCCATATATTTTTCCACATATACATACTGATTTAAACTATTTTTATTTTTTGGCATATTTCGACTAAACCTGAAAGGCTGTTTTTACTAAAAACCATCCACTTATTGCGTTGAATTTTGTACAAGGGTTTGATAAAGTGCATATGTAGATCACTTGTATTAGATAAGTTTATGAATTGAATATAAATGTGTGCTTTTGTTTACATGTTTTGTTTGTTCTGTTACCAACAACTGCAATTGACATATTGCAAGAACAAATCTAAAACTCCATCCCTGTCAGGAAACCTTGAAGGTTTTGCATCTTTATTAAACCACATTTTTTGCATTTTGTTTTTATATTTGATTGCATTTGAAAACATTTAAGTGGTTGCTTTCTAGAAATTAGAAAAAGCGATCTTTTTTGCCCAATTAAATAATTTTAAGACATGCATTCCGATAAATCATGCTTAGTGAAGATTTGTGGCTATCATTAAATGTTTTGAGCTGTTTAGAAAGGCATCGTTATACAATTTTGCATTTTGAGCAATGTGCTTAAAAAAATTAAATAAAAAAGTTTTAAAAGAATAGTAAAGAATAATTAAACCTTCTTTTGGATAATAATGAAAGACTTCTGTAACTTTATGAACATGCTCTAAATTGTGAAAAATATCAAATTTGTTAAGGCGTTAAGGTTTTTTATTGAACACAGTTTAATGTTTTTTTTATTTTATTTTACAAGATTGTTTGAATGAATCAGTATTTAATGTTCGTTGACTCTCCGGCGTTTTATTTTTTATTAATGGAAAGGAAAACAATGTCTTATAGCGCCCTCTAGGGGACATTATGAAATATTTTGTCACATACAATGTGGAATTTAGGCAATGACGCTAAAGGATAATTTAAACTTCGAGACATTTTGGACTATTTTATACTTAATGGAATTTTAGACTTAATTTAGAATTAATAAATGATGAATAATTGCCTGCACACAATTCTATAAGAATGCATCCAGACTAAGATTATATTGTAGACATACAAAAAAAAATACAACCCAAGCAGCAAATAAGAAAGTATAATTATAGATGTATTGAACAGCAGTTTAAATTTCAAGACCCGTATCTATACACGTAATAAAAATTACTGTACATGTGTAACGCCATAGTGAAACGCTAGGTGGCGACGACGTCACATGATAAGATACGCAATCACATGCACTGTCTTTGGGTGAATAGGTTTGAATTATTTCAGCGTCTTTTTCTTAGCCTTTTCTTAGATAGATAGTTATTATATAATTATTAAAAAATATTGTCTTTTAGGCGACACAGGTGCACATTTTGTTTATTTGTTTTTGTTTCGATGGAATATCTGAGTCTTTGTCTTTAAACTGAGATTTTCTGTGCGGTAGCAATTAATCATGAGCTCTGCGATTCAAGCCACACCTCTAGAGAGAGAGAGCGAGAGAGTGAGCGAGCGAGGGGAGAGAGAGAGCGAGCGAGCGAGGGGAGAGAGAGAGCGAGCGAGCGCGTGTGAGCGAGGGGAGAGAGAGCGAGAGCGTGTGAGCGAGCGAGGAGAGAGAGAGAGAGAGAGAGAGAGAGAGAGAGAGAGAGAGAGATACAAACAGTTTCAGACGCAGATGGCAGCGGCGCGGTCAAACAGCTGACTTCAGTAGATGCACATTTTGAGGAATAACTGCATTATTGTGAAGAAAAGCACAAACGGACTCTACTCTGAAATACCCGAATACCAGAAACGAGCTGGATGTGATGGACGAGGGTGTTTGAACCGCGCGGGGATGTTTCTTGTGTTCGCAAGGTTTCTGGAGAGACTTCCCCAAGAACACCTGAGTGATCTACTGATATGGAGGTGACGTTGTGTTGTTATTTCTCGGTGTGGTTAACTTAAACGAGGACCATGAAGTCTTTTGTCGCGTCACTGAAAACGAACGGATTGTATTATGCCATAAGTTTTTCCACTTTAAAAACCACCCGACAGTAAGCGATCATGGTTGAAATTGTTGGCTTTGTGGAGGCCTGGAAAGCTCAGTTTCCAGACTCAGATCATCCAGAAATGTCTTTGTGCTCGGTTGGTGACATTGAGCAGGAGCTGGAGAAGTGCAGAAGCTCCATCCGGAGACTGGAGATGGAGGTGAACAAGGAGCGTTTTCGAATGATCTACCTGCAAACTCTTTTAGCCAAGGAAAGACGAGGCCATGACTCTCAGCGTTGGGGCTTCAGCAAAGTCTTGAATGACAGAGATAACCCCGCATCACCAAAAACAGAGGGAACCAGGTTTCTCTCAGCTAAACTGAAACACATGACCACAGAGAGTCTGTCTTCCGATGGAAGTCATGAGTGGAAGAGGGAAGTCAGTACAACTCACGAGCCCAGTATTGAGATGATAAGAGAAAATGTTTTAGACACAAACGCACATAAGCTCCGAGACGAAGAGAAGGACGGCATGCCACCGCACAAAATAAGTAGCGTTAAAGTTCTAAACAGACCGTGTGGTTCTGCGCACCATGAAAGTGATGCTGTTTCTGAGTCTCCACCCAAAGAGAAAACCAGCATGGGCTTGGGAGTTGCTGCCCTTCGGTCGAACTTTGAACGTTTGAGGAGAGCAAACTCTCAAACATCTATGGAGGGAAAAGGTGATAGACCTTATTATGTCAATATGGAGTACCATAACGAGAAAGGCCTCGTTCGGGTCAACGACAGAGAAGTGTCCGAGAAGATAAGCACCTTGGGCAGTCAAGCTATGCAGATGGAGCGCAAGAGGTCCTTACATTCGGTACCAGGCAATCTCTCCACCTTTTCTGGAGATGTTCGGAAGCCAGAGCGTTCTACTCCTCAGGAAAAGCCAGTGGAGAGCTGCTATAACTCTGAATTTGAGGATCCTGATCTTAACGAAGCAAGGACGGAATCTCAGAGAGTGCCATCACAGATCTGGCACCAGACGGAGTGTCAGCCCTACACCACTGTTTATGTGGGGGGCATCATGGGAGACGGAGAGGACATGCACCTGACTTGGCCCAGGCGGTCCTACTCACCGGGGAGCTTTGAGGACGGCTACACGCCAGATTGCAGCTCCAATGAAAATCTAACGTCCAGTGAAGAGGACTTCTCATCCAGCCAGTCCAGCCACGTGTCCCCGAGCCCAACGGCCTACCGTTTGTATCGAGAGAAGAGCCGTTCTCCCTCCCAAAACTCCCAGCAGTCGTTTGAAAGTGGCAGTCCCCCCACTCCACAAGCCCAGAAGCGTCTCAAGCAGCAGCTAGTCCTCTCAGAAGCCAGTGTTGTTGGGGTTCGCAAGGTCTGGACTGCTGATGGAAGCTCCAATAACTTCAACAGCTTCCATGCTGATGCAGGTACAGCGAGTATTTTTGCTTTGTCTTTATTAAACGTTTGTGTGATTGAAAGACATTTATAAATAGGTACAAGGTTCAGCACAAACATTAACTCTCTTGTGGCATTAGACTTGCTTTTTTTAAAGCATATTTTTGTCTGTGTGCCAGTTTTTTCGATAAATGGATGATGGACAGAGGCACAGATAGATGGGTGGATAGCAAGATAGATGGGTGGGATGGATGGATGAATGGATTAATGGATGGATGTGTAGATTGGTGGATAGCAAAATAGATAGACAGACAGACAGACAGACAGACAGATATTCTTAGATAGATAGATAGATAGATAGATAGATAGATAGATAGATAGATAGATAGATAGATAGATAGATAGATAGATAGACATAATAACGCCTTTTTAATCCAACAGATAATTTTACACTGTAAATATTTTTACAGTCAGAGCAGCAAATTTACACATAAATGCGGAAAAAAAAGAACAGAAAGAAGAACCTCGTTTCCTCTCCTTATCCATCTTTGTTTTACCACTTAGAATAGAAAGACGTCCCGTTTCGAATGGCCACTGCAGACCATTGAGCGCTTGCCTCTCATGCCACTTTCAGTGGAGACTAACGACAGTAGCTGATCTTTTGTTGTGCAAAGCTGCCCATGTGGTTTCCACCTCGCCTTGTTTCACTCATGATCGGACTGGTCTGATCTCGAGTGTTTGAGGCCAAGACTTGCCCGAGGCAGTGCAGTCACTGAATGTCTGTCTATTCAGAGTGTTTCTGCCTCATTACACACCAGTGTTGTCTTCTGGTACTGGGGGAATGAAGCTAATAAGATTGCCTGGTGTGATGAATTCAGAAAGATCTCGCTTGTAGAGGCTCGACTGCAGTTATAGGGAAGTTTAGTGGTATTGAAGGCCACACTAAGACTTGGATCAGCCGATCTGACATCTGTGGGTCTGTAAGTGATTGTTATTCATTGTGAAAGCCACTCTGCACAGTGTGTGGCGATGTTAATTTGTGTGGGCTTGTCATTACACATTTATTATTGCATGTTAGAATATATCCAATCAGGTTTCCTCGTACCATCACGTTGTAAAAAGGGCAGAAATCAGAGAAGAGACTGTTATTACGCAAGACAGTGTGTCGCTATATCACAGCAAGGAACAATGTGCAAACACGTACAGTGGTAAAAATAATTAAAGATAAATAAACTATAAAAGATAATGATAAAGATAAGTAAACGACATGCATCTAATTATGTTTGGAATTTTTGCTTATACTGTTAAATCAACTATTATTTATCGATTATTTTATTGGAAGAACCACAAAAAATAACACTAAAATGACAGTTTTTCTGTCTGTAAGTTTTTAGTCCTTTCTAAGCCATATTTTTGGGAATTAAAAAATTAGGCCCTTTTAATAAGGGGCTGTTATTATTGGTATAAACTCGCCTCACTTCCCAGCAAAGTGAAGGACTGATAACACTCAAACTACAGATCCCATAATGAAGTGCTTTATCTAATGAACCATGTTTTATTCAAAATAAATAATTGATTAAATGGAAAAATAGCATTGATAACCAGCATGTTCATTTTTCTAACTTTTAAACGATTGACCAAATTGTTACGGTGAATAATTGTGGAATAATATTCGTGTCTATTTTTGTCCGTATTTATGTACAAAAATTGTGTTGCAAAAATGTTTATCCTGTTTGGCCCCCGACCTCAAGTGTGTTTTGAGTATTAGCCCCCTGTGTGATTGAGACAGACCCCCAGGTTTTAAAGCAAAAGAAGGGGTTATATATCAGTGCAGAGAAAGCAGGGATTACAAAAGCACTCACAGAGTGCAAGTCACACATCTTGGTGTAAAGTTGCAACACACTAGTAAGAGTCTTGAGCCTGTGGGCCAGAATTGCAGACATTCCTCCGCCTGCAAGTACTTCTTCAGGTTTGTTTTCTGTGCTAAAGGACACGTTTTGCACTCTAAATGGCTCTGTTATATATATCCATTATTCCGATGAGCAGCAAGATTTGAAATCTCGGCCACGTTCACCTAATTCCCCTCCCTCGTATAAACACCAGCGGGCAAAGCAGCCACATGCTCGCGGTCCAACAAACACATGTCGTGCCACATTCTACGGAAACTCTTTCGCTTAATGGGAAAACACTCTCTTTATATAGACCATGTTTCTCAGACTTAACACAAACGTTATTGTACGCATTATATTCAGAAAAAGGGTGTATATATTCATTCCAAAAAGTGACTCTATCATGGAATGGAAGGTGTATTTCTCAGTAACCCACGTCTTATGTAAGAACCATGTAAACAGTGGCACTTATGCCAGAAGTTATATTGCTGCAAGGAAAAGGCATCATCATGCCAGTCTTCTGTGGTTACACCCACGAGGAAGATGTTTCCTCAAAGCTTTTTGATGAATCAAACGTGTTGCGTTCACAGTGAGTTTGAGTAGCGATTGGTTAAACGTAATCTTCTTACATTTTACGTACATTTTTTACGTGTGAAGCAAATAATTTCTGCTAAAAGTCAGTTTCTAAGAAAAGTCAGACTCGATCAGACATCCTAATCCCGCCTGCATTATTAAATAAACAGTTCTTTGTTAAAGTTCTCAAAGGCTCTTATGTTCCTTGAGTTGCGTTGGAGAATGTAGCTTTTCTTAGCAGGCTGTTGCACAAGCCTCCCATAAAACCTTATGATTCTTGAAGTTTTTGGGAGATTCTTATTTCTTTGCGAACCAGATTAGTGGTTTTCCGTTCATGAGGCTTTTGGTGGATGTGGAAAGGTATTTGCTGTTCTTTTTATCATCTGCCAGAGCACTTAAATCCGATGAAAGCTTTGACATCAGAAACACCACTCAATAAACGTGCAGCATGTGCATGTAAAGCCTGACAGCAGCAGAATCGTCCGCTGCTTGTAATTTGCCTGTTTTCAAGCCGTCTCATGTGGTTTGCTGAGCTGTAATTTTGCGCTACCGATGCCCCGAGTCACGCTAACTTTGTGTGTACGCGACTGCTATTATGTCACCTGTCGTCCGAGGTTCTGCTGTGTAAACAGGGGCACAGCTGAGGTCAGGTTGGCGTGAATTCAGCTGGCACAGGATTCAGAACTCAATGCGCCACCATCACTAGCCGCAGTGAAAGAGCAGGTCTTTTTACGAGTCATTTAAGGCAAAGCTTTTTCTGTTTTGTATTTTACTGTTTTTCTAAGTTTGTTTATTTGTAATTGCAGAGCAGATGTGAGACAACAGAGCGCAGGATTATATGAGGTGAAGTTATTATATAATTTGAATTAGGTAAAAAATATGTAAATAAAAAAATAATTGAACATCAAATAACTATAATAAAATAATTTTAAGTTTAATAAATGAATTAAAATAATACAATTAATTAACCAAATAATGCATTAAATTAATTATTTATAAATTAACTAAAATGGTTTTTGAACATGTCATTTTATGTAATAATTACGTATATAAAATAAAAAAATAGAATTAAAACATAGACATTGTTTTAAGGTAGCTAAACACAATTAAAACATTGTTGTAGAGTGTTTTTGACAGAGATTGAGCCTGTTCAGTGCAGTGCAATTACAAGATTAGGAATTAGAAGAGCAGCCGCAGAGCTCAGTGTTCCGCCGCACTCCAATCAAATTGTTTTTTGGCTAAATTATTAGAAAAGGTCAGACACTCACTACAAAGGTGTTATAACACAGCTTTTCCGTCTCCGTCCTGATTCTGATTCATTCCATCATCTAGTCTAGTGCATATGTGTCAAACTCTAGGCCTGGGGACCACATCCGGTCCGTAAGACCCTTTTATATGGAGCTAAATTACATTTTTTTTTACATTTCTGTCTATATTTAGTTAAATTTCTCTTACAAACACTTGTTTTTTCTATTCTCTCTATTTTGGCCTGCCTTGTGACTCGTATCACTGAAAATTATCTTTTCTAGCTATCAGAACTACACCTCCCATAATTCATTGCGGACCCAGAGACCTATTGCACTCCAGTCAGAGCATCAGCAGTCTTTATAACAGACGCCAAGATGGATGTAGCCAAATATTGTGTTTCCTTGTGCAGCAGACCAAGCGTTTTGATTTTTTCTGTCTCTATATAAAAGGTTATATAAATGTCTGCCTCTGAAATCATTATTTAAAAAAAGAAGAGAAGACACAACACACGCGCGCTGCTACATTAAGACGACGTGCTTATATTTATTTGTGATCGTTCTTAACTTGAAATATGGAAAAATGGGCGCTTATATTTACGTGCATTTTTTTAAAATGCACCCTTAATATTTTTGAGCTTTTAAAATTGTGAAACAAAAAGTGCTCATATTTGCAGATATCATTTACATGCCAGTAACACGTGGAGTCTAAACTCAGCTGTGAACTGTTCTTTCGGTTATGAACTGATCAGGAAACGTGATCAGACTTTCCAAAACAACTTCATATACAAGTTTGAGCTTGTGTGGCTCAGAGCACCAAAGGTTCGAATGTATTGAAGGAGCAAAATATACGATATCTGTTGATCTATAACACATCTGTTTCTTGTTCTTGGTTATAGTCCAAATAAAAATAAAAATGTTTCAAATGTTTTTACCAAACCGAGGAGCCATCAGCCATCATGTAACCTGTAATAAGACTTGTGTTTTCAGACTGTGTGGTTAAAAATGTGTGTTTTTTCCATTTTTACATATTGAAGTCTGTTCAATCTTTTTGGATTCTGTGATTGTTGAATTCAATGCTAAATCAATAAAAAGATTTACATGTAGATTAAATCACATTTATTTGTCAAATAACTGCAAGTAAAAAACAGAAATACATTTAAAACATGGAATGAACAACTATCAACTCAAATTCCGTATCATTCCAATAGTTAAACTTTGGAAGTTGTTATTTTATACAAGGTTAAAGACTTTTTCTCAAGAATTTCTCAGACAAATGGCAAAGGTAAATCCATCTCACTTGTTATCAAACCTAATGCTATGGACTGGCAAAACATTACCCAGAGTTATTACACTCGTAAAGGAGTACATTATTTTGTTACCCATGTAATAACATACTGTACAGGATTGTAATTCAAAGGTAAAATATTAATTCTTCATACAATCCAACAGTGAAACCGAAGCATAGACAGCGAGCAGGTGATCAAATTGGAGAACAGTTTAAGGAAGTAACAGATTAACAATCTTAATCCTAAAAGTTCAGGACAGCATGAGAGGAAGTTTCTGTCCTGCACTTCTGTCTAGTCGGCGTTTAGCATGGATTGGCCAAATTTTGATATTCTGAAAATTATCTTTGTGACACGCAGGAAACTTGCATTTTAACAATGCATTAACAGAGAATAAGCGTTAAGGTGAAGTATTTTTAGAAATGTAAGGATACATTTCTGTGGGTTGCAGTACAGGAAACTTTAGAATTCTGAAATCTTGTTTTTGTTTATTGGTGTATGATCCCAATTATTGGCAGGAACTATGTTGTGAGAAAGCAGGGTATCGAAAACTTTTTGCAAGTTAGTCAAAATATAAAAATTAGCAATATTTTGCAATTTGTGCCATACACATTTTGTGCGACTAATTTACGGATAAAAAAAAATAGAATTTGCCAATATTTCTGGAATTTTGCACTATAAAATAATAAACAGTTAACTAATTAACATTTTGAGGGAGCTATACGTTTTTTTTTCCCCACTAAAAGTATAATCTTGAAGGACTAATGATGAAATATTCGGCTGATGTTGCACTGTATGTAAAATATGCCTTGGGAAACTACGTAACTCTAACATCCCATTTTATCTTGAAAATGAAATAAGAGCCGTAATTTCAAGATGGCAGGTCTATAAAAAACCAACTAGTGATTTTGTTGTTTTTTCGTTTATTTGACTTGAGTGAAGAATAAACAACTGTTTTTCAAAACATCTGCACTCTCTCATCTCCATGCATGCTAGCGGTAAGAAATGTTCCTTTCGTATAGCGAACATATTTCGGAACTCAGGACTTTGTAACTCGGTATTGTCGTTATCTAGGACATTCGTAAGTCGGAGTATCACTGTACATTCTTTAGAATGTCTTCATTTCAAAGATTGTTGACAAAATATAGAAGTGTTTCTGTATATCTGCTGCTGCAAACACTGACAGAAACCTGACACGTTTCTGCCCTTTCATCACTTTAAGTTAACAATATTGTTTTTTTAGTCTATAAATGAAGAGTCCCTGTACAAGAATATCTGAATATTTTTCTGGACATATATATTTATCTGGATATATTTTCACCTTGTTGTACCGGACCAGCTGGATTGTAAATAAGGCAACTACACTTTTTTTCCTCCAAGCGGTTCTTCTGATTTCTCTTGATCCTCTTGAGGGTCTTACCAAGCTTCCCTGGCAGAACTGAAAGAACCTTCTGTGCTTGTTCCCTAAAGTGTTAATGGAATGTCTCAGCTGCCTGAGAAGTGTGGTAAATACATGGCTAATGAAATGTAAAGTGACCCACGAGCCCTGGCGCTGACCGCCTAGGGCTGTTACGCTAGTCATGTGTCTGTAAAGTGGTTGGTAAAGTGTAGCCAAGAGATTTGATATGAAAACTACAAGATTTAGTGTATTTTCAAGGGTGTTTTACAATAAAAGTTTCTTATGCTAATGCTCAGCATGCAACTCCTTCTTATGTTAATTCTCTGTGGATGACTGTTTTCCTTCTGGGTTGCTGCTGATGGCAAGTTTTCAGTGAAACAATTGTATTGAATATTTGTTACAAATTTATTACAATCATTGAATCAAATGTGTTACGAAAGAAAGGGAATCAATACTAGCATTTTCCAAATTTGGAATATGACACATTCCCTGTTATTCACCCATAGTCTATACAGGAGACAATGGACGAAGGGTTGTGGAGATACTGGCCATTAGTCAAGCCAGCAGGAGTTGTGGGTCTCTGCGGATCTTCTGAAGGTCAAGCAGCAGTGCCAACCTTTTCCAGGCTCTTAGTTCTTTTTATATATAGTATGTCCTTGGGATTTTAGTGTTTTTGTTTTTAGTTTTGCATTTTACGAAATGTTTTGACTTGTGGGAGCGAATTTGGAACTTTGACAATATGATGATTTTATTTCACATGAATCTGACAGGACCAAGAAAAACATTCACATTTTGCTTTCTTATAGCATCATTGTGAAATTGTCTATATTATAGCAAGGTGGGATATCTGCAAGCTCCATAGACTTTGTGTGGTATTCACACGTTTTAAGCCAACTGAAGAAGTGACCACCTCTTCTTCACTATGTTCTTGCCTAGGTCATGTGATAATCCAGAGTTTGATTGGTTGAGAAATCCAAACAATTAACGAAACGTGTCCATATCATTATTACTTCATGCACAAAAAAGCAGAAATGTTCCAAGCCGTTTTACTGAAGACTTAAGCTTCTGGCTTTACATTCCTACATTTGCACAATAGCTCAGATTGTTGAGTTGGATGTAGAAGTGTTGGCTACTTCACTATTCAGTGGATTGGTTTCATGTATTTGGAAGACTTTTAAAGCATTGGAATAGAATTTTAGTTAAATTAAAAGATTTAGACTAGAGTCTAAAAAGATCTGTTGTAAAGCTATTGGCAATCAAGAAGCCATGCCTAGTGAGATTGCGTTTACAGTACAATACTGTAAATTGTTTCATTTTGCTAGTGGACTTTTAAAGCTGCTGTAAAAATGCAAAGATTTGTTTTTTCTGTGCCATGCTGAATAAATAGTTAAGGCTTCGAGGTGACACAAAGCCATATAACTGATTCATAACGTGTCTTATCTACGAGCTGCTTTTTAGAATAATGTATAACTTGTGTACTGTTAACTCTTCAGCTTGCCATTGACTGGCTATTTCATTTCATTGCCTTTTGTGGCCAGGAAAATGAGATATATGGACGCTCGCCTTACTGGTAAAATCCATTTCCACTCTCCCCAGCACGACCAGGCGCTTCCCCGGTGACCTTGCTGTCGAGAGTTCTATTGATTTACTGAAGGAGCAAATCCTTTTAACACCACACCACTTTTCTCTTTGCTCTCTGAGGCGTTTTTGGAAATAAATGTGTGTGATGGTAGTGCTGGGGTCTCGTAGCTACTACCAGGTCTGGGTTTGTTGGGGAACATAGCGTCTTGAGATTTTACCTTTGAAGGACATATTTTATTGTATTATTAGAGTGTTTGAGACTGGGATGAAAACAGCAACTCTGTAGGGATCTGTAGAGCATTCGAACAGTACAGGGGAGTCAAACTTTAAACACACAAAAGTCAAATCTTTTTTTTTCAGACAGAACTATTTTTCCAGAATAAGTTCATTTTATTTGTAGGGTTTTTTTGTACATTTTTTTTGTTAAACAAATTTAAATTATGTCTTCCATAATATATACAGTGAAGTCAATAAGTAGTTGATCACCCTGTGATTTTGCAAGTTCTCCTACTTAAAAATCATGGAGGAGTGTAGAATTTTCAGCATAGGTGCATTTCCACTGTAAGAGACAGAATCTAAAAATAAAAATCCGGAAATCACATTGTATGATTTTTTAACAATTTATTTGTGAGTTACTATGTCAAATAAGTATTTGATCACTTGAGTCAAAAATGTTTAATATTTGGTACAGAAGCCTTTCTTAACAATTACAGAGGTCAAACGGTTCCTGTAGTTCTTCATCAGGTTAGCACACACTGCAGGAGGGATTTTGGCCCACTCCTCCATACAGATCTTCTCTAGATCTGTCAGATTTCGGGGCTGTCGCTGAGCAACGCAGAGTTTCAGCTCCCTCCTAAGATTTTCTATTGGATTTAGGTCTGGAGACATGCTAGGCCACTCTAGAACCTTGATATGCTTCTTATGGAACCACTCCTTGGTTTTCCTGGCCGTGTGCTTTGGGTCATTGTCATGTTGGAAGACCCAGCCACGACCCATCTGTAATGCTCTGACATGAGGGAAGGAGGTTTTTGCCAAATATGTCACAATACATCGCCGCATTCATCCTCTCCTTAATACAGTGCAGTCGTCCTGTCCCCTGTGCAGAAAAACACCCCCAGAGCATGATGGTTCCAGCCCCATGCTTCACTGTTGCTATGGTATTAAGTGAATGATACTCATCATTCTTCTTCCTCCTATCTTGGTGAATGGAGTTAAGACCAATAAGTTCTACTTTGGTCTCATCTGACCACAGGATTTTCTCCCATGACTCCTCTGGATCATCCAGATGGTCCCTGGCAAACTTCAGACGGGCCTTAACATGAGCTGGCTTAAGCAGGGGAACCTTCTGTGCGATGCATGATTTTAAACCATGATGTCTCAATGTATTACTGATTGTAGCTTTGAAACGGTGGTACCAGCTCTCTTCACAGCTCCTCCCGTGTAGTTCTGGGCTGATTCTTCACCATTCTTAGCATCATTGATACCCCACGAGGAGAGATCTTCCGCGGGGCCCCAGTCCGTGGGACATGGACAGTCATCATTAGCCTCTTCCATTTTCTGACAATTGCTCCAACAGTTGTTCTTTTTTCACCAAGCTGCTTGGAAATAGCCCCATAGCCCTTTCCAGCTTTGTGAAGGTCTACAATTTTGTCTCTAGTGTCTTTTGACAGCTCTTTGGTTTTGCCCATGTTGCTACTTAGACTTTGGCCGACTGTGGGGTGCACAGGGGTCTTTATGACAGCTAACGCCCTCAAACAGGTGCTACTAATTTAGAATCATGAGCAGAGTGTGGCTGGACTATTTAAAAGCAAAATAACAGGTCTTTGAGGGTCAGAAATCTGGCTGATAAGCAAGTGATCCAATACTTATTTGACACAGTAGTTCACAAATAAATTGTTAAAAAATCATACAATGTGATTTCCGGATTTTGTTTTTTAGATTCTGTCTTTTACAGTGGAAATGCATCTATGGTAAAAATTCTCGACCCCTCCATAGTAGGAGAACTTGCAAAATCACAGGGTGATCAAATACTTATTGACTTCACTGTATATATTATAGAAAATTATAAAATTATAGAATTTGGTTTTATAAAATGCACGTTTATGGTTTACTTCTAGTTTAGCACAATGTTCATGAAATTCATAACAAGTTCATAAAATCAATGAAACAGTTTAATATCCACTATATTTCTCCACTACAGATTTTTACACATTGTCCTTTGATTTTTACAACATGGAGCACAAACACATTGATTGATCTTGACCAGACATTAAGTCTGAGTTTGTGAGTGAGGTGTGGGAATGTTTATGTTCAGGTTTAGCAGGAAGTCCTCCAACCTGTCATCATACTGTCCACCCCGGAGGGTCTTATCACAAACCCGTGGGCTAGGCAGATCAGAACAAATGCATCCGTCCACCCACTGGTATTTGTCTTTTTGGAACGGTGGCTAGAAGAAAGAAACTTGATTTGGAAGTTTCAGGAATTCAACAAATTTTCATATAGTTTAAAAAATACTTTTTTAAAATACGTAGTTATTACATTTATTATGTTTAATAGACCCTGTAAAATTAGAGAAAACGAATAATACTAATAGTCTTATAATAATAGTAATAATAATAATAATAATAATAATAATAGTACATAGGAGTAAGTAAACTAGGAATATTTGGCTTTGTGCTGGGGTTTTGTGCCAAAATAGAGACAATTTGGAATAAATTAAAAGAAAAACAAACAAAGCAAACTAAATTAATAATATAATAATATTTCAAATATCAAATTATTCAGAAAACAATCTAACCATTTTTAGGACAATTTATCTTGAATATTTTCTTTGCAGCCTGATATTTGTGAGGAACTTGTAGTTTTACAGCTTCTCTTTGCACTTCTAGTTGTTATTTTAGATCAGAATGATGCGTTTGACTCATATAGAGGAAGAAGAGTAACAGAAATCTCTCACGACTTCCTCTAAATTCAAACGCTTGTTCCTTTTCTATTGTTCAGAATGTACAGGATGTCAAAGCTAGCCGTTTTATCCACGCGAGGAACCCGAGACGAAAGGAACACAGATTAAATAAAATCACAGAAACAACATTAGATTTCATTCTGTCTGGTGTTGTATCTTATCTCTATTGCTTCAAGTTGCAGACAATGTGTCATAAACAGGAAGTCGCTTTATCTGAAATAGAAACTGTTGAATTGTTGTCCACTGAAGAGCTTTTTTCCTGCCTGCTATATTTACATTGTCAACTTGTTTCAGAGGAAATTGGAAACACGATAACCGCATGTTCTAGTTATAACCACTATATTGTTGTGATATTTGATGAAGGTACACACACAGTGAAGTGAACACACACAAACCAGGAGCAGTGGGCAGCCTTAAGTCATGGTGCCGGGGGGCATGTTGTAGAACCAGTCAGAGTGGGATTTAACCATGCAACCTCTTGGAGAAGTCGAAGTCCCCTACCACTGGACCATAACTGCCCAAAACCCAGCACAAAAACCCCAAAATGTCATCCTGTTGACATCAGGTCACATTTGTGAACTTTACTCATGCACAAAACCCAAGTGCATTACTTCTAAAATTGACTAGAACAAACATAGACATACTAGACCGTTGAACGCGGTCCTGAATAAACCTGCATGTTTAGAGTTGGAGAAGATGGTTCGGAACATCTGGCCATATTGGACTAGATCAGTGGATCTGATCATAAGATGGATTGTTCTGGCTTTACACATCTGGCTCTTTGCGCTCCCTTTAGGATCATATTCACCACAGGGATTAAGCATTGATGCTGGAAAAAAAAGACTAAAGACGATGGCGGCAAAGCTGATGTTGCATCATGACCATTTAATCTGTCTCGTGTTGAGCTGTGTGACGCTGCACTTGAATGGCTTAGTCAAAAGTCGCAGTCGAGGAGTCAAAGCTCATGTTAGACCTTTAGAATTATATAATGTCTTTGATTCTTTATCAGTAAAAATTGTTTTTAATTTTACCTTTGAAAGAACAAAGAAGTTGAACATTTTTTCTCATCAAAGAGCTGTTTTCCAGACTTCCGTGTTGTGTCTTTGAAGCTTGTGATGTGGAATCTCTTCCAGATGAGCAAGTGCAGACATGAAACTGCTGCTGGAATTTCAGACTCTTCCTGGGAAACTCAAATGAATGTTGAACTGTGTGTTATTAAATGGTAGTAAAATTTGCAATCACCTGAATCAATTTTATCTCACAGAATCCACTATAATCCAAAGTCATTCAGTGATTGTGTATTAAAGAGAGATGGCGTGGTGTCAAATGTGCACTTACGGATAAAACGTGTTTTGTTTTCATCACTTTCTCAGTGATGATCCGGTGTCACGTTGACATATTGGGTGATATAATTAAATATATACACACACATAACAGATTAAAACGTACAAAGCCAAATTATAGTAGCATGAAAAAAAATGTGCAAATTGTATGAGGAACTCATGTAAATTTTATGATTTTTATTTTAAGTGCATACTTTCTGATCTCAATTTCCACTGTTCTTTCAATATCAAACATCCAAAAAGCATTCGTATTTCACACTGTATTGAACAGAACGACACACACCTAAGGCGGAAATGACATCAGGGTGTGTTTGGATGTCCCACTATGAAATATGTCATTTTCCACAGTCTGTGTGGCCTTGGCACCTGGGACAGGAACTGTTTTCTTCGCAAGCTTAATGCTAACAGCTAATCACAAAGGCGCACACACTGCCCTTTGGCACGACTTCCTCGGTCGGTCAGACCGCGTTCCCCTCGGCCTATCCCATCCATCTCTCGGTAATCCTCCGCTTCTCATCTCCTGCGTCTATTTGTTCAGGCTCTGTCTGTTATCCTCTCACTCTAGCCAGCCTGTTCTCCAGTGAGGCTTTGTGTTTCCGGAGTCCTCTCTTTCCTGAGAGATTATTTACCACCTCCAGTGTTTTAGTTTGATTCAATGGTTGTCTCTAACTCAAATTCTACAGTTTCTTTCAGAGTGACAAACCTGGTTTGCTTTAAACAAACTGTGTGTATTGTGAGAGCAGAGAAGAATCAATTAGCTGATTTCAGTGTGTGTGTGTGTGTGTGTGTGTGTGTGTGTGTCATGTGCTACTACAGAGAGCACCAGGCTTCAGTCCTGATAGAGCTGATGGTGTCCCTTGATAAGAGAGACAGATAGTCAATAAGCTTGTGACTGGACGTGTCCCTGTGCGAAGTCGAGCAGGAAACAACTGGATTGAGAAAATTAAAGAGACATGAATAACTTGCAGGGGTCACAGTTACGTAAACAGTCTGGTGGGGATTTTAGGGGGATTCTCACTATTACAAAACTATATTATTCACTATTACTACTAGTAGTATACTCACTGTTATTCTCATCATACAAAACTCACTATTTTTGCGGTATTTTGCTGCTCTTCAGTGTCACCCAATCTGACCCTTTATGTCATTTTATTTCAGTTTGATATTTTTTGTATTTATTTATTACTTCGATATTTATAGTACTTATTTATTTTTTGCTCAAAAAATTAATTTTCCAAAAATTGTCAATATTACAATGTTTCCCATCACGTTGATTATTAATCAAGCTCTGAATAGTGTGATCATGCATTATTAATCATGCTCAATTTGTGTTTCTCCAACTCAGCAGCTGCTTCACTTTTATTAAAGTGGCATCAGTGATGCAACTAATCATCCGTGTCCTTCTTTATTCCGATCAGAAATAATTAAAAGATATAATATTGATTTTCGAATTGGTCGTTGAGTGATCAGGTGGTTTTAGGTTCTGCTCAATGGAGTCTCCTCACTCTTAGTTTGATTTTGGTGTCATGTTTTTCCAGTAAATGTTTTTTTGTTTAAGTCGGCTATCATTTCTCCTCTGCCAGTAAAAGCGGATCTCTGTCGGGACAGGTTTGGCATTATTGGACTCCAGACTTCCTCTGTTCAGCTGTTTCTTTTGGCTGGTCAGTGTTTCCCTCAAGTTCAGAGGAGAACAAACTCTCAGACCGTCAAGGAACTGCCGGGTCATTCTTGGAAAATACTGTTAGAAATGATGCATATTACCATGTCATTGAACAGTCAGAAGAAGGATCCTATAAATATCATTTTTTTGTTTAATAAATCTAGACAATTTGTTGCTATTTCGAGACACAGGGTTCTGTGGATGATTTAGTGATGGCTCATATTTTTTCCAAGAAAATATTTTTTTACAATGGATGAACTACAGTAGAAAAGGCTTCTGTTAACTGTGCTTAGAAGATTTTTAATCACAATTATTAATAATTTACTTTAATTACATTGTAAAAATTAAGCAACTACTATAGCTTTATATAATGAATAATTTACATCGTTACACAATTAAATATATAACATTTTATCATTTTTCTGCATTTTGTCAGAATAGTACTAATATGGCGTTTGACCTCTGACTTTTGACCTTTTCTACTCTGTTACATTTGCAGACATCCCATTTGGTGGGACTCCGCCTCCACCATACGCCTACGATGGCGATCAGGGTGAGGACCAGGGTGGGCAGCCTGACATCACCTATGAGGATTCTCTCTCCTCTCCATGCCTTCACCCAAAGGGTCAAAACATCAGGGACAGTCCATCTTCTGGTTCTCTAGAGTCCAATAAGTCTGTAAGTGTCAATACGTTCCGACTCTGTTTCCACCAAAGCCACACATTTGCCTAAAACAATAACATATTTTTTAATGAATAATAAGTAAATGTATATAGTTCATGTGTGTATACGTATGTGTGTACATAGTTGATTCATTGATTAAATAAATTGAATTAAATGCCTAAATTATACTGTTGATTACAATTCACTCTGCTTATTGTAATATTTATTAATATTGTAAGATATTTTATGTCTTTTATTTCGGCATATTTAGAGTTCTATATGCATCTCACATTTAAATGTATGGACTCTGACCGCTGTTTGCCTTCGTTTTTTGGCAAGCATTTGACGATATGGATTATGCGGTCTATAGTTCACCTCTGTAAATCTCTAAGGCGCAGGATTTGGGTTTTACGATAATTACCCTGCTGAAACATTCCAACTAGAACGTGTGGTTCTCAGCTAAAGCCGTGTTACGTTAGTGTAGCCATCACTTTGGTGGTGCTGTGTGTTCTCAGGCCGAGTTGGATGTGGAGAAAGGCCTGGAGATGAGGAAATGGGTCCTGTCTGGGATCCTGGCGAGTGAGGAGACTTATCTCAGCCACTTGGAGGCGCTTTTGCTGGTGAGTATCTTCAAGCACGTGGTGATTTACAGCAATGCTGATGATTTCTCATTGTAGTCATTTCTCATTGACGCCCGTTTTATATTCCAGCCTATGAAACCCCTGAAAGCTGCTGCCACCACTTCCCAGCCCATGTTGACCCTGCAGCAGATAGAAACCATTTTCTTCAAAGTGCCAGAGCTGCACGAGATCCATAAAGACTTTTACGATGGTCTGCTACCCAGAGTGCAACAGTGGAGTCACCATCAATGTGTGGGCGACCTCTTTCAGAAACTGGTGAGCACGGTTGTATTTAACAATCACACGTGTTATTGCTAGTGTGTGTGTGTGTGTGTGTGTGTGTGTGTGTGTGTGTGTGTGTGTACATAAATCCATTATGGGATGGATTGGAATGCACTTTATTGTCATCACGCAGATATACAATGACATTTGACTCTGTACAGCAATAAATATTTATCATGACAACAGAACTAGATTCAACAGAACTGAAAGATGAATATTTACGTTTGTATAATGTATATTTCATATATATGTATATGAATTCCTTCCTATATATAATTTTTGAATTTTATATATACATTTTATAAATTATATTAAAAAAAAAATATATATATATATATATGCATTTTATATGCATTTTATGCATTATATGCATATATATGCATTTTATGCATATATATATATGCACACACAATATTTATTAATCATAAATATATGCAGAACTAAACACATTTTATGATGGAAGCAGCACAGTTGAAGAATATGTAAGTATGTTGTAAGCATTAATGTATGTATTCATCAAGACACAGATGTAAATAACGTTATATTTTACATTAGAAGAAGAAGAATTGAACTTTATTAATCCCTCAGTGGGGAAATTCGTCTCTGCATTTAACCCATCCAAACTCGGAGCAGTGGGCAGCCACACGTAGCGGCGCCCGGGGGGCATGTGAGGTTCAGTGTCTTGCCCAAGGACAAGGATATAGATTATTCGACAAAGGAACAAATTCCTTATTGTCATTTCTTTTAACACATTTAAAGCCTCTCAGTCACACTCACAAAACCAATTAAACATTTTAGCTCTTCTTATGCTTTTCTGGCACTATAGTTATTTTTTTCAATATTACACAGTATATGTAGTGGAATATGTTGCACTATATAATGCACATATTGTTATCTTTTATTGTTTTATTTTCTCACCAGCCTAATAAATACATTTACATGTAAAATGGAAATGCACATGTAGAATTTAGTTTTTAGTCTCCGAAAAGTGAAACAACAAAAAGCATGTGTGTTACATTCATAAGTAACAAAATGTTTGAATTGCTTTCTTTTTCACACTTGATCACCGTCTGTGATCTGTGAAGGTAACATTGTTATCGACTGGAATGTGACATGTTCTTATTTGGATAATCCTTACATGATGTTTTTTTCGGACCACCCGAGTGAGAGTGGTGTAAGCAATATTGCTGTCATCAAAGCATCTCTACACGTCTCTTCTTTCCTCCCTAAGGAAACTTTCCTTTGATATCTGGTTTAAGGATCTTTAGTCGAGCAACTGCCAAATCGTTCGGTTTGGTGTAATTAGCCGCGGAGACTGAAACTTTACCCCGTGTTTTACAGCAGCCGCAGGACGCAATTTTTTAGCAGATGAAAGCTTTTCTGATCCTCAGAAAACTGAGTTACTGTATTTAAAGCAGCTAGGGGGTCTTACAGGGACCACAGTCCAATCTCCATTATAGAAGTGCGTTGTTTATTATAGGATGGTTGTTATACGAGGATTTCATGTGAATTTAAGGAAGACGGGAATATACACTCATTTTCTCATTCACCTAAATGATTAATTAAAGTTTAATTAGATTTGATTATTAATATTTTTTTTTTTTTTCATATTTTATAATGCACTTTTTAAATAGCACATAAAAAGCACATTTTTCATTTTACAATGTTCATCAAAGCATCAAGCCATCTCAACGCAGAATATGCAGCATGACAAATTCTGTGTGTTTGTTTGCAGCAGTGTGTGTGTTGTCGGAGCACATCACTGTACTTGTGTGTACGATCAATACATTATTGGATTGATGAAGTGTTCAAATATTTAGTATTAGCTCATAAGTCATGATGAAGACAAGTAAAACGTCAGTAACCCTTAATAAGTCATTGAGTAAATTTTTCCCCATTTATTTTATCATGTCATTGTATTTTGTTCTTATATGACAACGTTTTTTTTTCAAAATATTTAAACTGGTGTAACTTTAATTATTTGTAGATTATGGCAAATACCTATAAATTCCTTGAAGTTAAACATTTTGGCAAGCATTTTAAACAGATTTAGGATGAATCTTATGGAGCCCGATTAGAATCTACGATTGTGAGCTGAAACACGGTGTTGCTCAACAAGAACCTTAACAAGAACCTTTGACACGTAAAGGCTTTATCCCCATTGTTTTTATTCTGCACTTAATTGGGCGGTTAATTCTATAGGATTACAATATTAGCGGCAAATACCTGTGGAAACTACTTAACGCTTTGGCAATGTGCTGAGCTTGACATTTTTCTGTCTAATCGTGTGATGCTTTGGAGTTCTATTTGTTAATGTGTGTGGGAATAACCCAGGTCCTTTACAATGGTGGGAGTGTGTGTATTTGCAAGCGTGTTCCTCTTCCAGGGTGTTTTTTTTTTGCACAGAGGGCCAAATAAACAGGAAATCCCACCGGGAGACGCTGACACACAGTTTGCAGTGCACAGTGTCTGCTCAGTTTCCCATAAGAGTGATGTCACTTGACAAGGAGTCTGCCTTGGAAGTTCACTCACGGCTGGGCTTTCCCATACTTAACCTCTCCGGCCTTTGTTCATACTTAACACTGACGGCACTCTCTACGTGGGGTTCAAAAACCCTTAATGCTTAAATTATTTTAAATGTACATTTTTTTAAATTAAGTTTTTTTATATTTTATTACATTGACCTATTATGTTCGGTCAAATTGATCTGTGTAAAAAGTCTTTTGCAACAATGAGACATAATACACCACACAGTATCTTTGTACTATATGCATGTAGCATGGTGTTACATATACGTACGTGAACTGTATCATTATATTTTTTATATGGTCCTACAGTGTTAGGACCGTCTAACTCTTATTTAGTCTGACCACAATTACTATAGAAAATTACAAAATTATTGTGGAATTATTGCACACAATCTAATGTGCAATAACTGCTGCAAGAATGTGCAATATATGTGAAATAACGTTATTTATGTTTCTTTTATTTCGTGTCATTGTTTTTTTTTTTTTTTTTTCATTAATTTATATTATTATATGTGATATATGTTCTTAAAGTGTGTGCTGCTGCCTTCTTGGCCAGGTCACACTTGGAAAAGAGATCTCGATCTCAATGGGTTTTTTACCTGGTTAAATAAAGGTTATATAAAAGAGGAAAAGACGGAGTCAGACCAAACTCAATTACTTGTAACTTGGCCAATAAGTTTCTGATTCTGATTCTGAATTAAAGCAAAATTGTTGAATGTCTTGACAGTGTTCAGAAAAGTTCTCAGTTTCTCCGTCTCATGACAAATCTTTCTCTTTTCCACCCCAGTCTTGGCAGCTCTGGAGATGTTGCCATGGTTAAGTCGTGATGTCTTTGCTTTTGTCTTTTCATTTGACAAAACAAATGCTTATTTAAATCAGCGTTGTGGACTCAATGGCCCGGAGCCTCTGTACGTCTTCCCTTCATGAGGATGAAGTGTCTGAGAACCGTTGCTTTTTGATAAAGGGATTTTATTGGATATAAACATTTCTTTTTAGTTTCTGGCTTTAAACGTGACTTTAAATCCAATCTCTGTAATTTCTTCATCATGTCAATGTTGAAATGTACGAATATTTATTCTTATTTTGTGTAAGTGCTCATGATCTGCTGGACCATTTGTGTGTCTATAAATAAGAGATTATCATTCAAGAATGAACAAGGAACTAAAAACCGGCTTTATTTTAAATATCGAATTATATCTGATGTAACGTTTGTGAGTAATCCTGTTCCAGCACTGACTTATCTCTTAGCACTTACTTTCATTTGCTTTCTCTCATTCTCCCGCTCTCTCTCTTTCTTCCCTTTGTCGTTTTCACGTCTTTTTTGTTGGTCACTCTCCTTTTTTTATCTCTTTGTCTGTTTTCCTTACTCTGCCTCTGCTTTTCTTTTCTATCACTCTTACTATTTTATCTTGCTCTCTTCCATTCTTTTACTCCAGTTTTTTAACTTCTTCT
Source organism: Paedocypris micromegethes (assembly GCA_028031935.1). Classification (NCBI taxonomy): domain Eukaryota; kingdom Metazoa; phylum Chordata; class Actinopteri; order Cypriniformes; genus Paedocypris; species Paedocypris micromegethes. The sequence continues at coordinate 21,084,203 of CM051498.1, read as the reverse complement.
CCTCTAATTTTCTCTCTTTATCTTGCTCTTTTTCTATATCTCTCTCTTTGCCCTCACACACACACACACACACACACACGTTTACTATCATTTGTTCTGCCCACACAGGCCAGTCAGCTCGGGGTGTACAGGGCTTTTGTCGACAACTACAAGGTTGCCGTGGAAACGGCTGAAAAGTGTTGTCAGGCCAATGCTCAGTTTGCTGAAATCTCTGAGGTTGGTTTCCAGGCTTTTTCAAATATGCCATCTGTTCATAACTTCTGAACGAGTATTGATTTAGTTTTTTTTTTCACTGCAGAATCTTAAAGCCAAGAGCACAAAGGAGATCAAAGATCAGAATACCAAGAACTCGCTGGAAAGTAAGTTATCATGAATCATTTATGCCCAATCACATCAGTTGTTGAAGATCAATCAATATTTGAGGTTTTTCTGATTCTCAGCCCTGCTGTATAAACCAGTGGACAGAGTGACGCGTAGCACGCTCGTCCTCCATGTGAGTAAAGCCATTTTTGTCCTGTGTGTGTGTGTGTGTGTGTGTGTGTTGGGGTGGTTGGTGGTTGGTGTTTGACTGTTCGCCGTCATCATTTGTACAGTCAATAAGATAAGTGTTTTAAGTCTGTGTTGCGTAATGTGTGTGTGTGTGTGTGTGTGTAACGCAGGACCTGCTGAAGCACACGCCGTCCAGTCATCCGGATTACCCGCTACTGCAGGACGCTCTCCGCATTTCCCAAAACTTCTTATCAAGCGTCAATGAGGAGATCACACCTCGACGTCAGTCAATGACTGTAAAGAAAGGAGAGGTCAGTCCTGCCCAGAAAGACAAGAACAAACTGCTTTTATTGTAAGGACAGTTATACACAAACATTTCAGGTTTTCAGGGTTCTAAATAATATGTAGTGGCTGTGCAACAGCTTTCTACTATTGCATTTTTATTTTTAAACTTTTAATTATTTTTTTTTTGCTATTAATGTTTGGTTGTTTAACTAGTTGATCCCAACTTTAGTATTTTTTTTCTCAAATTCAACTTTTTTTTATTTCCCTTTGACTTTGAATGGGAGTCAAGCGTTCTTGTTTCGTCACTGTTTATTGAAGAAATGTCTCAATCAGCTTTTATCAGTTAGTTTTGTTATTTACTCATTCCTACTTATGTCAACTTTACACACATGAATTCTTCGCATGAGATGTTATACATTGAACCGTACAAATTGTGCCCTCTATCCAGAAACGTCTTTCATTCTCAGCATTTGAGTTGCGATAATGTGATTGCCAATAACGATTGCACAATCGTTAACTGCATCAGCATAGTGGGTTTTTCTTGTCTTCCGGTTCCCTTTTCCATTGTGATCACAGTTTAACAGAACAGCCATGAGAAGTGTCTCAACCCTTTTCCCATCATCAGAACAAAACCAAACCCAAACAGAGTCTTGTGTGCTCTCGCTGACCCCGCGGACCCCTTTGACTAACTTGACCTGGAACTGGACTTCCTCTCTGCTAACTGGAAAACGATGTGGAGAGGAGCTTTGTTATTCCTGCCCTTTTTATAAGAGGAAATTCATTAATGTTCTTCAGTCACGTTTAGTGTTTGACTGGACCTATTTTCTCCAACAGTAGAAAAAAAGTATGTATCCATTATTAGCATAACATACGTTGAATATATGAAAGAGACCGAAAGAGGTAAAAAAATCTCTCTCACAAAATATAGTTTGTGTGTGTGTGTGTGTGTGTGTGTTTACTTTAAGAAACTTGCTAAAGTTTATTACACATAAACTTGTACTTTCACAGAAGTATATTACTTTTGTGAAAAAGTTACTTTTTCACAATCTATACAATATTTCACTGTCCTTATATATACAGAAAATTGTTTAATGTAAAGAAGTAAAAAAAAGTGGCGTTGTAGTGGACAATTGTTAATGTAATTTAGTGTCTAAAAATATTGTTTTGATTTTTTTTATTTCATTGTGTGTTTTGTAATCTAAAGTCTCTCGGTTACTGTACTTAACTATTGATGATTTTGTCTGTTGATTTCTCACTTTTTGTTATTTAAAGTATTTCCTTATACCCTAATTGTCCTACCAGCTTGAGACTGAAACCTAGTTAGGGTGCCATCATTATGATGAAAATAGACCCTGTGACTCACAATAGCACAGTTTTAAGTGTGTCATGCCTTTTAATCGAGTGACTGAGTCTGAGCTTCACATTGGCTGCTCCTCTTCCTCACCTACTTTAAACCACCCCGGGCAAAATTGTCATTTCGACCCTTTTGCGAAAGCAAGCCATTAGCGCCCCCTCTCGGCAGATTGCCGGGGTTGTTCTTTTTTTTTTTTTTACTTTTTTCTTTTACTTTTTGCACAGATATATGTATTAAAATTATATATATATTTCTTTATTCATGTATTTCTTTATTTCTTTATTTATTTATATATTACTAATATACATATGTATTTTTTTGCACTGCTCATTAGTTTTAATGTTTTAAAAATATCGGCAAATGTAAATGCAATTGCACAGTGGTTCTACCATTCACATTAGCCAAAATCTAATCTGAGTTATGTCTTTACAGAACCGGCAGCTTCTCAGAGACCAGTTTATGGTGGAGTCAGTGGAAGGAGCCCGCAAGCTTCGTCATGTCTTCCTTTTCACAGACCTGCTGCTGTGTGCAAAGTTGAAGAAACCAATGGGAGGGTAAGACTATCTTAATAATTGAAAGGTTATTCCTGCAAGCATTCTGCAATACAAACAGATTTTGTTTTGTGTTCAGGAAAGGACAGCATTATGACTGTAAGTGGTATATTCCGCTAGCTGATCTCACCTTTCAGACCATCGAGGAGTCTGAATGCTCACTAGTGCCTCAGATTACAGAAGAAGAGGTTGAGTCTATGAAGATCAAGGTCTCTCAGATAAAGAACGAGATTCAGAGAGAGAAGGTATGTCCTGAAATGTGGTTCATTAGCTGCTCAAGTTCTGCAATGTATTCATCCAATCCATCTTCTCGTGCTCTCAGAGATTGTGCAAAGGAGGAAAACTCCTCGATCGCCTCAGGAAGAAACTGTGTGAACATGAGTCGCTGCTTCTGCTCATGTCTCCCTGCATGGCCTTCAGAGTAAGCAACCGAAATGGCAAGGTGAGTCCCATTTAAACATTGAAAACAATGAAATAAAAAATGCTAATTCGAGATTATTTGTGTTTTGAGCAGGGTTACACATTCCTGATTTCATCCGACTATGAGCGAGAAGAATGGAGGGAGATTATTCGTGAGCAGCAGAAAAAGTGTACGCTTTTTTTTTTTCAAAGAAACAACAACTTGATGAGTTTTCCTCATTTAAAGTGCATTTTTGTGGCTTTCACAGGTTTTAAGAGTTTCTCATTGACTTCACTGGAGTTACAAATGCTCACTAACTCATGTGTAAAACTGCAGACCGTTCACCACGTTCCCCTGACCATCAACAAAGAAGGTGAATGAGATGAAAACAATCAAAGCAATTGATGCAGAATTATGACGTCTCAGCTCTTTTTTTGTTCGTTCTTAACAGATGACGAACCCACTGGACTTTGTGGCTTTTTGAATGTGATTGTTCATTCTGCTTCCGGTCTGAAGCAAAGCTCGAGTAAGTTGTCTGGATCTTCACCTGATATATGTCGGCGGCATTGTGTATTAATGGCTCTTACAATTACAGTGAATCAAATCTGGCTCACGGTGTTCATTAAATTATTGAACGCCTCTTTAATATGTGCACACATGCATAAAAACTGGTCTGTTCCCTGCTGTTGCTGGGCAGAATTACAATCGGCTTCTGGAACAAATGAAAAATATTTTTCTGACCACTTTAATTTGTTTTAGCTTTCTGATTAGTTTTGTTTTTTATTTGAAAGGTAATATCTGTTCTTTTCTGCGTTTCAGATCTGTACTGTACATTAGAGTTGGACTCTTTTGGCTATTTTGTGAATAAAGCCAAGACTCGTGTGTACAGAGACACAACAGAGCCAAACTGGAATGAGGTTAGAGCTGCAGCACAAATGATTAAATACTGTAGTTACAAATTAACAATCAACACGATGCAAGTTCCCAGGTTTATTCATAAATAAATTCAGTTTATTTGACTTGATCAAAATGAACAAAAACAATTACAATACTTACCCTCTTCTTTTACAATACATTTTTAATTTGATGCATTGAATATGTATTTGATCTTTGTTTATACAAACCTGCAACAATTTTGAATAACTTCACAAATTGCCATTGAGTCGATTATTTTTGCTTCAAAATAGGAATCTGTAGAAAAAATAGATGGGTGTAGAAAAAAAATACGCTTATATCTGTAAAATGAATAAATATTTTTCCCACAGGAGTTTGAGATTGAGCTGGAGGGGTCTCAGACCCTCAGACTGCTCTGCTACAGTAAGGTCAAGCAGAGTAGAGAAGATGGCGAGAACATGGACCGTATCATGGCTAAGGGACAGATCCAGGTATTTCTGCGGATAAACATTATTTAAAATCAATAAAGACACAAGATCCAATGATATCTTAAAATTAATATGACATTCATACATGTATGTGAAAGTTCATAGGAAAATCTAAACAAACAATTTTTTTAATCCCAATACAGTAATTAACATTTTTTTAATACAGTAAGCAACCATTTTTTACATTTATAGCATTATTTATTCAAAATGTTTTATATGTTTGCTGTGCATTGGTGTTTATTGAGCATGTCAGATAGAGCAAGCTTTTAGTAATTTGATCAAGAATCATGTCTATAGTAAAATGTTTTCACAGGTTTTCCTTATAAGGAACTCTTATCAAGGCTAAAATATTAATTTGCCTAAAAGTATTTCCTTGCGAATATAATTAAGAAGTCATCGATTAATTTTGTTCTGATGCAGAAACAGTTTCTTCTATTTGACAGAAATGTGTTCATTTCAACATTATTCGTTTTATCAAACCATCAGAGCCCTACATTCAGGGATAAATTGAGGCCATTTCTAATCTAATTTTATATGGTGATTAAGCGTTTACTATATTTAGTGCCAAAGCAGGTAAATTGTTGAGATATAATCCCACTATAAGCGGTGGTCTTGCCAGAAAATGATCCCTAGCATGAAATGTGGGGGGATTGAGATGTTTTGAACGGTGGATAGAAGAGAGATGGTTAAATTGGACATAAGGACACAACTGGAGGTCACATGACCTGTTTTAATTGCAACCAAAGACTTTTTTGTATTAAGTAAACTGCAGTGTATATCATATAATATATATTACACAATTATTATACATATTTTGTGATTATACCTTACTGGGCCTGTCAAAGCCTTGTGAACTAACTGAGAAACCTTTTTAATATTGAGAGCCCAATAAAAGCTTGCACCTTCTATTGTCGTCCCAGCATTGAGCGCAGATGATCTGCTGCTTGAGAATATAATCAGGGTGGGAGGAGATTCACAGTAGTTAATCCCAGCGCTCCATCTGTGTGTTCGCTCAGGAACAGAGAAGGCAGTAGATATCACCAACCATTGTTTTATCCAGACTATGACAGCAAATTCATGGTCACGGCTTCGGGATGGAATGGAACGGGCTTGAAGGTCAAGCTTTGACTGTGGTTACTGAGTAGGATTGCTGGATCAGATTTATTTTGTTTATTAAGATAATCACTTCAGAGATCTTGGCCAATATGGGCAGTAAGGACCGGATCCAGAACGGTGATGAGCATCCTGCTAGAATAAATAAGATTGAGACGAAGGAAGAGTTCACTGTTAGCTGTGATGTGGAGGAAGAGGAGAAACAGGAAGAAGAGGAAGAACTGGACACTTGTCTCAGGAGGCATCCGGGCAATGGGGCTGGACTTTGGGGTAGAGTCCGTAGTACGTTCCTCAGACAGAAGGTAATGCTGATGCAATTTGGGCTACTAAGGCAGGACATTACAACTTATTATTATGAGTTTTCATCTTGGGCAGGTTGGGGATGGTTTTTAATACGTTTTTTTGTGTCGGTTCATCCATGTTTTCATTCATGCCAACTTTGTATTTACTGAATCGTCATTTTTTGTGTTTCTTATAAAGTTAGGATGAAATATTCTTCATGATCATCTTTTCAAAAAGGATATATTGTGGTAAACAATTACAGATTGCAGATTACGTTATGTATACATACTCTATGTAAATGTTTATATACGTGCAGGTTAATATGTATATATTGTGTATATGTGTGTATGTTACTTATGTATGTATACTATGTGTATATATATTTATATATATGCATGTTTATTTTGTATCTTGATGCTTATTTTATGATGTGTAACTGTAACTTTTCTAAAAAACAAAAAACAACAACAAATAATCAAGTTTTTAAGTGTGTGTGTGTGCACGGACCAACCAGTTTTATCAGGTGACTGTGTTCAGGTCACCCTGAGATAAGGATTATCCTCGTGATTGACATTTGCCCTTATTTCCACAGCTGGATCCTCAGTCACTGCAGGGAAAAGACTGGCAGAGGACCGTCATCAGCATGAATGGGGTCAGTGGGACTCATCCTGTAAAACAGAAGCACCATTACTCAGCGGCGCTTATACCTTGTACTTAAATTACCATCTACTTTATATTTACATGGGCATGTTTGTACAAAGCCACTTACATTGCTTTACAGTTCAACATTGTATTGTCTGTATTTACTGAACATCATGCTCAATAAACTGAGCAAAAGGAGATTTGCCATATGATATTATTAATTAATAATAAAATTATAATTATAATAAAACTTATTCTGAGAATAATCTGATTGCCAGATAGCATATACCTTTTGGGGGAATTGTTGTGTACCAGGTAGCATAGCTGAACTTGTGGAATACAAATACATTAAAAAGACAAATGCAATAAATACTATTAAACAACAAATATATATATATATATATATATATATATATATATATATGTATGTATTTATTTATACTGTAAATGTATATATTAATAATATATAAAGAGACACATCTACACATATACATACACTTTTACATCAATGCATACATTTAACTTTAATCAAGTTTAGCCATTAGAAGCATAATATTGGATCAGCGTAGTGGTGTGGCTTTATTAAGATAATAAGCACTGCTTTTTTTTTTCAATTTTGATTATATGATTGCAAAAAGCTCGCCTGTTGTCATCAGCAAGATGATTTAAAAAAAAACCTGAATTGCAGACGTTCATCACTCTGTGCAGATTGAGGTCAAGCTGTCCATGCGGTTCAACAGCAGAGAGTTCAGTCTGAAGAGAATGCCCTCCAGGAAACAGTCCGGAGTGTTTGGGGTCAAAATAGGAGCCGTCACAAAGTGAGTATCACTACGGGTCAGTCTGTGAAACCAAAGATCAGGTCACTCTATTCAGGGGTGTGTATCGCACCTTTGGGTGTGTGTGTGTGTGTGTGTGTGGTGTGTGTGTGTGTGTGTATGTAGGTGTGTGTGTGTGTCATGACTGGAAGACTCCCAGTGGCTATTTGAAATGTGTTCAGTTTCACCTCCTTAAACATTCAAATTGCTGAAGCGACTTAAGTGTCCGTCAGACATTCTCTCCACATTTTTCAGAACACAGGGTCCCTTCTTTGACTGTTTTCATAGACCCACATGGCTTCAATAAGTGGCCATGCCACTTCTGCTGGAGGGGAGGACACTTCCTTTAATAAAGCTGAGGAAAGGTGGTCTCATTCATGAAGGATCCAGAGAAGAATAACAAAAACAAAGAAAGAAATCCCCGTTTGGAGTTTTAGGCTAACAAAATTAAATTATTTTTAAAGGCAAGGTTTGGTCTAGCAAGAGAAATACAAATAATGTGTGAATATAAGAGTCTTAAACATGCATTTTGTTTCTCTATGAATATAGCAATGTATTTATGAGAATATAAGCAACCAATTTTTCCCATTTTAGAAGCTCAAAATCTTGGGGGGTGCTTATATGCACACATTTCATTTATGCAAGTAAATATAAGCATCACTTTTTCCACATTTTAAGTCACGAGCAGTCACAAATAAAGGTGAATACGGCGTCCTCTTTTCTTTATTTAAATAATATTTATGCTTTGGCTGAATAACAGAAAAAAAGAAACATCAGCCACAACACGACACTTAGATATAAATATTGAATTTACATTAATAACAGAAGCATAGAAACCTCATCAATACAGTGACACTTAGCAGTGGCTAAATAACACTGGAAATAATAAAAATAAAATAAATTATTTAAATGTAAATGTTAAATTAAATTTTTTAAATTATGTAAAAGCACCCAGTTCGCGCCGCATGAAAACTGAAATATGCCAATATATGGACTTAGCAAGTGGAATCATAGCACCCCTAATGGAGAGATACGCTACTACACTTACAAATTATACCTGACGTGACTTTTATTTAAATCAATTATTCAAATAGGAAATTAAATTAAGGAAAGTGAGGTGATGGCATTATGGCCACTAAGAGTCATAAAAGGGTGCAAAAGGTTTCCGTAAATACGGTATATTATTGTGTACATTGTGGGATACATACGTATATGAATGTGTAAGAAACAAAATTTGATATGTTTCTCAATGGAAGGGCAGACGCGCTAATAATGCTAAAGCAAACATTTCCCTGATAATTTATCCCAGATATTTCCCAGGTGAAAGACCTGCATGAATTCAGATTACCAGTATGCACATTCACAGAAACCCCCACAAAGATACAATGACAATAATGGCATTCTATTCTATTCTATTCTGTTCTGTTCTTTTCTATTCTATTCTATTTTATTCTATTCTATTCTATTCTATTCTATTCTTTTCTATTCAATTCTATTCTAAAATGAGACTATAAAAGACGTGCATGAAAATATGAACTAAAGCACTTTTATGTCTTTGTTTAGAACACACTGCATAGCACACGACTTCCTGTCCTTGAAAAGAATGAAATCTGAAGTGTCTCTTGACTTCTCAGGCGGGAACACTCCAAAGTTCCTTTGATCGTGAGACAGTGTGTGGAGGAGATCGAGCGCAGAGGGATGGAGGAAGTCGGCATCTACCGCGTCTCCGGGGTTGCCACCGACATCCAGGCCCTGAAAGCTGCGTTTGATGCCAGTCAGCACTCCAGAACTTTTACTAATCCTTCAACTCTGTGTAAATGATGCAGTGGTGATCGTTATTTTATGCTTGGCAGATAACAAAGATGTTTCGGTGATGATGAGCGAGATGGACGTCAACGCCATCGCTGGCACGCTGAAGCTGTACTTCCGAGAGCTTCCTGAGCCGCTCTTTACAGATGAGTTCTACATGAACTTCACTGAAGGCATAGGTCCGTGAAGACTTTGGTTTCTTGTGCTTTGATGAGATCTCGTGTTGACTCTTTTTTTTTTTTTTTGTGCGTTTCTAGCTTTGTCGGACAGTGTGGCGAAGGAAAGCTGCATGCTGAACTTATTGCTCTCACTACCTGAACCCAATCTCCTGACCTTCTTGTTTCTTCTGGACCATCTTAAGAGGTTTGGGTTTTTTTCAGTGATGCAAAGTCTTAGCAAAGTCAAAAATGTAAGGTTTAGTTGCTGCAAAATTCCTTCAATTTCTAAATCAGTTTGATTTAAACCGACACTTTAACTGGAATGTTCTTTCATGGTCCCTCAGGGTTGCTGACAATGAGATTGTCAACAAGATGTCATTCCACAACCTGGCTACTGTGTTCGGGCCCACCTTGCTCCGCCCATCTGAGAAGGACAGTAAAATTCCAGCCAATCCTACGCAACCAATATCAATGAGTGACAGCTGGTCTCTTGAAGTCATGTCTCAGGTAGAATTTGTGGCTATATTATTTAACTTCTCAAGCCTACACATACAGTCATTATTTTTATATTATTAAACACGTTTTTCTTTGGAAAGAAGGCTAAATGTACAATATAACTGCGTTTTTGCTGCTGTAACTATTCAATTCTTCATTTGTGGGTTGAATAAACTTTTGATCATTTCTTGTTCTGTGCTCTTTGTCTTTCTAATGTAGGTCCAGGTTTTACTGTATTTCCTGCAGCTCGAATCCATCCCAACTCCAGACAGTAAACGGCAAAGTATGCTCTTCTCCACAGAAGTGTAGAGGAGAAGGAGTCTGCTCAGATGAACTGTGGTCTGTCATGCTCTATTGAACCAGTAGAGGGCGCCAACCAACTGAAATTTGACATTTGTGGTCACCGTCACCAATCATATTGGTAGATTCATGTAGATATTTCTTACAAAATAGGTTATTCTGAGCCTTTAAATGTTTTTATTAGTTGAATAGCTGTCACAAGCACTTAGAGTCGCTCGGGATGTTTATTCCATCCCCATCATTGTAAGATGATCAGCGTTTCCACATTCGAGTGCCGAGATCTTACAAACAGTGAATGTTTTTCCTGCTTTTTCATGTTTTGTTTGTTTTACGCACTCGTGGTTTAGAAGTAATTGCAGCTTCCAGTTTACCACAGCGGCTTTTAGAGTGCTGACGTTTTCCTCGCTTGTGATTTATGTCTGAACATGATGAAGGCAGAATGCAAGTCGTGTAGTTACTGATCTGTTATTGGATGGATGCACCACAAAAGCCATCATTTATAAAATGTAAAAGTTTTTCATGATTATTGTCAGTCATATGTGAAAAAGGCAATGTGTGCTAAAAATAATTTCAGGTAAAATGCTTTTCTAGTTTGTTTCTACATTTCAAAATGTAAAAACAAGTCAAGTGTTAATTACTATAGGGTAGTAAAGCAAAATAAGAGTCACTTGTGGGCCTTAACATATTACATTTCAAGACAACTATCATTTTCAACTGTGAAACATACACTAAAATAATACTTTAATACTTAAATACCCAAAATACATCTTCATTACATGTTCGTTTTCACAAGTCCTGAGCTAGGACAAATTGTGTAAATCTGGTACATCTTCATTGGTTCTCATCTGCTTCACTTGTTTTATCGTTCCACGATCGACTTTATTGACCAAATACATAATTATACAATACAATATACAAATACAATATTTTTTTGTCCCTTTTTGAATATTTTTTAAGCACTTTGTTATCCTGACCAGTGCCAATATCAACGAGTGCAAATGTGAAACGTTTCATCGATCTAAAGATGGCTGTATGCAAATGTATGTGGCTCAGAGCCAATGAGAAGCTGTTTTAGGTTGTCAAGTAACATGCAGGCATGTTGATTTGTTAATAAATTGTTACATTCCTTCTAGAAAGACCCATATTTACCGGAAGCACAGGTTAATTATTTTCCATATTTTCTCACCTAAATATTGTTGTGTGTACGTATGTGTTTTTAAAATCATTGCCTTTGTCCTTCGCAGACTTGTGTTTTATTAGAATGTTTGGAACTGTGCTGCTTTTGCTTTTAGCTGAACAATTGTTACTTTGAGTCGTTCCTCGTTTTTGATTCTTTAATTTGCTACATGCTGTACAGTTACTGTTGGTGGTTTCAAGCTAACCTCGCTGATGAGGAAACATTCTGTATAGGAATTGATCTTGCACAGTGTGGATTAAGGAAATTGATCTCAATAAACTCCTTTCTCCTCTTTTTTCCACAGTCATTGGCTGTTCTTTTTTCTTTTTTTTTGACCCAAATAAATGAACGCCTCAAAAAGAAATTGCCTTCTTTCAGAGCACATTTTTTGCAACTTTAATCCTTGGGTTTACCTGGAAAATGCCAGTCATCTGTTATGACACAATAATTCAATGTTTATTTATATAGTAATTAGTACATTTATTTATATGTCATTGAGACATCTCTACAGTGACATGTATCGCAGCCGTCTCCATCACTAAAGATACCACACACTCTGGACAAACAGACAAAAAAACAGTTTCTACCCTTAATAAATTAAATGTATAAACATAATGTCACAATCTGCTTAGTTATTTTTGCACATTGCTGCTTTTTAACTGCATTGCTGTGATGTTGATTTTGTTATTTGTTATTGTTCATTGCACACTGTTGTTAAATGTCTCCTCCTGCTGCTATCTGCCGAGTTGCCAAATCGAATTTCTTTATTCTAAACAATGACAATAAAGCTCTCTATTAAATATTATTTAGATAACTTTAATCAATATCAGGTATGAGAAACAGACCCATTTGAAACTGCTGGGATGATGTTTTTATTATAAATATATCTATTCGCGTTCATCGTTGACAGTTTCTAAATCTCACTTTTTAAGGAACGTTTTAAAAAGTAAAAACAAAAAGTGACACAATAATTAATCATTTACTCAAATAATTTAGCAACTTTCCAGGAACACTTTCGGCACAACCATTTTAATAATTTTATTATCACATTACATACATTTTGGAACATGCATTTGGAAAAATCCAAATCCAAAATGGAAAAAAATGCGTTTGAATACGGTCATATACGAAAAATACAAACAATATTCTGGACTTTTAAAGTGTGATTTATTTGACTCTAATGGTAAACGTGCAAAATCACTTTTATTTTTTTTGTGACAAAAAAATAAATAAGAGCGTTTTTATAATTCGTTTTTGGTATTCAGAAGAAGCACGTGCAAGGGGCGGACTCGGAGTGTGTGGTTTGTGTGTGTGTGTGTGTGTGTGTGTGTGTGTGTGTAAAAGTCTGTCTGTCTGTCAGTCTCGCTGTGTTTGCGGCGGCCAACTATCACTGTAGCATGAAGCGGCTATCTGACAGTGGGGAATGATGCCGCACAGGATAAAGTCTTGGAATACCGACAACCGTTCTGGTCAGAACCGAGGACACAACCGACCCGAACACGCTTACAAACAGACCGAAAGGAGGGAGTGAAGGTAAAGGGCGAGACGTTTATTTCTCGCGTTCTAAACAACTAGCGCGTCCTGTTAGCATTAGCGGTTAGCTTGTAAACTCACTGTCGTGTTCGGACTAAGGTAGGGCCACCGCCGACACTGGGTTTTGTTGAATTACAATAGTCTCGTTTTATTATCTTTGACATATTGTGCAACTCGAAGGATTGTGAAAGCTGACTCGTGTGTTGGGATAACGGCGAGTTGGCCAACTAGATAGTCAGGCACTTTAACATCACACTAATCAATATCGGCAATCGATTAAGTGGAATCGCGTGATTTACACCGTCATATTTTAAGAATCACAGTGTTGTGTTGTTGCTATTTTGTTACAATTGTTGAACTGTCCAGGAGCATAGTGCATAGTTAGGGTTGACATTGGTTAAAAAAATTACAATTAAATATGAAAAAGTGTGTGTGTGTGTGTGTGTGTGTGTGTGTGTGTGTGTGTGTGTGTGTGTGTGTGTAAGAGAAACAGGGGTGTCATTAGAAATCGTAAAAAGAAACATTTAAGGACTAGATTAGATTAAAGGTTTTCATGTAGTGCAGAATTTAAATTTAATCAAAGCTGGTAGGTAACTGTTCAAATGAAAATCAATTATAGCCAAAAGGAATAAGAAAAACCCCATTGGGCCATCCTAAGTGTTCTGCAAGTGTTTTATTCAGAGCCAGTACATTTTCTTCTTGCTCTTTCCTTTCTCGCCGAGGAAAAAGACTTTCTGAAGCCGTATATCAAGACAGGAATTGTGTCCAGGGAAGGCTCACGCATTAAGAATTATTGCCTTTTCTCTGAATTACCATTCATTTTTGCTTGCGCTTCGACGAAACACTCGTTCCGAGTGGAAAAGCCGGAGTTCTTGGAGGCCATCCTCTTTCAGACCTAATAAACCACAGAAGAATCCTCCAAACAAAACACATTCCTACAGCTGAAGCCGCCGGATTGTTTGCATACAGGAAAACAGAAGCCCCACTGGGATGTTTCCAAGTGTTCGGGGGAGAAAGATGCCCACTATATTGCCATTGGGTTTAAGACGCTTTAGCATTCTCAAAACAATCGCTTAGAACGTTCGTGGAATTGTGGAAAGAGTGGTTTAGAAAGTTCTTGCTTGAATGATGCTGTTTGTGTAGGGCTCACAGGACTAAGAGGGATTATGTCTGTTGATCCATGTTGAAGTTTCCAACGAAGTATTATTTTATATACACAAAGCAAGAGCAAAAGTTCTGCTCCTGCTTGCGTGGGTTTCCTCTGGTTTCATCCAGTCTAAAAACTTGGAAAATGTTTCAGGTGGCATGGCATTGGAAAACTGTGTGTCTCGCTCTGTTATTGGTTGGGCAGATTGTGTTTACAGCCTTCCAGAATAGCTGGGATTGGCTCCAGCTCCCCGTGACCCAGAAATGGACAGTGGTCAAAAATAGACTGATCCATAGTAGAGCAAGAGCAGCACAGTCGCTTCAGTTGCGCAGTTATAGATTATGTTCTGTTAATTCCCAAAGGAAAGATTCAAGCTAAATTAGCTGAAAATGAAAACCACATTGAGGACGGCTGTTGTTTGCTGTGAAGGGAAAGCATTTTAATTTGAAGAAAATGCATATGTTGTATAGACAATGTACTTTTTTTCTTTTCATAATTAGGAGTTGTGCGGTTGGGATTTGGAATGTTTGAACATTAAACACATGACGATTGTATTATTTTGCTTTTATAGATTTTCCTGCAGATTTTCATTGTAAGCACAGTGCGACTTGGTAAGAAGCCACATCAGAGCCATCGGTGTTTTGCTTTAAAGGTCCAGCTTCCTTTCCCCGCTTTTTTTGGAAATCAGGGCAAGTATCACAAGACGTATCCCCCCTACGCTTTTTCCACAAAGCTACCCAAACACAAATAGCCATTGGTCAGAACCCAAGAATACACATTACACTAATGAAGAGGACTGAATAATTAGTGCTGATGCCAACTCAGACACTGAAACACTTTTCCAACCAGAGAAAAGTGAGAAAACTAGAAAGAACCAGAAACTCCAAACATAGAAATTCTATTGAATTCCCTCAGCAGTGCACACTTTTATTGGTCATTTACTGTATTTACGTTAAAGTTGCAGCTGTGGACCTGGCCACCCAAGTTTGGCTGGTCCGGTGGGTCTTTGAGCAAGACACCGACACCCGCATGACCCCCATGGCCCTATTGACAAACGTACTCTCTTTACTTATCCAAAGCAAAGGAAAATTAGTAGCAATAGAAGCAAATTATTATAAAAGAAAATGCTTTACACAAGGCCTTTATCAAGAGATATCGTACTAGACTAGACAGTCAGTGAATACATATATTGGGTGTATTGTACTTTTTATTATTTTATTTACTCATTTTATTTGAGAGTTTAAGTGCTGATAAAAGAACTCGGTCTTCATTGGTTTTATATTTTGGGAAGGTGGTAGATATTCTAGTGAAGTGACTCAATGGGTTAAAGTTCTCACAAACTTGTGGAACTACCGAGGAACTACTAAGCTAAGCTAATTGTAGAGACGCGCGTATGTGTGTGTGTGTGTGTGTGTGTAAATAATCCTGTATTAAAGTTGAGGTTGGACGGTGCAATATCAAAAATAAAGCTTTGAACTTGATTCTAGCAGCAATTGGTAACCAGTGTAAAGAGACAAGCAGTAGAGTGACATTTGTCCTTTCAGGTTGGTTAAAAGCCAGTCTGGTTGCCGCATGTTTCAGACGTTCAGGCATTCAGAAGGCTCTTTATTCAGACCACTCATTCTCTTTATATTTGAACTTGAGCAGATTTCGCATCTGTCTTTCTAATACGAAGCTTCCACAGTGTTCTGCTGACCTCACTGTAGTGCACTCATAATGTGACCTCATCCTCCGCATTCCTGACAGCAAAGATGTCATCTTCAAGCGGTAAAGATAAGAAAAAACAGATGAGCTCATCACACTGTAGTTTCACACATGCTTCTCCTTGTGTTATTCAGACATTGATGCCTTGACCTGCTGGATAATGCAGTTTAGTATCAGAATGTGACGCATTTTGAACAATGAAGGCCTCAGATCTATGAAGTGCTTGTGAGTTTACTGTAATTGGTTTTCACCAACAATTATTCCATTTAGATGTCATGTTTAAAATGTACAGGTTTACTGCATCGCCATTTTTATTCAGTTTTATTTGGGTCAATTGTTTAGTATTGCTAGTTGTATGTATCGTATTTATTTTTGGATCGCCCTGTTTTTAAAACCATGAGACAACCTCTTTTTTAACTAAAGAAAACACTGAAAGACCTATATCTAAGTGTTTATCCATCAAATATTTTACATACCAAGCTTATTTCCATAAACATATAAATTGGGAATATTTTCAGATTTTTTTGTAATAATCATCTTAACTTGGCAAGTTGGCATGATACAATATTGTATGTTTTATATTTTACTTGAGTTTATTTAAACTTATTGCTGAAATGGCAATAAACAAAAGTGTGTGTGTGTGTGTGTGTGTGTGTGTGTGTGTGTGTGTGTGTGTGTGTGTGTGTGTGTGTAACTTGGTTAATGAACACTTGGAAAGTAAACGTGTAATTAATATCTATAAATATTGTCTTTATTTTTTGTGCACTTAAGCACATGAAAAGATGGATGGAGTGTGTTTATTTTCAAGATTTTTCCAAAGATGGCTGTGAGAATTTCTGGTCTGCTCCGGGGCCGGCATGAGACCTCTCCCTTTAAGGGAATGTCTGCTGATGCCTTTTTCCATTGGGGGGTCTGAAAATTGGAAAGGAGCAAACTTTGTTGGACAGACCCCGCTCCCCTCAACAGCTGTAAGATATTAGGCCTTATTTTCTCTCCCATTGAGAGTCAGGAGAAGTGGGCCTGCTGCCTTGCTATGATCAGCCCGTAAAGAGCAACAGGGATCCATTAAACGAGTGATCGGGGAAGAAGAGCAGCCCTGCTCACAAACAAGTGGAGAAAGTGCATACGTGTATGGAATCTTGACATATATAATTCCATACCATCAATTTAAACGGAAGGTAGTTATTTACATCTTTTTGGGGGGGAAGTATGCATTCTTTATCCAAAAGTCTTCATTCTACATTGATAATTTAGTTTTTCTTAATATTTGGTTACTTTCAAGATTAATTTATATCATTAACCTTAGATGTTTGTCCATAAGAAGGTTCAGTTTAAATTCTAACCTTATGTGAAAAAGGACCGTTAAAACTTTCCCATAACGGCGTTATCTGTCATGATCATTTCTAAACGGAAATGTTTGAGTGAACTGCACTCATTTCCACTTTCCTATCTTAAAGTTCTTTTCAAAGATTTTTAAATCTTTACTGTTAACTTCAAATGCTTAAAATTGCATTTAGATGAAATTATTTAAATATATATATATTTTTTTTTATTCGCATTAAGAATTGGCATATCATTTTGAGGTATTTTTCAATTTTGTAGTAAAACGTTGCACTGTTATAAACTTAATAGTTGTGTTTTAATCATTGTAGTGCATTTGCAGGTTTATGTCACTTTAAAATGATTAATTTAATAAATAACACTAGCATGGGTTTGTGATTTATTATAGAAAAGTTGCATTTTAAAATTGTTGTTTTTATCAGTTATTGCAATGAGACATTTTTGAACGTGATCTTCACTTGCTAACTTTTTTGTTTCAGTTTAATCATACTAACATATTTGTAATTGAGATTTTCAACAAAACAATCTCATTCAGTATGATATAAATGTTAAACAATTTATTCTTATATTGTTGATCTGTAGGTAGGTCAATGAAAGAATCTAATCTTCTTTGATTCTGCGTTTTTCATCAGTGTTGTAAAATAACATCTGACAGCAAGAACGAACGTCGTCTTTGTAATCGTGTCCGGCCCGATGGAAAGGTCTGATCTCGCTTCCCAGAGCTTTTCCCTTTTCTGCAGATGATCACCTCTGGGATTGTTATCACAAATCTGACTTCAGCAGATCTAGGACTTTTGCTACCTTTTAAGGTGATGTTTATCAGACTAGTGTAGAGTGAGACACCTCGCCAGACGTCGACAGGCTCTAATAGCTCATGGATGAACTTCAAGCACAGATGATGGCGGGCTGGGCCTGCTCAGTTTTGATTGTTTCATACACGCAAAGCATGTGTGTGTCAGATTGCAAACACTTTGGAATTCCAGTGATGGTGAAATGTATGTTAGATTTGCCAAAATTCTTTTTGTATGATCTTGATCTAGTTTTTTTTTGGAGAATTCTTATCTGTTCTTACTCCAGATCTGATTCATGTGATTGTGCTCTGTATCTAATTCATTCAGTAAAGTTGCACACAGTTAAGGGACACACACAAGTGGGCAGTGGGCAGTGTTTCTCAAGGGCACTCCGTTGTGCGACCCACAGGACCGGGATTTGACCCTGCAACAATGGGTGGCCTGAAAATTTAAATTCCAAGAAATGTCTGATTATGGGAAACCGATATGTTGATGATGATGTCATGTGGGGATTTCAAGAGGAGCAGAGATCCTTTTGTGATTTAAATTTTAGTCGTCTCTATCATATTTTTTTTAAATAACATGCAATATAAATAATATTATGCCTTCAAGCTGTGGAGAAGTACCAAATTGTCACTTGTTTATTATATATAATTTATGTGCTTTTGAATATATACAAACATTGTAAATGTGTATTGAATCATCATTTTTTTTGTCATTCATAGTTATCTGTAGACAATCACTACTTATACACTTTCGTTTTTAGCACTTTGGCCTCCATTATCATCAGTTTGATGTCAAGTGTTTGTTTTGTGTCTTTACACAGACAGGGGTAGATGTATTTCCTGGAGCAACCTCAGTATGAAGAAAGCAGGCAGGCCAGTGGGGAATAAGGCAGCAAATGGAGGAGGAAAAGCTGATGCAGTGACGGCAGGAACGTCTGCTGGCAAACCCTCAGTTAAAAGCCCCACCACGACTTCTTCACTTTCAAAGGTAATCTCATTTTCTCTCATACCAGTTGCTCAAGCTTGATGGATTTTCAACCCATGTATGAGATATTATGTTGATGTAAGTGGTACTTTTTGTGAGTCAGTTTCTGATGGTTCAACAGGTCAAAAGTAATGAGGATCTTCTAGCAGCAATGGCCGGGAGCAGTGCAGGGACTAACAGTAGCGTTGCCAAGGGCAAGAAATCCACCTCTTCTCACTCAACATCCTGTGGAACAAACACAAATAATCCAGATAGCAAAACCAAGACAACCTCTGGTAATTTAACATTCAGTTTAGTTTAACCAAGATGTAAATAATTGCTTAATTGCTGTTTGTGAATTCTCCTGTTATGTATTCAGGCCCATCTGGCAAAAGAACGTCATCCACGACTGCCAAAGATTCAAACTCCTCACGAGATCGTTTAAGAAATTCCAGAAACTCCAGCAACAAGAAGCAGTCCTCCACTGGTGGCTCTGATAGATCCCAGCCAAGACATTCCCGCGGACAGGCTCAAACATCAGACTCGGAGAGCCGGATGAGCAAATCAAAGTCTGACGGACAGCTCAGTGATAAAGTGGCCCTGGAGGCCAAAGTGAACGATCTTGTAGGTTTGGCAAAGAGCAAAGATGTGGAAATCCTGCAACTACGGGGAGAGTTAAGGGACATGAGGGTTCAGCTCGGCCTGCCTCAGGTTAGAAAATGCTGTATTTTAAACTCATCATCTTGAAATTTTTGTTATATACAGTAAATAACATGTTCTTTTTAAACAAGTTTTATTTTCAAGTTTTCATTTAGCATTCTGAATGTATGTAAGAAATATGTGGGCAAAAATGTAAACATGCGAATAGACAAGGTGAACAAACTCACATTCTTTACAAAATTCTGGCTCACAATGTATTATTGATTTATTCATTAATTTGTTTTGTGAAAAAAAAAAAAACTTTGCATTACATTTTTTTTAAAGGATGCTCTTCCAAACAGAACTTAATATGAAAATATGTCTTTCAACTTTACTCTAGGAGGAAGAGGAAGATGAGAAGCCTCCAGAGAGAGAGGTGTCCTCTGTCATCACCGCTGCCGATGTGGAGTCCACCTTGCTCCTCCTGCAGGAGCAGAACCAAGCTATACGTGGAGAGCTCAACCTACTAAAGAATGAGAATCGAATGTTGAAGGACCGACTCAATGCTCTGGGCTTTTCTCTGGAGCAGAGATTAGATGGGGCCGACAAGACATTTGGCTTTCCCTCCACTAGTCTAGAGTTGCCGTCCGCGGCAGCTGGTGGAGTTCCTGGTGACACGGTGGCTTCTTCAGTGGAAGGGTCGGCACCAGGATCCATGGAGGACCTTCTAAATAGTGGTCAGCGCAGTGGCTCAACCGATAACCTGGACAGTGAGTCCAGTGAAGTCTACCAAGCGGTCACCTCCAGTGATGATGCTCTAGATGCTCCCTCAGGCTGTGGCTCCTTATCTTCATCTGAATCTGAAGGTGGCGCTCCAGCGTGTCGCAGCTCTTCTCGTAAGGGCAGCAGTGGCAACACCAGCGAGGTGTCGGTGGCCTGCCTGACAGAACGCATACACCAGATGGAGGAGAACCAGCACAGCACTGCGGAGGAGCTCCAAGCCACTCTTCAGGAACTGGCCGACCTGCAGCAGATAACGCAGGAGCTGAACGGCGAAAACGAACGGCTGGGAGAGGAAAAAGTTCTTCTGATGGACTCGCTCTGCCAGCAAAGTGACAAACTGGAGCATTGTGGTCGGCAAATGGAGTACTTCTGTTCTCTTCTAGATGAGCATGGCGTGGTCTACTCGGTGGATGAAGACGTCAAGAGTGGACGATACATGGAGCTGGAGCAGCGCTACGTCGAGCTGGCAGAAAACGCTCGCTTTGAGCGTGAGCAACTCTTGGGCGTACAGCAGCATCTGAGCAACACGTTAAAGATGGCGGAGCAGGATAACGCCGAGGCCCAGGGCGTGATCTCGGCCCTAAAGGAGCGCAATCATCACATGGAGCGTCTTTTAGATGTGGAAAGGGAGGAGCGGTCCAGCATGGCTGCAGTACTGGAGGACTGTAAAGCTGCCGTCAGCAGTGACCAGGCCGAGCTCAGCCGCTGTCGCTCTTTACTTGAGCAAGAGCGGCAGAAAGTTGCCGAGCTTTACTCCATTCACAACGCAGGGGATAAGAGTGACATCCACCAGCTACTGGAGGGCGTCCGGCTGGACAAGGAGGAAGCTGAGGCCAATGCGGCCAAACTACAGGATGACTTGGCTCATGCCCGTTCTGAAGTGGCATGTCTTCAGGACACCCTCAGTAAGGTGAGGACTTGGGTTGGCTACTGGGATTAATAGTCATTTATCTAGTCACGTATGTTTTTTTTTTTTTTTTTTTTTTTTTAGTTTGAATTCCATTCCATTTTTTTTTTTTCCATTTGTTTCATCATTAGAATTGTGGTTACAGTTCAAATTCACATTTTTTCCTACTTTTTTATTTACGTTTTATCATCACACACATACATGCATGGAATGACATGACATGTTTTTTTTTTTCCATCATCCAGTATTTAAACATGGGTGGAGGAAGGATTGAAAGGGGGGGGGGGGTGTAATGAATGCAATTAAAAGGTAAATGAAATAAATGAGTAGCAATACAAATCGATTGCAAAAAGTTTTTTTTTGTTTTTGTTTTTTTACAGTACCTAAACTTGCATTTCAACTTTTGAAATTGTATACATTTTCTCGTATTCAACTTTTTATGGGTTTTTTTTCCACCCCTCAACTTTGAATGTGATTCCTAGTTCAGCTTTTCATTCGTCCTTTTTTTTTTTTCAAGCAATTTTGCCATCTTTTCAGACTTTCACCTTCAATCAGATCTAGAGCCTATAGATTTAACTCTTTATCCATTCAATTCAGCCTCATCATTGCTATTATACTTTTTAGTTTATTACAGTTTAAGTTTGAATTTTCAACATCTCCATTTCTTTCTTGAGTGTCATAGAGCCACTTTTTCAACTTTACCAGCTTGAATTTTGCCATTTTATTGTTTCTTCTCGTGAACTTCATCGTTTTTAAATGTATTATGCTTCAAAACAGGATTTTTTTTTATTCACAAAACACGTTTGCCGTTGCTGTATGCCATACAGTTTTAGACAAGCGTGACCAGCTGTCCTGCCTAGTTTTGTAAATTTCAGAATAAGCAACATTTTTTTATTTTTACTACTTTTTTTTTTATTAACATTACTTTTTTGTTTGTTTGTTTGTTTGTTTGTTTGTTTTAGCTTGATGCAGAATACAGAGACTTCCAGAACGAGGTGCAGAAAGAATTGGCTGACCAAAAGAGAGCTCTAGAGAAGCAGCGGGGTGAACTGAAAGAGAAGGAGACTGAGATCAGTGATATGAAGGAGAGCATCTTTGAGCTGGAGGATGAAGTGGAGCAGCACAGAGCCATTAAACTTCATGATAACCTCATCATTACTGACCTCGAGAGTGAGTTTTTGCTTTTAAACAAAGACGTGTCATATACAATGAAGAAAATGTTTATTCTCGCCATTTTAGTGTTTTCATTTCATTGGAAAAAACATTTCCAATTTTTGAAATAATAACATTTTCGAGTAATAACACAATGACAAATTTTGTCCACATGGTGGCGCCAGACACTCTAATTTTAGTTTCTGCCTCGGGACAATTTGCCTGATACTGAATGCTTTTTTTTTTATATACAGTATTCTGTTGGGAAACTAGAGCTTAAATAGTATGATTTAAAGTTGGCGGTCTATGTTCACTCACTTTACTAACTTTCTCTTTCAGATTCAATGAAAAAACTGCAGGATCAGAAGCATGACATGGAGAGAGAAATAAAAATACTGCACCGCAAACTCAGAGTAAGTGAGGCCGGGACAGAAGTTAACATGGTCATCCGGGGACAAGCCGTACAATGGATGGGTCTTCAGATTAGTCTTTGTGTCTTTTTTACAGAAGAGCTTGTCTACACTAATGCTCAGTAATGCGTGTAATTCTGACCCATTTGTGCCCAGTCATTATTTATCTGTTGTCTTCATTTTAATGAGTGACTCTAATAAAGTGTATTTTTAGTGTCTCTGACTTTGGGAAAAAAAAAAGAAAAAAGCTTCAAGTGATGAGAAGTGTTTACTTGCAAAGTATTGTTTAAAATTACGCAATTGTGTAAGTCTGTTTATTCTAACTAGATCTGTTCTGGTGTTTTGCTCTGTTCAGGAAGAGTCTGCAGAATGGCGACAATTCCAAGCAGATCTACAAACTGCGGTGGTCATCGCCAATGACATCAAGTCAGAAGCTCAAGAGGAAATCGGAGATCTGCGGCGACGCCTGCAAGAAACCCAGGAGAAGAACGAGAAGTTGAGCAAAGAAATTGATGAAGTCAAAAACCGAAAGTATGTTTCGAAATTTGTCGTTACTGCATGTGAATTTTGTTTTTCTGACCACGTTTTCGAAAAAACTATTTTTTCGATTGTTTTTGCGTTATCGAGCAACGTATGTTTTATCATCACCTGAGATGATGATCTTGCGTATTTATCACCATGCGTGATAATGTTTAATCTCTATATTTGTAAAGTATGAATTCTGTAAAGCAACACCCAGTCAGGAATAGGGTTAATGAATAGTGTGTCATTTTAAACTACATCTCAATTCAGTAAAAATGAGAAGTTAACCAGAACTTTACTGCTATGTTTGAAACATTTTGATTAAAGATTTTGTAGGTGAATGTATAACGATCTCAAAACCACTGTATTTCACTATACTAATTTGATCTTTAAAAAGCGTTAGTTAATAAATGAACTAGGGCCATTTTAAGGTCTTGTCTCTTGGATGTCATTTCAGTTTCGGATCTGATTACTTAAAATAATTGTTTATCTTCTGACATTTACAAACTTCATTATGTGAATCACGTCACACATTTCTTTCCAGTTATCAAATCAGGACCGAACTAGTGAGATTCTGATCTATTGTATTTTTTTGCTGAAAAAAGCACAGGGTTCTGTATCCCCTTAAAAACCACATCAAACCACTTGTTCGCGCAAAAAACAATTATCAAATCTAATTTACTGAACCATTTACACCCCGGTCACATTTTGACTTCCTAGGATTATTCGGATTAAGAGTTATGAAACTGAACTGTGGTCAAGCGGCCAAAAGCTCTTTTTTTTTTCATCGTGTGTAATCGTACTTAAATGAAATGTCATAGGAGTTACTTTATTATATGAATTACTTAATTATTTACTAAAATAACATCGTGCACACATCAAGGTGTCACTGTGTTGTTTCAGGCAGGAAGAGGAGCGTGGCCGTGTGTATAACTACATGAATGCAGTGGAGCGCGACCTGGCTGCGCTCCGGCAGGGCATGGGACTGAGTCGACGTCCATCAACATCATCTGAACCGTCGCCCACCGTCAAAACCCTCATCAAAAGCTTTGACAGTGCATCACAGGGTACGGCATGGTACATCAGCGCTTCCCTATCATTCTGGGACATTATAATGTCACGTAATCTCTGCTTTGGACACAGGGCCTGGAGCCAGCGCTACTTCTGTCGCCTCGCCAACGGCTGTAAACACAACCACCACCACCACCACCACCACCACCACGTTACCCCGCACTCCTCTCAGCCCCAGCCCCATGAAGACTCCGCCCGCTGCCGCCGTCACGCCCATACAGGTGATTACTAACGCACCGCACTGCCTTTTATTTCTTTAGCCTGTGTCGATGGCTGGATATCAAGCGCTGCAGGAAGCCGCTATTCAATATGGAGGTCAAACCGTAGCATTCTGACTCTCTTCCTGCTCGCTGAACTTAGGAAGCCTTCAAGATAGCACCACTTCCTTTTTCCCTGGTGACAGTTCTCACAGTAGCTGCTTATTCGTGGGAATTATCTTTTTTTTTCCCACCATTCCGTTTGTCTTTCCTGTAGGATGTAATGTCTATTTAATTATTTATCATACATTTTAGATATCTAGATTGTTACATGAGATTAATTTATGGGGTAAATCCATAATAGCTTTGTCCAGTTTTACTTAAAAAAAATTTTTTGCCTTCATTTTTTACTTTAGGGGTTGTTTTTTTTTTTTTTATTATTCATTTATTTGCACTTGGAGATTGAAGTTGCTTAACAGGTTGCAGTACAGTAGCGGGGACGCTGAAGAGATACTGAAGATGAACTTTTTAGAGCAGCAACAACCAATAGTGGTCGATCAATATAGGACAATGTCAAAGTAATAAAAAATACGTTGTTTGATATTCAGATATCAGGATATTGTCTGTTTTAAAAAATATTTTTGGTTTTGAATTGTTAAATTGTTAACAGCAAAAATCACATTGCCATTAATATAGCCATTGATGGTGTAAAAAAAGTAAACCAACTAAAAATCAGATGTCAGGCTATATACATAAGTTGTTTAGTATGTCTAATGTTAAAAGAGGTGAAGAAAATACAGTTGCAGAATTAAATATTTTTTATCTTTTTATATTTTTTGATTCAGCCTTCTGGAAGAAACGAGTATCTGTAAATAGAGCTGTGAACTCAAAACCTGTTAAACAGGCTTTTTTATACGTTTGTATTGCCTAAAATTACCCGTAGTCTGGCTTTATCTAGACTGGTGGATGTAAAGTTTTCTGACCGTTTTGTTTGTGACCATAATTACAGAGACACCCAGTCACTGGCACAGATAAACGGCCCAGCTACACCGACATCAGCATGCCAGGTACTTCACGCCTCATCATTCCATCTCCGTATGTATTATTTGATGCTGTGTAGGTATATAAGATAATATATTTAAGATAAGATCATCTTTTTTTCATCTTCTGCTAATTATGGCAGTGAGTTATTATTTGCCAACATTGGTATGGTCAATAAAATAATGTCATAATATTTGTGTTCTAAAATACATGCATACACATGAAAATTCAGGTTTCCAGGGGGAAAAAACGTGACAATTCTAGGCTGAAAAATAGAAAATTAAAGCATGTAAAATGTCTGTTAGTGTCTTGAATCACTTTGGAAATGGTGTGAAAATAGCAGTGAAAATAGTTTTAATGTGCAGAAACAGAAAGAAAGAAACAGAAGATCTGTTGCTACTATTTTTACAATGTGAAACATGCTTAATTTCTTTTACGTTTAAATAGATTTAAAGCTGTGCTTTCTGTGTTTAAAATGATTTATCAGTAACACATGCAGTTTGTCAGCCAAAAAAATAAAATAAAAACATTTTAATAGCTTCCCATAAGTCTCTTGGTTACACGTCTCTTTGTAATGTACATCAGCCTAGCATGCTTGGTTTATTAACCACAATAGATGGTTGTTGGACCTGTGTTCTGGTAGTAGATAAGCATTTACAGTAATCCATCCTTCCTCTGCATCACCATCCAGTGAGGAAAAAGTGAACGTTTATTCCACACTGACCTGATTCCTGTTCATCTAATGACTAACTACTACATATTTTACAACATGAATCATACCACATGCAGTTTTTATGCAAAACCACAGGGTTCCGGAAATTCTGAGCCATTGGAAACCATTTTGAACTTGAAATGACCTGCATGTGCGAAATTAATGACGCGTTGACACTTTCCTCCCGTCACATTTTCACCTTCCTTCTCAGTTTTACGCGGATCAGGGAATGTTTCTGTGAAAGCACCACAAGTCATGTAGAACTTTTTGATTGTTTTTTCCAGCTGTTGAAGCGCTGAACTGCTCGCTGAGAACTCTTCATATTGTGCGGAAACGAATGTGTTTTGATTAGCAGATTGGAATTTAGTGTCAGGGTAAATGTCGACCTGTGTTTAGCTGATCTGGTGCACTGTCAAAATGTTTGTGTAGTGAAAATTCTCTTCCGATGTTACTTTGTATTTGATTAATTACAATTAATAACCCACATTGTCCATTAATCAGGGGAGCTGTGTATTTGATAGTCATTAATTTTTCTCTCTTTGCTTTTTTTTTTTTATCTGAATTGTCTTGTTTTTCTCCTTGTCTAGAAGGATGATTCGAGACACTGGAGTCTTTCTTATGAATATAATATTTGTATTTATTTATTCAAACATGTGTACATAACGAATTATAACAAATATAACATAACAAATCTTGTTAATTTCCATAATACATTTTTGAAATGGAGTAGAAAGAAGTGCAACATATATACCCTGTTTACACAAATATAAGCACCCACTTTTTTTTTTCAATTTTAGAAGCGGTATACGTTAACAATAACTAACATTACTCTATATGTAGCTTAAATCAATTGTTCTTTTTCGCCCTGCAGCTGATCATTTGCTCCGAGCGGCCAATGGCAGTCGACCTGCTTCAGCTCTCCAAAGAGTCTCAAACATGGACCAGACAAAGAACATCACAGGTGAAGCTCAGACGCATTCCACTTCTATCTGATACAGACACCACATGTAGAGCTCACACTGCCGAGGCAGCACAGCCATAGGACGTCTTTTACTTATCAGATTCACTTCTTTATTAGCAGATAGTTGCTTCAGGATTGACTTGATCAGATATGTTTGTTTTTTATGTCGATACACTTTTATGTTGTGTGTGTATATTGTCCTTGTGGTTAACTTGTGAAGTAAAAAATAAATGTACAAATTCTTTTTTAGAATTCTATAGATTTAAACGCAGTGCTCAGATGCTGCACTTCATTTTCTGAAATTCCAGCAACAATTTTTCTTTTCTCCACATTCTTTGTCATTTCTGTTAGAGTCCACATTTCCTTCCATACTACGTTAACAAATATTAAAAATAACTTGTTCAATTCAGAGACTGATCCATTCATTTTGTGTTGACTGTGCAGAGTAACACTGTACTGATCAGTTTGTTTCGTTCCTGCAAGAGTCGGAAACTGTTGTTCTGATGAAACTGAGCGGTGGAAATAACGGAACACTATTAAGCTTATGTAATTGGATTCATTTCATGAGTTAAGGATTTTAATAAATAGATTTTTTTTAAGGTTAGGATATTTTTTTTCTAAATTGTGTAATCTAGAAGATAATCAAACTCTCTCTGCACTTTTAAGTGTCTCGTCGAAGCAGTGAAGAGGCGAAGAGAGATATCAGTGCTCCAGATGGAGGCTCAACATCCTCTCTGATGGCCATGAGCTCTGCAGCATCACCTCTCTCACTCTCCTCGTCCTCGTCCCCCACGGCCTCCGTCAACCCCACCGCACGCAGCAGACTCCGGTTAGTAGCTTTTTTTCTACTTTATTTCCTTTCTGATCAATGAACAATATGTAATTTGAGTGTTCTTTTTAGAGAGGAGCGGAAAGACCCTCTTTCAGCTTTGGCCCGTGAATATGGCGGTTCTAAAAGAAACGCTCTGCTGAGATGGTGTCAGAAGAAAACCGAAGGATATCAGGTTGGTATTTACTGTACCGAAGAGAAAATAACTTCTGTAATTTCAGTAAACTGGAACTTCTCTACACTAGAAGCATTACGTAAACTCGTAAAGTTTTTATGTTGTTATTTGTTAAGCAAGCTCGACTGATAAAAGCCCCAAGAAAACCATATAATGTAAATGAGAATTTATAACATCACGCAAACATTAAGGCTCTTCTGTTAGAAATGTCAAACCACCGAGTCGGAAATGCTTGAGATAGATCTGACACGTGTTGATCAGCTCTGTAGGCCTCAGTGGCACTAAGTGAACAGGAAACTGGCAGTTTCTTGGGTTTCTACACAACAGGAAGTGTTTGAGGTTTGCTGCCTGGTCACGTGTTTTATTAAACATGCTGTTTTGAAATCGCAGAATTTCACACTTTTATTGTGAACGTATCTTTTTTTTTTTTTTCACTTTTAATGTTTTTAGCGGTTAAGACTGCCGTGAGTTGACCAAGTGAAGGCACATAATGGTCCACTTCTGCATGTTCCTTCATGTCTGTTTCTTCTGCAGAACATCGACATCACCAACTTCAGCAGTAGCTGGAATGATGGTCTTGCGTTCTGCGCCGTTCTCCACACATACCTTCCTGCTCACATTCCCTACCAGGAGCTCAACAGTCAGGACAAGGCAAGTGTCAGAACAAGCTTTGGCATAGATTTTAAACCGTTTTTTTTTTTTGCCTTTTTTTAAACCAATGATCTCATGCATATGGTTTAAAAAGAAATGCAGTTTTTCTCAATATGTCCCATACTCACAGTAAAATTGACGATAAATTGGCCTTGACTTTAATTCTCAGTCAACGTGAAATAAAGAAGTGAACAAGCCTAAATTCAAACGAAGAAACTAACTTTTGCATTGCTTCTCAATTTCCATCGGTATTGATGGTGTTTGTTTGCATATATGATGGTAATAGCCTGGACCTTTTCTCATAGCCCAATGCCCGCCATGGCTAATAAGTTGTAAAAATGATAATAAAAGCCACAGAAAAACCGTATAATGTAAATGACATTTTAATGTCACGTAACATCACATCAAATTGCTTTGTTTTTGCTGTTCAAATGCTTGTTTCGATTTATTTGTTTTGTTTGTGCATTAAATGTGTTAAAATGAGACTCTCAATTGCTAAAATGACTTATGTCGAATTTCTATTTAACACCAATTATTTTTTTATTTCCATTCTGCCACAGCAGGGTTTTATGCTTATTCTTTTGTTTCACTTTTATGTTCTCGATCCACTTCATCATAACCGACCATAATCCCTCCCCACAAAGTCCAGACTATATGGGAATTTTTTTTTAACTGAGATTATTCAATTCTAATCGGATTCTTGATTTATAAATGTTTAAAGGTTGTGTTTATGCATTTTGTATTATTTTTTTATATTGTTTATATTTTATTTTTTCCAGCGTGTACATTTTTACATTTTCATATTTGATCGATCATTTGTTTGCACCACACAGAGTAGCATTTCCAATTGCAATGTGAACCAACAATACAATTAAAAGAAAGGCATTATATTCTATTCTATTCTTTTCCAAAAAAATAGAAATGTTTTTTTAATCTTGGATCTCTAATCTCTGCTTTCAGAGACGAAACTTCACTCTGGCTTTCCAGGCAGCAGAGAGTGTGGGGATCAAATCCACTCTGGTAAATCTACTAGATTCCAAAAAAATGTTTTATTATTTGCAGTCAAGTGGGGAAAGTAACATAGTAAGATTACTCAATCCTATTCAAATTCTTGATTCAGAGATGTATAAATCGTAAAGGTTAGATATTTCTGTCATCTCCTCCCATCCTGTCAGCTGAGAGCAGGTGAAAAGCTGGAAGCACTTTGTTATCAGCTTGCGCTGTTTATTTATAGCTGCGTATGGACCGCTTCCCTTTTTTTTCAGGCACTTAAACAATATGTTACACGTACACAATATTGTAAGAGCTTGAGGTACTTGGTGAGAAAATGTTAAGTGGGTCTTTTTATCATGTCGCTTTGGAACATCCAAATTGAATCAGTGAAATGAAGTTCTTCATTGGAGACGTAGCTATAGAATATAGAATTTCTCTAGAATATAGACATTTAATTAAAACAAATTAGATTTAAAAATGTGAAACTGTATCTAGGTGTCATTTTAATGGATTGTTTATCGTTTGTGTAACAAATTGAATTTATTATTTATTTATTTTTTTCAGACCATAAATTGTAGCAGATTATAAAGCACATAGTCAAGGTTTTTATTTCATTAATGGATTTTAAGTGTGCCTTATAATCCAGAAAATACAGTAATTTGTAGCTTTCTTGAATTTTAGAAGATGAGCAAAGATGCTGTCATATCATTTCTTGGCAATGAACTTCCGTGTGTTTCTCTGTCTGATTCTTAGGACATCAACGACATGGTTCATACTGAAAGACCAGACTGGCAAAGCGTAATGACATATGTCACGGCCATCTACAAGTACTTTGAGACCTGATGGCGATCTTACCTTACACTAAGCACACTGAATATCTTTTCACCGAACCATCTAGGCCTCATTCCGGCACAAATTCACTGCATGAGGTTCCACACGGATTTTAGCGATACTTCCAGAAAGGTCTGGCTGGATCGGTTTGCCTTGACCACACCACAGTGCGCTTCTACTCGGTCTTCAGTCTGCACACTAATCCCGTATTTACTGAACTGCTAAGTGGAACAAGTCTTTGAGTTTTTGAGTTTTTGAGAAGGACGAGACCCTGATTTAGCCCTGGTGAAGTTCTACTTCCACAAACTGAACTGGCTCGATGGATTGGATTCCTCACCAAAACACTTTGCAGGAGAACCACGTCACGGAGAAGAACGGGACATGTTTGTGTCACTAAGCACATAGAGGGTTGTTGGAGAACACGTTTGCACCTACAAATATGTCTGTAATGCGTCTTTGCTTGAAATCCGTTTCCAGCAATAAGCTTCATTTAGCCGGCGGTCGAGCCATTTTCACGTGATATTCACGCTGCTTGCCTTTCACCGGTGAGATCCGCAGCACATGTGCATGTACTGTCCAGTGTGTTCCTTCCTTAAACCACTGCCTGGAAATCGACACCAAATATGCTGGTTTTTGTGTCCATGTGATCACTAAGCTAACTTAATCTAGTAGTATGTTTTTCCCCTTAGGATCAGGATTAATATTTATGCAATAATCCAGCGCTATAGCACATTTAGTTATCATCCACGAGGCACAAGAATATTCTAGTCTTGGTTCATTCAAATGCACTACATACAGTTTCAAGTGAAGCCGCATTTCATCACTATTCGAATTGCAGAAGTAGTCTAGTTCGGATTTTATGCTATAAGAGTTGTTTTCATTTCATAATACATGTGCCATGTTTCTGCAATTCCACTTCACGTTTACACGGTTCTTTGGTTGTCAAGCGATACAAATAGGGTTGCTATGTTCAAACGACAAGAGTGATATTTTGGTGTCTAAACTTCGTTTTTGTCTTGTCAGTGTCTTATAGATTTCTAGTTTGGATTCACTGGAGTTGACTGACTTTTGTTTCACGCTGGGTAGCATCTGACCAGGTGTTTGTCTTTCACCCACCATCATTCAGACTGAATCCGACTGATCGACAGTAGCGTGTCATTTAAAGTGCTTTGTTCACGCTGATTGTGCAATTATGAATGTAAACCAGCCGAGGAGCCCTTCAGGTCTGTGGCCTTTAAGATTGTCCTCATCATTTCTCTGCAGAAAACACTCAGAGGAGTTGCCAGAACTCCGTTTGCTGCCATTTGTGTGTTTCTTTTTATTTTAAGAGCATTAATAGAAAGCTACATGTTTTTTAAATGAATAAATGTGAAGAGCAATCCATACTCTGTGCCTTCCAAATAAATTTGCCACTGGTTGTTCATTTGTGTACAGATTATTTAAAATGGCTGAATTTTGTATATTTAAAATCATGCATATAATTATATAATTGCACATAAAAAGTGCAATTATTTAGTTCAATCGCAATTTCACATGTTTTAAAATAAGAAATTGCGTTTGAACTAAATATTGCACTTTTTATGTGCAATATTAACGGTTAGAACTGATAGAATTTGAACTTTTATCATTATTGTTATTATTTAAATGAACCAGATGTACAGATACATTTTCCAATTCTGTACGGTCCTTGTGTGACGAGATTATCATTTTTCAGACATCACCCATGTCTATCAGCGAGGAAAATGTGTTTTATCCAGACAGAAGCCCGTTCATAACCGCGTGACCCTCTCCACAGCACTACTTTATAAGATCCATCCCACCCGCGGAAAAGTTTATGCCGAATGTGTCGAGATTTTCCTCAGGAGCGATCTTGACAGACAGATAATCTCCCGCGTTATCGCCTCCACCTCGGGACGCAACTCGCTCATTTGCATTTCCTTTCAGTTTAGTCGGAGAACTCCGCGCGGTCGTTTCACTGATACTTGTCGGCAGGAAGACGCCTCATCCGCGTGCGCTGGTCAGGCGGGCCGTGTCCTAGAGTCCGTCATCTTGTCAGCGGTCACTCCCGCCCGCGGCACCGCCACTGAGTCTCTGACCGCCGCGCTCTCTGCACGTATCTGACAGTAAGTCTGGAGTCCTTCACTTTTCTCGTTTATTTCACCACAAGTGATATTCGCGTTAGGCGTGTCGTTAAAATTGCGATTTGAACCTGCTCGATGTCAGTTCGGTCGATTGTTTAATCCAGATGTTCCTCCTGTTTTCCGCTTTTAAAACTTCGACATTTCTTAATTCATCTGAATGAATTAAAACGCCAACAATAATGGTTATTGTTTCCTTTTAGGCGAAACATGGCGTTTAATAATCTCTTCAAATACCGAATGTTTGATGATAATCTGCTAATCCCGAACTACAAACACTTCTTTGTTGGTTCTGTTTTCGCGTAAATTATCGGTTTGAATGCTCCTTGGTGTCATTTTATGAGAAGCTAGATCTCTGTAAAAACCATCACTCTTCCCAAAGAACATGTGTTTTATTCTGAACATGTGCTGGTTTCATCGTCTTCTGAAGTTCTTCAGTTCTTGCTTCTTGTTAGTGGTTATTTGCAGTGAATGGTATTTTAGAGCAGGACATTTAGATGTTCTTCTCTGTTCCTGAGCCACACTGTGGTGTGATATCTTAAACAATGACTGAACGCACCTTCCAATAATCTGCTTTCAGTGTGTTTAAATGTCCTGAGACTTCTTCCTTTTGCCATCCCCTCATTCTCACCGTTCCTCGTCAACAGAGTTGGGGCAGGTAGGCAGGTTCTTCATGTTTTCTCTCCAGCTTTCACGAGTTTCTTCTCCTCAGCCTCAGTTCTTGTCTTTGGTGATCTATTCACATTCTTTTCATTTCTTTTTTCCCAGGTTGAATCTTGCTTTAAGAAATTTGCCTGTGGCGTCTTAGCGGAGCACAGGATGTCTCATATCACTTGTCTATTGTAGTGCTAATGTTCTTTTGTTAAAGATCTAGAATGATTTTTAGAGATTGATCGTAACCCTCAAGTTAAAGCTGTCCTAATTATCTGGCCATTAATTAAAATGGTAAAATAAATAATTCAGATGGGACGTGTGTGACGTAAAAAAAAAAAGTGAAGACATGTAAATTTTTTTTGGCAACAAGTAGCAAAATCAAATAGACTTTTACTATCAATTTAACTTATCGTCTATTGTCTAGTAAAGATATTTTTACACACACACACACACACACACACACACAGGCTTTAACAGCTGTTTTCTCATGTCTTGTAAAGGTGAGTAACCTCGGTTTGTGTTGCTCCAGCAGTGTGGGAAAGCTGAGGAAAAACGGATTGGCCTTTCAGGATGAATCAAACACACAAACACAGAACGTTCTTCTTTAATTTCAAGCACTACATATAACACTACTACTACTACTTCTCTATAACACTACATTTCATATTTAAAAAAAGCCTTACTGAAAAGGTTACAAAAGCCCACGTCACTACCTTTATTGAGCCGATATGTTCTACTTTTATTACCTGTTTTGTCCGTTAGGTTTTTTTTTCTCCGCAGTTGATGACATAATGCACTTTTTTATTTCCCAAGGGAACAATAAATGAAGATGGGAAGTCAAGGCAAACATCACGCGTGGACCGTAAGACCACAACACGGCATGGGATCATGACGGATTTAACCCTGTTTTTCTGATTACCAAATTAATCTCTTTTATAAATAAACGCTCAAAATTTCTCTCAATTTCAAAGTCTAATCTCGTTGGATTATATTCGCCTCCGCCAATTGCAAGCTCCCAGTCTGTACCTGAGACTGAGCTGGAGTCTCCAGCGAGGCGGCGGTTGTCTCCAATTGCAGCTATGGACATTGAGGCAAGGAATCATCGCTTCTCCTCAGCAACCTCACCATGCTGAGCAATGTCTTAGACGTGGTGTACATGATCCTGGAGATGCTGATTGCCCTGCTCTCCATCCTGGGCAACGTTCTGGTCTGCTGGGCAGTAGGCCTCAACAGCAACCTCCAGACCATCACCAACTTTTTTGTGGTTTCTCTGGCTGTGGCGGACATCGCGGTGGGTGTGCTGGCGATCCCCTTCTCCATCGTCATCAGCACTGGATTCTGTGCCAACTTCTACGGCTGTCTTTTCATCGCCTGCTTCGTGTTGGTGCTGACCCAGAGCTCCATCTTTAGTCTGTTGGCCATCGCCATCGACCGCTACATTGCCATCAAGATTCCACTAAGGTGAGATGCTCTTCAACTTTGCACGTTTTGCACATTTCATGCAGGTTGTGTGGAATTTCTGCTTGACTAAACCGGTCGTACTTGCTCTAGACGACCTGGAGATTTATGTCGTTTTAAATCGGTCGATAGCCACACGATAGCCACACACTTTGCAATTGCTGACATAAGCGTTTCCATGTGAAGATCACAGTGGTGTAAAGTACTTGAGTAAATGGACTGTTACTTAAGTATTTTTGTGACTTTTATTGATTGAAGTCTTCTTGGTGACTTGTAACTCGTAATGGAGTCTATTATACAGTGAGGTATCCATACTTTTACTCGTGTGTTTTTCAGGTACTCTTTACACCTCTGGAAGATCACACCGACATTGATTGTGGCCTTTTGTTAGTTTGGGCCAGATAGCTTGTATCTTCACTTCCAGACTGCGGCTTTTGGGTGGGGGGTGGGTGGTCTTGTGGTCTTTATCTGAACTTTTGCATCTGGAGAAAAAGACCAGGACAGACCAAAGATTTCAGCTGTTCTCCCACACTGGGCTTAAAAAGACTCTGAAAATAGATTTCCATTCCAAACAGTGACATTTCTAAGCGCATTCTTTCAGCGTAATCGCTCTGTTGGGAGAAATTGCTGAAAATGATGTGAGTGAATCGGCAGGGCGCTGACCGTGACTGTAATTCTGACGTGATAACTCGTATTGTTACGTGTTATTCTTGTGTAAGCATCAGTGGCCTTAGAGAATACTCTGTGCTGGAGGTTTTGTTGTCGGTTGAAGTAAATACTCTCCAACTACTGGATTGCTTTTTAATTGTTTGGCTTAGTTCTGAATTTAAAAACCAGATACTATTTAATTTATTGTATATTACCATTCATTTTTATTAACTGTTACACACCTCATTTCTATTACAGATGTAAGTTGTACAACACAACAAACACGTGTCTACTTTAAAAAAAAAAAAATTTGGTCAAACCTTTACTGTACAATACATTGGTTAGAAATGTTCAGTACATTATACTGTAAATTATATTTATGAGAAATGTTGCTCATTTTTTTACAGTACATTTGTCACAAATATTTTACACTTCATAGTTCATACCGTAAATTACATTTGTTGAAAAGGTTGCACTCTTGTACTGTACACTACATGTATCACTAATGTTTTACACTTTATATTGTAAAAAAACATTTGATAGAAAGTTTTAAATTTTACACATTACTACTGTAAATTACATTAGTTGCAAATGTTGTACTATATTGTACTGTAAATTACAGTTGTTAGAAATGGTTTACACTTAATATTGTACATAAAATTTACCGGTCATTACATATGTTCAAAATGTTTTACTCTTTATACCATGAATTACATTTATTTGTTACAAAGGTTTTACACTTATCACCGTAAATTTATTTTGTTACTAACGTTAAGCTCTTTTAAATTGCACAGTAATATATATATATATATATATATATATATATATATATATATATATATATATATATTTACAAATGTTTTACCATGAACTACATTTGTTAGAAATGTTTTACACTTTAAACCATTCATTACAATGGTTAAGCCCACATTTGTTCACACAATTTGTTTCTATTTACATGATGTAGACTGTCTCTTCTTTAAATCGAATGGAATGAAATCTAATTTTGAAATCCCTTTTTTTTTCCAGATACAACAGCCTCGTCACCGGGCAGCGGGCCAAAGGGATTATAGGAATCTGTTGGGTTCTGTCGGTCATCATTGGACTC
Source organism: Paedocypris micromegethes (assembly GCA_028031935.1). NCBI lineage: Eukaryota > Metazoa > Chordata > Actinopteri > Cypriniformes > Paedocypris > Paedocypris micromegethes. The sequence goes on along the minus strand of CM051498.1, from coordinate 21,047,586 downwards.
ACGCCTATGCTGGGCTGGCACAAAGAGCGCTCGGAAAAGCCCCCCAACAGCACCTGCTCCCCCGGCATGATGGAGTGTTTATTCGAGGAGGTTGTGGTGATGGACTACATGGTTTACTTCAACTTCTTCGCCTGCGTTCTTCTCCCGTTGCTTCTCATGCTGGCCATCTACCTGCGGATCTTCATGGCCGCACGCCACCAGCTCAAGTGCATCGAGTCCAAGGCCGTGCCATGTGAGCTGAAGTCCCGTTCCACTTTACAGAAGGAAGTCCACGCGGCCAAGTCCCTGGCCATCATCGTGGGCTTGTTCGCCGTGTGCTGGCTGCCTCTGCACATCATCAACTGCTTTACTCTGTTTTGTCCAGAGTGTCAACGTCCACCAGCCATCGTCATGTACCTGGCCATCATCCTCTCGCACGCTAACTCCGTCGTCAACCCCTTCATTTACGCCTACCGCATTCGCGAGTTCCGCTACACCTTCCATAAGATCGTGCGCTATCATATTTTGGGTCGAAGAGAACCACTTTCTTGCAATGGAAGCGCGCGCACCTCCGCCCGGACGAGCATCGCAGACTCTCTGAGAATTAAAATCAACGGTTTGGTACGAGATCTTTACGTGGACCAGAGCAGCACCACCAGCAGCTGTGAAAGCGCAGAGCCTGGGAACTTGCAACGACCTGGTAATAACGAACACCTCATTTTAGACAAGCAGCCTATGGAAATCAATCACGGGATTCGGCCTGATCCCACCAAAAGGCTGCAAAAGTCCCATCTGACTGGAAATAATTCTGGAATAGAGGAATACCGGAAACATTCTGTTTTTGATATCACAGATTTGAAGGCCCCGTCCTCTCAGCTTCACTTTAAATCTGCTCCGCATCTACCACAAACTCAGGCCACGGAACTCGTTGAGGTTTCTTGATGAACAGTTCTGAGGAGAACTTTAGCCTTTTCTATTTATTTGTTTTCTTCTCCAATGACATTCAAGCTGTTCAGGCTCATGCTGTATGCACAAACTGACTGCAAATCACCTCGTGGTGAAGGATCTGAGATGAAGTTGTTTTGTGTAGCTATTAAAGTCAAAATTGAATATTAATATTTTTTTCCTTTTTCATCAACCCATCAGGAAATAATTTTTTGACCGTTCAGGTTGTGTACGACCAACAGAATTTGTCCATAACATGGAGAAAAATATTGTGATATGAATTAGATTTGCATCAAATTGCTTAAAATTGCATAAGTTATACAAACTATGGGTAGATGAAAAAAAATTTATAAATATATGTTTGCAAGCAACACATAGAGCTTCAGTTTTTAATGTCAATATTATAGATTTACGTTTTGAATTTTTTATAAAAATGAAAAGCATTGTGAAATATTGTACAGTATAATAGCTCAGTTTCTAATCATGAAAGCAGCTACAAAAACCATAAATGTCTAATCAAATACAATTCTTTAATTTTGTACTATTTACTTCAATGTTGTCGAAAAACAATTAATGAAAAGCCACGGTTGAGGCCTGGTCTAGGAATTTCTTCCTATTTTTGCTTGGGATTCACCTGGATTTCCTGGTTTTGTCCCCTAGATCAGCATGTATCCAGGTACTGGACATCATAAAGTGTGATTCCTCACCAGTGAAATATTATAAATAACTTGCGCAGCATCACATTGATGTCTGTGTAGAATATTTTGAACGTTTAAAAAAAAAAGTTAAACTAAAATCAAGTGGTTTCCTGAGTGCTCTGATGGAGGTTCTGAATTATTTAGGTACGCATTTATAATGCAAAGGGTTTGTAACTAAGGCAGTTTTAAGACTTTACTCCTTGTACTAGACATGGAGACATGGAGTCTGTGTCTCGGGAGAGTCTTCCTCCTGGGCTGTTGTGCTCGATCACACGCTGATAGTCTTATGGCTCTTCAGATTGCATTTTTCCCATCTTATTCCACAACTCCCGGAAGATTCCAGGTTAAGAGGGTGAACGGAAGGGTCTCGTGAGAGCTGGAGATTTCAGTATTACTTAAAGGCGCCGTTCTTCTGAACTGAGAATGTGACGTTTTGCAGACGCAGTAGATGTTTTTTTTGGCATCTATAACACCTTAAGATACAAATTCTTCGAAGATTGTGAGGTTTGGGTCATGACCAAAAGGCTTGGATATAAGCGGCTGGAATGGGTTTCCTCGGTAGGTTGGTCCTTTGGAACTCAAGGTAGAGCTGCTGCTCCTCCACATATGGAGGAACCTTCTGAGGCGGCTTGGACATCTATTTCTGATGTTTCTGTACCACCCAGGCGAGTTGTTCAGGTCATGCCTCATTGAGAGGAAGACCCAAAACACACTGGGAAGACCTCTGTGTTCCTCCAGGGAGATGGAAGCGTCACGGCTCATGCCCTTGGTTGACCTTGAGGTACTCTGGCAAAGAAAAGCAGTTTTTGGACTGGTACAAAATAAACCTCGATTAGAGCATCATTTAAAAATAGTTGATTCTGGTTTCTCAGATAGCAGTACATTGAGACGGGATCACTCTTGCTGATAGCCTGAAATATGGCTGGTCCAATTAGGCTGAACTGTTTGGCAAAATAAAATGAGACACAGCAGACAATACACACTTTACTACTTGACTCAGTAGTTGAACACTGGACAGGGTTGAACACTACATTGAGTTGAACACTAGACAGAGTTGAACACCACACGGACAGAATCTTCACAATCTTTTGAACAAACTCTTTTAACGCAACAATGAAGCTGCTTATGTTAAATGTGTTTTTTTTTTTTTGTTTTTTTTTTCCCAACAAATAACAAATTTGTCATTTTCTGTTGTGTAATGATTCTGTTTTGATGTTCATTTGAGCGTTCATTCTTTTTCTTACTCTCTATCACAACCTTTGGCCCAATTAAGCAGAATTTTGTCCCAAATAAGTGAACCATATTTACTTATGCAATAGGATTTGTTTCGGATCCTTGGGATTTTTTCTGAATAAGCAGCTAGTCCAATTAACCAGTTAACCAGAATCCAACCGTATGTGTCAGAAGCGTTCTGAAGTTGTGAATGTACAAATCTTTTGAGCTTTACGGCTGTATGCTTCAGTGGACTTATGTGGGAATGACGTGAGGTTCATAGCATATACGTACATAAAAACATATATGCGGGCATTATAACCTTTACCCGCACATTTAGTGTTTTATTGAGTCTGGCAAACAGGGTGATTGGTCTAATCTGTGGCAAAATGGCTGCATATCACATCTAAAGTTTAGAGAAAATATCAGAGGAGGCTTATGGTGTTTGCACACTGATAGCATATATTCTGAATAGCAGTTGTGAGGTTATGACACGTTACCATGGAGTCATCCATGTCTGTTTCACAAATGTTGTTATTCTGTCCTCTATTCTCCCTGCCTCTCATTCTTCTATGGCATTTACCAAACGAAAGCACGCCAACATCATAGTGGGTTTGGCTTTGTTTGCTGCTGTTTTTTTTTAACCAGGGTAAATGTGTGGTCAATATTCAGTAGCTGTTTTATAGCTGAGAACTTTCTGAAATAAACCTGTCAGAACTTGCCCTACTTTGAGTGGTCAAACAAATTCCCTCGGTCTTATGGGATTAATTCTTTGTTTGGAAAAGAAGTCGTCACCTGTTGTTATTCCAGCAGATTTCCCGATTAAGAGTCAGAAAATGAACAAATTCCACCGGACATTCATCAGTTCAGTTCCGCACAGATCTTATTCCCACACGCCGGACGAGCTCTTGCCAGTATCAATTAACTTGTCGGTCTGTGTACAAACTCCATGGAGACAAACAAGATGAGTCTGCTTCATTTAAAGAGTCTTTTCTCCTCTTCCAAGAGTGTTGTAATAGCAATGTAGAGAATGAAAAATGCAGTGAGTAACATGGTGCTGTTTATATAATGAAGATTCTAGGCCAGGAGAAGTTCATCCACAGTTCAGTAGTGCCACAGCATGATACAACTTCTGCCAGTTCTGTCTCCTGCTCTCCTCGTAAACCACGCCATTGTCTCTAGGTTTGACTGTAGTCAACAACATGTCCCAGCCTTCACAGAGAGAACGCAGAGCAGCCGAGACTCAAAACCTTCTTCGCCCATGATGTTTGTGACGATTATTGTTGGTGGTAAGTGCCGGATGAATGTTCTGTTCTGGTTTACTTGAATCTTCTGCAGCTTCTTAACCCGTAGATCATCTCTTTTCAAAGTCTTACATTTACATTTATGCTCCTGGTAGATTCCTGCTAAAACATGTTTATGGCATGAGGCCATTTGTTTTTTTTTTTTTTACACATTTTCAGAAGTTCCAGTTTTTGTAGAGCTGTCTTTCACCAGTATGACTTAAATGACCACTATTGAATCTTAACAAGTTGTTTTGGGCCTTTTATAATTTTTTACGTTATATTTTGTCATCTTTATAAATGAGTCCATTGTCTCGCTTCTCAGTATGTGTGATCTTCTCCTGCAATACACTCCATCCTTCGGGTCAGCAGATTTCTTTCTTCTAATTGTCCCAAAACTAAGAGGAAGCTGAGAAGCGAACAAGTTTTATTTACTGTAGGCCCAAAGCTGTGGAAGATGTTGGTATTACATTGTGACACTTAAGACACGTTTACTCACTTCCTGTTTTTAAGTATCATATTTAAACACATTACTCTTCCATGGCATTTTTAGCAAGGCTTTTACTATTTTTACTTTTATTTATGGTTGTTTTTTATTTTCATTAATCATGTTTGTGTACGGCACTTTGTGTAAAGGATTTTTAGGTTCTTAATATTAATTAATAATTATTAATATTTATAATATTATTATGCATTGATGTATTCTGATGCAACTTTGTCCTAACTTTGTCATATCTAAAAGTATGTTTCAAGCTTTAAAGCATTTGTAAAAATTTGATTAATTAAATGCTGTGTGTGTGTGTGTGCGTGTGTGCGTGCGTGCGTGCAAGTGTTTAACATATCTACATTTACAGATGAAAAAGAAGAGCTATTAAACCCAAACTGCCAGATTAAAGACTTCATCCTCTGTTTAAAAAGAAAATGCAACCTGGATCCTCAGGGTAAGTTCTGTTTCATATCAGACCTCATAACTCACTGATAACGTGTGTTTCTAAAGAGACGGTGGACTTGATGGACAAGACGGGAGAGCTGGTAAACTTGGTGGAGTGTGAGAGCACGAATCTCGCTCGTGGTTTACTGAAGGAAAGAGGAAGATATATTCCACTACGTGTCTGCGGTGAGTTCCTCTCACATCCAGCGCGTGAAGAACGAAGTAATTCTCAGAAGTGCATCGTGTTCTCTTTATCTGCTCCTGTTCAGTAACTGAAGACACTGAGGAAAAGAAGTATTCTGCCCTGTGTGACTCCATGACAAGCTTCCCCGAGCTGACAGGTAACGTTCTCCAAACAAGGAAAATAATAATCTTTTTTATTTTTATTACTGAAAACTTCTTAGGAATAATCTTGTTTTTATTAATTGTGTTTCAGTATATGCCATTTGAAAAATATGTAAATCAGGCCTTACACTAAACAATGTTTTCATTCCTGATCGTTTCTTTACAATGGCAGAATGTCATGCAAAGTAACTTGCATAACAGTGAAGTTCATGACACCTGCGGAAGTCAAACCCTTGACCTGAATGTGTTATCTGTTATTAAAGTCAACACTCATAAATGACGGAGCTGTGGCCTTGAGTTTAAAAATTTACTTACTTTCTTTAATGTATTGAATTTAGGCATTCTATTTTGTTGACACATTTCAGAGTTTCTGAAGAAGCTTTCCATGCCCTCGAAGGAGAGGGACCGAAGGGCCCGGGGTCCGAAACTAGCATCTGTCAGTCAAATCCGAAGCCGAGCTCCGAAGATCATTACAGCACCATAACATTAAAATATTTTTTTATAACGGCATCATGGATTAATAACACAATATAAATGATGTATTGCTTTAATATACGTGCATACATGGTATTATATCTGTGTAATTATGACATTATGACAAATTAATGTGACACACACACACACACACACAATCTACTGTAGTAGTGGAGCAAAATATGTTATGAATACTAATACAATACTCCTATATCAAGTAGAATGGTATTTTTGATAAATGTGCATATTTGAAAAACCAATGTACATTATATAAAAATGCCCCAATTATTCACAGTGCAGAGTAAAATATTTCAATATTGAAGCTATATTATTCACTTGCTTCATACAAACAATTAGAAGTGAAATTAAAACCTGTGTATCTTAACACAAAGATAGAGTGAAAAAAGCAGCAATTGTTGAAGAAATACACAATATAATACTGTACATAAAGTGAAACATTTTGAAATCAAGTAAATATCTGTCAAGTTAACATCCCTGTCAAACACTGTAAGCATCGTCCTTTTGAACATCACTGTCCGGCTCGTGAGCCACATACGTCCGCTTTGGCATCGCAGTCGGCTTAGATTTTTTTATATGACTTCCTTAAGAGATTTCCAAGCACATCAATAGAAATGTATGCTATTTATTTTTTGTAGTCAAAGCTGTGGTACTACAGTAAAACTGTATATGTATAGCTTATTCTATTTTCAAAGATTACTTTGTCAGATGTGTTGACACGAATATGTCTGCATGTATTCTAAACACAAATAAATGTGCCATGTGATCACTTGAACTTGGAGATGTTGCACAAGAACAGGAAAGTTAAAGCTGCACTCGCTCGGTTAAACAGCCGAGAGAGAAACGGCGAGAGGCGAGTCAGCATGTCTGGAAAAGAGCTCGAATCTCTGGAGAAGCTTCTGGAGGAACATGTTCCTGAAGCAGGACTTAAAGAAGTGCGAAGGCTGCTGTATGGAAAAGATCCACAGTAAGTTAAAAACGGACGTGTGTATCAAAAACTGCATTAGCAAAAAGCGCATCTAGTTCTTACCGACTAAATCTAAATTCGATCTTATCAGGCGAATCGCGATTTTATTATCGATCAGCTGCTCATGTCCTGAAGCCAAACATGAATGATATAATTTCATACGTGTCTATTGTTTCCAAAGCTTAGAGATCGATGTGGTAAATGTTTAAAATCACCAGAGGTTTTAGATTTTGGACTTTGCTCATCAGTCTCTTTGTCTAAACAGTGAACGGAACACGGATGACGTCACGTTTCATGCACGTGAATTTGGCATCGTGTTGATTTGCGAACGTTTACATTTAATCATGTAAAGTCGGATTCACCTGGTAGGATTTACCTGATAAGTTAATACTCTTCTCTTTGATTTTTAACTAAAGAACTTGGACTACTATAAATTAAGTGGTTCTTTAAAAAACGTTTAAGCATGCACATACTTTCTATATGTTTCATTTTTAAAGGCTTCTTCGTTTAAACTAGTGCATATTTTGTTCATGTTCTGCGTTTGGTAAGTTGACCTGTTGCATTCGACTGCTTTGCTGAATCATTAACTTGCACGGAAAAGTCTCTGAAAATATTAAATGTACTGCGTCCAGTATACTGAATAATTCAAATTCAAACCATGATCATGACTTAAACGATGATCCTGGCTTTCTTATAAAAAATAAATGTTTATATTTCTCTTGTGTAGTTTAATATTTTTCCCCCACCATGCATTTAAAATGATTAATATGTGTATTTCAGGAAGCTGGATCTCCCCCAGAGGGCAATAGATGCGGCCTTGGAGCAAGACTTTGAACTGAAGGGTTACGTGTTTGAGGCGATGCCAGAGCAGCTGAGACCACCCAGAACGGTTCGAGTGGGACTCATTCAGAACAAGATAGTGCTGCCTACAGATGCTCCGGTTCTCCAGCAGGTAGAACAGGATCACGTCCCCTAGTGCTGCTCCAGAGCTTCAATGTTCATGTTCCCTTCATTCAGATCACAGCTCTGCACAAGCGAGTGGGGGAGATGGTTGAGGTGGCGGCCATGTGCGGGGTCAATATAGTGTGTTTCCAGGAGGCCTGGAGTGAGTACACACACACACACACACACACACACACACACTTTTTCAGTTTTTATGTGCTTTAAATAATGTTTAAAAATCAAATCAAACAAAAATGTATTAGTCACGTACAAATACATAAATGGTATGATATATAGTGAAATGCTTTTTAACAATCGCTCAGCGTCTTTTCACAATAAAACAGAATACAATAAAAAAAGTACAATAAAACAGTGCAACAACATAAAATGTGATATGAATGCAATATGAATATAATAAAGATGTATAATGCAATAAAAGAACAGTAGAAATACAATAAAAAAACAAACAATAAAATAGAATGAGATAGAAATACTTGTAGAAATAGAAGTACAATACCGACTGATCCAGTAATTAATGTAATAGTCAACTAATTAACTAGTCAACAAATTCATGTCAGCTATATTGCAATGAAAAGGACGTGTTGATTTTCTTTTTGGCCGTCTGTTTCAACACATGAAAAAGTGGAAATGAAAAAGTTATGTAACCATAGCAACAATAACCCATTCAGCATTGGCTGGCGATTGATTGAATGATTTGTCAGTAATCTGTGGCTTTCAGCTCTCTGTTCAATTACTTATGGAACTTCTTTGTAAAAGAAACTTTGGTGTGACATGGTATGCATGTTCATTTCACAAGTCAACATTTGTCCACAAAAATGATTACAGAAGCTCCAAAGCACTCTGAGCTGTATGTACGTGAAGCGATGGCTGGGAAGACTCGGCTTGACATCAGCTATGTGACTAAGCTGTAGTGGAGCACAGTTCCTCTGTTTGTCTTGGCTGTGGAGTGTTGTAGGGATGCGTGTTGATAAACGGGAGTCTCATGCTCCACTTATAAACTATTTAGGCATCCTAAAGGCCGCTCGGTCCCTGTGGGCTTTTATTGCCCAGATCTAAACCCCTTTAACCACCACCCTACGCGACCTCCTGACCCCTGACCTCCAGCTTCCTGTGTTTCCATGCAGATCTATGATATATGTTTGCTTTAATAGTTGTCATTGTCACGAATTCCACCTCGATCTAAGCAAAACAACCGCTAATGAAAAATCCTTGACGCGCTTCCTGCCTTGGAAAAAAAAATGGGACGCCCAGGAAATCAATTTTTACGAGATTGTATGCTGGTAAATAATAAATGCTCTTGAGGTCTGAGGAAAAGGCTCCATGGATTCTTTATTCTTCCTCACTTAGCCATGCCTTTTGCTTTTTGCACACGAGAGAAGGAACCTTGGACGGAGTTTGCTGAGTCGGCAGAGGACGGACTCACCACACGCTTCTGCATTCAGGTAGTTTCTATTACAAGGCCATAAGAAGCATTTTCGCCTAAACTGTTTACAACACATCAGTGTTTCATCCTGAAGAAAACCCTGAAGAGTATGTGAAAACCATTCTTCAGTAAAAGTATGGATACTTTACTGTAAAAATTACTCCATTACATGTTGCACGTCATCAATTCCAAGAACACTCAAATTGGTAAAAGTTCTTAAGTATTATACTCGTACCGATTTTAGGCTCGAAAACACCAATACATGTGAAAGACACTTAAAGATGAAAGATATTTATAAGGTTTTCTTGATGTAAAAATGAAATTTAACACCTCAATGTTTCAAAATGACAGAACAAAATAGATTTAAAAAAAGAAAATAAGTCAGTCTCAGTCAATCTCAAATGTTTTGATTTAGCTGATAAATAGCCTCCAGTGCCTTCAGCATCCTGCAGATGACAGTATCGCTCCAAGAAATTAACTCCTGTAGAAAAAGGCTGACTTGTCGCACACAATGTTACGAGTAAGTAACAGTAAGTGTCCATTCAAATTTAGTGAAGTAAACAGTACAGATACTCAATAACAAATGTAGTCATGTAGAGAGTGAAAGTTGAGTACAAGTACAAAGTAGCCAAAATACTTAAGCAAAGTAACATTTACTCAAGTACTTTACACCACTGAAGATGACCTGGCCGTAGTTTGACTGGTGTTTCTAATGTGCCTGGTACTGTATTGTCCAGCTGCTTGGCTGGTGATTTGTAGGTGGAAGTTGCAGGAGGTGAAGAAGCCCACAGAGGAAACACGCTGACCACAGCACGAGGCTGGAGACGATGAGCGCTGGAGCACGTATCTCTTCCTCTGACACTGAACTCTCAGGAAATACATGGCCTTTGGTTGTTTGTAGAGAAATCTGTCGAGCCGGGCGTTTATAGCAGATCACGTACTGTTTTGCCAAAAAATGTTGTTGCTGTTTAGAAGTGATTAATGCGTTTTTCTAATTTGACTTTTTTTCTGTTGGCAGCTGGCCAAAAAACACAACGTAGTGGTGGTGTCTCCCATTTTGGAGAGAGACGAAATCCACAGCGGAATTTTGTGGAACACTGCTGTTGTAGTGTCCAACACGGGCCACGTTCTAGGGAAAACGCGGAAGAATCACATTCCACGTGTAGGAGACTTCAACGAGGTCAGTGTGACCTTCTGCCGGACAGCGGGAATACAAACCTGATGATCCTGTAGAAACATTTCAGCGCTGGATGTTATAGTAATATTTACGTGCAATGTAGTTTTTTTTGCAAGTTGTAAGTTTTTTGTGATCTTGTGTTTTTTTGTTCCTCAAACGTTTGCGGTTTTGTGAAGGAAATTGCTACTAGAAATGTAAATGTGTAAATACATTATAATATACACACAGTGTGCATACAGGATGTATAATATACGTTGTACATTGTATATGTTTTAAATAACTGTACTTATTTATTGAAATGAACTAAAAATATGTTTATTTGTCCCATGGCGGGGAAATGGCATCTTACAACAGCAGAGAAGAGAGAGAATATATATAAACACACATCTATAAATAAATAAACATACATAACAAACAAGCAAACATAAGTACACAATAAGCAAAAAAGCAACATATATACATGTACATATATCTTTGTGTGTATACTGAATATTAACAATATATACAGTATATATATTTATTTGCTTTTTTTAATATTTATCATGTGTATCAATAGGATCTTTTACAGTTATGCAATTCAAATCTAACAAAGCCGTTCCAATTTGTCTTTTGGCAGGCGTCCTACTACATGGAGGGAAACACGGGCCACACGGTGTTCCAGACGGCGTTCGGGAAGATCGGCGTGAACATCTGCTACGGTCGCCATCATCCCCTCAACTGGCTGATGTTCAGTCTGAACGGAGCGGAGATCATCTTTAACCCCGCAGCCACGGTGGGAGCGCTCAGGTAACGGCTTCATCATGTCTCTTCTCTGGTGAATCAGATTCTCTTTTCTCTCACGCTGGTTTCGCATTACAGTGAACCAATGTGGCCCATTGAGGCTAGAAACGCTGCCATTGCCAACCACTGCTTCACCTGTGCCATCAACCGTGTGGGCACAGTAAGTCTTGGATAATGTTTATTTATCAAACATTTCTCTTCCTACTATAAGGTGCACTATTAACTAAGCCCCCTTTCTTGTTCTTTTGTCCCATTTAACAAAAAATGGTCAGTGCATATTAAGAGTCAGAATATTATTTTAGTCTGAAAATAATTTTTTATAATGATTAAATACCGTAATTGTATTTTTTTCTTGTTGCACAGAACTTTCAATGTTTTATGGCTTCACTTCAAATAGATTTTTATTTTATAGTTGTATTAGTATTTACTTATTACATTGTGGATTTTGCTAAGTTGACACCGAAATTAATACATGTACAGTATTTACATATTTGTCTATTTTTCATCAAACTGACCTTGTTAATTTATTTTATTTGTTTGTTTTAAGTCTTGTTCCTTTCAATGTTAGTTTAGTTACATAGTTCCGGTGTTAGATGCAGAAAACCGAAACAAATCGGGGAATTGTATTTTTATTGTTGCAAAAAGTGTAGTTTGTTGCCGCTTGCCTCGTGTGTAATAACGGTGGTTTGTGCTGCCCTCTGCTGGTACAACTGACTTATCGTCAATGTTTTTTTTTTTTATTTCAGGAAATTTTCAAGAACGAGTTCACTTCGGGAGATGGAAAGAAAGGTGATTTTTTTTTCAATATACATATATTTTTAAACGACTGCCGAATGCAGACTATTTATAAACTGCATCTGCACAAAATTTTATTTACCTAGGAAATTGGTGAAAATTAAATACAATGAAACTTATCTTGCCAAAAATATCTAAATAATATTATAAAATTATAATAATGAATGCGAATGCATTATAGCTGGTAGTTGTATGTGGGGCATCTCTCCGCATCTGGCTCTTTCCCAGGAGCTTGAGTCTCAGTGTGTCAGTGTGAAAAGAAACCATTTATCAGTCTGTCAATCTGCCGCTGGTATCAGCAATGGAGTGACGACAGGTGTCGTGTTCCGAAAGCGCAGATCTGTTTTCCCTTTCACTCCACATTACTGATGCATAAGCCTCCAGCCAAAACACGAGCTGTTCCGTCTCCTGTTTTACACAAGGGCCACATGGGATGAGTAGGAGTATGAGTAGCAAAAATTACTTCACATTAATAAAAAACATTTAAACTGAAATCTGAAGATTCTTATCTCCAGCCCACCATGACTTCGGACACTTTTATGGCTCCAGCTACGTGTCGGCCCCCGACGGCAGCAGATCTCCAGGCTTGTCCCGGACCCGTGATGGACTGCTGGTGACACAGATGGACTTGAACCTGAATCGACAAATCGCAGATAAATGGAGCTTCAAGGTCGGTGCGACTCACACAAGACCTTCTTTACAGCATCTGGTGGTCTGTTAAGCCGTCACTCATTTGAATGTCCTTGTAGATGACCGGCAGGTATGAAATGTACGCGGAGGAGCTCGCTAAAGCGGTCCAGCATGATTTCAAGCCCACCGTTGTGAAGGAGTGATATTCACGGAAAACTGTTCATCAGTAAAATGTTCCTGAAAACCATACTTGAATAAATTTCACCAATTCCAAGAAGACTTGAGTTAAAGTCGTAAAGTGTCCAATTGTAAAAGACCTTACGTTTTAGAACTTCACTGAATTTAGGCTTACATTTAAACACCCCTATGTTTCAAAATTGTGGAACAAAAAACTATTAAAAAAAACAGAACAAAAGGTTTCAAAATTACTCAAATTCATGTTCAGAGTATTCAGTACCTTCAGCATCATGCAGATGGCGATATCGCCTCGTCTGCCAAAAAAAAAAAAAAAAAACACTGAATTGTAAGTCACAATGTAAAGAGTAACAGTAAGTGTCCATTCTAATGTAGGGGACATTAGAGTACGTAAAACAGAGTAAAAGTTGCTTATATTGTTGATAATACAAATACAGAGTAAAGCAAAAAAAAACGTACGTAACAAAGTCCATTTAATCAAGTACTTTACACCACTGCTTCGTGTTAATAAAAGTGACTATAAATGACATAAGACTGATTAAAATACAACTTTTATTCATTTAGTAAATGCAACTATGTTACACAAAAATAAATTGTGCTGTATTAACATTCTTGCTTAAAAAAAAAACAAAAAACGTTTTTTTTTACCTGATGCCACGTCTTACACAAACCACAGAAAAACCTGAATTACAGATTCAAGCATAGTGCAAGCGCTTCTTCTGTCCGAGAACTAGTGTCCTCTAAACCCACCGTCTCGGTGCTCGGGGTCTCGGCTCTGCGGGTGAGCTCGATGGAGTCGTGTGATTGTGTTTGAGGAAAAGCTCTGGAGATTCAGGAGTCCTTATGTATTGCACCAATGAAGTTTCCCATCAGCGGGAGATAATTTAACACGCCGTGTCTGACCAAAACAAAAGCCCTGAGTTAAACCACAAAAAGTTTCCCTCTTCTGCCATAATTAAATTACTCATCATCACAAACCCTGCCGTTGTCACTTTTGTGTCATTATTCTGGCTAATGAGAAATTAAAACTACAAAAAAGGAAATCCCATTACAATCCCTTTCCACTTCCTGTGCTGGAGATCAGAGTAATGATGCATTACAATCTACTAAACCAGACCAGAAGGTCTGTCTTTCCTCTCAGTTCTTCATTCAGTGGCCGGTGTAGCACCATAGTCGTGCAGCTCTATGCAACCAGAGCTGGAGGTGGCACGATCTTCCTGGCATCGACCAGCAGGGCTGGTACCAGTTGGCAATAATACTGCTCAACCAAACACTGGATACGGAAATATTTAGACCAAGAACTCATCACGAGTCCCTCCATCAGCCGTCTTTGTAGATGAACAGGATGTCTTCATCCGTCCCGTAACTCCGTCTGGCATCTTCGAAATTACCAAAGCTGGTGCAGCACACGCCTGTCAGTCAGAGAACACAAACTTGCACATTAGAGCTCAATCAGCCTCTCGATTAATACAAGTATGGTAATAATCTCAAAAATGATGGGCAGATTTTGGCGACTTATAATACTTTGTTAAAAAATGTTGAGTATGAGCGGGCCGGTCTCACGAAAATATGAGTAAAACAAACTCATTTCCAGCTCATTTCCAGAAAATGACACACTTCCTGCTTAAAACTGGATTTTTTTTAAGCAGGAAATGTGGATGTTTGATGGTTAAAAGAATGTGCTTTGTGGACTATGTTTGGTAAGATTATGGTTAAAAGAATATGCTTTTTAATTTATTAAACCCCAACATTTTTAGTAAAGCCTCAATCTCGGAACTGCTTTAAGACACTTCTAAAAACCTACTTTTTAGGAGAGCCTTTTAAGACTTTTATAAGACGTTTAACATACTTTTACGGAATTTTTTTCTTATTTTAACATATTTTTGTAGCTCTTTTGCATGCAACTGTAAAGTGCTTTATAAATAATAGCAACAAAAACATATACTAAAATGAATATATCATTATTTAATTTGATTGAAATTGCCTGCGTGGGATTCTTCCAGGTCTTTCGTTACCTCAGATGCTCCAGAATTATGCATTCAGGGGAATTGAATTTCGGAAAATAGTGTGTGAATGTCAGTGTTTGTGCCGCCTTTTGACCCATAAATTGAAAAGTTCTTTAAAAACTAAATGAATGAATGATTGAATTTGCATTGCAAGTAATTCCGGTGAATACAATGATTCATGTTTTTAAGGAATTACATGTGCGTGTATTTTCTATTAACAAAGGAAGTTGACTGATAACACCAAATTGGAAATTGCGTATCAAATTACCCGAATAATATTAAGCACTAACTGCTACAGTAACACAATACCACAATGTTGGGTTTGGTATCATCTCAGTCAACTCTACAACCCCTACTGGTGAAATGGTTGGTGTTCCACACACACTCCTCGATACGTACGGTCTGAGTAGGCTGGGTTGTTGTAGAAGATGCTCCCGGTTTTGCGGTTAAATCCACACACCACCACAAAATGTCCCTGGTACTCCGGCTTCCTGCAGAAGCACTTCTGGCCCACCGGGAGGAAGCAGCAGTATTTGACAGGCGTGGAACACAGCTCACACACCAGCACCACGGCGTTCACCAGCACGATGGCCACGTTCCCCTGCTCCAGGTGACTCTGGATGTCCTGCACGGTCACAGGGCTGCGGGAAACGCATCGGATTACAGTTTACACTCAAAGCTGGTCTGTTTGCTAAATATATGCCTTAGTTACTAGTGCTGGAATGATTCATGTCGTTATGAATGTTCATGAGCTTATGAAGATGTGTTCTACTGATTTAAGAGAGATGATTTTACAGGTTTGTGGTCTTCAAAATTGTCTTCCACTTGTGATTAAAAGGAAAAGTTTTTATCCAGATGGTTGAACAACGTACCATTTTTTCACAATCACTCCTTTGCTTTCGGCCTTCAGGAAAAGCTCGTTCACTCTGTCCTCCTCCGTGTCGAAATGCTTCTTGTAGAAAGACTAAAAACAAAATGGAAGCACTCAAGGTTATTTGATATGGAAAATGCATGATTCCATTACAATGAGATAACTTGACGCAAACAAGATCAATTTTTACTGTTTCTCTGTAAAAAAAATTTCAGGGTGAATAATACCAAAAGCACCTTCAATTTTACAAAAACTGACTAATCGTGAGAGAATCATTAACGACATCATCATTCAAAATGACATCATTCAAGACCATTTTGTTCCTAATGACATCATTGACAACATCATTCCCGATGACATCATTCATAATCAATGACGATCAATGACATCATTCTTGTTTGTGAGGAAAACCACATTTAAAACCAGTACAGTATTCCACTCATGTTTTAAAATATGCTCTTATTTTAAATAAGTTTACAGGCCACATGGCTTGTTTCCTTCTCCATGGTCAAGATGGGCTGATCTTCTGAACCCTACAGTGATCTACCTGACAGTGGAAACCTCCATGTACATCTGGAACATGATGTCACAGAGCCAACAGTGCGACTGGAAACAGTACGTGGAAAAATCCAATGCTTTCTTGTCTGAATTTGGCATCAGAATCACCATGAAGTCTTTCTAGCTCTTATTTTTAAGAAAACACTGTTTTTACGGTAGTTCTTTCTCTCAGTAGTGATCGTGTCAGTGCGGCGTGTAACCTGGTTTCTGAAGCCCTTGTCCACACCGAGCGTCTGTGTGCAGAAGCATTGCCTGACCCCCAGCTTACACATCAGATAAGCCAGGTCAATAGTCCACACGCTCTCGGTGAACTCTAAATCCAAACAGGCTTTCTGGAATTCCTCCTCGCTTACTGGATGCAGATACCTGGACACAACACATTTCACGTTCAAACACGCATGTCGCCCTCGATTATGCACTTTACCAGCAGATCCGGTCCAAACTCACTCCAGTGCCATTCTGGAACAAGCCAGGCCACAATCCCAGTGGTACTGCTGCCGGATGACGGGGACGTTGAGCATCACATCATCTGGAAAACAAACCCCGAGATGAAACAAGCAGACTGATTTACAGACACTGCTGTCATTTCGAAACCTCAATCTGTCCAGATTAAGTTGGGAATTGAAAGGTGACTTTTATGCATTTACTCACAATAATCTAGCATTCACACACAACGCCAACAGTTTTGAAACCCGAAACTGGGGCTTCTTTGGTTAAAACATTACTAATAACTACTAGTTAGGCACACAAAACATCAGACATTCTTGAGTGTCTCAGATTATCCGAAAATGACAGAGTTAAAACTCAAACTCGCTGAACTTACCGCTCATGATGCATCTAGTGTGTCTTTGACTCGGGTGTGTGATGTTTATTATCACGGTTTGATTCATACACACTATCTGCTAGCAGCGTTAGCCGGACAGCTCTCGCCCTCCTGCCCCGCACATCGGACCGGCTAAAACCCCGTCGTCTTCATCTTTGGCTCATCGGACCAAACGGAACACTCGTCTGTTGGTGTAAACAACGAACCGACACAAACTAGACTTGCTTAGTCCACGCCGACGGGACAGTTTACGGAGTGATTGTTTCACTTCCTCGCCGTCAGATCGAATCAACCCACCCGCCTGGGCGTTGAGAGATTCCGTGGAACCGCGCCCCCTACTGGGCACGTGACGGCAACACTGTGATGCTTTGAATTACATTTCCATTATATTAAAATCCCAGCTGACATGAAAAGTGGTGTCAAAAGTTGGAATTTAAATAATACATGATTTAAAGAAAACAATTTGTTGTGTTTCACGGGATGCACTTTTACAGCCACACCCGCAGATGGCAGCACCGTGTAAACGTGCAATAAAGGTCCCGGAAATGCGACGAGTATCACTGAGGAACTGATTGTGTTCGTTTGGTGCACGTTGGGTAAGTCTCCATTGAATTCTATTTCTAATCTTGATTAATTCGGAGTTTGGTTTCGGGGTTGTTTGTAAATATTGTCCAATATAATTCTTTAACTCGACTAAGAGAGATGAACGTAAACCACGTTTTCATACATTCGTACTGTTCAAGCTGAAACACCCGCGCTGGAGAGAAACGCGGTAGTTCGATGAATCTGTGATCATCGTAAGCATCTTACGTCGTTTCTTCTCTTCTGTTTCTTCTCATAGTCACTTGTAAATCCACAAGATGTCAATTGGGGTCCCGATCAAAGTTCTCCATGAAGCAGAGGGACACATCGTCACCTGCGAGACCAACACTGGAGAGGTTTACCGGGGGAAGCTGATCGAGGCGGAGGACAACATGAATTGTCAGGTATTAACGGCGTAAATTTAATAATTATTTTTATAAATTGTTTAATACATTAAAGCAGTATTTAAAAAAAAATCAGCTTTAAATAACATTTGTGTTCTTTGTTTCTAATACGTCTCCCCGGTCATTAAACGGTTACATTTTGTTTAACGCGTATGATTTGCATTCTGTAATGAATGTTCTATGTTAACTAACTTCCAGATGGCGAACATCACTGTGACGTACCGGGATGGCCGTGTGGCTCAGCTGGAGCAGGTGTACATTCGTGGCAGTAAAATTCGATTCCTGATTCTACCGGACATGCTGAAAAATGCTCCGATGTTGAAAAGCATGAAGAACAAAAACCAAGCGGCTGGTGCCGGGCGAGGAAAAGCTGCAATTTTGAAGGCTCAAGGTGAAAATGGCACTTTATTGGTTTGGTGTGAGATGATTTGCTGAGGAATCGTGCTTGTGTGATGGAGCTGACGTTCTGCTGATGTTCTCACAGTGGCTGCCAGAGGTCGAGGACGTGGAGGACCTGGAGGACGAGGAAACATCTTCCAGAAGAGGCGCTAGTTTCATTTTTTGTTTTTGTTTGTAAGAATCTGATCTGTTCATGCTTTGGTTATTAAAGTGCGTTTTACAATATTTCAGCTGTTTGTGTTTGATCACTTCTCTAATAGTGGTGTTTAAAAGGATGTGTGGTGATATTTGGCTGTGGATTAAACGCTCAAGCAAATTGAGAATTGACCAAAGTACTAGAAACATCTTGATGCCCATGTTTTCTGCCAAACCTAGGCAGTGAAATACATTCGTTTTTATTTTTTTTTACTTCAGCTCTTCGTTTAGAATGTAAGGGGCTTAGCGGTGAATCAAAATCATTGCATAACTTGCAAAATATTTAATGGTTTTACAAATATAAAACTTTTTTTTTTTTTTGGACCTTTACACACATGATTAGTTTTTTAGTAAACGTTCATCCATGGTTAAGTCCACATTCTCTGGTTGGAACAAAAGGAACAATTCCAAAAAAAAAAAAAAAAAAAACAATGCATTTTGTTCACTTTAACACTGTGTGAACATGATACTAGAAATATTGTCTGTTCTTTATTCTTAAACATTGTACACTATATTTTTAATAAAATGCTAGTAAAAGCATGTAAACATTGTTTACCTTTAACACATTCATTAGTTCATTGCAGATCACAATTATAAAACAAATCAGAATAATGTCACCATCCCTTTATAGTTTTCTATTGTTCGTTTAAGTCGGCCTGAAAGGTCACACTGGCACTTGGGTTTAAGCCTTTGTACTTTCCATCTGGGCTGGGATATTCTGACCTTATCCTCCCCACACAGCAGCTGGGTATAACTGGAGAAGCGTCGCGGGGTGTGCTGTCACCAAACCGCCATCGGATGAACTGCGCATAGGCTCCACGACGCAGCTGGGCCTCCTGGTGGAGCTCCGCGAGGGGATCCACATACAGTAAAGTGGTCTCCAGGGTGGAGCGGCTGATAACCAGTGTTGAGAAGAGCGGGGAGGAAGTAATGCACCGGCCCTTCCTCGAGCGACAGCACAGCTGCTCATACAGAGTTGCAGCAGGTCGGCAGCAGCCACAGTTGCACCACACGGGAGTCTCAGCCAATAATGGTGCATCAGTGTTTTCTCCGCCGCTGTGTCTTCTGGGAAGGTTCTCAGCGAGTCCATTGCTCGGCACATTTTGTACAGGAACATTTGGTGTTCGGCTGCATTGAAGATTGATCAGAGTTTTCATGGTTGCTGAGTCTTTCTTGTTTGGACAAGAGGAAAAAAAATTGTTACTTGCAGTTTCAAACTTGGATAAATATAGTCATTTGACTAGAACTTTTAACATGCTTCAAACATCAGTTAAAGTAGTAGTAGACAGCAGCAAGTTCATAAATGTCATGAGTAAAAACACAATTTATTGTATTTATTGTATACAATAAAATTGTATATTGTATATTGTATTTATATGCAACTGTATTACCTTGATATTCACATTCTCAAATAATAGATACATAATAAATATCACAGAGCATAAAAGTGATTTTTTCCAAATAAAATTAGTATAAAATATGTACGTGTATATACTAAAGAAAAGTATATTAGATTGCACTACAATTCAAAAGAAAATTTTATAAAACTTATTTGTCATTTTTAATTATATTTTTGTTTGATAGTTTAATAAGAATGTAGAACTTTCACATACTTTCCGCTGGTGCACAGAAAGGGCTTTAACCTTCTGTAGAGGTTTGGTTCTGGATCTTCTTACCACTCTTAACTTGTCCTCATCCACAAACGATACACAAAGCAGCAACTGTAACCAAACAAGAACAGTCTTTATATTTACGGCAAATTAAATTTGTCATAAAAACGTAATTTATTTTAGAACAGCGCCACACAATTTCTATGTCCAAACAAACACCAATAACATCACCTCTTCACGGTCCTGCACAGATTCAAACTTCTTTTCCGAGTAGTTCTGCTTCGCCTCTTTAGAATAACAGCCAGTCCCAAGAAGCCAATCCAGGATTATTGTTGTCTAAAGTCAAATATTACAAACATTTTGATTCAAACACTGTTTAGATAGGATAAGGCTTCGGGAGTTACTTACAATCGCATAATAGGAAAGAGTAGAGCCGACATAGATGATGAGCTGAATGATGCTGAACTTCCCAGCCTTTGAAGAAAACATGCATTATTGTTCAAATGATTTTATTTTAAAATACTATGAAATCATATCGGTAAATATAAATTAAATCTCACCTTCCCAAATACCATTACATCAAACCTAATGCCATACATTTTATAAAGTGTCCTCTGCTCCACACCATTTACTGTAGAGTATCTAGCAAACCTACAAATAGTAGTATTTATTTCAATCAAAGTATGTATTTAAATATTTAATCTAAACAACTTGGTCATCTAAATCTCTGACACCTGAAATTCAGCCCTGGATAAAGGGTTCGATTGCTCTCTTTTTCATCCAAGCGTCGGAAGGAGTATTTAGGCAGACAGCTGTGAAAGATGCGGTTCAGGTCACAATCCCAGTTGATCTGAATCCCAATCACACCACCCTGTCAAAAACAAACAAACATATAAATACACCTATAAATGTGTGTGTGCTTATATGAAATAACTAAATATCTTTTAACAAATGATTTTTTTTTTACCTCAACTGCCATCTCTGCAAAATTTTCCCTGGCTTCACTCACAATGTCTCCCAGGCGGAAAATGGGACAATATGGATTTTTGTATCGGTTATAGACGCAACCTTTTAAATCAGTGTCCTTCAATTCAGGCAGGATGTTTCGTCTGAAATAGAAAAGGTTTCCTCGTTTTTATGTTGATGCAAAAAAGTAAGTAAAAAGTAATAAAAGGTGTGAACTATTTGCAGTACCTTATGTAATTAAAAGCTGGGAATCTGATGTTGTTCTTTATCATGACAGTGAAATTTTCAGCAGATGCCAGAAGAGCCGGTCTGAAGGAATCAAGATAAACATAACATCCTCGTACAGACTTTCGTTATGTAAATGCTGCTTCCTCAAAGTTCTGACTTCTGTTGATTTATGAAGAACACTTCTCTTATTTCTGTCATTTTTTGGGTTGTCAACTTTTGGGTGATTATCTTGAATATAAAGCGAATGAATTATTCTGGCACCTGGGTTTCTTTTTATTCTCAATAGGGCACCAGGCTGAAACTTCACACGTTTTTCTTAGTATGTCAAACTTCATACAGGAACCAGTCTGAATACCTAAGAAACATAAACACCAAGATTACTCAAATAATATATAGTGTTTTGCTTTAAATAACACAAAAAGAACAATACCATGGCTGTGCTGATCTGAAAAGCCCTTTTCACAGTCTTTATCTGTGCGGCACAGCTTCCCGTGCGGAGGAACCTGATTTGAAGAACAGCACAGCTTGAAACACAGGGTGTAGTGCAGTAAACGAGTAAACGTTAGAACTGATACTAACCTCTGGACAGTTACCTTGCTTTTGGTTTTTTGTTACTATGACATTTGTGGCAACAAAAAATGAGTTTTTTCCCTGAAAAACAATCAGAACAACAATATATATTTCACAATGTTAAACACACATGCACACACATGCACAAAAATCTTACTGTAAAAATCACAATTCCAAGAAGACTTGAGTAAAAGAAAAAAAAAGTATCCAATTTTATGACTGAAGTATTTTACTCGTAGTGAAGTGAACAGGAAGCTCTTTATTTGTGTGGCTTTATTTTCCTTAAATAGAAATTAAATTTAACGCATCAATGTTTCAAATTGGCAGAACAAAAAAATAGGAAAGTCTCAGTTAAACTCAAATGTGCAAAAAAGTGCAACTCCTAATTCACGTTCACGCGATTTAGCTCATAAATAGCATCCAGTACCTTCAGCATCCTGCACATGGCAATATCACCTCGTCCATGGGTGAAAACAAAAAAAAAGAAATGAAAACAAAAAAAAGAATGCATTGTTACCCGAGACAGAGCACTATGGTCCACCACATCCCACACTGCTTCTCCAATGTCCGGAATTGTCAGCTTTGCCACTCCTTTAACTTTCGTGGTGACGGAACTCACAACCAAATCATATTCTTGATATTCTTTATTCCACAGCATCATGATGCTATAAAAAAGTGATTGACCAGTCAAATCATACAACATTACGCCAACACGTCTATTTATTCTATTAAAACACATGTATACAATGTAAATACATATATAATGTGTTGCTATATAAAAAATGTAAGTACAGCGTGTCTTTTATGACGCAAACAGAACGCGATTTACTGTAAATCAAAGCGTGCGCTCGTGCGTGGGTGGGCGATCGAAAATAAACATCGAACACAACGAAGAACCGCTCACGTGACACTTACCAAATAAACATTAGGATAACGCCGTTTAAAGTCCATTTCAAGGAACCGAGCCGTACGCTCTTGATTTTAACCACTTTCTGTGTGTCATATTCGCAGAGGTTGAGTAAAAAGCAAGGCATGTCGGGAATTCAGAAAAACAGCGGAGGCTTCTGCAGCTCAGAAGAAGAGAGTCAGTCACATGATATTCTGCAGGACAGTTGCTGCCCACACCAAACGTTTAGATAGATAGATAGATAGATAGATAGATAGATAGATAGATAGATAGATAGATAGATAGATAGATAGATAGATAGATAGATAGATAGATAGATAGATAGATAGATTGGTAGATCGATGGATAGATAGAACTAGGTTGGTAGATCGATGGATAGATAGACAGAAAGACAGACAGAAAGACAGATTGATTGACAGACATATCAGTCAGCCAGGCAGATTGAACAATCCACTTAGTCACGCTGTTGCATAACATATGTTGCAACATCCTTATTTAACCTACGTTTTTATATCTGACAATGGAATGGCTTCGTGCGAGTAGTAAACCGTAAAAAGGTGCATTATGTCTAGCTATTTGAATAGTAAAATTGAAGAGCCTACTGAATTTTATCCACTACAGATCCAAGTAATTTGGCTATGGGAGACAAACAAGCATTTGAATAGGCAAATTTATGACTGCTAAGATGAGCATTCAATTATATTAAAAAAATATTAGTTTGGTCATAAAGAGCATAATTTAATGCCACATGCACAAAGTATCTAGTTCCCTTTAGTGGAAATAATGGCATAGCTGCAAATAATCCTTCAATTCAAATGTGTTGTTTTGGTTTGTAAACTGAACCGGAAAAAATAAAGATGGTGTATTTCTATCACTTTACCTGATTTGTGTTTTCTGCGTAGAACGTAACCAGCAATCACATAAAGGCACTTTGCATGTGAGATTAATCCCTGTTCTTTTATAAAACCTCATGTTTCATAGCTGTGCTAGACACTGGTTTACACTCCATTGAGCAACATGGTGGTTGCGACCGACATCGAACAAGTTCTATTGACCGTGTTATTGGTGCTAATTGGGATTTTGGGGAACATGTTTAACTTTGTTTTTACTTTACAGCAGCAATTAAAAAGCAGGACTATTCAAACCGTGAGTTTGATCCTAATCGTTAGTTCCTTCAGCAACACAATCCTAGTGCTCACGACTCTCTCACTAATAGTTGGCGTCTATCTCAACCCACACATTTGGTGCATTAAGCCGTACCCGTTTTTTCTTCGGACTGTTATTTATCTGCTGCTGAACTTCAGCTGCATCAGCTTTTGGAGCATCGCCTGGCTCAGTCTCTTCTACTGCATTAAAGTGGTGAGCTTCTCCTCGGAATGTCTCCAGACGCTGAAGAAGAACATCTCCTCCATCATCAACGCTGCAGTGCTGCTCAGCTTCTTTTTTTCAAGCGTGTTGTTCACACCGATGTTCAGTCTGGACCTGATAGAGACCCCAGATAACACCAGCGATTGGACGAACCAAACCATGAACACCAGCTCTTCAGAAGCCTGTCCGCCGATGCCGTCCTTCACAATAAACATGAACGAGGATGCGTATGCTGCTGGCGTGCTTTGTCTGCTCTGCCCTGTCCCGCTGATGATCATGCTGCCCACCTCTCTCAGGATGGTTGTCCATCTGTGTGCTCACACCATCGCGATGCAGAAGAACCAGACCCAAGTGCAGGGTTCTGACTCGTATCTGCTGGTGTGTAAGCTCACCATCTCTCTGGTGGGAGTTTATTTATCCACCTTGCTTTTTGTTACTTTGTTCATCGTTGCCAAGTTTATTGGGGCTTATATCACCTACATTGCTATGGTCTTTGCCTTCAGCTTCTACTCTGGAATGTCCTCCATTCTTCTAACGGCATCAAACCGCTATCTGAAGGAGAAACTTTGGAGTCTGTTTTGTTGTAAGAAGGAGCAGGAGAGTGTCAGCAAAAGTCATACGGTGGAGACAGTCGACAGCTGATGTAACGATATACATTGTATCGTAATGGGATTCACTTCATTATTTAACACATATTCTGAATGTTAGAGGCATGAAAAAGGTGATCATTGTAGTTTGAATGTAATCATGATCATTTCTTTGTGGATTAGAAGCTTAATTCCTGGTCAATTTAGTCAACTTTAAGATGACATTATTCACCTCTTTGAATAAAATCTGTCTCAGATTAATGAGGTTTTAATGATTATGATTTCATTAATGGTGTTTGATTGTATAATTTGTGTAAGTTATACTCCTAAAAAGCAGGTTTTGAATCACAAGAAACTCACAAACAATTGCCATAAATGCACTTTAATTATTTTTGAACATTGAAATAAAAAAACACAATTTATTTTGAAATTATCATAAACAAACATTGACAAAAATGACTTGCGATTGATTTAAAAGAATCAGTTGAACATTTTCTGTAGCTTTATCTTTAAAAACTCTGGCAAGGGCTTGTTTTCGAAGGTCTGCGGCAGAGAGGCGACATTCATGATGACCTTATGGGCTTCGTCAAAGATCTCCACTCCGATTTCCTTCTTCACTCTGTCTCTCCAGGCACTCAGAGCAGTTCTTCCTTGAAAAACATCCAGGCCTGTGGCAACCGGCTTCAAGATGGACAAAAAGACAAAGAGTCGTTCAACACTTTTCAAGCAATCGACCATGGAAAGCAAGTGTTGACTTCAAGTTTTACCTGCATCATCTCCACGATGGCTACAAGGTCAGCCAGTGATATTTTATCTCCAATTACAAAAGGCCTGCCCTGCAGAAATTTGTCCTCGAAGATCTTCAAAGACAAATTAAGATCCTCCATGGCCGAGTCCATTTTTTCTTTGGGAACCGGGGTTCCCGTGATCGCAGGCAAGACACCCTATAATAAAGATAATTGATTAGGATGCAAAAGACCCAAAGGACAAGGTCTAATGTAGCTTAATGTTTTACCCTGAACCAGAAGACCTTTGAGGCATTAGTTCTCAGGTTTGTGTGCTGCCAGGAAAGATACTCATCGACTCTTGCACGTTTCTTCAGGTCAGACGGGTACCAGTGGTCCGGGGTCCGGTGTTTGGCTGCCAGGTACTGTAGGATGGCCGTACTAGAGAGAGAGAGAAAAAAAACCATTAAGATTCTATTTAAACATTAAATCGGGATCAATTCCGACCTCTCTGTAAGAATAAAATCTCCATCTTTTAGAACAGGAACTTTCCTTACGATGCTCATCTTGCCAAACTCCTCTCCATATTGATCACCTTAGAAGACAATCAAAATTGTAGATTTTTATAGGCCTTTCACGAGAATGCAATTAAAAATGAATTATGTATTTTTAATATTGGTTTTATTTATATAATCTTTTTTCTTTTCTAAAATTATTTCCCAAAATACAAGGCTTTTTGATCTAATATTTTAAAATACTCATACACTAACTTCTATCTGCATTTATTATTAGAAAACATATTACATTGCAATTAGTAAAAAAAAAAAAAAGTTCAATTACCTCCAGATAAATCCACAGCTTTGTAATCGAAAGGAATTTTTGCCATCTTGGCGAATATGAAAACGGAGCGGCATGGCTGGGAATGAAGATCGAGGTACAGCTCTAAAGGCATTTTGACTGGAAAGTGTGGAAGTTGAGTCTCCCACCAATGTCTACACTTGATATAGCGAGTTTCTGCTCCACCCTCCACCAGGGGTCAAGAGTACGAGGGTCTTGCGACACCTAAAAGTAGGTTAACATGTTTTAGCTGTCTGCTTCGTTTATTTAATTACTCACTGTTGATGTCACGATCAAAGACAAGTGGAAAGAACGGCGAGAAACTTGTGTGCGTGTCATAAGGAGTTTGCTTGAGTCCTGGGGAAGGGTCAAGAACGCAGGAGGTTCCCTGGACAGAAGCACTTAGTTGTGTTTATATATCCACTTGTGCGATCAGATTGATCATTAGGTTCTGACAGTCTCAGTTTTACAACAGTGTTACATGTATTATGTTGTGTGCTGCTAGAATGTAACCAGATAGAAACTTCTTCAAATACATTCAAAAAACAAAACAAGAAGACAAGATGCTAATAATTAATAGGATTTTTAAAAATGCCTGTCTATTTGTTTGTGTAGTCAATGATGTAATAGATTAAAGTTCAACTGAGAGACTCACGTAATACAAAACTGTTACACCCAGATCTTTTATTAATTTTGCTGAGGTTTACATAAGCAAATTGCATCATAGAAACATGATGATTGCGCTAAAATTTTACAATTTGTCAATTTTAATCTTAAAAAAATGTGTTTTAACTTCTGTTAGGAATGTTTTAACGTATAAATTATAAGACATTTGGTATTTAACGTGGGCGGCACGGTGCAAGATGGTATTTATCGTGGGCGGCACTCACAGCAAGATGGTTCCGTTTGACACTTGAGGTGTGAGTTCAAGGCCGGCCGGGGCCGTTCTGTGTGGAGTTTGCATGTTCTCCCCGTGCTTGCGTGGGTTTCCTCCGGGTTCTCCGGTTTCCTCCCACAGTCCAAAAACATGCGCTTCAGGCTAATTGGAATTGGAAAATTGACCACATAGGTATGAGTGAGTGTGTGAATGTGTTTGTCTGTGTGTCCCGCTCTGCGAATGGTTGGCCACCAATCCAGAGTGTGTATCCTGCCTCTGGCCCTAAGACGCTGAGATAGGCGCCAGCTCCCCGCGACCCTGTAAAGGATGAAGCGGTAGAAGATGACTGACTGGTATTTAACGTATGGTTTATATAAAGTATATTACATTAATATGTATATGTATATGAACACATACGTATGTGTAAGGTATAAGACAATTTAGATGTCTCAAAAGAAAATGAGAAAAATATTTCATATACCTACCACAGGATGGCGCAATAATACTTTTTACGCAATCCCAAAAGCAGAAAAGCTCTCTTTAAGAAGTTGTACAATGTGGAAGAAGTATCCTTCATGGTGTTTAGGACCGTAAAATGAACTTTGTTGAATCAAAAGACCCTTTATCGACATCTTGTACAAGCGCATCTCAGCATCGTGAAGATTGACGATCTGATTTTTTCTCCACATGGTTTTTTTATATTAAAAATGCTGAGGTTTCAACATCAAAGGAGCACATGTTCTGTAAGAAGGATCTGGGGATTTTCACGATCAGATACACATGGAATCACCTAAACTGCTCAGATATTATAACCATAACCAGAGAGTTTCCTGAAGCCATTATAGAAATGTATGTAATGGCAATGCGAAATGACTCTTTTTAAAAAAAATTTCTTTCCTGCTTGCCCGACATTGCTGGATAACACTCACACTCAAAGGTCACTACAAGCTCTGGAGTTGACCTTCTCACTATGGCGCTTTAGACTCTTAAAAAGGTGTGTGTGTGTGTGGGGGGGGTTGTTACTCGGCTAGTGTTTTTGGTTTTTAAAACAATATAATAAAACAATTTTAAGCTAAATACTTAACAGATTATAACAGGATTTTTTGCTTGCTCACGTAAGCTTGTACAAAACATGAGATGCAGAGTTTTGCTGTGTGTGTTGCATATTTATTTCTTACACTTGTTGCATATATATATATATATATATATATAGAGGGATACAGAGTGAAGCCATGCGTCCAGTGGACCCTGAATACCTTGAATGTAATACTGTATGAATGGGTAGGGTTCAATATGTTCAAGTTCAAGTTTAAGTTTTTTATATAGCACTTTTCTTAGTCTCAGACCAACGCAATGCCTCTATGCGGAATTAGGAAAAAAAGAGTATTTAAAAAAAGAAAAATGTCCATTGTTCATCTGTGTTCAGAATTAGGAAAAAGGAGTCAATATAAAAAAAGTCCATTGTTCATGGATATGTGGTCAATGAAAATTTGTTTGGATTTCTGTTATTCATAGTAAATGACCCAATGAATTTTAGGTTAGAAAACAATGAATAGTTTCATTTTTCTTTTGATAAAAACTGAAAACACCACACAAGGGTTAAGTACATATGTTGGTCCACGTCTGGTATGTATTGTCATCTGTGACCTTGAGGGTGCCATATAAATGCAATTAATTATTATTTTTAATTAAATGTAACATGAAAATGTTCTTTATTGTTTTGACTTGATAAGAACAGGTAATGAACAGGACAATGATTAAACAGAAAGCAAGAATGTGATTTGCACACATTTAATCCAATTATAAGGCATTGCGGCCCTATTAGAAATGCATCGCCAAAATGAAAGACAAAGTACAATTTGAGTTAAGAGCCTGTCACACGGGATCTCCACTGACAAACGGACCAGATTAACAGCGCTTCGTAAAAAACATAAAGATAACAAAGGAAATCAAAGACACTGCTTTGTGGCATGGATTGGCGTCGCTGCATGGGTCGTCCAATCTGGAATGAGTTTCTCACACTAAGTGGTATGGAAAGTAGCTCACACACCCACGAGGAATGAATCAAATTGAGAGGGATTGAGCATCTTTTTGGATGCCCTGGTGTGTCTCCAAGGAAGGACGCTACAAGTGGCCGTGGGCAAGACCCAGCACACTGGCCTGAGGATGAGGATGAGGTGGACATGAGGAAGAATGAGAACAAATGTTTGAAATGAATGTCAGGTATAAAATAAAGGGTTGTGTTTTTTTCAAGACACAGCTGTTAAGTGATGTTAATCTTTTAGTTCAACACTTGCATTGGTTTTTACCAACAGTTTATGGTCAGATTTACATCAGGTGAGGTAATAGAATGCAAAGCATTTTGTTTTTCCTTTTCTCATCTAGAGAATCTCTGCCAAATGAGCTCATCCATTTTCCAACAGCAGATCTTTCTTTGGGTAAGCTTTATATCAATGTACTCACACACACACACGCACACACACACGCACACACACACACACACACACACACACACACACACATACGCACTTCATGTTTTGCAATTACGTGACTTTGACACATAAACATTAGTGACCCAGTGACAAAACTATGGATTCTCGGTTTCTGGGGATTAACAGAGGAGAGATAAACACTATCTGAAGCTCATAGCTGGGCTTTAAAAGCAATGAGGCCTCTTTTTGTGCTCTACTGCACCTGCATTTTTCCGACACCCACATGCTGAAATAAAAAGGGTAACCTGGATATTCGCAAACACATTTTGCAACATTACCCATTATTTTCAAATGAAATGGCAACCTTGTTTTCGCAAACATATTTGAAATGAGTATGTATCTAAGGCATTACTGTACTGTGTTTAACCTCTGCATCATAACCTTTTAATCATCACTGAATACAGTAACTGTGACAGGTGAATCATTTAAGGGATGCACATATTTATTTAGCTCAAGCATGTGATTAGTTATTAATATTTTTGTTATAAACTATCAATGGTAACAATACACAGGTTCTGATTTGTATGAGACAGTGTAAGAACATTGGTGGCACTTGGAATGTTTATTAAATCTTAACTGGGATCAGGAATGTGAAATTAAAGAACCCAAAAGCATTTACAGATCATATTATCATGAGCAACCACATGCGTTAAATTCCTTATATTGTTGCTTCACATTTTCCATATTTTATGTAGGGTATTTAAATGATCAAACTTTACTGTCATATATACGTTTAAGGCATACGTTAAAGCTTTAGCCTTATTTGATTCATTGATTTATTTTTTGTATTGATTCCAAATAAAAACGATTGTTGTTTATTTGAATTTAATTAAAGACACAAAAATAATAAGTCTTTGGTCAAATAAGGCACTTTTTACAGTCAAATTTTTGTTATTAATTGTAAAGTTCACGTATAAATACATACACCGCTTTCAAAATGTGTTGAGCATTGTGCCACTTTTTCAAAAAAAAACGAAGTGTTTTTCGTGTCCCACACCTTGATCCCGAACAGATGCAAAAGAGTTAACAGTCACGTGACGAGACCAGGGAAAAATGTCACTCCGGCCCATATGGGGGGAAAAGGTTCATTTGAGGGAAGTGAGTACAAAGAAATCACAAGATATAAATAACACGGGAGGTTCGCACAGTTGCAGTCGTCCTCCATCGCGCCAGTTTTAGTTTGCTGAACGGGAGGAGGATGCGGGTCTCCGGGCTTCTGTCAGGCGCGCTGGCGCTGCACGCGCTGCTGGCCGTGAGATGCGCGCCGGTGCTCGGGGGACGAGGACTGATAACGGACAGTCGGACCACGGTGAGTTTAATAAAGTGTTGAAATGACCGATTTTGTATCGCGTCAGGTCGATGTGGTGTGAATATGGTGCTCGTGCGTAGACTGTTTATTTCCTCTGCGTAAAAGATGCTTTTCAATGCTTTTCACAGTGTTGATACAGGTGTACACTTTTTTGAAAAAAAATAGGCTGCTTTATTAAACGCATTGGAACACACGTCAAAACTTATTCTTTTAACGCACTTTAAAAAAACATTTAGCGTTAGAATAGCGGAACAACTATTTATTGTACCAAAATTGCACATATACAGTAGGAGCACCAAAGTGTTAAGTCATTTTTTTAATAAATGTTGGCATATTATTGATTTTAAATGATCCGTGATCATGTTCGTACACCCAGGCATACTGTTTAATGGTTCATATGCGTGGTCTTATTTTGCTATCTCCAATGAATAATGACTATTGACTTGAGCAAATTTATCCTCTCTGCATCTGGAGGGAAACTGACCCTTTCACACTCACTGCCCACTGCAGAGAGAATTTGGGGAATGTGATGGTCGGCTCACAGAAACAGCAATGTTCTTTAGCCTGTTGTGAGTGTTTTAACCCGCTGCTCCCAGGCACCTTCCCTGTTGAGAAAGAATAGCTGACCATATGTGTCCATAAATGCCTACAGTACTCATCATAACTGCTGTGAATATGATGAGGTCAGTCAAGGAAACAGCGACTTCCTTAAAATGCCAGAGCAGGAACGTGTGTGTACAAGTGAGAGAAAATAGATTTATATGAATGAGGCAGGCTGCAAAATCTTTCATGCCCGATTTAATTTCTGAAAAATGTACTTTGGTTCACAGATTAAAAAAAAAAAAATTAGGCTTAAAGTATAAAGTGTAATAAGAGCACTAATCTGGAAACATATCATTAAAATCTTAAAAGTAATTATTGCAGTTTTATTCCAACACTAGAACACTTATCCAGACAGATGCACCTTCTGTGGGATTCATGGGTATATGTCTTCAAACGTTGAACTGTCCGCACTTTATTTATTGTGTCATGTAGAGTTGTGTGCTGTCTAAAGATTAGACTTTCTTTTCTGATGTCAGAAAACTCGATCAAACATTGACCCAGATCTTTGATCCGGCACTTTAACCATCTAGAAGGTATTTTAAAGTCAAACGTCTCATTTAAACAATCTTGATGACCACAGAAAGTGGAAGGGCTTTCAACACATCACACTTAATCACGCATCAATCACTGTAATATTTATGTCAAGTTTGACTTTGAACTAATTCTGTAAAGCTTAATTTATCATCTGAAATTGATGAAAAGTTGATTTAGTAGTTAGAAAAGTTGTTGTTCTGCAGGATCCAACGTCTGGAGTCACATGTTCAAGATTCTCAAGAATTGTTTTACAATATTGCAGAAATGTAATACAGTATTCAAATTATTTATTTTAAAAAGTTGATTCGACATATGAGAAATTACTTACATATTCTTCATTGAATTGCTGTAATTTAATGTAGAAGGTAACACCCACTCTCCAGAAAAAAAACATCTTGCAAATTTGAAGGCACTTAATTCTTTGAATTCTTTGTCATTTTCAAAAACTCACACCTTGTGTGTTTAGTTTTGTTCAGAAATATTCCCTTGGGAGCAAAAAACCCAGATGAAACTGGCGATTAAAGCACACACTTATAAAAGAAAGCATTCATGTCTTTCATAAAACTCTCTGGATTTATTATCAAGTCATAAATTATCTGCAGGACTACAGCACGACACTGATTCAAACAGTTTTCCAGTGTTAAGAGAAAGTTCCAGAAAGAACTGTGGGATTAGCTTCAAACTCTCCCTGAGATAACTTTCTGCTCTCCCCTTGATGTTCGTGATCCTTATTAAGCTTTGACCCAGAATTTTCATCCCACACTTAAAAGTATTTTCTGCAGATTTGGGTTCGGCTGGTATGTTTAAATCAATGCAATAAAAGGTCTGACCAAAGACATATTATTTTCCACAAGCCTGTTAAAAACAAGATCTTTTAGCATTTTATAAGTGCATTTTAATTGCGCTAGCCCCCTCGGGCATTTAATGTAATATGAAGCCAGTACTTTTGGGATTGTGTGGTCGCTAATGAAGACAATGATGAAGGTGGGCAAGGCAGAATATTACACACACACACACACACACAATATGTACCAGGTTTTGTCGACATAACTCCTTCTTTGAAAATATTTACAAATGTGTCCCGACTTGTCCACCTTTTTAAACAAGTGGGCCAAACGCTGATATGCTTTGAACTGTGGTGCCTATTGTACACAAACAGCGTGTAAACCACCTCATCTTTGTGTGTGCCAGACATGGAATGTGTGTGTTATTTCAGGCCGATGGCTGACCACTCCAAGTCAGAGGTCAGAAGTTAGAGACAGTAGAACATTATCGTCAGATAATTGCGCAACTTATTTGAAATTAAAGCAGCATCAGGACTTAATTTGATCAACTATTTGCAGTTGGATTACAGTATGTCATCCAATACAGTATGTGAGGTTAGATGGAGTTATGTCTGCACATTTTATATCCCACAAAAATGCATTTATTTAATGCTGTGTGGATTTTGATTTTTTTTTATGCCAACTGTATTTAAAAAATATATGGATTATTAGTCTGGTTAAGGGGCAATAAATTATTCTAGCATGGGTCGTTTGTTTCCATTATTTATGCAAAGATACTGAGTACTGCATGTACGTATGTATAGAGCTTTACATGCACGTCTGCACGTTCAGTGGATGAGTTTCTCTCCTGGTTCTCAGACTGGGACACATTCCTCCGTTCATGCTGGGCATTGTCTCCAGTATATAGTGAGTCTGCCTCACGCATGAGGAGTCACTGCTGTGTGCCCGACCATGGGAGAAAGACATTGGGTCGTTGAGGAAACATTTTTTTTGCACAATTTGCTAAACCTAATGTTATATAAATGTTGAAGAAAAAGAGCACACAAAACCAATCTTTCAAAGAAAATACAGCACGGATTATAATGTTGATGTGGTTTGATCATTGTCGAATTCTTCATATTTATTAGATGTAATATATTGGAAGACATGTCTTGTCTTCTCAGCTGGTAAACGGAGAGTAAGGCAAAAGTTGAAAGCTGAAACTTGCTTGTAAAATCTCTAATAAAAGCCCAGAATTCTGCAGACGAGCGCTTACAGTGATCCCCACAGCATTTTCCTCTGCTTTTTTACGCCCATCTTAATGAACAGCCATTTCCTTCAAAGACAGTTTAGGGACCCAAGTTGGTCCATGTGCAATCAAATCTCACTGTAAGCAAACAGAATCTACTGCGGATGCTGCTTTAAATCAGATTTTGCCCGTTTGCTCACATTTAGGTGAACCAAATTGTGCACTGAATAATTTCTGTCTGTTGTTTTTCTTCCTTTTCACTC
This sequence comes from Paedocypris micromegethes, assembly GCA_028031935.1. Lineage (NCBI taxonomy): Eukaryota > Metazoa > Chordata > Actinopteri > Cypriniformes > Paedocypris > Paedocypris micromegethes. The sequence goes on along the minus strand of CM051498.1, from coordinate 21,013,044 downwards.
CTTTAATTTTTCATGTTATTGGTTTAGTTGTTGCACCTGTCTCTTCATTGCACCTCCATGCACGTGCTTCTCTATTTAAATACCCATGCTGGATTATTCTTTTTTAAAAAGATCAAATTTATAATTGATGTTGTGCCTAGTGGTGCTTCTGGTCTTCTCCTGAGGCACTCTGTGTAATCTATTTGTTTTTACTTTTGGCCCCTAGTGGCTGTTTCGGTTTTATAAGTCTCATCCACGTTCCATTTCGTTTTTTTCCCAATCCCTGACAAAAAACATTCAACGTGGCGTTTTAAAGCACAAGTTGTTTCATTGCGCAATCATATTATGCAATTTGAGTCAGATGTAACATGTACAGATACAAACGTTTGCCAAACACCTCAAAATAACACTTTTCAAAGAATGAAGATCCACCTTGTTTTCAATGCAGAGTTTGCTCCAGATTCCTCATTCCTTTCCTGACAAGAGAAGAAGCAGGGCCTCCCACCAACAGGACCCAGTCAGACCTCAGCTCTCGTCCCAGCACAGGAACAGCTCCAGGGGATCAGGTCCACCACGCTGTGGCGTCCCCGACTACCCCGGCCAGGGGGAGGTACATCTCCATGGTCATCGTCAGAAACGCTTTGTGATTTTTGGAGGACGCTGGCCAAAAACCGATCTCAGTTACAAGTAAGATGCTGGAAACCAAATGTCAAATGTCAAAAAGCAAAGTGGGTGTACCGTATTTTTACCAGACTATAGGACACACTTAACATCAGAAGTAAAAGTTTAAAAATTGACTGTGCGCCTAACATTCCAGAAAAAAACATGTGCCTTGAATGTGTAAAAAGATTTGAATGCAAAAAAATGTGAAAAATAGATATGTATTTATGCCTTATAAGCCAGTGCAAAATAATAAAAAAAAAATACGTTAATTACAGTAAAATCCCTAATATCCACAATGTCTAGGGACTTTTTGCATACATGCTTTTACATGTTTAATACAAATTTCTACATACCGTTACTGTATACGGTATAGATTATATATGTGTATATATGCGCTTGCATTAAATATGTAATTGGAATAAATATTAAAATATATGTTCATCATAGATTTATTTTAGTACGTATAATAAATTATATTAATATAGAGTATACGTACATTTGTGTGATATTTGTGTAAATGTTTGTGCTTTTTCAGTTAAATAATTAGTTTAGACAAGTTAACCATTACATAACTTCATTGCTCTTGTTCTGGTTAGGCACGTAGTTGCTGTTTTCAGATTTTTATGATGAAACGTATAAACAATATTTGGTCTCACAAAGCATCTCTGTTTTTCACGTAACAAAAGCCTCTGTTCTGTATCTGAAAAGATGATAACGGCCATGCAGTGATAGCATCCGCCTTCGTTTTTAATCTGATCATACATACAACAGGCCAAATAATGCAGGGGCTTTTGTATTCAGGCTTGTGTGGGTGAAAAAGGCCCGTGAAAGAAGCAATCAGTGACGTTTGTTGAGTAGTCTATTCACGGGCAGAGCGGTGCGGACGTGTCCAGTTGAATGTCACAACTTTCCTTTTGTGATCATGGATTGTTGATAATGTCAGGAATAGATAAATTGTTCAAGAATGTTCAAAAAGAGAAATAGAACAGAAATATATGAAAAAGAAAAAAAAAAGATGGACTGTCAGCCAACTGGAGGTTGTAAAATTAAGCTGAATCTTAAAAGAATTATGTTATTTTTTAAGATAATGCCACTGTTATGCCAATGATGATGTAAATGTAAAAAAGAAGAGAAAAGAATAAGCAAGACTTATCACCAACCGTAATTAAAAAGTGAAATTCTCTATTGTTCAAAGTGGATTGGACAAAAAATGAACTAACATTTTTAAATGTAAAATATGGAAATATATATCTATACGTGCTTAAGCGTTATGGTATCAAATAAGTCTAATCTTAAAGGAATGAGTCCAGACACATTCTTTACCACAAGCAGGTGTGTGGGGGAACCACCGCGTGGCTTCCTTTATTAAAATGTGCATTTTATAATCAGTTTGGGTATGATTTGCCTTACTTTAACCTTGAGCTACCAGAAGACTGAAGATTATTACTACTGTTGAACAGAAATATTTGAAGAATGTGTAATTAAGTCTGCATGTTTGTGAAGATGACTGTAATTTAAAGTTAATTCCTCTAATGGTAACAAACATCTGAAACACTCCGATGTCTGGGGCACCATTCATCCATTCATTCCTCCATTCTTCCATCCGTTCATCCATCCACCCATCCATCCAAATCATCCATCTATTCATCATTCTATCCTTACATCCATCCAGTCATCCATCCATTCATTCATTCATCCATCCATGCCTCCAACCACTCTGAATCCAGGGCAGAAATAAATAAGAAAATGTAACGGATGGTGATCTCTGTCTGATTATGTTTGGTGGTCTGTGGTGTCGCATGTGTGTGTGTGTGTGTGCGTGTGTGTGTGTGTGTGTGTCAAATCAAATGCTGTGTTGTTGACTGTGTCCTTGTGTGGCCAGAATCCAACGTTTTCCATGGCAGATGAGTGAAGATAAAGTGAGGCGGGTTTTACAGGAAGCTCTGAAGGTCTGGAGCGACGTCACTCCTCTCACTTTCAGGGAGGTTGTGGACCAAGATGCTGATATCGTCATTGACTTCACCCGGTAAAAAAGATCTGCATCCATTTCCTGATAGTTTTAGTCCAATTTAGTTACACATATTGATATAAATAGTATTTTCTTTATTTTTTGTCCAAATCTTTCTCATCTTTTGAAGATATTGGCATGGTGACAATTTGCCTTTCGATGGTCCGGGTGGGATTCTTGCTCACGCATTTTTCCCGAGAACACACAGAGAAGGCGACATCCATTTCGACTATGATGAGTCCTGGACACTGGGGAATGAGCTTGGTAGATGTTTTCAAGATCCTAGTGGATTTGTTATTTGGTTTTGATTATGCGTTGTTCGAGTCGATGAGCTTTGGGTTCCTCTAATCTTGTGAGGTTGTTCTGCTCGTCAGGAACGGACCTTCTGCAGGTAGCAGCTCATGAGTTTGGTCACGTCCTAGGTCTGCAGCACTCCATGGAGCCCGGGGCCATCATGTCACCGTTCTACAGCTTCTCCTATCCTCTCCAGCTCAGTGAAGACGACCAGAAAGGCATCCAGTATCTGTATGGTCCACGGCCTCAAACAACGCCTCAAATTGTGATTGAAACCAATGAGATAATCACTACTGTGGTGAGTTTTTGGAAAAATATCCATGAATACCTGTTATAACGGACTCTCCATTTCAAACACAAATACAAGTGTAAAATTAATTTGTCTATAATGGACACAACAAGATTAATATACACTTGGTTGTCACAGCAACACAGGGTGTGTGTGTATGTGTACACACCCAATTTGCTGTGTTTTTTAGCATGCGCACACACACACACACACACACACACACACACACACACACACACACACACATACTCAGCCCCAAAAGACATATCAACTCTCTCTTTCTCTCCCCCTCTCTCTCTCTCTCTCTCTCTCTCTCTCTCAACTCTCACACACACACACACACAACTACACACAAACAAACACATACCCACTCATCCACTCACCAACACACACACACACACACACACACTGTTTAGCCAGTTCTGTGTAAATCGATCGGACTTGACTAGCAACACAAGATAATCAAATGACGAGTGTGATCTACTGTAAACGCCACCGCTTCTCTCTCGCATCTCCTCTCACTGTCACTGATCGCAGCCTGACGCTTGTCACACAGACTTTGACGCTGTGTCTGTGATCCGTGGGGAACTGTTCTTCTTCAAGTCCAGCTACGCCTGGCGCATCAGGGAGGGCCGTCTGCAGGCGGGATACCCTGCCCTGGCCTCACGACACTGGAGGGGCATTCCACAGAAAATAGACGCCGCCTATGAGGACAAAAAGGGCAATATCTGGTTTTTTGAAGGTGGGTGAGAACACCACCGCTGGCTGGCTGACTGGCTGACTGTAGTGAATTGTGGTTGGGAGGCAAGATCAGACAGGCCTGGTTATATCCAAATCCATCGTAAAGGAAGGTACGGAACTTCCCCTTGACCCATATTGGAAGCATCCTGCTTTGTGTGTCTAATTTAGGGCATGATAAAACATGACCACGCGGCACATGGCACGGCAAACAAACAGCGCATATGCAAAGCAGCTTTAGACAGCTCACACTGGAAACTGACAAGATGATGGACTGAATAATGGACTCTCAAAATGTTGAAATTGACAGTTAACATATGTTAAAAAAAACATCGGTTGAAACAGAAACGGTCCAGCGAGTAGAATGTTTACCTTTGTTGCAATGTCTTTACTCACCACAAGAGGGAGTAAATAATCGCTGAAGAGACAAAATACAGTGTGTGTATGCAAACAGTATATTAGTATATTATTAGTAGTATATTATGCACATTGTCATGTTATGATATGTCATATTATTTATTATAGCATATATTTATTATATATACAAATTCACACTACATGTTAAAAGGCCAAATCTTAACCTTTGCAGTGCCATTTTGGTTTTTGTGGATTTAAATGCTTTACATCAGACCTATATACATCACCAAACATACTTATGCTCACGACTCCTAAACACGTTTCATATGCTCATGTGTTTCTATATGTATAATCCTAATCTCACACTTTGTTCAATGTCCACTTGAAACACAAAATTATTAGTGCGTGTACGTATATAGTATTATACTAATAGCTATCGTAATATAATTTAGCTAATTAGCTATATCACTATATTTACTGAATGTTTGATAACATGGTTGAGAGGATGACAAATAAAACTTCAATTTGAATTGTTTTGCATAATACCTTTTGTGATATTATGTAACTAATGTGATAAACTGAAGAATTATTACTACTATCAGAATTATTTGAAATAAATAAACAATGTTGTAATATGTAGTTCAATGAGGACGTGAGTTATTATTGTATTTCAAACAATAACTATACAAAGGCATGCTACATAATAAAGCGAGACACAGTGGAGTGATATTCAGTGCCATTCTCTCTTCTCGTCAAGGTTCAAACTACTGGGAGTTTGATGCAGAGCATAAAATAACAGGACCAGACTCTCTGGAGCTTTTGGGCCTTCCTGTAACGCACATCCAGGCAGCAATGCGTCTGAAAGAGCGCCACGGCCCTCAGACATATTTCTTCAAGTCAGGAAACTATTGGCGCTTGGATTCGCAGGAAAAACGAGTGGACACGAGCTACCCGCGCAGCACACACCAGGATTGGTGGGGCATTCCGGATGAAATCGATGCCGCCTTCCAAGACGCTGACGGTACTGCTGCCACTTAACTGCTTTATTTCAGCTTCTAAAGATAGTTTGAGTTTCAGTTACACCTCAAGTATGTGACCCGCTTTCCTTCTTTGACTCAAAACATCTCTCATGTCCTAAAATAAGTACTTCTGGATCAGAGCAGAGGTGTAAAGAATACCTGAAAAACCATACTTGAGTCAAAGTATGGATACCTTACTGTAAAATTACTCCATTACAAGTCACAAGTCACTAATAAAGACAGTAAATAAGACTTATTATTGTCACTAATAAGACAATAAAGATTATCCTTATCATTACTAATACCAAAGACTTGAGTAAAAATTGTAAAGTGTCCCATTTTAAAAGAACTGAAGTATGTTAGGCTCAAAAAACGTGTAAAATGTGAAAAACAAGAAATTATTCATGGGATTTTATTTCTTAGTATAGAATTAAGACCCCTAATACTTAACACCTCAATGTTTCAAAATGGCAGAACAAAATAGATTTTAAAAAAGGAAAAAAAATGCCAGTCTCAGTCAAACTCAAATGTGCAAAAAATGCAACCGCCAATTCACGTTTAATTTTGTCTGCTTTTTCACATTGACTGAGAATGTTGTTTATGCGCCAGACCTTTTTACAACAGAGGGCGCTGTTCTTTCAGTCGCCCTGTTTTAACCTCTGTGTGTTTGACAGGCTTTGCCGTCTTCATCAGGCACCAGCAGTACTGGAAGTTTGACCCGGTTCAGCGTACGATATTGGAAGGTTACCCACGCTACGTCGGTGCAGACTTCTTTGGATGTAGCATGCCATGAACTCAGGAACGTTCTCTGTCTCTTGCACCATCTTTTCACTCTCCTGAAGCCTGAAGTGTAATCTCCCACCAGTTGCTACTGTTCAAGATCTCCACGAGGAAGTCTGTGGTCTGCTCGAACCTGTTGTTTCAGTTCTTCTCTTTGTTTTTCATATCCGAATCTCAGGAATGTTGCATATCTGAGCTTTACAAATCATGAGCAGCTATGTCTGTATGTGCTAATATGAAGATGTGTATATGGAGACATCAATGCCCTGATGTAACGGTGCTAAACAAGGTGCTAGTACATGTCCAAAACTCCCATCATTTAGTTATTACAACTCTTTGCATGTTGTACTGTAACTTCAAATCCAGGAGAAACTGGTTGATTGTAGCACGTGAGTTACAGCGGAGCCATTTCTCCTTTATTTAACGTGCAGTTGTATAGAGTAGTAAATCGTATTTAGAGACAAGATATTTTGGATAGTAAAGGGTATGTAATGTTCAAGCTCTTACAACATAAACCCGTGTCTCTTGTTTATGGCTGACTGTAATGTGGGCAACCAGGAGACGAACTGGCACTCTTCAGTGCAGGACACTGACAAAGCTTTTTTTTTTTTTTTTTTTAATTCAACACTTGCATGTAATTTTTTAATAAATGATTATAAAGTGGGTCAAATTAATTGTTTTATTCAAAGGTAATTGTATAAATCATTGGTATGTCCATTATAAGGCATAAATAAAAGGATTTGAACGGTAAAAGATGACAGTGGTACATTTTAAATAGTATTAAATTACTAAGATGTTATTAGGAAGAAAAACAATGTTTTATGCAAGTATTAATACACCACAGAATAGTATCATTTAATTTTTATTTGAATAATTTCTTAGTAAAACATATGCATATTAAGTTAGAAGAATAACCGAAGACTCGTTAGAATACAAATGAAACAGTATCTGTGGTGGATTTGAATGTTATTGAAATGTTAACAAAATAGCCTATGAAAATGTAAAAAAAGAAACATAAATAAAATATGAATCATAACTTAGATTTAATAAGATAGACTAATAAATTAAGCTAAAGTTGTAAATAGTGACTCTTTACTGGAAATTTAAGTAATGTGAATAGATAAAGTAGGCTTTGTAGTAGAATAGACAGAGTAGCCTTTGGTAGACAGTTGAAATCCCCAAAACGACATTTACGCAAATCTATTCGTAGAATACGCAACTACAAAAAGAAAGGTGGGGACCGGCCTCGAACTTAGTTCCTCTTTCCGGCGCTTCTGCACGGCGTTCACTGTTCAAATATGATTGGTCCACGGCAGAAGAAGAAGGAGTGTTTTGTTTGTCCACGTGGAGGTGCTGAAGCGACTGATCGAGCGTCAAACGTGTCACTCCGCCCATTATAAAACTCTCAAACTCAGGCGCAAACATAATAAAACAACGTCATCTATATTTACGAACACACCAGTTGTTATTAAAACGCCGTTGTGTATTTTTGAAGAAATGCTGGAAGATCATTCTTAAAGACAACACGACTATCGACAGCGGAGCGGCAGTCGTCGGAAATGAGACGCGTGAAGCGAACATACGGATAAAGCGCGTGAGTAAGAGACGGTGTAATAACGCGGTCACGGCTGATCATGGCGCACGCCGTCACGCAGGAGTACATGCAGATCCCCGCCGTCACACGCGCCTACACCACCGCCTGCGTCCTGACTACAGCCGCTGTGGTGAGTGATACTCCAACTTGCCGTCACTTTCAAGCAGAACTTTACTTGGAAACCGATACTTTGCTGTAAAAATTACTCCATTACAAGTTACAAGTCACCAATTCCAAGAAGACTTGATTAAAGGTATCCACATTTAAAATTTAAAAACTTTGTTTTTGATATTTTATTCATTAATTTAGAAATGGCATTTAACCTCAATGTTTTAAAATGGCAGAGCAAAATTGATTAAAAAACACAACAAACAAAAATCAGTCTCAGTCAAAATCCTATGTGCAAAAAAAGTGCAACAGGTCATGTTATTTAGCTCATAAATAACACCCAGTACCTTCAGCATCCTGCAGATGGCAATATCGCGGCGTCGACCCAATAAATTAGGTTTAGGGTTAGAAAAAGATGTAGAAAAAGATGATGACTTGTGGCGCACAACAAAATGTTACAGCAAATAGTGTGTGGCCTTTTTAAATTAAAGAAAAGAAGACATACTATTTTAAACATACATTTCTAATAACTTGCCTTTTTGTGAATTACAGCAACTGGAGTTAATTACACCTTTTCAGCTTTATTTTAACCCTGACCTCATCTTGAAAAGATACCAGGTTGGTTTTTAACTTTTCTGCATTGCTTACAGGGTTCCCTACAGGTGCTTGAAATCCTTGAAAAAGCTTGAATTTTAAATAAAGTGCCTAAACATGGGTGGAAATGTTATTATACTTAGTTCAATACAAACCACTATCTGAATAAATAGTTTTTATTTAAATAGGTGGAAATGTTATTATAGCTCAATACAAACCATCTGACTAAATAGTTTGCCTATTAGAAGAAGGAACAAAGATAAGTTGGGAGTTGGGAAGTGCTTAAATTTCACTTTTCTGAAAGTGTAGGAACCCTGTACTTATTTTCACATGGCATGATATGAATCATATGCACGCTTCTTCATTGTAGGTATGGCGACTGATCACAAACTTTTTGTTTTTCGGGCCTCTTGGATTCAGTTTTCTGTTCAACATGATTTTCCTGTATCCTAACAAAACACAACTGTTTGCGAAATGAAAGAGGAAATGCAAAGGTTGATGGCTTCGGTGTTTTGCGTAACCGTCTGGCTCCTCTGCAGCTGTGTGAAGTGTCACTCGGGTTTCATCCTTGACCGAGCAGATATCGCTATTGCCGGATGTTGGAGGAAGGCTCTTTCCGGGGTCGAACTGCCGACTTCGTCTATATGTTCCTGTTCGGTGGAGTCCTTATGACGGTATCCTTCATTAATGCAGGTTCATTTATATGCCTTGATTGACAGACGGACATATTAGGGGAGATGTGGCCTAGTGGTTATAAAGTAGAATCTGTGATTGGTAGGTTGAAGAGTCAAATCCCAGACCTGCAGGCCCCACAACTGAAGAACATTCCAGTAACTTCCAGAGTCTCTACGGTGTCGATGTCTGATTTGCTGTGTTTCTTTGACCCCAACATCTCCAGCTCTTTGGCCTGTTTGCAAACTTGTTCTTTTTAGGACAGGCGTTCACCATCATGCTAGTGTATGTGTGGAGTAGAAGGAACCCTTACATTCGCATGAACTTCTTCGGGTTGCTCAACTTCCAGGCTCCGTTCCTTCCTTGGGTGCTCATGGGATTCTCACTGTTGCTGGGCAACTCCATTGTGATCGATCTGTTAGGTGTGTGACCTTTCACCCTGGAATATGAAATAGAAAGCCATTCGACACAAATGTTAGAGCAAGATTTATTATTGTGGGTTTACAATCAATATCTACAGACTACCTGTAAGATTATCAGAGTGAGACGGTTACTTAGATTGTTTTCTTTTCTTGCTCTCTTTTAAGAGTTTTGTTTTCCTAGCCATTGTTGCATTTCTGCTGCTAACGGCTCAGAATCATAGTCAGCATCTTATCAGCAAATTATATTAATGGCCTACTTATTTTCTATAACAGCCTTGATTTGAAAAGTTATAAAAATGATCACATACATTTATTAAAGTTAAATGATTATATATTAGAATATTAAGAAAACTAATTGAGTGATCTGGATCCTCTCAAATGACGTCAAATAGATTCCTATTGTAAATTATAAATTATCTTTAGGTATTGGTGTAGGACACATCTACTATTTTTTGGAGGATGTGTTTCCCAATCAACCCGGGGGCAGAAAGCTTCTTTCTACTCCAGGAATTTTGTGAGTTGACTATCCTAGATTAAAACATATAAAATATGTGCTAATGAATATAAGTTTGAAAGGTCTTAATCTGAATTTGGAATAATCCCAAATTTCATGCTCTTGAATGTCCGCAGTCGATTTCTGTTTGACACACCTCCAGAAGATCCAGATTACACAGCCTTGCCAGAAGATCAGAGTGTGCGGTCATGGAACAGAAACGGTGAGGAGCGAGAAGACACCGAAGAAAACCTGAATGAGGATGAGGAGAACAGAGAAGAAAACTAGAAGAAAGCAAATATCTCTTCCAAGAACTTTACCATATTACCCACTGCACAAAAAAACAACAAAATACTTAAAAAACAGAAGGGTGTCTGAACAATTCTCTATAAAACTCCCATCTTCCGTTTTTGTCTTTCGTTTAATTGAAATGATAATCAGAACATGTTAAAATCAAATTACTGAATGTTTCCTTGCAATATGATTATTTAAATCGACCTTCATTCTTTGAAATCGCTTCAATTGGAAATATTTTATAATTATTATAAATGCACTTATGTCACACAAAAATTCATTGATGTACACACACACACACACTATATATATATATAGATATATTCCTCTACTGTTTACACACACACCAAAATAGATCTGCATCATGTAACATTGTAGATCTTTATAAAGTATGATTTATATTAATTTGACATTATGTATATGCGGGAAGGTACGGTGCTTAAGCTTTACTGCCGATCTATAATGGTGGACAGATGATGGTGAGAACACTTTTGTCAGCTGCTTTATCTACCATTAAATTGATTTAAATTGGACATTCAGTGCCACTGACATCACGTTTGTCATGACTACAGTCTTCTTTTGTCCTGCTGTTGTAGAACAAAGCCTTTTTGTTTTATTTGTTCACTAACATTGTTTCAAACAATTGGAGTTTTCTCATCTTAACTTGTGAATGATGGAGATGAGAGCGGTGGCTGGTAGTGCTGGGATTTTCAGTCATCAAATAAATATAATTCAAAGCTAATTCACATTACATTTAAAAAGAGTGATTTCCCCACACTTCCTAACACAAGCGCTTTGCAGTCAATCACAATGACAAAAGTGCAGTTGCCCTGAAGTGCTAAATTGAATTGCAGACTTTGCATTTTCTAGCTAAAGGCCTTTGTTTGCACATCACCACTGCAAAACACAAAAAGCTTTTCGCCCAACAGTTACCAGCAGTAGTCAGGAATTGCAAACCCAGAGTCTGAAACCAAGAAATTTGATTATTTGGATATGATTGTAATACTGCATATTGAAATGTTAAAGACTTGTTTTATCGGGACACTGCTTCATTCATATTTCTATATATATGTATATATACACAACTAATTTATATGAGATGACAAGAAATCCCATTTTATACAACCAAAAAAAAAAATACTTTTAGTAGCTGCTGTCACAAATCAAATCAACGTGATTTCTTTCTACTGTTTTTATTTAAAAGCATGTTTTCAAAATGGCATCTATACACAAAGAAAACAGGACAAATAATTAAACCATAAAATACTTTCCACGTTTGTCGACAGATGTTGTCCGTCCCAGAGCAGACAGATATCAAGAGTAAAAGTCATCACACAGTAAAGCTCAAAATGTACAGACCGACCAAGAAAACGCTCTTCTAGACTGACCCGTGGAATGTCTCTCTCTATTAACGTATATATTATGTCAGTAATGCAGGACAGCACTGGTGTTTTGACTTCTGTTATTGGTTGTAAAAAGCCGTCGTCTTCACCATGTCGGGGCTGTGTTGGCAAGTCGTCTCATTCGCCTGAAAAACATCAAAACGTTTGATTAAAAGTTAAATCTCACACAATTTCATCAGCACAGGACATTTCGACTGAGACCTTGTGTTTCTGTCCTGGTCCCGGATTTTCTTCTCCATCTCAGCATCGGTCAGGGTCTCCAGCAGCGGACACCACTGGTCAGCATCGCCTGTGTTTCGGATGGCAATTTCCACAGTAGGAAGTGGATTCTCACTGCACAGAGATTAACACAACATAGTGAAAACAACAATTTATTTTTGCTTGAACAGAAAATGTGGCAAAAAAAAATTAAAGAAAAAATATGTATGTTTTTATTTTGGTTATTTTTTGTTGTTGTTTAAACATGATATAGCACAAACAAAACAAACTTACATAAAATTTAAAAGTTTAAAATGTAACTAGGACACTTAAGTATAGTAATACGTCCGATAAGAACTAAGTATAGTAATAAGTTATCAAAAATATTTACATTATTAAACTTTTAAAGGATAGCCCGTAAAGATTTAAGATTGATTTCCGAACCGCATACTTCATTTCTGGGTCACAGGGAACTAAAGCAAATCTTTGAACCAGAAGGCAGAAGACTTTTGTTGATTCTTTTGAAACACTTCAGAGATGACTTTTCAGTTTTAATAAAGCAAATAAATATAAAAAACTTGTACAAAACCTATAATATTTAAAACAGAGTTAAACTTGTAAGAGTTTATTTTGACTATTTGATGAGTATTCCCATAAATTTCCCATTCCAAACAAAAAACAACCGCATGACCTTTCTGATGTGTTTTGTAATGTAAGAGACTGTGAAGTCTGAACAGTCTAGACTCCAGAGTAAAGTTTATGGGAACACTCGATCTAGCAACAAAAAACTAGCTTAACTCATTGGCGACCATATCATTGTCATTTCTTAGATCGTTCGATCAAAGTTTTTCATAACAAATAATAAAAAGCAAAACAATTATCCTAATTAATATCGTCTGACTTTCTACCTGAAAGCGTAAGTCCTCTGGTGCCAGCTAAGCTGCCCACGAATACTGTAAGCGATGGTGGTGACGAACTCTCCACCCAGGCCCAACTCGGAGCAGAGTTTCAGAGCAAACTTCTCTGGAGAGTTCTCCTTCTCAGACATATCCCACTCAAACTGGTCCACCAGAGATATGTTGCCCACATGGATGTTTAACTATAACAGCAGCCACAAAAATCAAGTTAACATTTGCCATTCCACTAAAGGTGGACGTGCTTTATTTCATTTTAATTGATGCATCTTTCTAAACTTGTCCTTGCATAGTATGTGGTGCACCTTGATAATGACTCTCTGGTCCATCTGCTCGTCCAGTATACTGTCTGTAGGGTAGGACTCGATCTGCTGTCTGATGGCTGAAGCAATGGCTGGAACAAACGTCAACGGGCTGAGGTCCAGGTCATCACAGAGGATTTCAGCAAACATCTCTGGAGTCATCAGCTTCTCTTTTGGGTCAGGAGAAACGCAGAAATGTGTTGTAATACAAAAATGTAGGGATGCACCGATACCACTTTTTTGGAAAACGAGTACTAGTACTTGCATTTCAGTATTCACCAATACCGATACAAAGTACTTAATAAAACCATGATTTAAATGTACAGGTAACAGCTTTAATCATATAATTAAAAAAAGGGTAAACTGCCGCTTTGGACAGCACATTTTGAGTCTCTGGACAATTTACTGCCTTTTTATTTTCCTGTTGCTGCAGAACCGCTGAGGCACTCGAATGTGTGTGATTAACCCTTAACCCTACACACCCCTCAAACATAGACATTTCTCACATCGGTATTGGCAGACATAAAACAAATACTTTAGAAATGTGGCATCAAGCCTGATACCGTTATCGGTGCATCAAGAGTAAAATGGCACAAGAAGAAACCCTGCACACTTCTTCAGAATTTACCGTTCATGTTCCATGTGAAAGCATCACGTAGCTTTTGCCCATCGATCTCCATGTCTAGCCGGATAGGGACTAGGATCTCGGGTTGGGTGGCATTCTCATGGATAACGGCAGGATCATGATCATCAAAGCTAGAGCCAGAGAAGAAAATCAATCTCCAGCATTTAGATTTATCAATTGTATTTTTTTATGACTGGTTATATCATGCAAACAATTTTAGAATTAGTATTTGAGTCATTTCAGATGTCACCTTCTGGAATATCCTTGTCTAACTAAAAGGAGAAATACTAAAATACCAGAGAGGGAAGGTTCTTTTTTTGTCCCGGCCCAGTCGGTTCCGGTTGATTGTGGTGGAGCAAGGCACAGCATCCAGATGATGGGAACTGTTGGGCAGGGTTGGGACCCACTGGCTGTTTCTTTTAGCTTTCTGCTCCCTGTAAAAAGAACAGATGACTTTCTATGTGCTTTGAAATAATCGTCCTTTTAAGATAAGAAAGAAATATTAACCTGAGATAAGCGGGGGGTTCGGTGCTGATGGACACAGCCTTGTACTTCTCATCTTGCCCTTCAAAGATCTCCTCGACTTCTGAGGCTCTCAGCAGCGTCACACTGGTGGCTAAAGTGGTGTAACCGTGATCTAACACACAAAATGACTTATACTGTAAGATGGAAAGTGCCAGTGTGAAGCCTCCAGCAGCGTTTCCAGTTCAACACTTACCGTGAGATGATGCCACGATCTTCTTTCTCTCCTCTACTGTGGCCAATCTTCTGGAGAGTGAAGGGTAACGCTTATACAAGGATCCTCTAAACATCCGCAGGTAGTTTCCTACCTAAAATGCACAAGAAAAAGTATTAGTTCTTTTAATCATTCATCAATAACAACACTAGCGTTCAGATCTACCGAACACCTTGGATAAATGTGATGCTTTAAATCGCCAACACAATGCTGATTGGATTACTTCACATAATAATAATAATAATAATAATAATAATAATAATAATAATAATAATAATAATAATAATAATTCACTACTTATTAAATTTGTTATTTAATCCTAATGCTCAAAATAACGAAGTCAACTGTTGTTGTTTTTTTAATCAAATAAAACATTTGACTGGTTAGCTGGTGTGCTAGCATTTTGTTTGTAATAAGGTATCGGAATAGAACAAGCGATTATTTGTCGAATTAATAAAAAACTTTATTATTGTTTACCTCCGATCCGATCATGTAAAAGTCTCCATCATCTTCTAACTGAAATTTGATCGGTTTCTGTCCGTATGTTTTGCTTAACGCCATGTTGAATGTCAGCGCAACTGAAACCCGGTGTCCTGGGCATGCGCAGTACTGTACAACCCCATTTGGTTGGCGCAGGAAAATGACGCGATGAAGTAAAATAAAATTAAAAAATCCGTCGATTTTCAAAAAAAAAAAAAAAAAAAAAACGTTTGGTCAATTCTGTGTACACAATGCAAATGTCGATTACATGTCTAATGTCGTTTCATATGAAAATCTAAAAGTCGTTTCTTTCAAAAATATGCCAAATAATAAAAAAAAAAAAAAAAAAGTCATGATTCAAGTGTACAAAGCTGGCAGATTGAGAATAAATCTAAATTCAAAAAGTATAGATTCATTTGTAATGATTGATTAAAAAAAAAAAAAAACACAATAAAATGTCATTTGTTTACATTACAAAAGAGGGATGGCACTCAGCCTCCCCATTTAAGTCTAAGCCTGGGTGCTGATTGGTCACCCGTCCTGGTCAATGTTTTCAGCACAGATTGGTCTTGCTAGTTTCCTCGGAGCAGAGCCTATAGTACGCACTGGGACAGTTTGAGGACCTCGTTCTCATCTGGAAAAGGCGGTTTACTCTCTACAAGTGGGAGAGAAGATCCTGCCTGCCTGTTCATGTATCTGGAGCTCCTATTCATGAGTGAGGTCATAATTATATTCATTATCTAGGCTAATGTACCAGTCTGTTCTGGCAAAGAAAGAGTTGAGCCAGAAGCAAAGCTCTCAATTTACCTCAAATAACTTTGGGTCATGACTGAAGGACAAGGTCTCAAGTACAAGCAGCTGTAATGGCAGGGCACATGAGGAGCTCTGACACCCAGGAGGAACTGCTTCTCCTCCAAATTGAAAGGAGTCAGCTGAGGTGGCTTGAACATCTATTTCATAGATGTCTCCCAGGGGAGATGTTCTGTACTGGGAGGAGACCAAGAGGAAGGAACAGGACACGCTGATAAGCTGTGGAGTGAGAGATGATATCCCTGTACTGTGCTATTCAATTATTTTTTTAATTATTTTATATCCTATTGATGAAATACACAAAACATCAATTTCTGGAGTCATTTTTCTTAATATTTATTTGTAAGATCTTTAAAACACATAGAGCTAATTTGTATTTACAAAGATGTGTTCTGTCACAATAGTAACCGAATCATAAATAAAAAGTTATAAATAAATACAACAAGCAATGGCACAAACATGACCTCAACATTTTAACATCAGAGTTAGATTCAGACATACAAAAAGGAAACAATAAATGCTAAGTGCGGATATGGCACATGTTGGATTCACTTCATTTCAGTTACTTCCTGCCAAAATGTTGAAGTGGAAGCCATTTCTCGACATGGAATCACTATTATTAGATAATTCTATAGAAATGTTTCATTGTACTACAAAACTGTATTGTTTCAGCCAATTCAAAAAAACTTGTACGCATCATCTCGATTATCTTTACAAGATATACATTAATCTCTGCTCATTCCTCACAAACACGTGCTGTGTGTGCACACACAACCACATCTGAGTAAACATCTGAACATCTCTGCAGGTTGAAAAAAACCTCCTTTAGCCTTTCATCCCATACTGAGGCCGCTTGGTCTGAAAGCACTAATGGAAAGTTCCAAAGGCTTTGCAGGGTGTAAAAACTCACAGTGTTGGGTACAAAAAAAAGCATTTCAGCTTGACGAATGCAGAGCATGAAATTGCAAAAGCAAAATCAAGAGCTTTGGCTGGGATGAAATTTGAGATTAATAGGCTCAACAAGCTTATAAGCATTTTAATTATTAATCAATACTAATATTAATTAGGGTTATTTAATAACCACGTAAACCTCTAGAACAGACGTGTCATCTCCTCTTGCACAAACACAACTCGGGTGATACCTACAAGGCCACCAAAGGGTATTTAGCAGTCAAAAGAGAATCCTTCAGTCTGGAATGATCTGAAAAGTTCATTGCCATTTCAAGTCAAATGATTCCAGAAAAACGGGTAAACTAAACTAGAAGCAGCGAAGTAAACGGTTCAAATGTATGAAATGTGTAACAAAAAGCTACTGTACATATATTTTTTCTGTACATGTAATATTGTAGCTGTGCAGGAAACATTAAGACGAGTTGGAAAAATCGAATTCAATTACAAAGATCTACAAATGACGAGATAGCCTATGAAATGATAGCTCCAATTCTCTCTCCTACTTTTGGGTAAGGCCCCTTTTAAAGTGCTTTAAATATTTAGTGTACACATGCATGACTGTGTTCCGTATGCAAATTGATTTTTACATACATTTTACAAGCATATTATGGCTGTAATATACAGTCTTAAGGCAGATTTGAACCACTGTGGTCCTCTTGTGTTTATAATTTAGTCTGTAAGGACAGAAAACACATGGTTTTTCCAGTTAGAAAATTCCAAAGTTAAAAAAAATATATATTAAGCAGCTCAAAAATATAATCCCTTGAAAAGATCCAGGTAATACTGTGGAGTGTTAATAAAGTGACAAAAGAGAGTTATCAAGGATGATGTTTTAGAAGAAAGCTTTGGGTAACTTAAACCCCTTCTGCTTCATTCGTGGTAGCGTCAGACTCGGGGAACTTTTTGAGCGGCACGTTTTGGGAACGCCACGCTTCTGGAGCACAAAGTCGTAGTTGGCAGATGAGTTCATGGCATAGAAAACGTTCCCATTATCTGGTATTCGAAGTTCTGTGGAGACAAATGCAACACCAATTAGCCTTGAGTAACCTTAACACTGGTTTGTGTATATTTGCATTTTGTTAAATCTTCAAAAAGTGTATCTTAGAAACCAACTTGAAGTGCATATTGACATTTTAATCCTCTACCTTTGTATTTTGAGACCCTTTGTAGCAGTTCATAGTCTTCTGTCTTCTCACTGTCCAAGTTGTGTTTGACCATGGCTTTCCTAATAACGCCTGGTGTTTTGTCTTGGCTGGTCACCTAAAACACCCAGTCTGGTAAATGCTCATGGAAATAATAAAGACTAAGTGGAGTTATGACTGGAGTCTTACTGACCAGAATGCTCTTGTACAGGTTGCAGTTGTCCAGATCAAGACTGACTCTGATGATGCAGCAGTCATTCACCTGCTGGTTGTACAGGGGCAGGGACAGAGCCGAGTAGTCCGAAACACCGGAAACGGAGCGCTTGTGAAAATGGAAGCCCTGTCCGTTAAATGTGGAGACTGAAGATGAGGATGAAGAGGTGGAGCTGCTGCAGCCAGACTCCAAGCCCAGACCTGATCCAGAAGCCTCCGTGTATGAAGGGCAGGGTGACTCCCACAACTTGAAAACGAATATTCAAGTCATGTGAGTAAAGATTTAACATTTTTAATTTTATTTGCTTATCTGTCTTTTTATGTTAAACGTTTATTTGATTACATTTTTGATTTTGTGCAAATACCTTTGTAGAAGAGTCAGATGCAAGCTCGGCATTATCCGAGACAGATACAGAATGCTTCAAAGTTGGTGTTGAAGTCTGGAAAGAAATGCAAATTTCTGGTTAAAACATTATCACTGAGCAATTTGGCTGGACTCGGCTTAGAGTAGAATTGGAGTAGAGATAGTTAGAATAGAGTTGAAGTAGAGCTAGAGTAGTGGAAGAGGTGGAATGGAGTTGAAAGAAAGTTTAAGTACAGACAGAGCTGGAGGTGAGTTAGAGGAAAAATGTATTAGAGTAGGAGTGAAGATAGAGTATACAGTTTGAGTAGAGTTCAAATACAATGAGAAAAGGAGTTTGAGTAGAGATAGAGGTGGTAGAGTATAGTCAGAGTAAAGATAGAGTTGAAGGGAAGTTAGAGTAAAGACAGTAGAATTTCAGCATATTTAAAATACAGTAAGAGTAAAGTTATGATAGAGTCAGAAAGTGTAAAGTGTAAAAATTGACTTAGAGGTAAATTAATGTACAATTATAAATAGACTGAGTAGAGTAAAAGTACTTCAGAGTAGAGTTGAATGGAAGTTTGGTTAGTAGTAGTAGAGCAGTAGTGGAGTTTAGAGAAATAAAACAGAGCAGGTTTGGAGTATAGCTTGAGTAAAGATAGAGAAGAGTTTGAGTTCAGTTAAAATACTGGAAGGGTTGGAAGGGATCTTAAGTAAAGAAAGAGAAGGGTTGAACTACAGTTAGTAGTGCTAGTGATGTCATTAAAGAATTACCAATCATAAAGCAAAACATAATAAAACAAAATTACAAATGATAAAACTAATGTTTGAGTGTGTATTAGCTAAATATTTGAGGGGAGTAAATAATATGGCCTCACTCTCTGATTCCCTAACACGGGTGAGTTGAGCAGGCTGAGGCTGCCCTCTTCTCCATCCGAGCCACTGGATCCCGCTGACGTAAGACTGAGGGAATCTGCTCCATCTTTGAAGTTGTCTTTAAACTGGCTCAATCGCGGATGTTCATACGACTTGGAGTGGCAAGTCCCCGTGCTGCTGTATCCCGACTCTTCACTCATACGTTTGGTGATACCACCATTCTTTTTGCATACAGATTCTGATGGAGGCTCAATGTCGCAGGATAGAGAGTAGCTAAAAAGACAAAACAATATGCCGCGTGTATAAATATTTAGGGCCATTTACAGTAGGGCCTGTATTTTTAGATAATTATTATTTAATATATAATGTAGTAAAAATAATAATACAATCCACTTTTTGTTTTCTCTTACCTCTCTGTCTCGGTGAGTTTCTCTACTCTCTTAAACCAATCAACAAAGTGCGGGTCTCGCGTGAAACTGTAGTAATTGCAGGTAAGCTGCAGCAATTTAATCTGTGCAATGACTTCAAACTCCTAAACAAAAAAGTGTAATATTGAGTTAATAAGTTTACTTCAATGGAATTGATATATACATATCGAATTATTTGCATGTTCTGTGACCCACCTTTCTTCTTTTTTCAAAGTTGATCAGTCCAACCTGAAGAAAAAAAGAAATTGTGAATATTTTTGAATATTTTTGAATAATACAAATATTACACACACTACAGAACTTCTTCATGTCCTAGCTCCTCACCTCAACATGGTCTTTCATTGCAGTGTCCAACATGACCAGATCGGTTAGAAAAGTACCAAGGTAAGGAATTGTTCCTTGTACAACACTCTAGAAAAAAAACATTCACATCACAATATAAATTATTTGGCTGTATGCTTTTATAACACAAGGGGGCGCACTTGTTCCAAACGTAATAAATTCATTCGCTACCTTATGATTAGAACACACACATACCATATCTCTCTGCTGCTGGTGTCTTCTCTGGGTTCCTTTGTGGCTGTTCTCCACAATAGCAGACTTGGAGGTTCCTTCCTGTGAGGAAAAAATGACGAGCATGTCTTATTAAACAGGTCTACGTCATTGAGACAGTATAGTACAGAAAATAAGCTCAAGGCAGATAGTGCTGTGGAATGTTCAGACACCATGACGCAAAACAGAAGTAAAGTTTGTGTGAATGGTATTCAGAGATAAAGCAAGGCCGACGCCCTGGGGAAGCCCTCCAGAACCAAGGAGGGGCTGTTATCATGAACTTCCTACGTCTGATGACCTCACCCAAGGAGTTCCCTCGTAATAAACTACGCTGGAAGAGTTTTTAGTGCACATAGCAGAAATGCTTCCACGTGTTCTGCTCTGCTTCACAGTATGTTTAATAGGGGTAAAAAAAAAACTAAAGGTTTTGGTTTCTTGTCAACCCTAACTTAAAATTCTTCCTGTTTCACTTCCTCCGCGCAAGCTCAGAAAAATTCCGTACTCTTAAAAGTTTTGAAATGTCTGCAGTGGAAATACCTAGATAAAACTAAGACAAACAAAAGTTTTTCTCTTTGAAGTTCCTGACTTGCAATTTGAGTCAAATAAAAAATACGAATTAAAAAAAAAGACCAAATATTAACCAAATAGTGCAAACTTTTAATACATAAAAGCAAACAAATATTACATAAAAGCTAGTATATTAGTATCTACACAAAGCATATAAATACCACACACACACACACACACACACACACACACACACACACATATATAAATCTGCCAAGAATATTGGTAGTTTATACAAAAAGCATTCTATTTCATAAATGTACATTTAAAATGTAATTTGCAGTGTTGTGCAATACAGAGAAAATGTTCTCTCTGGTCCCTTTAAACACTAATGGATTCTTTATTTTAGTGCCTGTCAAAAATAACACAGGCTTGCCAACCAATAAAGAGTGCAACAAAAGCATTAGATGCTGTGTTGAACAACACTCAGCAGGACGCGGAGAGCAAAACGTTGAGCCAGCAGGATGCAGATACTGTGAAACTGACTAACGCTTTTCTGTTTACCATGTGACTGTGGTTTTGAAATGTGACAGCTCACTCGAGTCTTTCGAGTTGTTATAAACACATTCTGTCTTAACCAAGCAACCGCTGACAATAAATGCTGGCGAGTTATCGCAACATTTTAAACTGAGAACTGTTGTGTGATTCTGAATCAATGTGATATTCAAATCAATCTGATTTGAATCAATGTTCAAATGTTCACAAATTAATGTAACAATGAGTTGTACAAAACACACACACACACAAACAAAAACACACTTATATTTTAGTTCCCTAAAACACAGAAAAATTGAGTTTTAATGGTAAAACTCAACTGTAACTTCAGCCCAAAAATCCTATCTGACCCTCAAACATGTCTTCAAAGTTGAGGTGCCCACACGTGCCCATAGTTACTATACTATAATAACCTAGACATTACTATAAATACCTAGCATTTGGGGCCCAACGTTGACCTTCAGCTGTTCACATCTTTACCATCCATCTTTTGTTGTATTTTACTATGACTTCAGCAGCTCCTACTACATCACTTTATTCACATATTAACTCACATCAAAAACCTCTAAAGTCAGTGTAAGGACATATTTTGTGATCATCTTTCCAAAACATTTGAACGTACTATTTTTCATTATTTAACATCTGTAAAAATATTACATATATCGTATTTTATAAAAAATAAAATCAGCAAATAAGATTGCATTTTTTGCGAAAATATTTCACATCAGCATAAATATTGACAGCACAGTGATTGCAAAAATGGGTTACGCACCTTAATAAGAAGCTCTCTGCTGAGAGAGTAATTATTGTCGTCAGAGAAGATCTCCGACAGCTCCTGAAAGGTGCGACAGCTTTCCCTGTGAGGAGAGTAAAACTGGTCACATTCCTCCTGTAGGTTTGATCTGACTTGGTAGGTGAGACAGATGAAATCTCACCTGGACACCTCATCCCAGGCTCTCCTCAGTCTGTGAATGGCATTGCTCTGCAGAGCCGACAGGATGGCTTTCAGAGAGGAAAAGCTCTTCAGGATCCGACATTTCTGAGGAACATACAAACAAAATCTTTGACTTTAGACATTTAGGATTTTTTATTTTAAACGCCCCTTACAGTATAAAAGTATAGTGCTGTATCTATAAAATACTATATATTTTATAATTTTTTATAACATTTTGGGAACTATTTTGCACCATTAATAAATGTCCCATTTCTAATTTCTATTCACACATAACACACATATTTTTATGGCTTATAAAGTCAACTCTGCACCTTGTTTTGTAAAACAATTTTGTTTATTCATTGTACTTTGAACAACAAGTGCCTTTTTACTATTCTCTCTCTCTCTTTTTTTTTTCTTTTTTAAATAAGCTCAAAAGCTTGCCAGAAAGACACATCTCCAACGGTGATCCACAGACGGAAATGAAGGTAAAATGGCGTCTCACCCTGGCGACTTCTATCCAGTGTTCCAAGCGCTTGGCTCTTTGACAGGGCCTCAGAGATCTGTTGTCCAGGCAGGTGGCTATCACACAGTTGGTCACGCTGTTAAACTGGGCCACCGTGGCACGGATGGTGGGTGCCAAGTGCTCTTTGCCCTTCTTATCCCTCTGAGACCATATGCCACCCAGACAGTGGTAAGGAACGACTCTCTTAAACAGCTCCTGTGAAAAACAAGGAGCATTTGGTTCAATTCCGAATAGACCAGAAAACATTGGTTTGCTTGTTTTTATGAGAAAAAGTAAATCTAGAGAATGATTTTTCAACGCTACAAAAATACTGAAGAGCAAAAAAAACCAAGTGGATTTAAACAACTTGAGTAGGTTTCCCAGGGAGTAGAGCTTGTGTTTGGAACGTCTAAGGTCAAACATCTTAATGTTTTGGCTAAAAAACACCTGCATAAATGTTTTTAACAAGGACTAAATTGTAATTTTGTGTCCTGGGATCTTACCGCATCCATCACGGTCAACTGCTCAGCAAACAAAGCCGGAGTGAAGGACAAGAGGTTGGAAGGAGAGAATTCATCCTGCAGTGTGCTGTCTTCAGGCGTGGCGAAGGGGACGGTGTACACATCACCTGCGTGTGACAAATAAAAGTCAGACCAAAGTGCCATAAAACTACTAATCTGAAAATCTTTACCTTCCAGTTCAATTATGGACTGTTGTCGGTGCTGGAAATGCTCCAGCAAGTTATGGGCTCTTCGTTCCAGATCTGACCCAGAGAAGTTGACTTGCAAGTAAGTGATGAGGCTTTTAAGGCATTCGTGGCTTGGTGGGCTCCAGAAGTCTTCAGAGTACTGATCCAGCCAAGCACCAAGGATAGATGAGACGGTACTGCCATGCAAAAGACCAAAAACACTTCAGAACAGTGCATTTTTTAACAAAGAAGTCAATAAATGACACATTTGAGGCTTACTTTTTGAGCTCCGTGTAGTCCTCTAATGAGATCTTTGACCTGCCGGAGCTCGGATGACCTTGCAGTTTAGCATATCTATGATAGAAAAAGGTATTTTAGAACTTCTCAGCTTACTTAGTTCATATAGACCTATGGCACATGGACGGGTCTCTGTACCTATTAAGCAACAGATCCAGCACTTCTTTAGTGGTGGAAAAAGCTCGATAAGTGCAGAGGAAAATAGTCCCGTATGTATAGTCCTTCTCCATGTACGCTGACACCATGTACTCCACCAGTTTCTCCAAGGTGCCAGCCTTAATGGTCCGACCCTTGCACGTTTCATACAAACTAAGGGCAGAATCGGTTTCCACGCCCAGCCATCGCTGTCCCTTACTGGCTGTTTGGTGGAGCTGCACCTTCCTCAGGGTGATGGTGTAGATGGCTCCATCCTCAACCTCCTCGCCGATCTCCTGAACTGAGCTCTAGAAGAAAAAGTCAGCCCTTTTAAAATATATTTTATAGATTCACATACGTAAAACTGTATATATATACCGTATATGTGTGTGTGCATGTACGCACACGTTTATTTTTTGATATTGTATAACAGCAAGTTTAACATAAATAATAAATGTATATAAAAGAAAATTAATATTTTATATATACCAATACAAATGTATATACCATGTTACAATTTTGTTGAATTAAAAAAAAAAATACAGTGTTATTATATACTCTCTCTCTCTCTCTCTCTCTCTCTCTTATATATATATATATATATATATATATATATATATATATATATATATATATATATATATGTAGTACATATAAATAAAACTTCACAAAAGCTATGTACAGTACATCCATTCAAGATGCACATTTTCATAACAACACGTTGGAGGCATCCAATTTCAGCAATTATTTTTAATAGAATGTTGATATTTACATATCAAATGCAATAACAAAGACACAGATCATTGGTGTAATCAACCATAACGAGTAGTTCACGTTCTTATGAATGATTTTTTCTAAATAACAAACAACTTCACATGCTTAAAAGAAGATTTAACGCACGTTTTAAAATTCCCGAGAGTGTAATTATGCTTTTGCTCAATTATGAGTCACCGAACTAATGCGGCGTGGGGAATTTGTTGTCTGCGTGACGCTATCGGAGCATCAATGGCGCAGTCTAAAATTAGCTGTGCATTGTTTGGTGAGTTGTCAAGGTTGTACCTGTGCAGCACAGCTAGTGCTTTAAGAGTGAGCCAGGGATTTCTCTTACTAATCCATATAGAGGCTTAACACCAGCCACACAAGACCACGAAAGTAGCCGTTTATCAGTTCCAGTCACATGCTTGACCCGGCCCTTTAACTCCAATCTTAAACGTGCCACAAGAATTAGTTTCATCTGACTAATATAAAAGAGGATCAACGTCTTTATACTAAAAACCAGGAAGGATAGAGCAAATTCTCTCACGTGTGTGTTTTTAAACAGTTTCTATTATTTAGTGGAGGGTAATGAAAAAATATAAGACTTGGACTTTGTAAATGCCCTGCAGCTAAATTGAAGACAAAAAAACAAGTCCTGCTGGAATAGAGTACATGACGTCATTGTGGAAAGTAAAAGGAACTCCCAGAGAACTGAGGGAAGTGACCGTGAGCTCCGCTTCAGGCCAAGAGCCGGTCGTGTGAGGGTGTTTCCTGACTACTACAGCACTTAAACGCAAAGGCCGAGCAGAGGATTCTGGGGCGTCGCCATGGCAACTAACACAGAAAAACATATGCTATGTCAGAGAGAAAGAAAGAGAAAAACATATGCTAAGTCAGAAGGAGAGAATTATACCAAATCTTAGAACACGCACTTACAAGATAGAAAGAAAAAAGATTACTGCTGAAAATGTTCATCGTTTGATATATTTCATAATCTGGTATATTTTCTTGATATATAGATTGTATACTTTCAATACATTTTTAAGACTCAGAATGAGCAAGAGTGTTAATATGTGTGTCCTGTTCTGTGATTGGTTGGGCACCAATCCAGGGTGTCTCCTGCCTGTTGCCCGTGACCCAAAAATGGAAAATTTGTTCAGAAAACTGAAGAATGTATAATCATTAAAAAACTCAATATGTGAATAACACTCTCTTGGATTATTTTAAAATGTTGTTGCTTATTTATAACAAACACAAAAAACGGTAAAAATGTTTGTCTCTCAAATGATTCTATTGTTTGATGTTCTCTAACACCAACGCACACAGAAGTTTAAAACAAGGAAGTAAACAATTGTAGAAGTATCAACAGAAACTACATATAATATGAGAAACTCTGACCTGGAAGCTACTGTAAAATTAGGACTGACCAGAAATGGTTAGCTTTTAAAAACACAAGAGCTTGGACACAACTTGGAAACTTCATCACACGAACTGTGATTTTTTAAAATCTAATGACATACATACGTACAGCCCCAGATTTGTTAAAGAGAAAATAACTGTAACTCTATTTAATGTGTAATTCAATTTAATGTTAACATCAAATTACTTAATACCAAAACTACAAATTATGCTGCACAAGACAAAAAGAATAATTGCGTAACAGCTTCCCAGACAGATGCATCCTACAAAAACAACTTCTGTAACTCGCACTGATGTACTATTCGGAAGTCCTGCCGTCAAAATTAAGGAGGGGTTGAAAGATGTCAGAGGACCAGATGGATTATTCGACCTTTGATTTAGATGATCTCTACACACCAAAAACCTCCTCATTCTGATGGCCAACTGATTTGACATCTGGTAAAACAAGACTTGCTAAACAATCTTGACTCCATCAGAAAAGCATCTTCCGCATTTGCAGCTTATCTCACATTCTTCAGCATTTCCCACCTTCACACATGTGCTGTCTGTGTACAAGCAGCACATGTGTGATGAGACGTCATGTATATCATTCATTGCTCGTGCACTTAGATGCTCGTGGGGAGACGGGGTAACTGCAAGACGAAAGAGATGGAAATGTACAAGAAAGAAAAATACACAATGTGTCCTTCAGGACAAGATTAAACTCAATAACATGTTAAAGTAAACGGATGAGTTTAGGTGAAAAGAATTTCAAACAGAACGGATCGATGCTCTCACACCGTGCTCGGATTCCTCCAGTTGATTTTTAACAGTTCCGGATTTTAAAACACAATCATTCATCACATGCATCATCTAACATCGTCTAAACCACTTCTAATGAAGGGAGAAAGTGACACAAGTGAATGAAGGGTTCTGAATGCAAATTTGGATAATCCAAGGTCAATTGATTTTATTTTTAATTAAAGGGCATTTTCTTTTAAATTAAAACTTGAACTTGAACTTTTTAACAGGGCCAAATCATGGGTCATAAGGGGCTATTTTTAGAAATCCCAGTTTAAGAACCTCTGAACAAAGACACAAAAAGATGACCTTATCTTCATTATACACTTCTATACAAATGTTCAGAAATATTGTAAAATAATACAAACGACCTTTAAAATGATCTGCAATCAGATATCTTTTCTGTCATGAAAGGCCTGTGACATTTGAATTAATGTGAGATTTTGAATTAAAGTGTGTGTGTGTGTGTGTGTGTGTGTGTGGTGTGAGAGAGAGGAGAGAGAGAGAGAGAGAGAGAAAGAGAGAGGAAGGAAGAGAGAGAGAGAGAGAGAGAGAGAGGAAAGAAGAACGAGAGAGCGAGAGAGACGGGAAATTTAGAGTGAAGCTGCAGTCTGTATGTCTTGGCATTGCCTAGCAGGTTTTTCAGGACGTTAACTGAGTTACAGGACATTAAACTCCACTGATGGCCAGATTCATTGCCATAGCATCCACAGTGGAAACAGCAGGAAAAAGTGAAAAAGGGATTATTTTTTTATACACTTTATTGTGGAGGTTTCCATTCCTACTTTTTGGTTTCTCTGCTTTAGTTTTAGCTCCTTGAGCTTTGAGTATAACGCAAATATGAGTGGTACCGAATGTATATATTACAACTTGACATATTTAAATGCATATTGATTTATTTTGTGAGAAATAGCAGTGGTGACAGTTATATATTTGCCAATATATTTGTAATAATTAACCACAGATAAAGATTTTCATTCTTTCCACAGACAAAGCATTTTATGGTGTTCAAATGTTACAATTGACAATTCTGTCTCAATATTGATCAATATTAAAAGATGTGGATAAAAAAGTTTGAATGTTGCTTTTTGCCTGTTTTGTCCAGATTAATTTTGGAATGAAATTAGCAGAACCGAGCAGCAAATTCTCTAAAATAAAAATTGGAAAGAGATTAATTCTGAGTTCAGACATCCGTACTGCGGTTGATTTTCCTAAGTCTTGTTCCAGAAGAGCACGGAAATAATGAAAAAAATTACTGCTCTTTTTCATTATATAAACAGATCATTCCTGCATGTTGCTTAAACTAGGTAATAAACATACTTTAAACATCCACTATCTTAGATTAAATTAAGAGCATTTATTTACATAAACTTCACAATATGTGGTATAGCTATCATGTCATATTACATTAATTGTCTGTATCTAATAGACATTTTATAACGTTTATAACATTATTTTGTTTGTACTATATATTTGTACTATTTTAGTACTGAACAGATTTTCTACAGAGCACATCCTCTTCTTTCTGCTCCTTTCCTGCCTCTCACATCCTTGTTTTCTCTTCATCCTGCTATTCCTCCCTCTTATCATGCTCTCATTCAGAAGACCGTCTCTCACAAAAGCTTCTCTGTGTGTGTGTGTCAATATAGCCCCTGTCTGTTCTCCTCATTACACAAAGCTCAGCTCCACTGGTCTCATTGTAACGCCATGAGTTCAACCTGCATCACAAAGACCTCTTTGAGAATTAAGCAGACACATTTGTACAAACACTTTAACAAACACAACAGAACAATGCATCGAGTATTAAAGCAAAGGCCCAGATCAAGAGCGTGAGGAAAACAATCAAAGTGTACCACAAAACCAACACTGTGTTGATTATTTAAAAGAAATTTTCAAATAAACAATATACCCTAAATAAAAACGATCATTCTTGAATTGCAAAAGTTTTTTTTTATTAAAACACACTCATATGTGTGTATATACTGTATGTTCAAAAAAGTGACCATGACAACAAAAGAAAAGTACAAATAAAAAACAAATCTTACATATATATATATATATATATATATATATATATATATATATATATATACACTACACACACAACAGTTTATCATAGAAGAGATTTTCCTAGGTCTAATAGAGCTGATGTAACCAGGTACGAGCCCTTGCCAGCCATCTGCACGTCTCGAACACTTTAAAAGCAGAGATAAGTGCTTGATGTATTTTTTACAAGCCATGTCATAAACGAAATAGGATAGGAGTGAGAAAGAGCCAAAAGAGAAAACTGACTCATAGCTAAGCTTCTCGACCACTGCAAACTGATTCATCACTCATAATGACACCATGATATACTTCTTGTTTGGACTGAGAGCTATTGCCATATAAACGTTCATGAACAAACACACCAACAAGATAAAGTGCAAAAAAGACCACTAGAAGCCTGGTTCTGCTGTGCTGTGTGGAATGAGAGATTTAACTTGCTCTAATTGTGTAATAAGACCAAATTGGATTTAGTTCAGTGAAGGATAGCAGCTGGTGAGACACTAGAACCTTCTTCATGCTTGTCGAATGGAATGCAGCCAAACACTCTGGAAAACACATTTAAAGTCACAACAATGTGCCTTTGCCATTGAGGAGATAAAAAGGGAACATATTGTTTGTAAACCATCGACAAATCTCAGCATTTGACAAAACACAGAAATTGCATTACCGGCAGGGATAAAACGAATGTTTACGGTCCATCAAAATGAATATACTTAAAAACCACACATAGAAAAACAATTAGAGATCTTCATCACATTTGACAATTAAATCTGATGTAATGCATTATGTAAGCGAGGCTCTAAAAAGATAAAACTCGAACCTTTATCTTTGTTATCACAAGCAATTAAAAATCCACAGTTCCTGTTCAAATAAAACAATACAAATCTGAAGGTCAGTGAAAAGTTCTGATAATAAAGTACATCTTTCAACAACTACATACACTTTCTTTGGGAAACATGCAGAAAGTCTTATCAGAGTACAGTATGTGTTCAGACCGACTTGATGAAGATGAAGTGAATAAGAGGAAAAACTGCAAAATCCCTTTTGAAAGAGAAAGTGCTCTTATGTCAAAACAAACAAGCTGAGTTTTGCAATTTGGGGTTTATTTTGGATGTTTTGTGGTTTTGTTTTTTTAAGCATTTGAGCTTTGTGTCACAATAAGTCAAATCAACTTGATCTACATTGCAGTTAAATTGTTTAAAATGTTTTATTTTAAAATGTTATTAACCAAAATTGGCAATAATAAGATGTCAACAGTGAGTTAGTATAACTTGAATATTTAATCACAAGCAGTCATGGGTAAACATGACCATTGCGGATCAGAACGTAGAAGATTAAATGTGAAATTTACCTCCAGCATCGGTAAATCAGGGTCCAAATGCGTGAAACTATTCAGGACAACCGGACAGCCATCTCCCGCAGCGATCTCCAGTTTAACCCCGTCCCAAATGTTTTTTATTCTCCATGTGCTGGCGTCAAATAATTCTTCCAGGGACGTGGGCTTGACACCCAGTGCGTCCGACTGTATCCCCATAATGTAGACCATCACTGACAAATGTCACGTCTGTTTACCACGGACATAATTTTCTGACATTGAAGCATCTGCTGCAGCGCGCGAATGATTTTTTATCCATTTCCACGCGCAAGGGAATACCGCAACCTGTTAAACCCCGCCCGCCGCCTTAACCCCGCCTCGATATCCTTTACTCGCTCAGAAGCCACGCCTTCTTTATGACTAACGTTGACATGCGGGTTCCGGGAAACTGCGGTATGCGCCTAAAATTATAACAGATAATCTCTCCATTATAACCGCACATACCTTCTCAAACCGGATATGTCCGATGATAGAAAAACAACCTAATTATGTCTTACAGATGGCATTCTGTTAAGAAAAATATTATACAAAAAAAGCTATACAAATATATAAAAAGAACTTGCGCAGTAAATGAACAGCACACGCATGTGCCTTTAGACTTGTACATTTTTTTTTTCGCAAATGATAATTAAAACACATTAAGTAAATTGCGTTTGTAAACATTACACTACCTATTAAAAAACATACCTTCCAACAAAAAGCCAAGAACTAAAAACAAAACTAAAAAACTAAAAAAAAAAAAAAAAAAAAAAAAAAAAAAAAAAAAAAAAAAAAAAGCTACATCAGAGCTGGTGTGTGCCGCGAATCTTAAGTTTATTGCAAATCGTTAGCGCCCTCTGTTGGAATAACTTAGTAAACTACACTTTAGGTAAAAAAGTGAACATTTGGATGCTGACGTTTACAAAAATAAAAAATATAAAGGCTGAACATCGGAATCTTTTTTTTTTATCTTAATATTTTTTTTTCACTTTGATCTTTTCGACAACCCAACAAACACATACACAAGGACCACACTTGGATTTTACAAGGGCATAAAAGTGGCTAAGAAGTCTACATTGGCTAATCCATCCCGCAAAAAGGTATTGAGGGCATATATTAAAACTGAGAGGAAATACTACAACCATGATTCTAATTTAGAGACATTCAGTCATAAATCCAAAGATGCTTTGTACTAGTCATTTCTCAGCAATGAACATCACAAGGACCTGAGGGGGACCGAGCAGGATTAGTAACGCTACAACACATTCATAATAGAGTGAAACGAACATGTCTCACGACGTACAGTTTAAAATCCCCTGATTTATAACAGTGATGTAAAACTCCAGAGAAACAAAATCTCTCTGGAGAAAGTGTTTGGTTACGAGAAAGGGAAGCAGCTGTGCACGGCACCTGCTCAGGATAATGGCTTTTTTCCTGAGGTAGCCATTATGGTAACATCATTAATAAATCTGACAAGACAGCTGTGAGAGAAAACAGAATCAGAGCTGCTGATTCCAAATTAACCCTTTTACTAAAATCCTACATTCATTTGTGCTCATTTAAATGCAGTAAATAGATTTGTGCTAATGAAAACTAATAAAGTGAAGATGTTAATAAACACAGCTTCACGCCTTTCCTCTTAGTTGAATCCATTAACTTTTATATTGCAAATATTGTCTCCAGTTTCATCCCACAGTTCTATAATATCAAAAGAATAGGGGTCTGAAATTTGTCCATAATTGTGAGTGAGAGTGTGAATGTGTGTCTGTGTCTCCTGCTATGTGAATGGTAAGCCACAAATCATCTGTGTGAAATCGCAGAGTTGCTGAGATTGACTGCAGCACCCTGTGACCCAGAAATGGAAAAGCGGTTCAAGTTCAAGTTATTCTATATAGCGCTTTTCGCAAGTTGCTTTGCTGTTCAGAAAGTGGATTGATAAATAGATGCTCATAAATTTCAAAACTTGTTTTTATCATGTATGTTCCAAAAGAGAGGACGGACAGGAGCGTGAACTAAAATAAATTGTTGAGAGTTTTATCATTAACAGAGAAAATGACCTATGACTCTACATGTTTGTTATGTTTATGCAACATGTATACACAAGCTCCACTGCAGCTGTACCGTTGCACAATCTCTTTTCTGCTGAAATTCATAACAATATGTTGTTGCCTCGCAGCAGGACACTTTAATATAACACACACACACACACACACACACACACACACACCTTCACTCACTCCATCAATCAAGTCCAGTGGATTATACACTCTTATACTGGTTAACACTTAGAACCTGACTACTACTAACAGGAATCAAGGCCTTGAGATATCTCACTGAGGTGAGACGGCAAACAGTTCTCACCCTGACCCGCTCCTCTCTTCACATGTCCAAGTCAACCTTCCACACGTGTGAGATTTTTTTTGAAATCCGAACTCTATCATCAATACATTGTATTAATCATAGTTACCTGAGTGTGCTTCTATTTTGTATTACTGTAAATTAAAACCCCACCTCATCATATCAAAGTACAGAAGAGCCCTGAGGAGAAGAAGATGAGAAGGAAAGCACCTGAAATACTATCACTTACAGAGAAGAATGATTAAAATGGAGCAGGAAGCAACATGTCACTCGGTTGCACCCTTTTAAAAACGCCCTACACTGTGTTTCACTGTCCATAAAAAGAAACCATCTCCTAAATCGTAAACAACTCCTCAACAAAAAAAGTCTTAAAAATGCTTTCACAAATTTCTAAAATGCCTAAATATTTGACATGCTATATACATATAAATAAATCGTATATAATTAAACAATATACATTTTACAATTAATGTTCATTTCTACATTTTATCACGCACGCCGTAGTACTAATAATTACCGTATGTACATTGGTGTATTTATGTACTTATACGTGCATTTATGACACACAAACACATACATGCTCTAATAAAATTATCATAAATATTTAATTACAAATGTGATTATAAATACAAAACATTTTCCACATGTTAAGGCATATATCATAAATATCAGAACTATTTACCTGTTTCCTTTTTTCTAAGTTTCCCAAGTTTCTGTAAAGATCTTCTTTCACGTCCACACAGCCCAGGCTACACCAACGCACCAGTTGAATTAGCTGATTTGCTCTGTTTTTACAGCACATCACCTTAGTTTGATCCCTGTCACATGAACTCTTAGATCTCTTCAATCCTACAGCGGAAACCAGTCCCAAAAATCTCTTACACTTGTTCTGACCTCAAAAATACTGGATTTTTTCTGCCACGTGTGGCCTCAGACAGCTGTATCAATACTGGCAACATGGCCCTCGCTCTCTTCACTGAAAACAAATCGTTCACACAGAATCATTTGTAACTAAGGTACACTTACCACCTCTGGAATTCTGCGGAAAGCACATAAAACGAAATCGCAAGTGAAACAATCAATCGTGCTTAAAACCTGCGTGACAGCTTCTTATTCCAGCAAGATATCAAACCCTGGGAAGCTTTTTACTACACGTCTAAAACAGTTTCCACTGTGTTGTTATGCTCTTTCTACAATGAGAAAAGCTGTATTTATATAAGAAAAAAATTAACAAGGTACACAAAAACAAAGTTCAAAATGTGTGTATTCAGAAATAAGTGAATTTGTTCACTTGGTGGTTTAGTATGTTGGAATCTGCATCTTATAAATTGTATGTATTTTAATTTCTATATATCCCCAACAAATAAGACACTTGTCCAAGAAAATAAAGAGAATTAAAATACTTTCATTTTTTGACAGACACAGAAACACATGATGGTTCAATTCTTTGGCCTTTTGTATTTCCTGGAGTTCAGTGAGCTTTGACACTCAGACCTCGAGATCTCTCAACTTTCAGCCCAAAAAGAAATACAAGTCAGTACAAATGTGCAGTAACTATAAAATCCACAGTAAATATGACTGAGAGAAGTCACATAAACCTCCAAAATGAAACTACAGTAATCAAAGACGTCTGATTAATACTGTAAAAGCAAACTAAACTAAAACATAATAAAAGACAGTAAGGACAAAAATGCAGCAGTGTTTTGTACCAGACATAAAGACTGACAAAGCGCTCAAAGTCAAGTTTACAGACCGTTTTATGTGTTGGAACTCGTCTAATGAGAAGGAATGACAAGAACTGACATGCTTTTGACACAAATACCACGACGGCTATAGACAACTATGTTGAAACTCCACCGCCACTCTGAGCGAGCACGCATAAAAAACAGCTGAAGAGTGTCAAAGCGTGACACGTGCACACACACACACACACACACACACACACACACACACACACAGAAAATGAGAGGGAGAGAGAGGTCAGAAAGAAATATGGAGAGAGAGAGAGAGAGTGAAAGAGAGAGACAGACAGAGTGAGTGAGAGAGAGAGAGAGAGAGAGAGAGAGAGAGAGAGAGAGAGAGAGAGAGAGAGAAAGAGAGAGAGAGAGAGACAGAGAGAAAGAGAGAGAGACATCACCTTGTTTCAGGTGACAATAAAACGACTTCAGACTTACCAGATCATCTAAGATAGAGACGGGGAAATCAAACATGCACATCCTCACGGGCTGCGCCAGAGCTTTGTGCAGGCTGAACAGAGATTTTGGCTCCATCTTTGCGGATGGAGAGAGTGCAGTCTGCTGTCCAGGAGCCTGCTTCATATTAGCAAAGACTGTTCCCCCTTCCCTGCTCTCCAGCTCCCTCCCTCCCTCCCTCCCTCTCTCTCTCTCTCTCCGTCCCTCCCCTCTCTCTCTATCTCTCCCTCTCTCTCTCTCTTTTCCCTTTCAGTCGTTGCCTCTCCGGGGTGAGTCTGGCACTCCAACTCTCTCTGGCACACAATCACTGCTTGTGTCTCACACTCTATATTTCTCTGTAGTTACAAACAGGAACTCGCTGCTGCTGTCACTCTCTTCTCACAGCATATGAGAAGAACTCAGAAACTCGATCTCCTGCTATAGCTCTCTCTCTCTCTCTCTCTCTCTCTCTCTCTCTCTCTCTCTCTCTCTCTCTCTCTCTTTGGCTTTCTCAATCGCTTACCATCTCTATTACACACACACACACACATACACATTTTCTCTCTCACTTTCTCAATCACTTTTTATCTCTTTTTTACACACACTTAGACACACTTACACACACACACACACACACACACACACAGATCAAATGTCATTCTCAAAAATCTCAAATATCAAAATATATTTAAAAAAAATATATTCAAAATATCAGATGGGAGATGCAGATTTGCCCGATTTCAGCTAAATCACATCACGGTCCCTCACAACTCCTCTGACTCATCAACACACCGCTGACCACACGGTGTGTGTGTGTGTGTGTGTGTGTGTGTGTGTGTGTGTGTGCGCACTGCAAAGAGATCCGAGCTGTGTGTAGCACTGTGCTTCCCCACTTCCGTCCCCTGGAGACAGTGTGTTTACACATATTGGCAAGTGTGATGCAGTGGAAAGTGCTCTGAGACTCGTGCAGGCGTGTTTCTCCTGTGACCAGTGTGTGCAGTGACCTGTGCTGCCCAGAGTCTGGCTGCAGATCCGCACGGGTCCTACCAAAACACACACACACACACACACACACAACATAGATTTTTTTTCCCAATCTAGGTCGCGTAGCTTTGGGCACAGATGCCTTGTAAAGAGCTGCCCTGTCCCACTACAGCATGTGCCGTGCATTCCTTTCCCAAACTGAATCCAGTGGACGTTTGGCTCAAATCAAATACGTCGGAGTCTTTGCCGCAATAGATGCAACCCGCCCCAAAAATGCAGTGTGATATCAGAAGGTCTCATGTGATGGTTATCTAACAGCAGACACTGTTGAGAACCAAGGGAGGCACTTTATTATAAAAGCACAGACTGTGGGAACTGTTTTGAAATGCGGAGGATATCCTACGTAGCTCTGCCATGAAGTGGTTGCCATGGAGACTGCAAACGCTCAACCTTTGAAAAGAGAAGCCTAGCAGAACTGCAATAAAGCCCACAGAGACGACCATATAGCACTTGTTTGAGCAAGAGCCATTACTCACCACCAACAGGAGAAGGGTGATCTGTTTTGAAATCTGTGGAACCCTTGACATTCTTCACTCGGTCACGTTCTTTCACAATATTCAGTTTTTAACTATTTGTAATCATTTGTACTTGCATTAGTGAATATTATTAATCAAAGTCATTAATGCCGTAGTGCAGATATCACTGTATTAGTCTAAGTGTATAATTTGAAATGCCAGTCATTTGTGCAGACCCAACAAAACCAGTCCGTGGTTTTATGTCCAGTCAAAATCAAACTAGTTTCTAATGAATCTGTGGATCCATTTCATTATTGTAATTGAAAAAAGGCAACATTTCTTGAAAAAGTACGGTAAATCATAACGTTTGTAGTTATACATGGTATAGTATACATGATATAGTTTTTTAAAATGAAGAACTGTCATATCTTAGATTGACTTTTTCTGTAATATAACAGTTTGGTACAAATCAAACTGTAGGTGGCTCTATACTTTTTTAGAAATCCACATGAGTATGTACAGTATTATTCTGAGTCATTTGATACGTTTTTGCTTTAAGCTTGTTTTATTATTTTTTAACTTTACGCTTGTTTTTAATTATTGCTATTTGCAGCTATAATTTTAAATTTGTACTTTCATTAGTGCCTATGTCATCATTGCATTAGTGCATATTAGTGTATACTGTATTTTATTATGAACTAATGCATTAGTGCGCTTGCATTGGTTTAAGTTGTGTATACACTTCATTCAAATTAAGACTTGGAAAAACGTGAGGGTTCTTGCTCAAGATTTAACCGATTTCTCATGTTTCAGACATATGATGTCATTTGTTTTTAGCTTAAAGACTTCTAGAGACTTTAATTACGGTAATGTAAAACATGCTTAAAACATCTATAAGAACATTGTATGCATATTATATGCATGTAATTTTCTTGGAAAGCACAAATTGTTCCAGTGTATGAATGTAACAGTAGGTATCAGTATTGCCTGGGTATAATTTCATGTCAGTCAGCAAAAAAACACAACAAAAAAATTATGATGTTTTTAGATATCAAGAGGCAATATAACCGGTAGGTGTACGAGGTTGTATGAGTCTGAGATTTTGGGCAAGACACTGGGATTTTCACTAGTTCACAAGCACAAGCAAATAAAACTGCTCACTGCTCCAGGTTTGTGTGTGTGTGTGTGTGTGTGTGTGTGTGTGTGTATGTGTGTGTGTAACTTGAGTGGATGGTTAAATGCAAAGTACAATTTCAAGACAGTCCCAAGTGGCCATATTGACAAACTCACTCATTTTTTTTTTTCAATGTTCTGCTCTAGAATTTTCCATTTCACTCCATGGAACCTTAACTAGAACCAGCAGGGATATTTCGTACTGGACATTCTTCTACTGTGAGTGGCGTGTTATTTTTACTGTGAAACCACTTTATAGTTCCCTATAGTGTGCCATCAAAGTGGCGGCATGCAGAATAAACGTTGTGTCTTGTATAATTCAAAATTTTTTTATAATAACCCATAAGAAATATTATCATGTAATTATTATTTATCTCTTGGAATACTTTGCTATTTGTATTTTTGTTATCTAATTTTGCCATTCATCTCTTGGAAACATTTGGAAGTGAATTAAAAGTCTGACTGGAAACAACTGAATAATTTTTTTCAAGCGGTCGTCCAGTCAATCTAAAATTAAAAGGTATTTCAATCTAAAAAAAGTATTCAAGGTTGTTGCACTCGACTGGGAGAAATGTGTTGGCGGACCCTCTCCTAATAATAGAAGATGAATGCAGACTCCCTTCAGTGAAGCTTTTGAGAGTGAAGAACCCTGCACAGAAACACGGGAAGGAAGCTGCTTTTCCTTGAAGACGCTCGACAAAGTAGTTGCTCATAAAAACAGGACAGGGCGGTGTGGAAAATGAATTGTTGGAGCTGTTCTCTCCTAAGTTCCACTAAGCCTCAATGGACAAAAGAGTGCTGCAGAAATGTGACATGTAGTTGGGAGAAGGGAAACTCGTAGGAATTACTCTGATGAAGTTTCCAGGCTGTCTATACCCCTGCAACAGGTTTAATTTAGCATGGAAGGACAAATAAGTCCATTTGTCAGGAACAGCCTTGCAGAGCAAAAATATAAATGGGTGAATGTCATCGGAATCTGCACAGGGTCAAAGACTTAAAGCAGGAAGAGACCGTGCCACAAAACATCCTCCTTCTGATCCAGAACAAACAAAGATTATTAATGCAATACGAATGTATTTATGACTCAGCAGACTTTCAGATCTGAAATGCAGTAGCTATAATGCAGATCTAAATAACTGTATTTTAATACAGCAATTTGTATTAAATTGGTTAAAGCCCACAAACAAACAAAGTCATCCACTGATGTATGTAAAGAATCTGAACGACCAGATATTGAAAATATTGAAAACTCTATACGAGAAAAGCTGTATTTAAATGAAAAAAAAAATAACATTGTAAGGTACAAAAAAGTGGAATTTGTGTATTCACAAACAAGTACATTTCTTCACACATCATGTTGGAATTTTAAACATTGAAAACATTTTTGTGCGTGCTAATTTATAAATCAATAACGATGCTGCTAAAATGTCTCAGCGCCCTCTTGTGGTGGTATATTTGTCGACGTCCTGCGTTTGTTCTACAAGTCGAAGACAGTCTG
Organism: Paedocypris micromegethes; assembly: GCA_028031935.1. Taxonomy (NCBI): domain Eukaryota; kingdom Metazoa; phylum Chordata; class Actinopteri; order Cypriniformes; genus Paedocypris; species Paedocypris micromegethes. Next base: position 20,974,092 of record CM051498.1, on the reverse strand, counting down.
GCGGACGGTGGATTATTGATTAACTAGCTTTGCACTTTTGCGTACTTTTGGCTATGTAATTGTTTCATGAGTCAATTCGAATCAAATATAATTTATAGCAAAGCTAAGAGTATACCTGTTTGAAATTGTAATTTAAATTATTTTATGTATGAAAATCATCCGAAATATTATTAATTTAGACATGGTTTTGGCGCCTATGATGAAAAGAACAGTAATATTTGAATAATACGTAATATTAAATCTCAAACCATAAACGCCTGTCAACCAATAGTAGTTTGCACATGCGCAGAACATTTCCGTCCCGTGCCTTTTCTAACGGACATGTGCGGTTATTGCGCTTGCCGTAGTTTACGTAAAAAGTTGGAACCATCATGGCGGCGGCCGGTGCAAGAACGTTTTGTAAGGTCGGCCGGTTTGTTTTAGACACGCAGACATCCCTTGTAACAAACGTCTCTTCGGGTATACCGAGAATAGCTACGAGATTCCAAGGAAGGTCTTACGGCTCGTCATTCAGGTCCAGACTGTTGGTAGCCGCACCGGTGCGTGGTCGAGTCCTGGGCTGCGCTTTCTTGCTCGGTGGCGGATTCGGACTGTACAACACAATCAAACACACGCTTCAGCGTCACCTAGCAGAAGAACAATCGACGGTAAGTTTGCACATATGCATTGAACTATCACATGTCCGAATGGTGTGTTCTGGACCTGTGCAGGTTTGCACGTGAATGGTGAGTTTAAACTGTGTGTGTGTGTGTGTGTTTGAACTCGACCAGGCTCCCGTGCAGGCGACGGATCTGAGGTTGACTCTCTATCAATACAAGACCTGTCCGTTTTGCAGCAAAGTACGAGCCTTCCTGGATTATCATCAGCTGCAATATGAAATTGTGGAGGTCAATCCCGTTATGCGGCAAGAGATTAAGTGGTCCTCTTACCGGAAGGTTCCCATCCTGGTGGTCAATGGGTCTGTGGTAAGATGTTCTTACGGTGACGACACTTGAGCCTGGAGTATTTCTCAGTCTGACTCTTTTAACAGCAACTCAACGACTCTTCTGTAATTATAAGCGCTTTGAAGACGTACCTGGTCAGCAAGTGAGTATGGATGGATGGATGGAGATTGTGTTTACTATTTCAGTCCGTTGCTTTAACCTATTTGCTCTTTACATTTTGCAGGAAACAGTCAATGACTGAGATTCTCACATTCTACCCGGAGATGAAGTCAAAGAATGACAGTGGGAAAGAGGTGACCGAGTTTGGAAACAAATACTGGGTCATGGTACGCGACGCAGATGCTGATCTCCTTTATCCGGAAAAAGATTCCAGAAAGTAAAGAAAACCAGTTATGTTTCTAAATAATTTAGTCTGCATTTGTTTTTTTGTACTGTATTTTTAGAGCATTTGGCGCACATGGTTACGAGGCGCAGTATCAGTGAACGTCTATTTTCGAATCTTTTTTCATACAAGGCGCATAGAGCAAAATTGGTCAGCATGAACATCTTGAACATCAAAATGTATTACTAGACACACAAAGATTTTTGAAAAGTATTTTCCGTCCACCTTATAATCTAAAAATTAAAAGTGCTGTGCAGTACAAAATAAAGCTATAAAGAAAATGATATACGACAAAATAATAATAAAAAATACATAAAGGTAGCTAAAATATTATTTATTTATGTTTTTTATTTATATGTAAAATGTGTATCATAATTGCCATACTACAAGACGCACTTTCAATTCTAAAAAAATAGAAAAAGAGTGCATTTTAACCCTGAAAAAATGTGTGGCTGATAGGTTGGGGAAAAGACAAGGAAAAGATGTGTATTCTTGGAGTGCCTTGTAATCTGGAACTCCAAAAGAAATGACTATAAGCAATAGTTGTAAAGCATTAAAGCACTGACTGGTTGCTGCTTTGTACTTCAGGGAGGAGATCAAGTGGCGTAAATGGGCAGATGAATGGTTGGTCCATTTGATTTCCCCTAACGTTTACCGGTCACCAAATGAGGCCCTGGCATCCTTCGACTACATTGTACGAGAGGGCAAGTTTGGCACTTTTGAGGGATTTTTCGCTAAATATTTTGGAGCGGCTGCCATGTGGATCATTTCAAAGAGACTGAAAAAAAGGCAAGTCAGAGTTTGTTGGTGCATTTAAGTTATCTGGCGCTTAAATAGCGGTTTAACGTCTGTATCTATCCTAAACAGACACAATTTGCAAGATGATGTGAGACAGGATCTGTACAAGGCTGTGGATGATTGGGTGGCAGCCATTGGAAAGCACAATAAATTCATGGGAGGAGATCAGCCCAACCTTGCAGATCTGGTATGTACTTTATTCAGTCTTGTGAAGAATATTAATAACACTTGTTTCTTTAATAGAATTATTGTGGGAGTAATGGTTAGTGTTTTTTTGTGTTTCAAACAGGCCGTCTTTGGTGTTCTCAGAGTCATGGAGGGTCTTCAGGCATTTGATGATATGACAGAACACACTAAAGTAAAGAACTGGTATCGACGTATGCAGAAAATCACACAAGTGTCGTGAAGTCACTGCTTGTGTCAAAATGTAAACATATTGCACTTGTCACCACAGCGGAACTTTAAATAACAGACTTAATGGGAGTTAATGGTAATTCATGACCTTTGATTATATTAAACTGGCGTTACTTCTGATGTGCCGATTATTGCAATGTTTTCAGCCTAGATCATTTTTACTGTAGCAATATTGCAATGTTGTCGATTTCATTAATTGGTGCATAATTTATTGTAGTCCATGAATAAAACGAGTTCTGATTACTACAATAGTGTCAGTATGTTTCTACACAATAGATTTAACGGATGTCATGAGGTTACTTTTCAATTGCATCAGTCTTCCAGCTTTAAAGCTTTATGATTGTTTTTTTTTTTTTTTCTTAAGAAAAAAAAAATACTTTAATGTTAAATCTGATTTGTTTTTGCATAACTTATTGTCCATTCAAGGCGGAGCTCTTCATTGTACAAACTGAAATTGGGTGTCTTGTTGCTTTTGACCTGATTGTTTATAATTTTGTTAAGCGTTAACAATTAAATGTGGGACGCTGTTGTCCCGTGAAACGATTTTCCAATTCAACGAACAGGATTTCCAGCTAAATCAACGCCAACAATCTGGATTTCGGTTGTACGCTAAACGCGCTGTTGCTGGAGATACATTCGACGCTGTTGTTCATTGGACGGTTCACGCTTCCTCGTTCTTTTTCTACTTAAAAGTTTCGAACCAACCAATTAGATTCAATAAATGTCACAATAGGCGGGACTTAAGGCAGCAGCTCCGTCTGTGATTGGAGGCCATGTTGTTAGCCGCTACCGGGTAGTACAAACAATCACACACAAATACACTGGGAGCGTTATGTCGAGGTAAGAACCAACTGTTTTACTACATTGATAAAACTGCACATATAACTATAACGATACATGCCTCGAGTGTACAGTATTTCCGGTCGTATGTTTGTAAAGTGTATAAAGTTAGAATTGGGAGACGAGCTAGCGCTCGAGTATCCACATGCTGGATTTACAATTCTTGCCATTCTAATTTGCTGACATTTGTATTTCTAAAAGGTCAAGGCAAATTCGATAAAGACTGAAAGATGAAATCTCCGTCGGCCTCTCTTCCCGTCCACGTTCACATCCCAGGCTCGAAGTCCGTGCACGTCCACCTGGAGAAGAGCTCCACAGGGCCACCATGTCAGGTCTGACCGTGCCATCACTAATCCCTCACAAAATCAACCGCACTTATCATATTTACCTCTGCAGATTAACGCAAGCCATTTAAAGCCAATTGCTAGTTTGAAAATCCGCGCTCCTTGGATCCCTCCTGGAAAATCATCTAGAAGGAAAGAGCACAAGAGGGAGGTTAGTTGTTTCTTATTTAAAACCTAAAATGATTATATCAGGCTGGCGAGTTCTTTTCTAAAATAATATTTTCTGACAAAATTTGACAAATTAGAGATCAGAGCACTGCTTGCAGATAAAACCTGAATCAGCTACAGACACGCCACCTCCACTGAGGCTCACAGACTTGTCCAGTGAAGAAGAGGATGAGAGAAGAGCAAACGGCAACGTCCCGCAGTATGAGAGAAGAGTCGAAAGCCTTATGTCAGAAGTTGACGGCATACAGCATGAGGTGTGGATTGTTATTACCGGTAATGTGATTTTGATGTAAAAACTGATCAATATGATGTTTTTCAGGTCAAGTTACGACAAGCTGAAAATCATCTCAAGCAGCAGTCACATGAGCTGACTGCATGCCGACGACTGATCAACCAGCAGGAGGAAAGACTACAAGAAGCAAGTAAAGACCTGTGGAGGTCAAAGCAAGAGAACTTTGATCTGCGAAGTGCTGTTAGTGGGGCACAGTCTGAATCTGCACAGCACAGGTATGTCACTTTATGCGCTCATGCTTATTACACATATTTTTAATGTGATTTACATCCACAGATTAGAAGCAGGACCTTTTCCTCAAGAAATAGAAACTCTGCTCAGGAAACTCGTGGAGGTTGAGATAGACGGGCGGGCTGCGGCAAAACAACTGATGGTTTTGAAGGAAGCCACACAGAAACTAAAGAAGGTATAAGCTTAATAAAAAGCTTTGGTTTTTTTTTTTTATTAACTAAACTCTAAAATTTTAAACAGTCAAAGACATACACTGCGCAGCTTTCCCGTCAACATGAGCAACTGGAACAAAAGTTCGGGCAGTATGAGGAGACAAATCGCTCTCTCAGACACCTTCTGATTAAGCAGCACGGTCGAGAGGTATGAAAACATCTTTACATTTTACACCGGGGTTATGTTTTAGCGCAATTGATGGAATATTCTTTTTCGCACCACAGACTGATATGCTGAGGATGTCTGATGAAAGACAGATGCTTATAAGAAAACTAGCTGATTCAGAGGCTGAAAAAAGGGTACGTTATTTCTCTCTTATAATTCTTGCGTTCATGTTTAAGAACGACTTACATATATTTTCCTTATACAGAGTCTTGAGGCTAAACTCAACAAAAAGGAAAAAGAAGTTGATGAGATGGTCGAGAATTTGGAAACAGAAAAGGTAGCACATGTTTTCCGACTTCTCATTCCGCCTTGTCTTGGGGATTCTGTTCATCTTAAAAAAGCAACCTGGACTTTAAACATCTGATCACAGGACCATCACAAGGCCACAGGAAAGCTGTCCAAAGTTCTCGAGTCCACCCGCAGTCACCTCCAGAGCCAGCTGAACAAGAGAGAAGCTGAAAACAACCATCTCGAGTCTCAGGTTCATGTGAGTCTGAAGGGATTGAACTTTGGTGAGCAGCATGATGAAGAGAGAGAGATGTTCTGTGGTCCACAGAGACTGGAGGAGAGGCTGCAGCTACAGCAGGACGAGGTTCAGGAAGTGCTGGAGCAGATGAAAGATTTAAAGCAGCACTGTGACCGAGACCGACATGTCTTGGAGAATAAGAGGAAAGAAGCTGATAAGAGTCTGACTATGGTGACTAAGCTCACGGCACAGCTTCAGGAGAAGGTGCAAACATGGATTAAACCCGCATTGTGTTTCATTGTGCAGTTGTAGAAATGTCTATAATTGCGCACCTCCAGCCTGGTTGATCAGTTTTCTTGTCTTCTCAGGAGGCTCAGCTAGCACAGGTTTTCTCCACAGCCGAAGATCTCGAGGAGCAAAACTCTAAGCAGAGCAGAGAGAGAAGTCAACTTGAGCTGATGATCTCAACCTCAACAAAGTCAGAAACTCATCATTTAACTTTTATAATTGATAATCTTGATTGTATATTTTAGAATTGAGTTCTTGGACCAAATTGGAGCAAATTCTTCTTCTCTACTTAAAAACAGATTACTTCTTGCTTAACCCTTTACTCCAGTCACTTCAAAGAATGAAAACGAGACCTAAAAACTACTATTTTGTCCTTTTTGATTTCACTCTCATGAACTTTTTCCATTATTTTATTGACTTTTTTTCTTTTATTGACTGTCACAAGGACTGAGATGTTTGGTTCACTAGACGACATCATTTCTGTTTCTGCAGCCGCATCACAGAGTTAGCCAAAGAGCTGCGCAGTTGTGAGGAGAAGTCCTGCTCTGAGAAAGAAGAGCTTCTCGGCCGTCTGCACTCCCTCACTGCAGAGAACATGGCGACCAAACTCGAGAACCAGAGACTCACGGTAAAACATAATCAAAAACTAGAGGGCTTGTAATGTTGAGCAGTTGTGGCCTGATGGCATCAGATCAGATGATATTTTTGATGCGATCTGTAGGTCTGGGTCCATAAACAGGCCTGCAGGATTGTGTATTATCCTGTGCACAGTTAGAAACGGGGTTACAATTAATTTTGTAAGCAAAATGTACACGTTTATATTGATTTCATATGCGTTAATAATAGCATGAAAGCATAATCTTAACTGAAAAAAATGGCTGATGATTTGACCAAGGTCCCTTGAGCGTTAAGTGTAGGATTATTTTCTCTCCTTTTCTCTTTACTTTTATTACTATATTAACTTAACTAACGATTGATCTAGTTACTCATTAAAAAATGATTGAATTTTTTTACAATTGTTTAAAATGGTTAAGAAGAAACAGGTTGTGATGTATGTGATGTATGTAAGTACTCGAGTAATTGGACTTTGTTACTTTTATTTATTTTTTTTTTACTTTCTACTTGTACTGAAAATCAAAAACAAGAGCACATTTAACTTTTTTGACTTCATTATTGATTGAGTATCTGTACTCTTTATCTTATATATTATCTATACTCCACTATATTTGAATGGACACTTACCGTTACTCGTTACATTGTGACAAGTCGGCATCTTTTTCTACCGCGGTTAATTTCTTGGACGGACAAGGCGATATCGCCATCTGCAGGATGCTGAAGGTTCTGGATGCTATTTCTAAAAGAGTTCTTTTAAAATCGGATACTTTATGACTTTCACTCAAGTCCTCTTGGAATTGGTAACTTGTAATGGAGTCGTTTTCACTGCAAGGTATCCAAACTTTCACTCAAGTATGGATTTCATGTACTCTTTACAGCTCTGAGTTCTTTTCTTGTAGACCACTCTCGCAACCAGCGAGGACAAGCTGGCTTTTTCTCAGTCTGAAGTGGAGCAGCTGAAGGACTCTTTCAAGAACTTTGAGAGTTTGGTCGATGGTTACAAAAGCCAGGTAACTGTTATTATCATTTTTAATCACTGCACTCGCATTGGTGCTCAGATTCACAAAGACTCACTTTCTTCACAGTTGCAAAAGTCTCGGCGGGAGACTGAGGAGTACAGCTTGAGGCTGGAGCTGATAGAGAAGGAGGCTCAGAGTGAGCGCGAGGACGTGGAGCGAGAGGTGGACCTGGGCCGCAAGCAGCTCCAGTCTCGTCTGAAGGAGATCGAGATGCTGCGTGAAGCTCTGAGGCGCTCGGAAGGCGAGCTCAGGGACCTCAGAGGAGACATGCTCATCCCCAAGAGAAGTGCCGAGCCCAACAGCAGCCTGTCCGACATTAAAGTCAAGGTCGAGTGTCACTGCTCCACACAGACATGATATCGGGAGTTTACTCGCGCTTCCCTTGCGATTAATCTGAGTGAAGTTCTTTCGATGTGTAGCTGGATCAGCAAAGTTGTAAAATAGAAAACCTCCAGGAGAAGAACCTGTTTCTGCAAGAGGAAAATCAGCAGCTGAAACGCTCTTTTGAAAGCACCGACAGGTTTACCTTTACACGTCTATTTTTCTTTCTGTCTATCTATCTCACCCTCCATGTTTATTTGTCTTCTGTTTATCTATCTACCTATGTATCTGTCTCTCGTTCTTCAAATCTATTTCTTGCTCTCTCTCTCTCTATTTTTGTCTGTCTCTCTATCTCTCCCTTCATGTTTGTCTTCTATCCATTCTCTTTCTATCTGTCTGTCTGTCGATCTATCTACATCGCCTTTCTTACTGTCCATATGTCTGCCTATCTCTTTCTATCTATCTATCTCACCCACCATGTTTATGTCGTCTATCTGTCTATCTCTATCTATCTATCTACATCTCACTCGCTCTCTCTTTCTGTCCGTTTGTCTATCAATCTATCCATCCACCCATCCATCTCTATAGGATAGATCTGTCTATCTACATCTTGCTTTCTCTTTCTGTCCATTTGTCTCCCCCTCCATGTCTTTTTGTCCTTTATCTATCTGTGGATCTACACACCTGGGTGTATATACATAATATGTAACTACATATCTGTCTATATATATTTATACTTCACTAGATAAAGCAGGGCACAATTTCGACATGATCCCTATATATTAATCCTACAATTTCTGCTTGCTCGTGACGTTTGGGTCGTACAGGAAGATAAAGGAGATGAGCTCTCAGAACCGCGATCTGCTCCAGGTTCTAGCCAAGCGTGAAGAAACCATCCACAGCACACAACTGCGTCTGGAGGAGAAGTGCGGCGAGTGCGACTTTGTTTTCAGACAGCTGGAGCAGGCCAGGGCAGAAACACAGAGACAAGTACGAGAGCCCACTCAGACCATCACTGTGAGACGTTTCACTTCAACCTTCTGTTTACAGGTGGATCACGGCCTCGAGCGAGACCTGACCAAAACACTGGATTTGGAGAACCAGCTGAGCCTGGCCAAAAGTGACCTGGATCAGCTACGGCGCAGCAAAGATGATGTAAGTGCTTTTTCATTTTTAACTAATTATTAACAAGCATCACTTAAATGAACTGGAATTGCTAAATGTTCTAAGTTCCCATTTTTTTTCCCTGTAACATTTAATGTCTAAGATTTGAGCTAAACTAAAAGTATGCACTTACTCTTTAAATACGCACAAACCTAGCAGATTCAAGTTACATACAATAGTGTAATGATTATTGCTTTACAATAAAACGCTCATGTAGTTAATTAATCTGGCCGGAGTGAACGATGGTACAGATTGACTGCTGCCATTTCAAAAAAGGATTGTGTGGTGATTTAAATGGTGCTTTGGGAAGACCTTGGTGACTGAAAAAGCACCAAAAAATTAATTGTGTTTTCTTTGACGGCAAAGATTTTTTGTTACATGTCACTTTTTTTTAAACTGAGTTTCAATGAATGACTGCCTTAAAGCAACCAAAACACCTGTACAAACGTGTTGTGCTCCAGCTCAGTATTTTACTCGTCTTTATCTTCATTTCAGATGGAAAGACGTTTGGAGTGTAAAATCCAAGACCTGAAGAATCAGCTGGAGCAGGCGAACAGCACCAACCGCACATTACAGAACTACGTGCATTTACTCAAAATCTCATACACATCTGTGTTCGGTGATTCTGACAAGCTAATTTAACACTCACTAGTTTAAACAAGCCTTTAATAAAATTTTGTTGGCAGTTTCTAATCCAATTTACAATTTCTTTATTTCAATCAAATTATTCCTGGAAAAAACATAAAAACACTACACTGATCAAACAAGACCGTATAACTGAGCACTATGGGTAATGGTGGTTTAATCGCTGTCGCTCTCTCCTTCGCTGTCGGCCTCCTTCACGTCGGTGCTGAACTTATATTCTTGATCACAGCCCATGTAAGCGTCGCTCATGAAGTAGAGCGTGTAGTGGTGAACACCAACCACTGGTGCCACAAAGTCCAGTTTCACCTGTGAGGAGCAAACAGCAGGTTAAACACACACACACACACACACACACACACACACACACACACACACACACACACACGCTTGTGCCAGCAGGAATGGTGAAGAAGCAGAGCCCACCTTTGCCTTCTGCTGGAGGGTTAGTCTCTTGATGGAGATCAGGCTGTTTGACTTGGGGTCTCCAATGACCACCCACCAACCTTCTTCCCGTTTCTGTTGAAACAAGCCAGAGTGTTAAAGCCATCTTGTGTTTGTGGCAGAGCATTCAGGATCTACCTGAGGGAACAACGGCGCGATCACGGGGCCCGTCACTTCCTCTTCTCGCTCCAGCTGCACTTGAACAACCACTGGACTTCCACTGTGAGCCAAACCACAGTCTTAACATCTCAGCAAAGACATCAAGCGCAAGTTATCGTCTCATACCTCTTAATTTCGTCTTTGTCGGCCACTTCATAAGAGAGCTCGATGTTGGGGTAGCGGTTGCAGAAACGTGCCACGTCGGCCATTTCCATATCTGAAAGCTGTAGAAGGCCTGTTCGGTCCTCGTCCTCCATCTCCATGATGTCAAAGATGCTCTCCACACCCTAGAATGTACAGAGTTTAGAAATCAGACCAAACAGCTAAAAGTCACCTCAACTTACAAGTCTTGGGTTACGAAATTTCATCCCTTGTTACAACTTTCTTGAGATATGAAAGGCAATGTAGGAAAATTGACATTTTTTTTTACTTCAGAATCACAGTACTCCTTTTTAATGCTTCAACAAAAATCTTTATCATATTATAAAAAATTTGTCCAACCCCGGGGATGAATACGATTTTTAGAATCTTGAATCTTCATTCATGTTCGTTGCGTCTTACGTAATTATCACCTCAGCACAAATGATTTCCGTAACTAGGTTTATTAAAAAAAACAAGTTCTCACCTTGTCCGTGCAGCGCTTGATGTGCTCAGAAGTGAAGTGAGGCAGCTGTCTAAGGTACGAGTCTTTGGACCACATGGCCTGCGTGACCATCTGAGCCAGTTCCATGGCAGCTAGAGCTGGACTCAACCAACCATTGCTAGACAGAACGTCCACACACGCCTGGATGAGCCTCACAGCCTGGACAGACAAGCAAGAAAGATGAAGATGGCCTTCAGACGTTGCAGAGCGTAGGTTAGCTGTGAGTCATGCTCACCTTGCTGAGTATGTCTTCCGTGTCTGACTGGAGCTCGGCGCTCAGCTGCATGCGGGACAGGTGGGCCTGAAGCAGCAGGTTGGTCTTCACATGAGGGTCATTAAACTTGGGGCTGTTGAGCTTATGAGGAACCTTCTGAGCCAGCTGCAACGACCAGAAGAAGAGTTCAACACAACGTTCTGGAACTACTCGGATCTGCTCAGACTAAAGTTATGCTCACCTGTCGGAGAAGCAGGTCCTCGTGGTGTCTGATGGGAATGTTTTTGTACTCGGCTGCATTAGAGATGATCTCAATCAGCCCTCGGACTTTGGTCTTGGCGTTCAGGGACATGCTGAAGAGCTCTGGATTGAGAACCATCACAAATGTGTTAAAAGCGGAACAGGAATGAAGGTTTATACATCAGTTGTTCATTACAAAGCATGTACCGATGGTGGTGTAATTGATGTAGTAGTACGCAGCAATCATGCCCAGATTCAGAGGTGCCACATCCATCTCATCCTCTATGCTGATGCACTTGGACTGTTCCAGATCCTGCAGAGTGTTCTCCACCAGCTCCGACAGATGGTCCGACAGATGCCGGTGAGACATGCCTGTCAAAGGAATAGGGAAAAATTGTTAAATATATGAAGAAAAACTCAGTCCAGGCGGGTCCTTTGGTTCCTCACCCTGTAGGTTGTAGTAGTTTGGGTTCTGTGTCATGCGGCGGTAGAGGAACGTCCAGGTCAGGTAGTCCACGGCGTCTTGTTTGTTCTCCACCGTCTTTGTGACGATTTCCGCGTTGAAATGATCATGGAGGCAGTGGTCCAAGTGGGATTCCACAGGGAGAGGCTCGTAAAGGAACTTCTTGAAAAAGTCCTACAGAGCAGAGATGTGGAAAAATATGAGTTTAGATTCTTAGGTTGAACATGGGACAGAAATATATCAAAATCTTGACCTTTTTGGACCCCTGGCACATGATGACACATCGACCTTCGTCATCCTGTAGCGGGCGATTTGCCTTTCCAACCATCTGAAGCACGTCGTAGATGGGGTAGTCCACGTAACTGTCATCAGAGAACAACGTTTAGAAACCTGCAGAGATTCGGTTCTATATACTCCGTTTGTAAAAACATACGCGTGAATTTTGCCATTATAGTACTGTGTGTCCATGACGATCACCAGGTGGGCAGAAATGTTGGTCCCCCAGCAGAGGGACCGAGACGCCACCACCACCTGAATAGCTCCTGAGTAATAAAGCAAAGGTAACATGTCACTTACACATTATTGGGTGACGAAATGCAGAATGGTTCAGCATATAATTGTAGTAAGTTAATTTTATTGCAAAAATATCATATATTTGTAAATATACACCATTTTGTCAAATTCATTGTAACCATGTGATACGATGACAACAAAGACTACGGTATCACTGCTCAATTCATTTAAAAACAATCGAAACAGACAAAACTTATAATCGATCACATTTTTCCATGACTATCAAGCTTAGACACCAAGAGCAGACAAAAAAAGAAAAATGCGGTCTCGTTTGGACACATCTGTCGTTCAGGAAGAAGATGCTGAAGAAAAACTGTTTTGAAGCCCAAAAGTAACTTGACAAATTGATAGCTACTCAGAATACTCAGCTAGTCAGTTTTTTTTCAAATTGTGACATTTGTTCAAATGTTCAATGTATCGTGATTTGTATTTTAGGATTAGTAAATCTACACAATATGGTGTGTATTAGAGAAAACTAATACAATTATTAAGAAAAACAATGGAAAATTGCTGTGGCTGTACCTGACATGAACAGAAGTTCCACAACCCGGCGTTCTGTTGGTGAAAGACCCTCGTGCAGGTAGCCCACCCCATTGGAGAGGGTCTCCTTCAGGGTCACGTCAGAGAGATTCTCCATGTACGGAGCCAAGTCCTTCTCCGTTGAGTGCAGAAACCTGTAAAATGAAACCTGGAGCTGACATCCTGCAGACTAGGGCACAAAAAAAACCAGAACATGCATCTCAGTACAAACCTCTGTGGAATGACGTCTGCGGCACAGAACGTGAGAATATCAATGGCGGTGAGACGAGTCTGACGTCTTGACGGCACAAACACCAACACTGGCTTGGACGGGGAGTGTTTCATTATTGCGTGATACACGGGTTTCGCCATGGACAGGAGACGAGTCTGCGTGTGGCTCACGTTAAACCCCTGAAAAAAAAAATGAAGTGGAATGAAAAAAACAAATCTATAAGGGACAAGACTTTTTTCAAACCTGGATGTGGAGCTCCAGTGGCACCGGTCTGACATTAGGGTGGAAGTTAAAGGTGGCCGTGGTGCTGCAGCCGAGCCAGTGGGCCACATCTTTAGCATTGGAAAGAGAAGAGCTGAGGGCCACGATACGAATGGGTCGCTCAATCTGAGAGGAGATGTATCTCATCCTGGAGCAAATCACCTCCAAAACGGGCTGAAAGAGACAGATACACAATCTTCCCTCAAAAATATGAACGATTTAAATTAAGCAAAATGTTAATCAAATAATAAATACTTTTTTGTATTAATGTGAACAAATAAAAGAAAAAAAAAACTCATACCCCATTATCCCCTCCAATCAGATGAACTTCATCAACAACGAAGAGGCTGACGTTCTGCACGTTCTTCCTCTGTTTCCAGCGGCGAGACAGGATGTCCCATTTGTCCGGGGTGCTGATGATGATGTCACCTTTACCCAGCAGCTTCAAATCAGTGCTGGTCTCTCCGGTCAGAAGAACCACTTTCTTATTCAGAATTTCCTGGAACTTTTGACGCCAGTCGAGAAAGACCTGCAACACAACCATCATCAATCATGCTGAAGATTCATACTTGGATAGATGTAGACGTTTCAGTCTTACCTGTTCAGCAAGAGCTTCCATGGGTGTGATATAGACGCAGCGGCCCTCAGAGTTATGGAGGAGCATCCTAAGAATGGCAAACTCAGCACAGATGGTCTTCCCGCTGCCCGTGGGTGCGCCCACGAAGACGTTATCATCACTGTTGTACACAGCATTGAACACTGATGGGAAAAGAGCACGTTGTTAGAAATACAGAAGTCAAAATCAGAAGAAACTAGTAGAAATACAGTAGTACCTCTATTTACGAAATGAATTGTGCAGAGAGCCGGTTTGTCCGGTGAAATTCATTTCATTAGCTGAGACGCATTTTACATGTAATCCATCTAATTCGTGTCATAACTTAGTAAATTCAGACAATTTTTATAAATTATATAACAAATTAAAAAAAAAAATGTAAATGTAAATAAATGCGTGTGTGAAGATTAAACTACCGTTTTTACCACGTCTGGACTCTCATCTCAATGCACGCTAGTGATAAGAGAACGCTTTTCGTATAGCGAAAATATTTTGGAACTCAGGACGAAATTTTCGCGGTGGTGCATTTCGTAAATTGAGGATTTTGTTATCTAGTACATTCGTAAGTCAGGGCACTGTATTTTTTTTAATTGGAGGACAAACCTTGTGTCTGAATAGGATTGAAGAAAGGAAATTTCTGGTAGAGGTTCTCAAAAGTAGCATTCCTGAGAGCAGACACGGGCAAAGGCTGCAGGTCCAACAGCTCGGTGGGAGGAGGATACTTCTCCGGGAGGATCAAGTGACGGAAAGAAACTGGAAGTTGGGTCTCACAGGCTTAAATATAATAAAAAACAATTCAGTCATAAAAATCACAAGTAAATCACGCATGAAAGTAATCCAGCTGGAAAAATGAGTATGAAAGTATTGCAAGGAAGCAGGCAAGCAAACTTACAGAGCCAGCGGTCTGAAGAGATGCGGATGAAGTATTGTGGAGGCAATGGCTCAAAGACGGGGACAAAAAAGGTCACCAGATGCTCGTCTTGAGCGTACTTTGACTTCAGGAGGAAGTACTCGTGGTGAAGGACAACCTCACTGTCCACATCTTCCACTAGGATCCAAAAGGCTTCGGATGTACCATGAATCTAAAAAATATAATTATAGTTAATTCTACATTCTTCGAGAATTTCTATATGCATTAAAATCTATTGCTTCATAGACGTTATAATTCAGTGGATCTTCTGTCACTGACCTTGTCGTCCCACTGGAAATCTGGCGTGATGGTAAGTTCCACTTTTAAAGTGGAGCGTGTGATGGGTTGCAGATGGACTGCTAGATCGAGCTTGGGAAACTGATGGACGTACTTATGGATGGTTTTTCCCATTTTGGGCATGCGGATTAACTCACCTAAGCGTAAAAAAAAGCATATGAATATTAAACCACATTTGTTCAGACAGTCAGCACTCAAGAAGATCGTCAAGACAAACCGATTTCATTGTGGTTCAGATCATAAAGACGCTCGAAGGGGAAGTTCTTCTTCTCAATCTTTTTGATGACCTCTTCTGGAAGCTTGCGGAACTGGCGCAAAGGAGACATCGACTGCCACCTTGTCAAGCAGAAACCCCAAAATAAATGTACAATTTCAGATGTTTGCAAGCAACAGACACCACAAAAAAACCCAGTTATTAAAATATTTAAAACCACATACATCCTTTTGTCAATCATCTTGCAAAGATTCAAAGTCTTGTCCGTAAGTTGTGCCCAGCCTCTGCTCAGAACAATCTCAAATATCGCCCTCATCAACCTTCCAGCGCTCTGAAAAAATGATCAGCGTTATTACAAAAAAAAAAAAAAAATGTTGTCTTTATAAAAAAAAAAAAAAACAGTGACCAAGCAATCTTTACCTGAGTCACATAGACCATGTCAGCCATAAGAGCAAAGCCTTCCAGTTTAAGTTGAGAAATGTATGCTTGCAGCAGCACATTGATCTTTGGGAAAGAAAAAAAAAAAGGTTCACAACAGTCTATAAAGGTTAAAGGTGAAGGTTGGACACAAAAAATGTGCTAGTTGGTCACTCACCTTTGCACTGGGCTC
The DNA here is from genome assembly GCA_028031935.1 of Paedocypris micromegethes. Classification (NCBI taxonomy): domain Eukaryota; kingdom Metazoa; phylum Chordata; class Actinopteri; order Cypriniformes; genus Paedocypris; species Paedocypris micromegethes. Next base: position 20,958,394 of record CM051498.1, on the reverse strand, counting down.
TTCAATGCTTTCCTTCACTGGGATTGGAACCCTCTCAAGCAGTTTTTGAAGCTCAAGTTTTTCCTCCTACAAACCAAAGTAACGAACAAGTTAGTTTGGCTGAAAAACACATAAGTCAGAACTTTCGGCCAGTGCATGTACCTCTCTGACAGTTATGTTTCGAAACTCCGAGGACAGAGAGAAGACCCGGAAAAGTTCAATCTCACTCAGTGTGGGCTTCAGAAGCTGGTTGTAGGTCATTATGGAGTCGTGGGTGATGTAGAAATGGCTGGCAATGCGACCGAGTTCAGTCACCTACAGAAGGAAAAAGAGGAGAAAAGTATAAACCAAAATCACTTATATCACACAATAATTTTGATGTACTGTATATACCTGAAAGCTGCCAGATCTTTTGTCGTATTTGACCAGGTTGTTCTTCTCAAGGACGGTGGCGGCTGTGTGCACTAGATCCATCCTGCGACGCTCTAGCAGGGGGTCAGCGCTGCGGTCATCATGGGAGACTCCATAAAGTGTGGGATTACGCAGCATCCGCACGTAGAGGTAGCTGTAGCCCAGCCAATTCACAGCATCCTGAAGGTACATTAGATTACACATGTAATCAAACTTTATAAGAGACTGTATAGACTCATTATAAAATGTCCAATGTGTTTTGGACAAACTAAAGCTGTATGATTCTAGATAAAATGAGAATCACCTTTTATTTGTTTAGAATTAAGTCAATGATTCTAGTTATTTGCAACATCGGGTTGCAAACAGCAAAAACTTCACTTTAAATCTAAATTAATGTAATGAAAATGAACGTAATAGTAATGATGTAATACATTTTTTTTTATATTTTATGGTCCTTTTTACATCTGCAAAATCTTTCAACCAATTTTAGTTTCAAGTCCAGTCGTAGTTGGCGGGACGACAGCGGGGATCTGCTTTGTGATTGGTCAACTTTGAATACTTAATTGTGCGTCTCTAACATAAACCTTTAAAACTCACCTTAGCAGTCTGTACATTGCCCAGTACTACTTCAGCATTGAGCATGTCAGGGAGTTTGGCCACCATCTGACTCTCGATGGGCAGTTGCTGGTTGAGCAGAGACAGGTAATACTGCAGCTCTCCGTGAGACGTAATCAGAATACCCTCTCCTTTAGAGTCGTACTGCGGCCTACCAGCACGACCCAGCATCTGTTTTTACAAAAATAAATCATGTTTTACTAAGCTGTACAAAAGAAACAAACTTATCATTTGTGCATGAACATGACTGACTTGTAGAATATCAAGCGCTCCCAGCTCAGTCCATCGGCCCTTCTCTGGACTGTACACTTGAGTGCCTTTGATGATGACAGTGTGTGCTGGTAAGTTTACACCCCATGCCAGCGTGGCAGTGGAAACCAACACCTACAACACACAATTGTTCACTTGGTAACCTAAAATCTTGATTAGTGACATTCTATGACATACAGTTACACAAAAAAACAGTGTACCCTTAAATTGTAATTTTCATGCATTTACTAAAACGTGTATCAATTTACAAATATATGTATATAATTTGCTAAATTATAAACAATACAAGTACCTGAATATGACGGTCAGCAAACAAATCTTCCACAAGGGTTCTGTCAACTCTGGTCATGCCAGCGTGATGGATGGCAAAACCATAGGGCAACAGATCCTTCAGCTCAAGATTCTGTGAAAAAAATCAAAAATGAAAGAAATTAATTACACAATGGTGTAACATCTGACGATAATCAAGTTTAAGTCTGTAGTTGGCAATAATAAACAGAGAGACATTAAGAGCTGACCTTGCACTGCTCCGCTTCAGTCCTCAGGACCTCGGTGGAAGCAGAACCTTCTCTGAGAAACAGCCCAAGAGTGTCTTTCTCCAAACACATGTCCCTGATCGCACGAGCCGTCTTTCCCGTTTCCTTCCTTGAGTGCACAAATACTAACACCTACATATTTAAAAGAAATTATTAGAAAAGCAAAGTGAATTAATCAAGAAATTTATTTCATGCATTATATTCACCTGATTCTTTCCAGCATGTTCCATGATTTTTTCATAAACAATCTCATTCATTATCTGAAAGCGCTTGATGGCCTTCTTCTCAGTAATTCCCACATAGGTTTGTTCCAAAGGTACTGGTCGGAAACTGCAGGGAGGAAAAAAAAACAGTGTAGGCTCACTTTAACAAAACCCTGATATAGAATTTTTACAAAAAGTGCTCCACACTTTACCTGTTGTCAAAATAGAAGAGCCCTTTTGAAGGATCTACTCGTAGACAGGTAGCCACATCTTCATAGTTGGGAAGAGTGGCACTGAGACCAATGAGTCTCACGTCTTCTTGCGACAGCTCCACATTTCGAATGGTTCGTGCGATCAAGGACTCCAGAACTGGTCCACGGTCATCATGCAGCAAGTGGATCTCATCCTGAAAAAGTGCATATTAAAGAAAACCTCAATTAGGCACCATGATTTTATCACCGAAGAACTCCATGTCAGAACTTACGATGATAATAAGGCGCACGAGTTGTGTATATGTCCGATCTCCTCCTTTACGAGTGATGATGTCCCATTTCTCAGGGGTGCACACAATAATCTGGGTGGCATTAATTTCCTCCTTACAGAGCTGATGGTCTCCAGTCAACTCAGAAACTACAATGCCATAACTGGCCAAACGCTGGAGATGAAGAAATTACATTTAAATAAATGATAATATGCAAATACTGTAACATTTTATTCGTGTATAAAACTACATACATTGATTACCATCTAGCCATCCTCCTACAAACACACACAATATAGGTATCATATTGAACTTACCTTGCCAAAGCTGCCCACCATCTCCTGTACCAGTGAGCGCATCGGAGCAATATAGATGATTTTAAAGTCATCAACATTGATAGTGCCATCCATGTTGATGTGCTTTCCGATCTCTCGGAGCATTGCCATCAACGCCACATTGGTTTTACCAGCCCCCTAAAGGTAAGAAAATACATAGATAAAACAATATCATCTTAGGAGAACTTATTTGGAAACCTTTGACTTAAATTGATACTGTAAATCAAATAAATAGTCAGGAGTCAGGACTGCATGTCGACTCACCGTAGGAGCACAAACCAATAGGTTCTCATCTGTGTCCATGGAGGTTTTAAAAAGTTTACTCTGAATTCGATTCAGGGTTTTAAAGCCTTCAAATCCAGCTTGGGCATATTTGGGAAGTTTCTCAATAGCCACCAATGTCTGAGAGTTAAAACAAAAGAAAAAGCTTGTGAGACACCAAAGAAAAAAAACTGTTTTCACCACAGCAAAATCAAAACCAAAAGTACCTCATTTTCCCCAAAAGGCTTGGGCTTGAGAGCAGGAACATGCACCTCCTCGTAGCCTTTCCTCTGTTTGCGGAAGGAGCCATCAGGCAGCTGGCATCTTTTGTTGGCCATGAAATGACTTCCTTGAGTGAAGGCCAGATCCTCCAGATCCAGTAAATGTCTTTGAGTCACATTCTACAGGCAAACAGAAAAAAGGAACATTTAAATGAAAAATCAAGCACCCCCTTTTCAGCATGAGAAAGCACTGTCTATTTACTTTTTTATTGTTTTAAATTGTTTTAAATTTATTATCAACTATTTCATTGTATGTCTCTCTCTCTCTCTCTCTCTCTCTCTCTCTCACACACACACACACACACACACGTGCACACACACGCACACACAACCATTTACAATATGACATGCGATGCAATATATTTTTTAATCAAATCAAATCACTTTTATTGTCACATCACCCCAGCGTGGGAGCTGTGGTGAGTGAAAAACTTAGGTGCAAACTCCAATAGTGCAATGTACGGTACAAACAAGACAAACAAATTACAGATAGTAACATTAAGGAACAAGTAGCAGTGCAAAAAAAAAAAAAACGACTTGTGTGTAAAAAAAGATGTTGTGCAAAACAGTTGTACAAAATAGTGCAAATTAGGTGCATATGAGAAAGTATGAATATGAGGATACCAATGTTTATATATTATATATTATAGGTTTTACAGTCTAAGTATAATTTAAATACTTTTTATAAATTTAGATTGATACATTTTAAAGTATATATTTATTTGTTTTTTTAAGGTTCACAATTACCATGTCAGTAACGTTCAGACTGTGAATCGATGCATTTATATCAAGAATAACAAGGTAAAAAAACAAAAAAATATGCGCTTTAAAAATAAAAATGATTTTACAAAGCAGAGACAACTACCTCTCCATGATCAATGTCCATGGATTCCAGATCATCCACACGTGACTTTCTTACACGCTCACGGCGCGATCGCTCCTCCTGTATAGAACAAACGTTTTACACAAATTTATAACAGCTTTACCTAATTATCCATCCAATAAATAAATAAACCAGTGCTGACCCTGATGATGTCTTCTTTCTCAGTCTCTTGCAGCTGATAAAGAACCTTAGAAAGGTCCTGATCTGCCTCCATTTTATTCATGATCTTCTCTTTCTCTGCCTCACTTTGAGCACTAGCCAACATAGTGCAATACATGACTAGACACGACAGACAAAAATCAAAGATGTCAGAGTGAACAAACGTTTCCCATTTCATCCTTTCTACTGTTGTTAAGAGGGCAAACCTAATGTTAAGTTATAATAATTTTAACCGAACAAAAACACAGGACTCACTCATTCTTCTGTGCTGGCGAAGAACCTTGATGAAGTCAAACGTATTGAAACCCAAAAGCAGAACCAACTGGTTCTCGCATTCTCGGTCATCACTAGCGGTCTAGAGAAAAGTATAAATATGCGTTGTGAAGCATTTACAAAAGGAGGCAAAGAAACATTTCATGTTTATTACATCCTATAAGAACTTTTTATTACCTTAAGAATTTCTAAGACCTCATCTGCTTTCTTTTGTGAGATAATTGCATCATTATAGAAGCGGCTGAGTTGACGCTGAAGCCAGAAGGCATCAATATCTCGTGGATGAAGATCTTTCTTTTTGGCTGACATCACATCACCTGTGTTACCGAGCTATTGAGAGAAAAAAGCAACAGGTAAACAAACTAACAATTATGAACTATCAAACCAACTCAAGATTTAATTAATTTATTTAGATGAAATTCGAGCTCACATTAGCCGTCAGAGTGGAGCTCTCATCTGCCTCCTCTCCCTCACTGTCATCAGATCCTTCTTCACGGACTTCTCCGTACTGATCCTCATCGCCTTCCTGGAGAGGTTAAAATGCATATTAGAGACCTGGCACCAGTGATGGGAATAACGGCGTTATAAATAAACGGCGTTACTAACAGCGTTACTTTTTTCAGTAACAAGTAACCTAACGCAATTAGTTTTCCCTCCGTTACAACGCCGTTATCGTTACTGACAATAATTATGCGTTACTTTAATTGTGGTCACGAAGCGGTTTTGGTCCGATCAGAGTCTGTATTGTTTTCCCTCTGGTGAGAACGTGGTGCGACTGAAACGTGATGATTGTCTTAGATTAAATGTCCATTATAAACCACCCGAAAGCGCTGCGTCTGGTCACATACGTTATGTACAAGCGCTGGTCCGCGCGCGCACCCGGAGGCTTCCGCACTTGCCGCTCTGTTACGTCGTCATATGGGGTGTGGTGGGGCGGAGATTATTCTAATCGTTTTGTTTTATACCTAATAAATTGGTCTTCTTTTATGTATTAGTGAAACCAATGCCGCGGTTAAAGTAATAAAACGTACAAGAGAGGAACAAAATGTAGGCGAGAGGTCGCGGAATGAACAGATTCATGTGTGAAGAAGAAAGTGTATGGGGTCTGTTCACTGCTGAAGAGGAGCGACAAACGTCAGAGTTCGCTTCTGAGTCCACTAGGTTGTGAACAGTCTATACAAACTGTGAAAGCAAAGCACCATAATTTACTACCTGTTTGCACTAAAAGAGTGTACATTTTTGTTATTGTTATTTAATTTCGGTACATTGTTAAACAAAATTTACTGAAAGCTTTTTTTTTTACTTTTTTAAAGTTTACTTTTGTGAAATGTATTCGTTATTTTATGTTTATTTATATTTAGACATATTTGTTGGCCAGTTGTAGTCCAAATACTGTATATAAATATTAAAAGTTCTAAACCATCTATTTTTTTTTTATAATAATAATAATAATTGAACCTTTATTAGTCCCTCAGTGGGGAAATTTTTTCGCTTTATTATTTATTATATTAATGATAATATTTACAATACTATTTTGAATTTGATAGGCGTCTCTCGCATTGTCCCACAACAATATTAAAATGGTGTAGATTTATGTACAGTGCTTTATAAGAATAATTTATTTTAATTAGTGTCCATTTCATTCATTTAACATGTTTAATATTGACAGCAGCCAATTTTTTTGACAAATAAAACAAAAACATTGTCACAGAAAGTAACGCAATAGTTACTTTTCCTGGTAATTAGTTACTTTTATAATGAAGTAACTCAATTACTATTTGTTAGAAGTAACTAGTAACTGTAACTAATTTAAAGTAACGTTTCCAACACTGCCTGGCACATACTTTTGTTCTAGCAAGAAGCTAAATGTACAAGCTCACCTCTTCATCTGATTCAAACTGCACATTGACTCCATAAGTCTCATCAATGTTGTCATCTAAAACGAAAAGTTCGAAGAAATTAAAAAGTGTGTGAATCAGATAAAAACAAGAATGGTTTCACCCAAAATACCCATATTCTGAAGCTCCTTGTCTCCACCATAGTCAGAGATTTTTTTGCCCAGGTTGACCAAGACATGGTAGCGTGGGTCATCAGTTGGCCCAAGCAGCTGTTCCACTTCTTTCCTTCTCTCCTTGTCTCTCATCTTGTCATTCTTCAGAACAGCCAACACTTCGTCAGCAGCACCACACAGGATATCCCTTGGCTTAGTGAACAAAAAAAAAACACAATAAACACTATGAATTACAAAAAAAAGATCTAGTGGGCATATACTGCTTATATCACATTACCTGATCTCCAAGGGCCGCTTGTATGAAGCTGAGGAGGATTTCATATGTCTCTCTGGTCTCTTTTGTCTTGGGCTTGTACACTATGCCCACCATCTCATCAATTCCCTCGGAGAGCAGTGTCAAGCCTTTCATCTTTTTGATATCGTGTCTATCCTCGTCTCTCTTTCCTCTCCTGCAGAAAACATTGAAAGCAATTTTAACATACAGCCAGATTAAAAACCGACAGGCCTGGTTTTGGATGATACGTACTTTGCCCTCCTTTCTTCCAGCCTCTGAGGTTTAGTTCTCTGGCTCCGGTCTCCCATTTTGGTTCCCTCCAGTTTACCGACCAGAGACAACACCTCTCCGGTGGGCTCATCTCGGCGTGTCCGGTCGATCAGAGATCTGTCCGCTTGCAACACCAAGTTAGAGTTCTGTGTGTAAAATACAAATTTCAGATGAACAACAATGGAAATGTACTGACAGACTGTTGCTTTAGCTTAATATAAGTATTCTTTCCCATAGAAAGCCATTGAACGAGGACGAGAAGTACAGTATTTTGCCATTTCTATCACGTGTTAACGTTTAGTTTAACAAGTGAAGAAAGTGAGGGAAAACAATAATAGCAAAAAATAACAAACAGACAAAGATGATATCAAAGTTGTTCAGCTAACTAACAAAAAAAGTAATGCCGTTTTTTCTAAACTACATAATAGAAAGTCATATAATCAGAAACCAATACATGCAATGATCAAAATAAACGTGCAGGCCGAAGCAATCAATCAAAAGTGTTATGACTAAAAAGCACATTGTTCTTCATTGAGAATGTAAGTCTTTTTGTTAAAATACTTACGGCTTTGTATTCATATTGCAGACTACGAGCAGTAACATCCGCCATGGCTTCTTAGAACACAAACGCGTTCCGATGACAATAATTCGACTAGCACCCAACTATCCGTGCTAGTGGCAACGCACGACGCATGCAAGGTACACCGCAGTTGTTAGTTTAACCAATCTATGAAAAATCTGAGTGCACGTTTGACGTGCAAACACCTAAAACGAAACACTCCGGGAAAAGCAAGGCTCTATTCTTTTTTTCAGATTTGCGCCATACGACTGAAACACGCACGACGAGATTGAAACGCAGGCCGGTGCCACTTCCGCTTCCGGGTTTCTTTGTCCATTGCTTGGCGCCTGAATCTCTGCCTCTAGTGAATGGGAGGAGCAAGTGCAAAGCCTTTGCTGTTGCGATCCAATAAATGATAATGTATTTATTGAATAGATTATAGCAGGGGTCCTCAATTATAAACTTGAAGGGTCCACTTACGAAATTTCCGTTCAGTCCGAGGTCCGGAAAAATATCGGTCAAGTTGCAAATATGAACCACTATGTGAATGGCACGTCATCCGTATAGAAACAACATGCTTCAGGTCAATCTCTCGATCTCTAAGAATCTGTGTCACTACTTCATAAATGTAATCCCTCCTTGTGTGAGGTTTGTAAGACTTAAAACATCTTCATAAATTTGACACAATATTGTTCACCTCCCTTTTCTTCATCAAACAATCTGAGAAAGATCATAAATTGTGAATTATCCTTTTGAGTCCCTTCAAACAGAGCAGTCACCACTTCACTCACACACTCATTGACTATTTCAGCATTAGAGAAAGGTGTCTTGTGTTGTCCCAGGACACATGTGAGACGTTCGTAGCCTGTGTGTGTGTGTGGAGGGTAATTTGTTCAAATTGTGCGTGCTTTGATTAATAAATGACATTTCACGATCACTGTTGACGATCGCGACCGTCTCGTTGCAGATTAAACACATTGGTTTTCTGCTTCGCACGGGCAGCGCGGATGCATATTATTCTGTCCACTCACTCTTAAACTCGCAGTTTTCAAAGTCAACTTTTCTTTTCTAATCGACGGCCAGCTTTGAGCTCGCCATATTCTTTAAGGTTAAAAAAATCTCTCGATTTACGCAAACGACAGAGCGCCCGTTCGCCTGGCTCTGGCTACCCTGAAGACCTGAGCGACCAAGCGCCGCGGCGCCTCCGCGCCGTGTTCTAAAGTAACTGAATGCCGCCAGAGCGCAAACTGATGACGTAGTTGTCACGTTGCTCTTACAGCGGCTGTGATTGGACAAATGCCGCAGATAAAACGAGTACAATCATTCAAGATAAATTATATACATTTATAAATATATTTGTTTGCGTTCGTGTGTGTGTGTGTGTGTGTGTGTGTGTGTGTGTGTGTGTGTGTGTGTGTGGTGTGTGTGTGTGTGTGTGTGTGTGTGTGTGGTGTGTGTGTGAATAAACATTGCTGGATCAAAATTGAGTGATCGATTAAAAAACGCCTTTGGATTATGATCACAAGAGTAGCATGTTGGTTTTGCCGTCGGTCCAAATGTAATCGCGTCTGGGTCCGGATGCGGACCGGAGTCCGCCTATTGAGTACCCCTGGATTATAGTGTATTTATTGAATACATTATAGTGTATGTCTCTGTCTAATCCATAGTTTGTCACAAAGCAGTCATCTGTGTATCAAAATAACTTTAACCAACACGAGAATTGTACATTGCTGGACTGCTTTCTTTTTACAATTTGATTCTAAAAAGCTTTCTAAAATGATCTTATGGCAGATGCTTCATCTGGTGGGTTACATAACAGTTAATTACATGCACTGAAATTACTTACTCTGTCAAGTATTATTACTATGTCATTTGATATAGACATTTAGATATATTTAAAATACTGTATAATATTCTGCAGTCACATGATCGTGTAAATAAATATGTATTACAATACTTTCCTCCAAGTAGTTTCAAAGAGTTTTAAAGGAGTATGTAATGCATATAAATGCTTTATTGTTGTCTCACCTTAGAAATAATCAGCGTAATATGTGGCAGGCATATCATTTCTATAATACACATAATGCAGCCCTACAAAATACCTACCAATTTATCCAGGTTGTAATTATAATTTTACTCAATGTGCTGTTTAAATTCAGTTCTATATCATGCATTCTAATATGTCATTTAATTTCACTTTTTCAAATGACGTTTCAAGTAAATACAACAAAAAAAACATCAACATAATGTTCTAGAATAGTGGTTATGATTTTTATTAGTAGTTGATAACAATGAGACATGAAAAAAGGTACAAATTTCTCAGAAAAAATGTGTAAATATAAATATGTTTTACCGAAATAAGTTTTTCCTCAATATCTTCTTCAAATAACATGAGCTAAATTAACATATTTATAAAACACATCAAAAATATTTTGCACAATAAAAAAGTTATAACACGAACAAACAAAAATAACAGACTTCGAGTCTGCTGTGTAATTACACACTTTTTAGATTTACTATATACAGTACATATGATGAAACAAGGCACATTTTATGACACAATTAAAAAAAGTCATAGTTGAGGCCCAATTTAAAAAAAGAAAAGCTATTTACAGGAAGAGCACATTTAAACAAAAACTAGATCAATGGCAGTATAACAAAGTAAAACAGCGCCATTATAGCAGCACTAATGAGACCAGAAATGGGCACAGTCACAAACCAAGCAATAAAAATATTCCGGAACAAACGCCAATCAACAGCCTTCCTGGAGCGAAGCCATCCGACGGACACCACTGAGCCCACCTGTTTATAACAAACAAGAAAGATGCGGTTAAAGGTCAGTTAGACGAGGTTAATAGATCAGTGATTTACCCACCTTGCAATGAGTTGTACTGACAGGAAGTCCAATGTTGGAGGCCACGACCACGGTTACAGCAGAGGCAAGCTCGATGCTGAAGCCACTGCAGAGAAGATCAGTCATCACTATAGCATCTTTACACGGCCAATTTAAAATAGTCAAATGAACAAAAACAAGACAATTTTGCTGTCAGACTTGTGCTGAGATACAATTCTTTGAAACTAGGAGTGCTGTTAAACTGTTTGTTTACTTTGCAATGTCAACAGAGATAAGAAAGTGGGAACAGAGCCCTAAAGCCCCATGAGAACCATGGTGATAAAACGACAACTACAAACCCCACAATTAAACACTCTTGAATCACATAAAATTTAAGCGGGAGAATCAAACGGGTAGAACAATAAAAGGAAACTCATGCGATGTTTATAGCATATAGTCTGGCCAACCTTTCATAATAAAGGTTTGGTGTCACAGAATGAAATTAAAATCATAACTTCTCTGGAAAATTCCAAAAATACAAGTCCAAAAAAAAAATAAAAATAAAAAAACAAGGATGTTATTTAAATTTAATCTAGCTGAGGAAACAAGGAGAAAATGACAAAAAAATAAATAAAATAAAATAAATAAATACATTCACCATCCGATGCTCATTTTATTAGTGCAACGTCGACAGTTGTTTTTCAGTACGAGCTTGGGAACGTTTGGATCAAGATGTCATATTGTTTCTGTTTCTTTTTGTAATATTGTTTCACAAAAATTAGACGATGGCCTTAAATGCAGGAATTATGCTTTTTTCTTTATCATAGAGGAAGTTGGTTCACAATTGTATATGTTCATAAATGTTGTGGTCATTTTAAGTTCTTGTTTTCGCCAATTTGGAAACATGACTGGTGACATCATAAAACTCTGGGAGAGGTTTCTCTAAATTTGTTATCTCAGAATGAAAGCGATTCAAGTATTAGCATATTAAACTTTTCTTAAAATCACAGAGTATGAGTATAGAAAAAATATAGAATAGACATTACTAAGGAATAAGGTGGTATTTACCTGGAGGGAGTGATGGGAGTCAGATCTTTACCCATGGTCTGTATGACCCTCCGACCCCAAATCCACAGCCCAGTACAGATACCAACTCCTCCATACAGCAACAACCAAATGGGCGTCGGTGCGCTGGACGACACTGAAGCGCTGTCGTAAATGAGCCAAAGAGCGACAAGAGGGCCGATCGCATTGCTGAAAAAAATCAGGTAAGTATCATTATCAATACTGTCAAAAATGGTCTCGAAAGGCGCCACAAAAAAATTGAATGTATTATTATTATAAATAATTTCATATTACCGTATATTAAATTACTGTTATGCAAATATACATAGGCTAATATAATACAAAAACCTATGCAAATATATAAAAGCACCACGAGCTTTTCAGCCACAAAATAAAATAAATAAATACAATTTCTGGCCAAATTTAGTTACATTTTTCTTAAAAATGCTTACATTTTTTTTCTAAAATTGAAAAAAAAAGCGTGTTAACAAATCACAAAAGTATTCACATAAATACGGCATTTAAAATGAATTGCATCGAAATCCTTTTTACCTCACATCATTTCCACCATGCGCAAAGGAACCAAAGCAGGCGGTGAGAATCTGGAGGAACTGAAAGAGGGTAGACACCTCAGGTTTGTCTATCTCAAGCTCGTCTACCTCCTCTTCCACACACTCGTTTTCCACAGTCTCTCCTTCCATCTCCACAGTCAGAGCTGCATCAACCGCAGCAACCTCTCCATCCGCCACCGCAGTGCAGTAGCTGTTGTAGCTGTCGTAGCGTGAACGCCGTTTCTCTCCATCCAGTCCTGTCCGGCTTCCCTCACCATCTTTCAACGACCCGGTTATTCCGTAGATAGCCATTGTGTAGGAAGTGTAACTGTTGTTGCGGCGGATCGGCTTTTCTCCAGCTTCTCCCATGCATTCGCCAACTTTTGCTAGGTGGAGTTTGTGCAGTAGATCCTTGTAGATTCCAGAGTCTTTGTGTACAGTATGTAGTCCTCCACTCAAGTCTGGAACAAGCACCCCCGCATTGCCATTTAATGCTAAAACAAATAATACAAATGGTTGGTTTACTGAAAATATATTTTAAAAAGGACTTTGACAATTCAAATTTAGACTGACCACTAGACTCCAGATCTTTGGTGTCAAACTCTTTGCTGTCCAGATCAGTTTCTGCTGAGCCTCCGATGTCAAAGGCCACCTTGTTGGTGTCGGCCGGGGGGGTTTGTGGGACTGGAGAGTAGCTGCGAGGTGCGCTGGGATAATCCACTTGGCCATTCGAAACAGTATTTTTCTCCATTAACTCTGTCGCAGTAGCACTTTCCTTTTTCTGGCCTGGAATTAATTGAAAAAAAAAATAAATTAATTAATAAAACTTTCATGTTATGAAAAAGTTATACAGTGTGGCTAGAAATTTACAGAATCTTATAATTTACGTTATTACGGGATTTAAATTACAAGACATAATGCTGTAATTTAAAGACAAAGCAGCAATACAATTTATACAGATAATGTTAAAACTGAAAATCATTTATTATTTACATTTCATCTTCTTCTTCAACCGTGGACACACAATGAACCAGACTATTAAACCAGTTAGGAGGGCACAACCGAGGGCAATCAGGAGAGTTCCCCACCACGGAATCCGGTCAAAACCCAACACTTAAAAAAAGAAAAACGGAAAAAAGTTAAAATGTGTGACTAAACATTGTAAAATTAAACACCTTCTTGTTATTTCAGACTAAATATTGCCATTACCTCACTTTCCTCTTCCTTAAATGGATACAAAAATTTCAAAGCCTAAGATCTAACACATATTTTACAAATGCCAATTTATGAATAATGTACTTGGATAAAATACATTTATATTGAACTTCGTAATTATACTAGTTATAAGTTCGGAATAATTAATTTAATTTCATAATAAAAAATAACTTACAAGGAAATAAATCATCACGAATGATTGCAGTTTATTACAAACTATGAATAATATTTACATCTAAGAAAAAAGTTCAAAAGAAAGTAAAATTACACTATTCAATTTGACGCTTCAATTTGAACTGGGCAACTAAACATAGTCAATAGTCATTTAATAGTCAAAGGTTTGAATATTTAACATGATTGGATTCCTTTTCATTTCTTTTGAAAGAGAATAGTAACCCCACTAACAGTATCGGACAGGGTTATGGACATGGCACAGTAGATAACCCTCCCGCTGGTCCTGTAGACCTCTGATTAGAATACACAGGGCTAGAACAACTGTCGGTTTATAGCAGCTTCATTTTTTATCTTCAGTACATCATGAACTCTTAAGTTTACTTAAAAGTACACGTTGCTTGACACAGGGCCAAACCATTTCATAATTTGATTACAGCATCAACCAAAAACTATAAACAGCCGCTGTAGATATTTTCACATAACAGCTTAAATACAGAACTCTGTTGACCTTTGAGCCTGGATTCTGAAAAAATGCTTGACATTCACAAAATTCAAAAAGCACCCAGGCACAAAATGGAAAATTCAAGCCATGGAAAGGAAAAAGAATTCTTAGAATATTGTAATTGCTGAATAGCTGTTATTATAAAACATGCATAAACTGTCCAGGTCTGAATTGGAAAATGGCCAAAATGCCACGTCATGTCATAAATGCCATTATATGTTATACTACATAGTGTTTGAATTGAAAGGAAATCAGCTTACTAGGAGCTCCAGTAAACATGATGGAGAATAAATTGATTCCCATAGTTACAGCGTAGAATATTGGAAGTGCTTTCAGTCCATTGGGCACTGGATCTTCCTATAGCAAATAAAAATGCATTTTATCAAAAAAGAGCTAGTCCTTCATTGACATCAACAGGAGATTTTGATCAAACAAAACAGACACTGGTACATTCCATCTCAGCAGTGATTAAATTTTCAAATTTGCTCTTTACCTTGTTCAAGATGAACTTGCGCACAAAGTAAAAAAGAATGGCAGACATCAGCCCAGAAAGAAGAGGAGAAAGGAACCAAGAGGCAACTGGATAAGAAAGAAACAACCATGAACAAATATATATAACGTTAAGCAGATAATGACAATTAAAAAAAATACAATAAAATAAAATAAATTAATTAGGGCCACATCCTGACTTATATCTACAAACAAAAAGACAAGAAATCACTTGGGGTTAGCACGTGACCATATTTCCTGTCACTATAATCTAAATGTTTTTTTTCCCTTCCCCTAAATAGATCTTTTTGGGTCATGTGAAATGATTAATAAGACCAAGAGATCTGCACTCAAGTTATGTGGAGACCTGCTATTTTTGGAGTCTAGGTCTATTTTAAGCTAGGCATATGAGAAAATATTTTTTGACTTGTTATTCTGAGATAAAAAACATGTTTTCGACACAAAATTATAATTGGCAAATGATACAAAAACTTCATATCGCATACCAATACGAAGCAATTCCAGCCATTTGACCCCCTGGTGACCCCTGGCCACCATGGAAAAGCCAATTGTGGCTCCTACGATACAGTGTGTTCCAGATATGGGGAGTTTCAAAAATGAAGCCAAGAGTTGCCAGACAGCAGATCCTGTAGTGGAACATAAAAACACACATTTAAAATAATATTGCATACAAAATATGAAAAGAACAAATAAGTTACAATTATTAATTTTAAAAAGCACAGATATTTACCAAACATGGCACTGATGGAGCCAGCCATCAGAACAGCCTCTGACCCGTTGTACATATGCACATCGATGATGCCTGACCGGATGGTTTCACTGACCTTAGCGCCCAAAAGAATAGCTCCCACCGTCTCAAAGACAGTGGCCAGGATGCAGGCTTGGCGAAGGGTCACCACCCCTGAGCCCACTGCAGTGCCAAAAGAATTGGCTACATCATTGGCACCCACAGAAAAGGCCAATATGAAAGCAATGACAAAGCCCAGCACCAGCAGCCAGAGGACGTCCGACATGTCTGTCTGTACGGTGGCTGTCAGCATAGTAACGGTTGCTAGGGATGCTAGTGTTGTGGATTCCATCTTGCACTGTAGCTACACTATTCAATGTCAGACTGATGAATTCTTTAAAGAACAAATCTTATTGACTAAAGAAAAACAAAGAATAAAAATGGGAATAGTATATGCCTTTAACAATCTGTGTACAAAAAAAACCAACCTAAAGCAACTGTTAGCTACATATAGTAATCTCAGTCTGACGTTTTCGTTGGGTTTGCTTGTCTATGCAGACACAGGAATCCATTGTGGATTAGATTGTAGAAGAGAAAAGCAGTGCATTCTGGAAAAGAAAATGCAACCTGGATTACACATATTAGAATTGTACTACTAAAGTCAGTAAACAGAAACATTTTTACTGCATTTTAATTTATTCAAAGTAAACACAAGTTATTAATATGCAAACACACACACACACAAACTTTAGGGATGTATTGATGTTAGACTGCAGAGAATTACATTTTTCATGTAGTCATCAGTGTACCAGAGTGCACTTATTTGCCGAAACCAGGTAAACTGCTGCTAAACAACAACGTTTTGTCCAGACTGTTGACATTTTAAAACATCACAAACTAACAATTTATTTTAACTACATGATTGTTTGGCAGGAGTAAAAAAAGATTACTAGCAGCATTCAAACGCCAAACAATGCACCACATTCAAAAGTAGAAAAGAGGCTTAATATTCATAAGCACGCCAGCCTTTTGATGAAATATTTTTATCACATTTTGTTACATAAGTGGCTTTAACCATCGGTAGAAAAAGAACACATCATATTATGAACAGAAATATTTCTCTGGCAAAAAAAACTAAACAAAATACTTAAAAAGCTGCATTTAATTTGAAGCTAATGCTAAAAGTCCTAATACAGTATGCGTCCACGAAAACAAACATTGCAAAATTGTGTTACTTTATAGTCTTCTAAGTTTTGTATTGTTCACAGAATCCAAAATTCACACAACCAGCAAGTGTTATAATACTCACCACACGCTGACTTGAAGGTTTGATCGCGGTTGTTACCAATTAACGCGCGATCGATAATCGCTGTGAAGTAGAGTCAAGTTCCTGGAACTGACCCGCTGAACTCACTCTCTCCTCGGCGTGGAAGCCAACGACTGTTATATACAATTACTGGAGAAAGAGGGCGGGAGAGGCCGAACCACTCCTCCGGAGAATCATGGGACTGTTGCTTCTGTCAAGCCAAAGACTTTTTTTAATGTTTAGCCAGATTTTGACCCGAACCGGCCATGTGCTTTCTTCATGTGTGCCCTCATGTGGACGCGTGACGTGTGCCTGCCTTCGTCCTCACCGTGAAACGTGATCAGGTATGAGAAGAAGCATTATATAACTACAAAAAAACACTGTGTCGTGATTTAAACCTTTTCAGGATTGTTTATGATCATTTATGGTTGTATGATGTTTTATTCTGAACAAAATGAGAAGACATTAATTGAAGAATTGAACGAATATTAATTGTTGATTGATTATTATTGCAGAATGATAATACAGTATTGATAAAATACGATAAAAGCCATTATAAAAACAGCAAACACACACACACACACATACACACACACACACACACACACACACACACACACACACACACACACACACACACACACACACACACACAAACTAATATTTTACTGTATTATTTCCAAATGGAAAATAAATCTACAATCCACACAATGAATGGTTATAGGAACATATCAGTTATTAGGGCAGAGCACAAGCGAACATCTCTTTTTCCATGTATTAGTCACTAATGAACATTTGTTTCTTCCACGTGTCCAAGACAAGGAGCTACCGCCAACATCAGCAACTTCATCGGGAGCGAAATGCTAGGCTGAACATCGTACTGCTGACATCTTCCTCTGTGTAATTATTTACAGTTTTGAAATGATGGATGTACGTTCGATATGGAAAATGCTTTCTCAGCTCAAACAAGGAGAGATCCAGGTATTTTTGGATCAAACTTTAAACCCCATTTGGAAGAGCGGAGGCGGCCTTGACTAACGCGCTGTCAACACAATATACTGTATATGTATAATAAATATGAATATAAATATGTTGGTTATAATACCTACACATACATACATACTATGTAATGTAGTCATGGGTTAAACATATATTTTACATTTACATATTTAGCAGAAGTTTTTATCTGGTTACAAAATATTTTTTTACAATTAAAGAAACAGGCAACGTAGTGTTAGTATAAATGAATTCAAGTACCAAACTGGAAAATGTCTTTTTAATGGAATAACATCTCTTTTATTACATTAAAAAGTAAAAACATATTCTGTTGTACAAATTCCTTATACAATATTTCACTCTTATGTTGAATCAACAAAACACGGTAGTGAGGAATTTGCCTACAAGATTTTTTAAGTCCACCCAAACCCTGACCACAGTCGAGACCACAAACTCCGCAAGAGTCTGGAGTCAAATCTGCTGCTTGTATTTGCAACCAGCAGATGGTTCATAGCATCTAACTTGTTAGTTAGTATTACGTAATACTGTAAGTCTTGAAATGTCACTCACTTTTACAGACACAATATTTGCCTGTGGTGGTCGAGAGCAGGTAACCACCTCATCCCCCTCTCTCTTACAGTAGAAAAAATGATTTTCCTCCCGGGACACACAATGGTCGCTCTGTTTTTTTTCCCTAAATCCCCAGTCTAACCCTGTTTTTAAATCGGACCTGTAGGAAAACAGGAAAGGAATCTTCAGACTAAATAGTTTGGCTTTGCTGTAAGTCTCACCCACATGTGTCTGCAGGCTGCTCAGCGCTTCCACTAATAGTTTAGCACTGAGCAGGAAGATGCTAAAAAAAGTTGTTTTTTTCCTGCTCTGTCTAGCACTGCTCAACCGCTCGACACAGATCTTGAAAACCTAGATTTCGACCCACTACATCCACACACGTACCGTATTTCAAGTCATAAAATGAGACATATAGGTCAGTGGATGAATAAAACATGCAGACTTAGTGAGTCTGACGCTGCTCCATGAGAGAAGTGGTTCACTTTTAATTGCATTTCACTTGGAAAGGAATGACTTCTGTGGCAAGTGGGGAAAGTGAGACAAATGTAGGTAAAGTGTAAACTAAGTGGCTTATTTTAGATTATAGATATTAAAGTATAAAAACAAATTTGCGCATTGCTTTAATTTATTGCTTCAGATCAATATAATCACAATAAATCAATAAATAATTTTGGCTGTGTGTATTTGTGTGTATACACACAAACACAAACACACACACACACACACACACACACACACACACACACACACTGTATATGTATTTCTTTATTAAAAAGAATGCTACTTTAAACGACGATATAACAATGTATATATACAGTACGTAGTCAAGGTGAAGGGGCCATCAAAATGAATAAAGAACTTTTCAGGCGTAATTAAAAATAAAGGACACACACACACGCAAACACACGCAAACACATTGATGCATGCAAGGACACACACGCAAAATTCTTTTTTACATAAATACACACGCATTTTATGTAATTTGCATCTACACCACTACTATAAATATTCATATATATATATATATATATATATATATGTATAAATAATGTATATGATTGTATTATGTTCTGTATCATTTTATTTACAGTTGGTGACAATAGACCAAAAACTTGTTTTAATTATGATCATTGAAGTTGCCTGCAAGTTCATTGCTAGAAATCTCATTTGGGCTTAAAAGAAGTTTAAATTGTACAAAACCGGTGTGAGATTACCTGGAATCAGTTGCCGTTTTTCTTATTAATCTTGGTACATGTTTTTACATGCAATAATCTTTCTCTTATTCTGCCGAGCAAATTCTTATGCAAAGTGATAAGGCCATTGTGCAGGAGGTTTGAATGTGACTCACAGATCCTGATTATTGGCTGAATTCACTGGTCACAATGACATTGATAAACTGGCTAAACAAATCACCGCACCCTAAATAACCTCCTATTACCTGCAATTTCACAAAGCTCGACCATGTAATTATATAGACAAAGCGCATAATAGCTAAATGAACATCACGTGAAAGAGTAAATATGAGATTATTTTGAAATACTTTCCCGCTTTACTGAAAACATCACTTATGAAAAAAAGAGATAATGACATGTGAACACTGCAGGAGACAAGGAAAGTTTAAAAAACAATGTCAGCAACACTCTGAAATTTAACCTGACGGCCCGATGATTTATATGGAACCATGTTGAAATGCACAATGCGGTGGAGGAGCGTTTGCTTGTGTGCAGCGGCTCTGTTTAACATTTTTCATGGAGTTTAAACATTATTTAGGTTTTTGGCTGACGAGTAAATAGATGCTTTCAGTTGTTTCTTTCTGCTACCTTTAAACACATCTGGAAATAGGAATAACATTCAGGAAAAGTGCATGGTCTTTGTTTTATCTCATAAACAAATTGATTTTGAACGTACTTTACACATTTTGGCAATAAAGACAGGATATCATCGTATCTATGTTCTATGATTCGATGATGGGATCCTCAGTTAATCTTTCACTGAAAAAGTCTCATCATAACAGTAAAAAACATTAAAACCCACAGCCAAACCTAATAATTTATATTTCTACAAACGTGTTTATTTTAAAAGCGTAGTTGTTAAATCACTTTGGAAGTCGCTCAACGCACAATATTCCTATGCCGTTGGAAGTACAAGATATAATAGACAGCTTTTTAAACTGAAAATTACATTTTAGGTAATTATTTACTTTTGACATTTACAGATTGTGCTATTTAATTACGAATAATGGACAATTTTCACACGTGATTTTTGGAAATAACCCGTGTTTCAAACAGTGTCCACCAGGTGTCAGTAAAACACACAAATTATGTGTGAATGTGAAATTCTGTATGAAAATAATGCGTTTCTTCAATAAATGTATTCGCAACAGACAAGTCAAGATTTTATCTGTGTGTTTGTATATACATAAACAAGTAAATATTTACATGAAATATAATGTATGAAAATATATACGCATACATATGAAAACACATTTTTAGAACACCAAGCTAACCAGATCATGTTATCATGAAACTGAAGGGCGGAAAATCTACTTTTCTTTCTATGGTTTTATTTTCATCGTATTTTTCTGCGATTTTTAACAATTTAACAATTTTAACAATTTATCATTTTAACAATTTAGATCAGTTTAATAAATTGTACACAGCTGCATTTTCCAATGTCTCACATTTAGTTTTAAAGCTGTGTTTAAAACAATTCTGCTCCAAACTCCACACAGAACTAATGGTATATTGTGATTATTTCCATGGTAACTAACATGGTAACGGTTAAATCTGAATCAACATGCAAAAAAATCCTCTTATGAGTGGTTTGTGAGCAACATATCCTCATTTTTCCTCCATCTGTCTGTCCCTTTTCCTCCCTCCTTCACCTTGCCAGACAGGATCGGTAGGATCTCTCCAAGCTATTTTCTCAGAAGAGAAGAATGCCTGCGTGTGTGTGTGTGTGTGTGTGTGTGTGTATGCTTGCGTGTGGTGTGTGCGACTCAGAGACTTGCTGCGGCCTGTATGATACGCACAAACCGGTGTAGCACATCCCCCCCTTTCCCCAAATACCTGAAGTGTGATGGCCTTTAAGCACCTTTAGGGAAGAAAAGGAGAAGACAGATCAAAACCACCTCGGATAGAAAAATCTAACCATCTACAAGCTCCTGCAGGAGAAATAATTAGCAGACCAACGTCATCTACAACTGGTGGATGGTGAATGATGGGACAGACAGTCGGTGTGTCACTGGTGGAACAGACTGGGTTGTGCTGACTTATCTGTCTGCCAGACTGGTGGAGGTGGGAATGTGAACGTTTGGTAGAATGTCTCTCTGGAGTGTAATCCTTCAGAAGTGATTCAGAAAGAGGAACATTTAAGAGCAGGAATGACACAGGGAGGGTTAAAGAACACTCAAGGGTCTAAAGTGCACAAATATACTTGTCTGGTACGTTCTTTATTTGTGTTTCTGTGCCTGTCTATCTATAACTCTATTCTTCTATAGATTATCCTATTCCTCAGCAGACATCTGTCTATCTATCTATCTATCTATCTATCTATCTATCTATCTATCTATCTATCTATCTATCTATCTATCTATCTATCTATCTATCTATCTATCTATCTTTCTATCTATCTATCTATCTACCTACCTATCTATCTATCTATCTATCTGTGTCATATTATCTTTCTGTCTGTCTAAGATGCATTTTTTTGTCTGTCAGTCTGTCTGTCTTAATTAACACATCCATCCGTCCATCAATCAACCATTTAATAATATAAAATGTATACAAGCATTGATTTTCCCTCATTTTAATAATAAACCTAACGATATACTAGGGATTTATTTCTGCACATGCACGGACACGGAAAGCCGGGCGTGGCTCTGAAAGAACCTGATTCATCTCAATTGAAAATCTCTAATTTAGTGCTTTATCCTTTCAAAAATCGCTTCCTTAATAAACGCTGACTCAAACTGGGATTTGACAGACACTACTCTTTTTTTGGGACGAGCCCACTGAAACGCCTGTGTCCCCCCTTTGACCTGAGGAGCTATATGTAGCTTATCCCACAATAAGCAACAGTATGTGTAGCCCGAGGCGCAGGCTCAATTACAGTAGAGCTGACACGCATGATAACAGGGAGCCTGACAGTGTAAATGCATGGTTAAGGCTTCAACGTCTGCTGATCCTTCCTATAGTCAAAACATTTGTGAGGAAATCATTTCAATTCACATGAGATTCATTAGTGTTTTGCTCAGTCGGACTAATTATGTGCTGCTAAAAACAAGTGGGATTAATCTGTCAATCAAAAATGTATTGACAACAAACTTTGAAAAGCAAATTAAAACTCGATCTTTGTTAAAAACGTTGATTTGTTTTTCGATTTGCACTCAACTGAAAAGAAGACCAATGAATTTTACTGTTTCTTGCGTTCTCATTTCTCAATTTATGAGTTTTCACATCCATTCACTTCATATTTCCAGTCATATGAGAAAATAAGGGGTCTTCAATCCATTTTTCCATATTCTGGTGGCGAAAGTTAATGAATAAATGAAAAAATGTATTGTTCTTTTTTTTTTTTTTTCACATAAAAATGTTTGAAAAATTAAGAAAAAACAAAAAATAATGACTAAATAAAAAAAACTGATTTTTGAAAAAAGTTTAATCAAATTCTTTGGACCCGGCATTATTGTCAAAGTAGCGTCCTTATATTTCTTTACCATCACAGGTGACACTATATATTTGCTACTAGACAATGATGTCATCCACCCTTTCCTTTCATGTGACTAGCGCTGCCTGAAGGTGTCCACATTCCTGAAGGACAGAGTGTTACTACAACACCTTCAGATCTGAGTGATTTTGTTCTCTGAGAAACACTAGACTCTTTCCCTGGATGTGGCCAGTTAAACCTGCGATAGAAAACAGAAGGAGAGGCTAAGCTTCTTGGCAACAACAAGCCTTCTTTGAACCGTCTTTACTTCAGCAAATCATTCAAACCTGTTTCTCAGCTCCCAGAACCTGATCTTGATATTAACAACGTTTGCATATAGTCTTTCAGCCAGTTGTGCGTCGATATAATGCCGACGTGTTTCTATAAATAACACAAAACACGACTTTGCCTAAAACACATTTATTACAAATATATACAATGGTCTAGAAGCTTTGAATACAACTTAAAATTCACATAGCTCTTGAAATGAACACAATGGAAATGCCAAGCAGACTCCCACATCTGGTTTCAAGCTTTTGTTTCCAGTTAAAACATTGTAACGTTCTGTCTTTCTCATGTGGGTGTTTTTTGCTTTTTGTACAGTATTTTTGTTGGTTTACAAGATCTTTTTTTGATGTGTAATTTAAATATTAACGTGCCATCCGAGTGACAATAAAACGTTGAAATTGTAAATGGCGACAATCAGTGCAATCAAGTCAACAAGTTAAAACCCAGTGGAACCCAAAAAATAAAGAACAAAGCCACTCCAACACTGCTTAGCTACCATGAAATGATCTGTAAATGGACAAATATTGAATATATCCAAATCCCTTGACAAACAAAACCGTTCTTTCTCACTACTTCTGCTAATCTAGTGTTTTCCGGAACAGCATGTTGGTGAAAAAAACCACACTCGTTTTTGTAGAAGAACTGCGTGGACCTACTCAGAGGTTCTACACGCACCTTGAGTCCGTTCTTCACTAATCTGTTCTTCATTTATCAGACCACGTGTTTGGTGTGGTGGTGTTGGGGCTGACGGAATCTTTGCGCGGCCGTTTGGGAAGCTGCTTGCACCCAGGCGAGTGGATGAAGGTTGGACTGCTGGGTGGAGATGAAGACGATGAGGAGGAAGAGCTGCAAGAGGAAGCTGAAGCTTTTAGCTGGAGCCACTTGTCCCCAAGGGCCTTGGCAAAATGGTCATCTACGGAAACGCTGATGGACGTAGCTCGATGGTAGTCCATTCCAAGGCTCCTCTGGAAATGTTCTTCCACGTGGTCGTAGCCGTGCTGGTTGACAACTTTGGACACACAATGGAGATCGAATGAGACGTGATGGAGGCAATCTCGAATATTAATCATCCCATGTGGAGACAAAAGACGTCTGCACAGACATGTTAAAGTGAGGTGTGTTGCGCTTCAGCTCTTGACTTACAGGAAGTGTGATTGCAGCAAGCTTTTTTTGCTGACGTTGTTGCAGAGGAAACACATGTGATGACAGACGGTCGTATCTGGGGAACAACAGCAATGGTCAGAACATCCTCCCAGGTTAATTGAAGGACAAATTCATGACCTTTTTGATTGGCTTGTGAAAACAAAACTGGATTAGAGATTATTTCTATGATTTCACATCATCGTGCCAATGTGTTTGCGGGGGATTCTAGGCCCTTCGCCTTCAACCCCGATGACACTAGCAGGTCAACAACTGCACTGAAGTGTTGGGACATGTCGATAACATTCCTCCACCCATCGCTCACATTTTCTGCACGAATCCGGCTGGATTGCATATCTGAGACAGGCTTAGGCCTGTCCGTTTTCTAAAGAGCCACTCTCTCAAAAACACAAAAGTCCCTTCCTGTGTACTGTTGTGTCTCAAAGACGCGGGAATGAATAGACCCTCCGTGACCCCAGGACACATTCTACATAAAAATAATAAAACCACTGTAATAGTACGCCACTTCACACATAGATAATATACGAGAGCCTATTAGGATTTTTACTGTAAATATTATATTGCTGTTTAGTTTTTTTGTAGAACTTTGAGATTTTTCACATGTAAAGTGTCTTAAATATATATATATATATATATATATATATATATATATATATATATATATATATATATATATATATATAACTATTGCTATTATTAGTGTAAAAAACACATAAAGCGAAACGGGGCCAATTCATATAACAATTACTATAAAACCATGGCCATGGCACTTTTTTGCACATGAACATTTGAGTTTTACTGACTTTTTGTTCTTTTTTTTTAATCTATTTTGTTTGGCCGTTTTGAAACATTGAGATGTTAAATTTCATTTCTACATTTCTATAAAAAAAACAAGTAAAGAGTGCCTTGTTTTTCACACTGAGCCTAAATTCAGAACGAGTAATGTATTACAAACAAATCTGTCATGCTCAACAATTGTCAGGCTTAGATATTCATTAATGACAAGGTTAATTTTTAGAATTCAAATATTTCATGGTGATATTTGACATGTCCATGTTGGCAAAAATGTGTTATTAAAGAGAATTGCTTCTTTTTTTGAGTATATTTAATATATTCTAGTTTATTTATTATCTAGTTTATATATTATTCTTATGCGTATAATCTATTCTATTAGAAAGCAAAGAGCAACTAACAAACCAATGGATCAGTTTGACAACATAATAATGACAACAATACCTGAATCTGTGTGACTTTGTTCTGACTCTCTGCTTTCTCTGGATCTGTGCGAGGTTTCTTGATGAGGGCGAGGGGCTCGTCCATGACCGGGGTGGAGTACACGGGGCTGTGGACCAGGTGAGTGGGACTGGCTGTGGGACTCCATGTGGACGAGGGGCTTTCGGAATCACTGAACCTGGATGTTCTTCGGTTACTGTTGACCAAGCTCTTACTGAGGGCTCTCTCCCTTCTAGAAGAAGTATGAGTTTAATTCTCTCACAAATCTCGTGTTCTATATAGCTTCAGATGGTTACTCATGAGCGTACCTTTCCTCAAGGGTCCGGCCTGCATCTAAACTGTGCTTACGCTTCTGTGAATGTGCAGGACGCATTCGCACTCTGTCACTGTTCATGTGACGAAATCTGTCCTCGCTTCTCAGATTGGGTTGTCCTGTGAGAAAAAAAAAATGAAATGGAGCAATGATGAATGACAGGCTGCAGGGAGCTCACACGGTTCTTGCCAGACTGCCAGTTAGAGATTGGCTTCCTTGTGAAAAGGCAGGGCAAACAGGTAAACAACTCAGTCTTAATCTTTCCCATTGCATCACTTGTCTATATTAATTGTGGGAAAAAACGCAGCTTGGCCACCGTTAAATGTGAACTCCGTTAAGTGGCAGAGCAAGACCGACTGGCTGCGTGAGTATTACTGTAGAACTACCCAGCTGATTCACCGCTAACGGTAAATGTCAGTCAAATTTAGGAAAACACGCTGAAAGAAATAAACACCAGCGAACAAATGAGGATATCATGGACTTGTTCGTACTGCTTTGTGGGGCAAAACTGGCTTGTTGGGTTACCGCATGTAGCTCAAATTGTGTTTACCCAACATAACGATAGTAACAGACTAATCCAAACTGAAATACACATGACCATCTGTATGCTAATATCAACAGTGACCGAGATTGGTGAAGTTATAGTAAACAATAAACCTGTTACGTTGTTGACTTTTATGTATTTTTAGTAATGATAATTTGCATTTTAAAATGACATTACGTTTAAAAAATTTGTTTTTATAAAAATAATCTTTTTTTTTTTTGTAGAATGCAAAAATTGCAATTTCTGTATTTGTTGAATTCACTCGCATAATATATTTATTCTCTAAAACTTGGAATTATCTTTTAGTAATGTGAAAAATAATTAAATAATTAAACAAATGTTGTTTATTTTTTTATTACAAATTTTACAAATAATATTTATTTGAATATTAATCATTACAAATAGTTTTGTACATTTTTGTTGTAGTGTTTGTTTCTCCCAACCATTGATTCTAAACAAGCTTTGGCTTCACTGTGGCTTACTGATATGACTCATAATCAGCATGCTAACGTATTAATCAGAATAATTTTTGTGCAAACATTGGAATAACCAGTAATTTAACTCATAAGGTAAATGACCCGAGCTATCAGTGCATCGGCAGTGAACTTGTGAATCTAGTGTCTTCTGGAGGATATTTAGTTGTGAATGCTGAAATGACGGATGGGGGTCACTGTTGGTGGTGCCCTCCCACCCGCTCACACACACACTAGCACACAAACAGACTCATAGAAGATAAGCAGTGGAGTGTGACAAGGCAGCTTGACTCTGCATGACAGTGGATGGGGGACCGGGTGTAAACCACACCTTAAAACATGAGTGAAGACTGATTTTTAGTGCCTCAGGGAGGGATTTTTCTTAGAAGATTGCAGACAAAAACAAACCCACATCTTTTTTCCCTTATCAGTTTCATTTGTAGTCCAACAATAATTAACCATATCTTCCTCTCTCTCTGCATGCCTTCACTTTAAAACTCTCTTCTCACTTGCTTTTCCTCCCCGCAGAAAGCTAGAGTCCATTAATGGATGCTATAATGGACAAGTGTGTATTGCTTCATAAAGAGCTAAGAAAAGTAATGCATTTGACATTAAATAGCATTCATAATATCATTCATCTATACAATGCATACAACCATCTTCAACATTTATTAAAAAAAGGCAAATGTGATAATTACCCTCCAAGATGTAGACTTTAAAGCCACTGCTCATCCTTGTTATGTATTGGAAATTAGTGACCGCCATGACTCCAAATCTTCAGTCACCAACTCAAGTTGTTCTGAATGCCTGGAGTCTTCTTCACTGAGCTCAAGTGCGCTGTGCGTTCTGTTAACATATTGCAAGGCTTTTTTATTGGCTGGGTGCTGGCCAGTCTCCTCCCACTGCCTTTGTTTGTTTGAGGTAACTTACACCCACAGGTCTATGAGGGCGGAGTTAATGAAAATCTGTGAATCACTGTGTCTGTCACCCCCGCCCCACCATCAACAATCAATACAATTGACATCAGTTTTGTTAGATTTTATTTTCATTAGATGTTAGATTACATTTTCTATGCATATATTATCTGAACTACATTTCAAGAAAATTACATAAAAAAAAAAAAACTTAAAAAACAAAAGTCACACATACACACCTAGGTTTTTATATTCTTATGTATAATACGCTAAAAAAATTATTTTTGTAATAATTTTTCTTATTTCACAACTTATTTGACATGCATGTTTCTGCATGAGAGCAAAATTCAGTGTATCCGTTTCCTTCTTTCCACGTATTAAAATGACAGTAAAGTCGCGAAATAAGAAATTTATTTCCTTGTTTACTATAGTCAAAATGTTTCTTAAGAAAGATAATATCACAGCATGACATCTATACATTATTGTGTGTATAAATGTATTTTGTATAAATATAAGTGACAATTTGGTTTTGAAGATACTAGTTATTCTAGAAGTTCAGAGATATAAAATGAAGTCACTTTTGGGCATAAAAAAGCAAAAAGACATGATCACGAAAAAAGCAAAACATGATTTGCTTCCTCCTTTAGATTAATAGTGGTAGTATTATATAATTATATATATATATATATATATATATATATATATATATATATATATATATATAAAATAATATATAAAATAAATAAAATACTAAACATTTTTCAGATGTTACCGTTTTCAGTCTCAGAATAGTGTGAATTGTTGTTCATGTCATCTGTAAAAGACCTTGGGATCTGACTATCTCCATCCTGCTTTTCCTTCACTGGACCCTTTTAGAATCCACAAACAAGTCTTGCTCTGTCTTTGTTTCCTCTCTGGGATTCAGCACCTGTCGACAAACCCTTCCCCTAATCTAAAATCTCACCCGACTGCATTTTTCAGAGTGCTTAGCCCACCTGAGCTGCACTCATTCCACCATCTTGTCCGTACACGCATCCAGTTATGTTGTGGGTTTGTGCACAGCGCCTTTTCTCTCCACACTTCTTTTTACCATTTATGTTTTGTCGGAAACATAAAGACTTCAGACTGGCAAGGAGAGCTTTGTACTTTGTGATCCTGCCTGAGCACGCTAAAGCCACAAGCTCTTACAGACGTGACTAAAACACACTCCCTCTGGACACACTATTAACCCATTTTCATTACAACAGTTGTGTAGTGAAAGGTGTCAAGAGTAATAATCAAGTCCACACTATTTCACTGCATTTTCCAATTAACCTAAAATAGTTTAAGCCAAACTAAATGGGTAAAAAAAACTGATACGTATTAAACACAATAACATAATACAGCTAACAAAATTGCCCTAATTCCTGAAAGTGACTACTAAAAGATTATTTGTTGTGCAAGATTTTCTGTGACTTTAGGCTAGTTGCATTGAAATCAATTTACCTAAATATTTACATTTACTCCCTATTATTATTGGATTGTCATCTGTCTTTACAGCATTTCTTATGGTACCGCACACAGTGTTCCCATAAAGCACAGTGGGAAATCTTAAAAGATGTGTTATAAGACTATTTTCTGTTGGGAATTCCCATCTTACAATGGAATATATTATATACTGTGCATAAATTAGGATTAGACCATCGTACTCATCGTAACTTTATTTTAGTATGATGCTTTCTAAAAATCACGTGTGAGGCAGTGACCTCCTGAGGCAATAAGCAGAAATGCAGTCCCTTTTTACGAATTATTTTCTGTTCAGCCAAGCGAGATCACTCTAAAAGCCTTTTTTTGCCCCTTTGTAGTAAGTAGAGTATTCTTATTTGATGGAGGAAATAAGAAAGGGCTCCACTAAGTGGACTGAAAATGAAGTTTCTTAAGGCTCTCAAAGACAGCAGAAATTAATGTTTCTAAACACAACTTGACCTATAGTCGCACAAGTATGGTGCAATATTATTCTTACACAAAAAAGATTTAACTAGCACTTCCATGGATGGTGACCTTGAAAGTCTTAATTGTTTTATTTGTAGTAATTCATAGATTTTATATTATTTTTTTTTTAAATAATTATTTTTATTAATATTATTATAAAAACATGTTTAATGTCTGCTGTGTGTTAGCAAAAAGTACAGGAAATAAAAAAGCAGGAAATAAAAAAAATCTTACATTTCCATACAAATAATCCTTGCGCAATAGGCAACGCTTCGCTAAACAGTACAGACTAGGCAGTTCTGTGATCTGCTGTTTTTAATGTGAATGCAAGACGTAAAAGTGTTAACGTTGTCTGCTAATTTAAATGGCACCGGCCATCACAGGACTGTTCACATTCTTATAAACCCATCAAGAATCTTTTTCCTATTACAGTTCTGAAAAGGCTAGAAAGGCCCTTGTTAATGTCTCTGAATTTGGTTTTATAAAGGAGCAATTTGCTTCTATGCACTTCATACATACTGTGTGCACTGTATGGACAAACTTGATCAACTGGTTCCTGAGGTGCCTGGTAAATAATTAAGAGAAAGCTGTGACACCTTGTGTAATCTTGGTGAATGTTAACAAAAAGCGGTGTGAATAATATGTAAAAAAGAAAAACTTTAAGAAACTACGAAAACATTTGAGAAACTACAACAAATGACCACATTTCATAAAATTCAATAAAGTTCACTTAAAAGAAACATGTATACAATTTAAATAAGTACATTTTTCCTTAAAGCACACCTCAGAGACCTTGAAAATATAAGGAGACATCCAGAAGTAGTAATAGAGCTGACACGGCAAAGCTTTAACTGCAAGTCACATTTCATTGCATTAAGTACCTGTATTGTTTATGGTGGTGCACATGGGATTTAATACTATTGTAGGGCTTTAGCACAACTGTAAATCAAGCTTAAAGGGTTTTGATTATTGAAGTGGTTTATATGCGCAGATTCATGTTTCATCAGTATTTCAGACAGATGCAATAAATCTGATACAACAAGGGCAATATAAAACTTTGTATATACAGTGGTGAAAGGTGTCACACATTGAAAATAGTGAAAGTCAAGCTGAAATGGCATATTAATTGCGTTGTTTCTACCTTTACTTCGCAGTCATTTGGCATGGCCTTTTTATCCAAAACGACTTACCTGTAAATACAATTTTCTTTATGAAATCCATGATCTGTTTTAAACACCAGCGCTCTACGGACTGAGCAACTGGGAAAAGCATTGGCCACTTTATGAATTCAGAACCATACAGCAGCAATATGGTATTTATTATTCAGTTGAGTATATCATAATACTTTATATTTGTATTTGTATTAATTTTACAACTAAACTGTTTAATTTTTTAAACTGGAATTCATGACTGTTTTGTTTAACCTGTGAAAACCACATGATAAAAACATATTGTTAAATATAGATTCCCTCTCCTGGGTCCTGAATCAATAGGAAGAGTCTGTTTGTCTCTGTCCAGAGTCCTGAAACTAAAACAAATGGCAATGAAAACTAATCTGCAGTGCAAGATTTTAAATTTCATTTTAAATTTACAGTTAAACGTGTAAAATGTGTGTCATTATTGTTTAGACATCACAACATACACGATTGTATTCACTGCAATTCCTTTCATGCAATATCTCTAACCAAAACCTTAGGGAGTAATCAAGGTTTGTATGGTTCAGCAACACCATGGTGATCTCTGAAGAATCAGTCCGTACAGATGGAACCTACAATAGAGTTAGTGCAAGCTAGTGTGCAAAACCACCCAGCTAATGATGCTGCATCTACACAAGCACTGGTGTTCTCCCCATTCATAACTAATTCCCAACAACCACAACCCAGACCCGTGCGTAAGAGCGAGCATCATAAGGAAACAGTGACGGGCCAGGAAAAAAATGACGACGGAAAACACTGGGCGGATTATCAGGATTGGATGGCAGGAGTGATGCAATCTCCACATCTTTCGAAGCCCAGACCGGATCGCGGGGAACCTGTCCGGAGATTCTGCCTCACCGCGTTTCGTTTTTGACGACCGCATCCTTTACCTAGCACACTTTTAATAGTGCCTGTACATTTGAATTGGATTTCCACATGACCAGAGGATTAGGATCTAAATATCATCAGGAATTTGACATTACGCTATTCATGCCAATTGTTGAACAAGCCTACCAGTGATGTAAGTCCCTCCGTCGCTGTAATACGGATAATTTACTTATGCATATTTAATCGTAATCTTAACGCACTGGCTTTATGTGGGCATTAGTGTTTGTGTTTTTTTTTTTATTTTTTGCAGTGCAGCTTGTGCATGCTTTGCTTTGAGGTGCACTCAGGAGGATTGCGCATCGGCGTTTTTTTCGTTTTTTCTCATTTGTCAAACTAATAACGATTGCATCTTCCATATTTGCAGAAGATCGTTTGGAGCCACAGATCCAGCGGAGATTAATCCACCGTCGCATCCTTCCCCGTCCTCGCAATGAATTACCTGCGACGTCGACTATCGGACAGCAATTTCATGTCCAACTTGCCCAATGGCTACATGGGTGACCTACAACGGCCGGATCCGCCGCAGCAGAACCCAGCCCCGGAGGTTTCGCCCGGTCCTCAGGAGAGGCGTCAACCCCCCAGTCAGTCCGCAAGCACCGGCTTTTTCTCCTCTCTGTCCAACGCAGTCAAACAAACCACCGCCGCAGCCGCAGCGACGTTTAACGAGGCGACCGAGAGAGGAATCGGATCGAGTAATACCAAGGTTCTCCTGGTCATTGATGACCAGCAAACAGACTGGTAAGATGCACGATCACACAGAACAAACCAGCACATTTATACGTTAAACTGCTGCGGGGTTAGAAATAAAATACCGTTAATCGAGGACATTGTAATATGTCAGGTATAACGGTTCGGGCTCGCACCTGAGGTGTGGCGCGCTCTAAAGCATCAGCGCGTACAACCATGTTCCACACGTCGTGACTCGAGTGTGTAACATGCTTTATTATAGGGCTACACGCACGCCACTGCTTTGGGAGTGTCAGCGCGGGCGTCTGTACGTTATATTTAAGTGTGGGGTTGTTCACGTACGCGCAAGCCGCCTTTTAGCAAATGACATGCGTATAACATTAATAAAGGCTTATTTTGGATCGAGAGAGAGAGAGAGAGAGAGAGAGGTATTATATATAGAGAGTAATTTACCCCCTCCCACACACCCCACACGTGTATAGTGTATTGTGTTGAGCACAAGATAAATAGATAGACAGACAGACAGACAGATAGAATTTTTGATAGAGATAGACAGGAAGATAGATAGATGTGTGTACAAATCTGACAACTTACATATTAATATTTTCACAGTGTGGATATTAATATTTGCATTGAACTTGTACAATTCTTGTACAATTATTTATGACTCAAAAGTGCTTCAAACTGTCCTTTCTTAGGGCAAAGGTGTTCAAAGGCAAAAAAATTCATGGAGAATTTGACATCAAAGTGGAACAGGTAGGAATTATGATTCATCCGCAGTTATCCTTTTGAATTAACTTTATTATTTCAATTAACAATAAATGTATATCAAGGGAATTAGATGTTGAAATTTGAACATAAGTTACTGTTTAAATTGTTCATTTGTAATTTATTTTTATTGATTACTTAGAGGGTATGAAATGTTTTTAAAGAATTAGCAGAGAATATGAATAATTCATACTATCTTATTATACTATTATCTGTGATAGTTGCACAAAAGATGCAGCTCTAAAAAAACACAGTGACAGCATTTCAGTAGTAATATTTTAAATCTGTTTCAAGAATTTGTCAACCTCAGAGAGAAGAAATATAGATTTTTTTTCGCTTAAACAAATCCACACTGGTTACCCATTATCGCCCCAGGTGGTGTTTTGGCTTATATTCTTTGGTTGTCACTTTGCTGATCATATATATTGACTCATTCACTGGAATTGATCATCTCCATTGATTTTCAAGGCTGAATTCTCTGAAGTGAATCTAGTGGCTCATGCGACAGGAAGCTTTAGTGTGGACATTGAAGCCATTCGCAATGGCAACAAAATCACAAAGTAAGTTTGATAATATTTATTACTTATTTAAAACAAACTCGAACATGCGTTCACATTGAAATGCATATCAGTAAATCCACAAAAAGCACAACATTTATTGCAAACGCTCATAGTTTCTCCAGGTTCAAGCCTGAGTTTTTGACTTTTTTGTCTTTTTCTCTTATCTTTACTGTGTTTTAAAATACCAGACACAATTTGTTATAGAATTGCAATAACACAACTATTTTTATTCAATCATTTTAAACATTTAAGAAGCATTGGGTTTTGAAACAAATACACACATTTAATTGAATGTGCATACAGGAATTAAAGCAGACATCATTAATGAACCACCATCACAAAAATAAGATTTTAATTATATGTAATTTGTTGTATAAATCATTTAAAAAATGTTTTAAATTGGTAGCAATACATTCATTTTAAGGAACATTACTGATGCACCAGCTTTTCACTACGTACAAATAAAACTAACTGCATGTGAATAATTGTCATTATTATATATATGAAATCTTTGTTTGAGCATATGTTCAAAATTATGTAATATCTTCATGGAAAACATTTCCTATTTTCATAGATGGGAAGTTTCATGGTTTGAGTAATGCTTGTCAGCATATTTGACTTTAGACTTCAGATACATTTTTAAAAAATTGTCAAATGCTGTATTTCGAAAATATATTATTGTGGAGAGAAGTTAAGTATTATTGGGATGAAGTAATTTGCTATATATTACTGATATACATGTGTATATGTATAAAAATGCAAACAAAAGGCAACACAGATCAACAACTTTTTTTGTATTACTTAGGTGCGTCAAACCAGATTTCGTGCTGGTGCGACAACACGCTTTCAGCATGGCAAAAAATGGCGACCACAGGAATATTGTAATTGGACTTCAATATTCTGGCCTGCCCAGTGTCAATTCCCTTCATTCTGTCTACAACTTCTGTGATAAACCATGGGTGGTGAGAAAAACACACTTCTCTAATAACAGTCAGTTATCAAAATAGAGGATTTATGCAGATTATACAATTTAGATGGTTACAGTAGAGTTGTCCAAAAAAAGCAAGTCATGTGTAAAATGCATCCTTGTTAGGCCTTCTGAACACTACCTGCGTTTCATTCTTCAGCTATGACTCAAATCTCTCCATCTCTGTGTTTGTCTGTGTGTCCCCTGTCACGCGCCCTAAAGTTCGCTCAGTTATCCAGATTGTACAAGCAGTTGGGTCCAGAGGAATTCCCACTGATCGACCAGGTTTATTACCCCAACCACAAGGAGATGGTGAGTGTATAACCATCTGTCCCCGTCTCTCTCCTGACCTTCTTTACTAGAAAACCCTGACCCACAGGGCTTCAGACGGTCCCAGTGGACCGAAGCTTCCATCTGTGGTAGGAACTGCCTGGATGCAGTAAACAGCTAAAAAAAAAGCCAAATGCAAATCCAGTGTCCCAGTTCAGCCTGTCTAGGCCGGAATTTTCTTGAATAAACTTCAGGCTAGTGGAGGAGTGTGGCGCACCAGATTTGTTTCACACGAGTCAGGTTTTTAATAGGAAGGAGATACTCGCTGCAGTGTCGCCACCACCTCGTGTTCCTGCGCTGCAGGCATCAGCTTGGTTTGCTTCACACATAAATGATCACAGACACACACGCTGCCGGAATGTTTTGCTTTCTCAGCCCAGGCTTTTTGCAAGATAAAGCACATTAGCTGTAATTCTGCAGGCTCAATTTGTGCCAGTACGTGTTTTTTACGCACCTCTTTTACTGCTGCATAATTAAAGAGATTCTGATTGGGGAAAAAAAAAAACAAGCCCTATTTTGTCTGGAAAGAAAGACGTCAAGAGATAATATTAATAATAATATTATGGTATCATGATTTGTAATACTATTTATAATATTAATGATCATTTTCGATCATGATTTT
The DNA here is from genome assembly GCA_028031935.1 of Paedocypris micromegethes. Lineage (NCBI taxonomy): Eukaryota > Metazoa > Chordata > Actinopteri > Cypriniformes > Paedocypris > Paedocypris micromegethes. The sequence continues at coordinate 20,922,522 of CM051498.1, read as the reverse complement.
CATAATTATACTTATTCTAAAAACGCCAACAATTCAACATATACAATTATTATTGCTTTTACCGTATTGTTGTTCAATATAAATACAATTACAACAATATTGTTATTATCATCATCATCATCATCGTCATTTTTGTTATTATTACATCATACAGCTAAAACAAACAAGCATGAATGTGAAAATGAACGAAAATGAATTCTTTGAGGTGGGATTTTAAAATAATTTATTATAAGACGAAACACATAATACCATCAATAAAGCAAAGATTATCAAATTAATTTCATTTATTTAATTCATTGAAATGTCAAACTCTCGCTTAGATCACTACACCTGGATTTCCAGTAGTTGTGAAGATGGGTCATGCTCACTCCGGGATGGGAAAGGTATGGCCTATAATATTAGTCACAGTAAAGATTTACTTGAAGTTTATTGGTCAATTCAGATGAATTCAGAATGTTTTTCTTCAGACCGGAAATACAATTACTGTGTTAACAGGTTAAAGTCGACAATCAGTATGATTTCCAAGACATTGCCAGTGTTGTGGCTCTGACCAAGACATACGCCACATCTGAGCCTTTTATCGATGCCAAGTATGACATTAGAATCCAGAAAATTGGGGACAATTACAAGGCTTACATGTGAGTGTCTTGTGATGTAAATGTATCAATAATAGTATAGCGTGTACCTGGAGAGACAGTCGGCCATTGTTTTTGTGTTGTTGGACAGGAGAACATCTATATCCGGAAACTGGAAGACCAACACAGGATCTGCCATGTTAGAACAAGTGGCCATGTCTGACAGGTGAGAAGATTGGATCTTCAGGGACTGTAGAGGAGAAGGACAGGTCCAAATGCAAGAACTAAAATTTGGCTTTTATTCAAGATGAAAAACTGACAACCTAAGGATAAATTACTCTGTTTTGTGTCAACATCAACCATTTAAGTAGATTTGTAGCATAACTACAAACTAAAACAGACTCGGTGTAGATTAGACCAGATGAGACTAGACCAGAACTTACTGGAAGACTAATGCAAGACAACAACTCAAGTGTTGAAATAACCAAATAACTAGAGCCAAACTGAGAAGGACCATGAGTTTTAGACCAAAATTAACCTATAAGTTATACAACCTTAACATGGATAGATTTAAATATTTGAAATGACACATAGCATAATCTAATTTAATGGGGAAATTATTCCATATTAAATATTTAATTTTAAGTAGGGATACATTGTTTTGATACTAATGCAGTGTAAAATGTAGTTGCAATCAGCTAGTTGGGGGTTCAGCCATTACATGGTGGATAGTTTAGAATACTCCAGGGTCGTATGCCTTTATTGCATATGCCATTGTTATTTCAGGAAATGCCAATGAAAAAATATGAATATTTATAACATAAAATTATAACATAAGCTATATTTATGAAGTTAAATTAAAATCCCATTCGATAGCTCTAACTCAAAATGTATTCGAACCTGTGGCTTCAAAATCAACTAGTACGCGGCTTTGAGATTTGTCTGAATTACAGCATGTTGTTCTCTAGACAGTGTTGTCAGTGTGGGAAGAGGCTTGAAGCACGTACAGTGAACAGCTTCATACTTTACACTTTATTTTGGCAGGTATCGCATGTGGGTGGACGTGTGCTCGGAGGTTTTCGGAGGTCTTGATATATGTGCCGTGGAAGCTCTTCATGGCAAAGACGGTCGAGATCACATCATAGAGGTAGACTATTCCAAAGCACTTACCGTATACCGTACATGCAGGTTACAGATGTTCTTCAAATATTCTCCTGTGTGTATGTCTGTTAGGTGGTGGGCTGCTCAATGCCTCTCATAGGGGACCAGCAGGATGAGGACCGCGCTCTGATTGCCGATCTAGTGGTTGTAAAAATGAACGAGACGGTGCCGCGCACTTCAGCTCCAGCTCCAGTCCGTTCTCAGGTCAACACTCGCTTGAAAAACAGAACTGAAATAAAGAAACCTATCCACGCAGCGACACTCATCAGTGGCTAAATAACACGGAAAGAAATTAACTTACATTTAATTAAATATAATAACATGGGGAGCTCAGTGATAACCGGAATACCCGAAACCGAAAACCCATAAATGGACATAGAAAGTGAAATCATAGCACCCCCTACTGGAAATATACTCTACTACGTTTAGAAATAATTATAATAAACGTTCTGTCCTCATATTATTCAAGTAAAAGAACCACAAGACAAAGTAAATTAAGTATTGTTAAGAGAAGTATTTAGCCAGAATATTAGGTTTCTGGAAAGTCATAACACAAACAAAGTAAGGAGGTGCTTATTAGAATTTTGTGACTGGGCTCACAAAAAATCAGAGGGAGCTTATATTCACTTAAATACGGTAATTCCTAAAAAACTTTCAATCTATGCAAGCTATATAGAAGCTCTTGAGTCTAAAAAAAATATCTGACGATAATTGTGGAGCAAGACAAAGCACAAAAAAATAGTTTGTTCGAAAAAATTGTATTTTGAGAAACATATATGCAAAGCTTGTAGTCATGGCATGAAGCTGAAAATCTCTGCGTACAGAGCAGATTCCATTTTTCATTTTCCCGATAGCTGTGATTGTGATGAATCATGCTCAGGCAGACGTGTGAAAATGATTCTGGTGAGAAATGCCTTCAGTAGATAATCTAGGGATTCAAACATCATCCCTCTTGGCTGCTTTGCATCAAATCACTTAGTTTAATTCCCTCCACAGTTGTGAAAAACTGACAACCTAAGGATAAATGACTCTGTTTTGTGTCAACATCAGCCATTTAAGTAGATTTGTAGCATTAGCATCAGCAGTTTTGTGTGGTATTTATTTCAGAAACATGCTAAGATATTACTGCTGTTATTCAAAACACTTTCAAAGTTAAAGTTTGTATTTATTGTACAACAATTTCTTAATCTAACATTTCAAATGTATTTATTTTTCTCTTTATATGCTTAAGTCTGAAGTTGATCTGTTATCATTTTTAGGGGCCGGCTGTTTCACCTCAGCCAATCTCCCAGTCCAAAGTTCCACAGGCACAACAGCGCCCTCCTCCACAGGGTATGGCATTACAACACATACATTTAGCATTATTGTTTATTGTTCATTATTGTATATTACTGTATATTCCATATATCACCCAACCACCACCTATATATATGTAGTATACAATACTATACGTGCACATACAATAGTAGGTTCATATATATACCTATAAAATATTGACAGTATAATATGCGGAAAATCTCATGTTATTTTGAGATTTAACAAATCATAATCAATAAGAGAACGATGTGTTAATAATAAACAATCTAGATTACATTTGAAATCTCTCTGATCCGTCTTAGGGGGTCCACAACAACAGGCCTCTGCTGGCTCCACTTCTGCTCGTCAAACAACCCCACCACAGCAGCGTCCCTCTCCCCAGGGTCAACCTCTCACTCAGTCCCAGTCTGTGACCAGTCCTAATGCTCAGAGCCCCCCTACTCAACCAGCCAGACCACCGAATCAGCCCCCACAGCGACAACTAAGTCAAGGGGCTCCTGGTCAGCAGAGACCGGCAGCAGCACAGGCTCCCCAACAGCGTGGACCGGGTGGGTCACCTCAGTCACAGAGACCCCAGCAAGGCGTCCCACAACAGCAGTCGGCCCCGCAAAGGCCTCAGACTGCTGGGCAGGGCACCAAACCCGCCGGACAGGGGCAACAGAGGCCACAGCAGCCCAGACAAGGCCAACCGACCCGACAAGCAACCCAGGGTGGCACCCAGCCAAGCCAGGAAAGCCCCCAGCAGCAGGGCAGCCCCCGTCCACCCACCACTCAGCAGCCACGGCCGACTACACAGGGCCAGGGAGGACCAGGAGGAGCACGACCTCCCTTACAGCAAAAACCACAACCGCCACAGAAACCAAGTCCTGACCATCCCGCACTGAAGTAAGCAAGTGTGCTCTCTGATTTAGAAAAAGACTTGACTCTTAGAAAATTTTCAAGTATAATATATTTTTTTTAATCTTTATTTATTATCAGGCATATACAGTACTTAATTTTTATTTATAAACAGGCATATACAGTACTGGAAATTCAGTACTTTATATAAAACGACAATAAATAAAAATAAAAAAAAATAAAAAATTAATTCTTGAAAATATTTCCATATGATAAACAGTTAACATTTCATAAATAAATATTTCATTAATTTATTAGGATAGAAAATATGTAATTCTTTTAGCATATTTTGTATATACTTTTTTAGTTTTGTTTATTTAACGTTTTTATACACAATTATCTACACTTTATATATAAGGCATATACAATACTGAATTTCCATATGATAAACAGTTCACATCCAATACACATAATTCTATCTTTGTATATTTTGCGTACATTGTTTCGTTGTATACACAATTCTATGCATTTTATATCCCATTTTTACATGTAAATATTTACAGATTTTTATTTTAGATATTTTCTTTTCTGTCAAACATTTAGGTTTCATAAATTGTTCATTGTATTCATTGTATACAAAAATTCATTGTATTAAACACACACACACACACACACACACACACACACACTGCACACATACTTTGGATTTTTTCCGCAAGACATTCAAATTTCATAACAACATCTCTATGCAGTATTTGAGAATGGTAATGATAAAATGATCAATACATCTGACAATAATGACAATGTATGACTGTGACTTATAGGTAAACGCTTATTTTAAACAATGGAGATACAGAAGTATGTACACTAGCCAGCTTGAAATTTTGCATGGCAAAAAAATGCCTCCTTTATGCCTCCTACACCCAACCATTCATGCAATTGATTGTGGAAATAGCATCTTTTCCTGAAAGGAAAACTGCACTCTGTTTATTTTCACCGTCAGGCAGGTTCAGAATGTATAAATGTGACCATCTTTTTCCCCACTATTCCTCAGTAAAATTCCATGGTGATAGTTTTAAGTTTTCTAGTTTTAAGATTCTTCTTATTTCACCGAACCTGGTTCTTTATTTAGGAATAGTGGACTTAAACAATGGTGCAGAAGAAAGTGCATGTCTCTACATCCAGAGATGCCATTTCTCATAACTGCAAGAGCTTGCACTTGAGCCATTAGAAGAACAAAAAAAAGATGGCACATGAATCTCATTCTCTGTCACTCTGCTTATTTTGTTCCTCTACCATTATTTTTTATGAGCCACCTCCATGGGTTTGCTGCATGACTTTAATAGCGTCTTCCTCTCCTCTATTGCCATTTTCTTTTCTCTTTGTAGCAAATCCCAGTCTCTTACAAATACATTCAACATTCCAGAAACGTCGGCCGCCCAACACCAAAGTCCTAGTCAGGACGAAGCCAAGGCTGAGACCATTCGCAATCTTCGAAAATCCTTCGCAAGCCTCTTCTCTGTGGAATAAAGCCGCACACACACGCACACACACACTGGACCAGGTATGTCACACATAGCAAGAATACAAGCTGCATCCATGTGGATCTTCCATGCCGAAACTGATAAAACACTGCCTGCACTGCTTAAAATGCAATATGGAGTGAAATATAATATTTTTAAATTGATTGTGTAAAAAATTAATGTCTATTGGAAACATTCCTTGCTTTAAAAGGCTGAGTGCAACTATGGAGGTGTGAAGACACACAAACAAACAAACAAACAAACACACACACACACACACGTTCCTAACTCACTTTCATTCCAATTTATCACTCGTAATCAAAACGCATTCCTTCTAAAAGATACAGATTACAGGTTTTGTGGAGATTTTGTAGTGAATCATCCTCAGAACCTGAAGCTCGTCTGGTGAATGTTTGAAGCATGTTCGTTCACAAACGGAACGCCACACAAACGTTCCACTGTCTCACGGAGTAATCTAAATGGCTATTTCTATTCCGTTTTGGGAAGATGACTTGTGTTAAAAAAAAAAAAAACTAAATCTGCACTGGCTTTCATTGTCAGACTAACCCCGCAGCAGTTAGCATTAGCATCTCTCAAAAATGCATGGAGGACGTAGTCGCAGAATAGGCAGAGGTCTTGGTTTAGTAGCTGTCGTGTTGTTGTTCCTAGATACGGTAGTAGTAGTGAAAATGTCGTCGTGGCTGCTTCTCTCACATCCCTTCTCCTTTTTCACGAGCAGACAGACTTCATACAAACCCACGCGCATGCTTAAAAAAATAGACGCCTTAGCCAAACAAGCATAACGTGAAGAGAACAAGTTAGTGCAATTTTGAGTCTCAGGGACGTCCCGAAGAGAACATCAGAATGACCCACAGTCACTGATCAGGTCTTCCAGCGTATCACTGTAGACGGAAACATGTGAGCAGGAAGGAAGAGAACAGCTATACAGGTTTTTATGGTTGACGCTGTTTGATACGTCACTTTGCACATTATAGAAGGAAAACTTGAGAGCATTTGACAAGTTAAAGCTCAGGAAGCGTATGGTAGGACGTGTGTGTCAAATTCAAGGCCCGGGGGCTAAATCTGGCCCGGCTTACAATTATTCCCGGCCCACAAGATTTGTTATTATTGGTAATAACAACCCCAGTGAGATGAAGAGCTCATAACACACAAACTACAAATCCCATAATGCAATGCTTCAGCTGCCTTGCTACATAATAGTAAAAGTTACTAAAAAGCACATTATTTCAGCATGTTGTTTATTCTGACTGGTTTCCTTTTGACAGCATATAGTTAAATCTTGAATATTTTCATATTTATCCTCAAAAGTATGAAATTTGTCCACAGTTTTATTTAACTAACATTTAATTATAATATGTTTCATAAATATGATTCAATTTGATTCATAAATGTTTAATCCCCGATTTAAAGTGTGCTTTGAGTTTTGGTCCTCAAGCCATTGGGTTTGGCACATCTGGTTTAGGATGTGCAAATGTGAGGAAGAAGAAAAGATGCTCACACACACACACACACACACACACACACACACACACACACACACACACACACACACACACACGGGCACGGTGTGAGTGCAAACTCCCATTCAAAGCCAAGGATGCTCTCAGCAGCAAACGTCCTCAGCTTATCAGAAGACCATTGCTTGATGAGATGCCTTTCACTTTCCCAGTGCTCCCAGTTATTGTGGTTTCCCAAATTGTCTTGCGTTTTCTGAACTGACCCAGCCGTGTGTACCACTTTTAAGATTCTAAACTGGTTCCTGTTTCAGGAAATATTTTCAGTCAGGACCATCTCAAGCATCCAAACTTATCCCAGACCCATTTGCTTCCCGCTCACCGGCCTGTTGTGTACTCACAGTGATCCTTTTGTGACAAATGGTGTGTTACTGTGTATATATATATGTGTGTATAATGTAATGTTGTAACGTAAGATGTCTAAACCAAATAGAAGAGTTGTACAGATTTTAACAAATGATGCAAATGTCCCGTATTTGGTTTCATTCATGTCGTCTTTGATGAATTACTTTGATCTGATGTTCTTTAGGTTGTGAAATATCTTGACTGTAAACTCAAATTCATGATCTTTCTTTTACCAATTTTGTGAGAATCCGTCATCACAAGTTGTGGATATTGATATGATTGTAAGTGGCTTGAATGGTTAACGTTTGTCGTGATCTTATTGGTCCGTTGTGACATTAATGTGGCTCAGGCAAATATTCAGTGCTCTTCTTAAAATGTGATTTATGTTTTTTAAAAACAGGATAGATGTGTTGAAAGGATGGCTTTAATGAATGTCTTATAAATAACTGTATCACTGATGCAATTATGTCTGGGGGCTAAAGAAAAGTGTGGAAAAAAATGTTATTTTGTATTGTTACGGTATAGAACCGTGTGATATTTTTTACACTGTTTAATTTGAAAGTATTTATTTGTCATATTTACATTTTCATTTTATATGGTTGTTTTTTTTTTTTTTTTTTTTTTTGAAAAAATTGTTTGTTCAGTCTTCAAATAGGTTTATCCTGTTCTGACTGTTTAAATCAGAGAAAGTTTTACTATCTGTTTATGCCTGCCAGTTCTTTAAAAATGAAATAAAAACGAATCACAATATATAGAGAATTCTAGTATTGAATCTTAATAAAAGTAAAAAATGCATAGTGTGAAACATTGTGTAGCATTACACAACAGATGCAACTTTGATGTGATCTTCAATGTAGCTTAAAACGTGTAAAATTGCTCAAATGTGCACAAAATAAAGAAAATATATTGAAAAATGTGACGTTTGCATTGTTTTGAGTCTCGTTATGTATTATATATGATTTTTTAAACGCTTCAACAATACCTTGTTTAAAATAATTTAAAAATAAAATAAAAATAAAGAATAAACGACAGTAACTTGCTTATTATACTTATATATGTATTGATGCCAATTGATAGATTTTAAATAAATAGTACGTCATATACTGCACTGTCATATAAAGTTAAAACAGTGTTTGTGAATGAAGTAATCAATGTAAAATTGCAAAAAGCCAATAGCATTAAAAGATAAAAGACACGATTGATTTGAATCAGCAAGACACATACTGAAGCAAGCAGTTTGTGGTCTTTGGTTTACAGCAGTGCTTGCTTGGTCTCCATGGTGAGAGGCTCTCAGAAATCTGTTGATGACATCTACATCTAAAATCAAACATTTAAAAAACTATTTTTTGTATGTTTGTTCCTGTCGGCCAAAAGCTGGTGAGCAACTCCCTGATCTAGACAACAGATCTACGGAAGCAAAGAGCTGAACCAGAGCTGGACACTGAACACTGCAGGACCTCAAAGAGTCAGTAGATGGCGCAAAACAGTAGACACATATAGTCATTAATTTAGTCTATTTGTCAAACACAATACACAGCAGACAGTAGAAGTTCTGAACAATAGATCACTCAGGCACCAAAACACACGCACACACACACTACAGATGAAGACCATCTCACTCAATTGAAATGCGGGGTAATGTGACTCACACAGGGTAATGTCTCTCACACACACAGTTTTATGTATATGTAAAATTTTGTGAGTATATATGCATATATATACACACACACACACTCACACAGTGTGTATACAATATATATAGTCTCATTGGCTCTCCATGATGTAGAGTGTAAATGAGTTTGCACATGGTGATAAATACAGATTCTTCTCATTGGACGGGTTAAAAAAAAATCCTGACAGCAATTCCAAGGAATTAAATGAACCAAAAACTTACTGCGCTGTCAGGCAATCACCACCTTCAATCCATCTTGGGTTCACAGCATCAGTGCTTCGGTCTCCATGGAGAGCTGCCCTCAGATTTCTTTTGAAAAAACACTCCATCTACAATACAATTTTTGGATTTGCGTAGTTGCGGTAACCATGGATACTGTGCTTATCTAAGATGTTTAATATGAGGCCTCAGATTGCTTGACTTTGCATTTTACTTATTAGGATGTCAATAAATATTGTTGCAAGAAGAAATATGAAGTGTGATGAAATGATTTGATGATTCTAATTAGCTGATAATTAGAGGACAAAAGTTGACGCCAATCAGGTCTTGCTCTTAAAACTAAATTCAAAGTAAAAGATGGAAAAAAGGACAAAAAAAAAAGACAATCCGACCTTCTGTGTGTTCTAGTCACACTGGCAAGTTATTTCACCAGTCATCACCAAGCACCATGCGACAGAGGCTTCTTTCATCGCCCCAAACACCACGCCTGATGCTTTATATGGAGTACAAAAACCATGATCAAATATAAATGACAAAGAAAATAAATGTACTATTGAGAGAGATAAATATATACTGTATACAACACTAAAATAAATAAGTAAAAATACAAATATTTTTATTATTACAACAAATAGGAAATACATATAACCATTGATGAAGGTCAAAGGAAATAAACGTAAATATATGACACATCATTTAGCAAAGGCTTTTTTTTTGGAAAATGAATGGTGCAATGCTTTTCAATAGGAAAACATTCATATATATTGAAATTTTATAAAAAAAAGTTTTGTTGTAAAATATTGTAAAATGTCACACATTGCCTTTGAATTACGTTTATGCTCATTGTTAAAAAAGTGTTTTTTAATTCATATTTTTCCCCTGCCTTTGTGAACTGCACTTCAATTTTAGCTCTTCTAATGCACTTTCCCTGTTTGCTTTCTTTCCTGCTAGTGGTGCATCTGTGGGTGGAAAAGCATCAAATTTAAATAAAACATTGTAAAGCAAAGTGCCTTAAAGCAAGAATGGTTTTTCCTCACATTGACGTTTAATGAACATATCCAACTAACCCACCATTATAAATGGCATAAATTAAAATACATTACTGCGTTAAAATGGCTTAACATTTTGACTTGATTTTAATTTTTGCACGACATTACAGTACTTTCCAAATTGTTTAGTTATTAGAGTACTTAGTTGATACATATATTTATTAAATATTCATCTACCAATTCCATTTTTTGCTCTACCATCCATCCATCCATCCATCCATCCATCCATCCATCTATCCATCGATCTATCTGTATACCAACTAAATATATTAACTAAAAAAATAATCAATTTTCACGTGGTTTCTTAATGACAAAATCCTGCTTTTCAATCTATAAAAATAGTTGTTGCTAATCTCACTCCACTTTGTTCGGAACAGTGAGTTGGTGTTAACCTGATTGATTGTGTGGAGTACAGGCCTCTTATCAACAGGAGCAGGATTTGCAGGCAGGCTATTGATCTTCTATCTTAAGAGCCTGTGAGACACCTGCTCGCTCGCAGCTGATGGATGGCAAATAATGAACGTACTCTTGCTTGGAGCTGCATCATTCACTTCTTGGAAGATCAAAGTGTCATGGCTGCAGCCGAAGGTGTCTTGAGGCCGAGGCCTGGCTCTCTACCTGCATTGTGAGAATGGCTTCTGTCGGGCTGCATCATTTCAAAACCCACATGAGGGCAGACAGATGGCAGGCGGCTAAACCAACAGGAAAACTGTTGTATTGCCAATTTAACAGTGATGAGGTCTAACTGGCACTAGCAAATACACAGAAGCTTAGAACAGGAACAATACACTTCATTTGTTGTTTGTAAACATTTAAGATTAGTGTTCGATCAATCTATCTATCTATCTATCTATTTGTCTGTCTGTATATATTTATACACATTAAAATAATATTATACATATATTATATTATACATATCCAAAATATTGTGCACAGATAATAAACACAACTAATTTAAAAAAAAAGATAACCAATAAGAAAACAAAACAATTAAAAACAATAAAACATCCAATAATACCCCCCCCCCCACCAAGTAATTTTAAAGTGCCTGCCTCAATGGTAAATCATACCGGAAAAGTATTGTTCTACTGTCAACTTCTGCTTCATTATACGTAGGAATAACTTAAAGTGAATGATCCTCAGGCCCAAGAAAGCGTGACGGCGGGTATGACAGATACTGCGGAGCTAGTCCATTTAAGCATTTAACAACAAACCATTTTAAAATTAATATGGCATTGGCAGCCAAGTAAAAAATACCAGATTGGAGTGATAAGCATGTTCCTGGTTTTTAGTGACAGTTAATAATACAGCAGAATGAGTGTTAGCCGAGCAAGTGACTCCTGACTAAGCCCAGCATAAAGTGCATTACAATAATACAAATATATCGCAACAAAAAAATCCAAAAAAATCTCAAAAAAAAGGTGGTTAGAAAAAGTGGTCAGCATTTGGTCAGCTCTTTCGGATAATTGTCTTACTATCTCTCTGACACGCACACACACACACACACACACACACACACACGCACACACACACTGAACTCTTGTCACCTTCAAAAGCTTTTCCAACATTTTTTTACTTGTGTGATTTAATGAACATGGCAGCTCTGCTCAGCAGTTCTGTCTCTGTATATTCATCTTTCTTGCTTTCCTGGAAATACCGCTTGCACAGACACTGTCATGTTGTCTTGCAGGCGACACTGTAATGAGTTTGCAATCAGCATGACAGAACTATAAATCCAGCGCAGACAAAAATGAAATGGCGTTCCGGTAAAGGTTTAGACAGAGAGAGCGGCTCATGTGTAGATTTGGCCTCGTTTACTCTAGATCCTGACATGGATGTCTATTTAAACAAAGGAGGTGTCGAGGAGAGTCCAACTACTGAAAATTCGGGAAACACAGTTCAACATACACACTCTACAGCACAAGAATAAAAGCAAACAAAACTCACAAGATGTAGATGAAGACGTGGGTAGAAACATGGGAAGTTTTAAATACAAAAAGACAACAAGACAGTTACATAGTGCAAACATGTACTGATGTACACAATGTGTCTCTGCCTTCAACTCACAAGTGTTTATATTTATATTTTGTAAACAAAATAATGTATAGAATGCAAGTAAAGAAAGTAACATTCTAAATAGTTCCACGTAAAATTTAATTAAATAGCTCCTTTAAAACTGGTTAAATCTTTTTCACAACAAAAATAACTTTAAGGTGGATATATAGTTAAATATATATAGTAACAAATATATAAAATAGTTTTATATTCATTATAGACAGGTTTGTTGGTTTTAAATTTGCAGCATTCAAATCCTCAAGATAACAGATCGAAGCTTTAATTTATTTGCCTTACCTGAATCATGGGCAACACATGACTACAGCTTGGGTCTGGCTTAAATGGAAAAGCCCATATCCTGTCTCTTTTTAAATCCTATAGAGTTGCATCATGGGTAATGTAGTTTAAAGTTTTATTTTGGGGCTTTTGTTTTACCATGATTTACTATTTTGGTTAGGGCACTTTTTTCTTGTGTAGTAATTTATAGTGTGTGATATATTTGTATTATTTGTATATTATTCATCATTAAAGTTAGATTTAGGAATAAAAAACTGTTTTGAGAACAGCCACCAGTCTTAATCTTGATGGTTGTTTTTGATGATATATTAAATCCAACGATAAAAGTCAGCTGTGACTGCGATAGAGTTCCATCTTCTTTTCTTCTCTGGGAGAGGATGTATTCTCTGCACCTTCTGGTGTACAGTATCTGGTTTCTTTTGAGAATTACAAGGAATTAGAATTTCTTTTTCAGTGATTTGAAGCATTTTAATAGGAAAAACTTGGTCTTACATTAAGTGCAATTTACAAAGTACAACGTGAATATGTATTTCTTTTTTTTTTTTTGCATGTTTTTTATTATTATACTAAAAATGTATTCATTTGGTATATGTGGACATTTAACAACTATCCGCACATTTTCTTCTCTCCTCTTTGTAATACATACAGCCAGACTTACAATAATGCTTTTCTTCTCACTAACAAGCCTGGGCCTGTATGACTTTACAAGTCTCAAACAACAATTAGGTCTGGACAGAAACTGGCTTATTTTAGAGATTTTCATCAGTGTTGCACCACTTGTCCCCAGAGTGACGGCATGGAACCTTTATTCAGTCTTATGATTGATTAAACACCAACATAAACAGCCATCATGACAGATTTTAATTGAAATGCTTTTCCCCAGTGATTTCCGAAAGTATTTTAACCTTGCTTGCATTCATTTTTTTTTTCCACTGATTGAAAGTCAGATGTAAGTAAGAGTAAATATGAATAATAAACTTAGTAAAAATAATTGAATAGTAAATATTAGTAAAAACTCAGTAATTATACATGGTGTTTAAACGTAGTTAGTACCATGTATAAAACATATTTAATGTAAAAATATATATGCTATTACGGTGTATATATACACAGTATTCTGATGCTATTTGTATTTTACTGATGCTTGTTTGTGTGTGTGTGTGTGTGTGTGTGTGTGTGTGCGTGCGTGCGTGCGTGCGTGCGTGTGTGTGTGTGTGTGTGTGTGTGTGTGTGTGTGTGCGTGCGTTTGTGTGTGTGTGTGTGTGTGTGTAGGTGCGTGTGCGTGCGTGCGTGCGTGTGTGTGTGTGTGTAAAGGGGTCGCCGGCTAAACAGCCGCTTTATGGGAGAAATCCGGAATGTGTCCCGTGTCCCAATTAACTCGAGTCAACTGGATACATTTATAAAACCTTTAATTATTTTATTGCGGCTCATCGGTATGACTTTTTTAATCGATTACAACTGCAATTAAATTAATACATTAATAAAATATCTCTAACAATCCCGTGCGCATCCGTCCACAGTTCAGGGGCGCGTATATTTTAGAACGCATGCGCAGTTTAGTCAAAAATCCCTGGATACGCAAAAAGGATGCGGTCACACCCCCTCGTCTTAAATCAATACGCCCCCGGGATCCGTGGGCGAACAGTAATTCTCAAGTATCTGAGTTTGATTCAGATCAGTTTCAGTCTCACTCGAACTAGTGCAAAATGGAGTCTGCGCGATCTCTAAATGTTATTACAGAAGCCCCCATATGACAAGGACCTTGTGGAGCAGCAGAACTATGGGGGAAGACGGTAAGATGCGCACGCTGTGATTGTCGTGATTAATTGTGAATAACACAAAGTTGTGACTTTAGGAATGAGTTTAACACGACCGATAGGCTTACGGCGACTTTGAGTCTCACTGATGCTCCACACCGGATGGTAGCAGGTCGTTTTACCAGAGATGCTTCATTGCGCCTTTCTAGCGCCGCAGAAATACAACGGGTCAAATCGTGCTTTCACATTTTGCAGAATTGAGCTTATTGTCCGCTTTACGTTGTGTACTGCACCACATAAATGCCGGTTTAAGACCGATCAGACCATTTAACCACATCACTCTCTTAAAATAAATAAGAGGTACGACACACTATGGCGACCTTGCAAACCAGTATAGACGCTTTATTTTTAAATCTCCTAGCAGGTTCTACTCAATCTGCGGTAGTTTGGATGGGTATCCTGATGACAGAGCTGTTTTTTGTCCAAAGCACAGAAATAACTAGATTATTGTGTGTTATCTTGTATTAAATGGAATTTGACATGAAATGAATGAAGTTGTGATTCTGTAGTCCACAATGTTCAAAGTGAGTTTGAGAAGCTTGACTTGGGTGGAAAAAAGTTTGACAGCCACAAAATAGATAATTAAAAACAAAGATAATCTATGTTTAAAAGTAATTTTGTAAATACTATTACATATCAAAATCTCGTTTGACAGAAAAACAAAATCAAAAAGTACAAATATATTTTTAACCTATTTTATTTCCTCTGAGCACTTGCTGTCAGCTGTGAATATAAAGAGCTCATTGGTTTTTTGGACCAGACCTGTAATGAGTTTCTGGTTTGTTTTTAACTGGTTCATATATTATTAATCTTAATGGTTGTTTTTAGTGGGTATTTATTTATTTAAAATGTAAATGTATGTACCACTGCAAACAATGTTTATGCTCAATTGTCCCTGCTATCAATTGGCTTGGGTCCTGCAGTTACTTTTACTGTTTTAGAGGCTGTAAATGCACAGATAAAGCATCAGTGCTGCAAATCGAAATGCGAAGGACAATATCCCTCTGAAGTGTCGGGTGGATTCTGGTGTTGTTCTTATTGATTTCATTTTGAAGGGCTGCTGTATACGTATGCATATATTTGATGTATGCAAATTATGCTCAATTACAGTACATACTGTATATGCATTGACCAATTACTTAATTGAAAAATTAACTTTCATATTTAATGTTACTTCATTAAAGTAATGTAATGTTATTATATTATACATATTAGCTAAAATTCCATGCAACATAATATTAATTAAAAAAATATTATTTCTTAATAGATCACAATGCAGTTTATTATTTTAAGCTTGACTAGATATTGCTGAAATAGATATGGTGAAAAAGGGGCTCCATCATTTTTTCTAACTAGATGGAGAGTTGCTGTCGGAATGTTCTGCAGCTTCATTGTAATGTTTCGTAGCATAAATTCTACTTTCAAATTTGGTTTTGCTAAGCTGCATTCTATCAAAAGAATGTACATATTACTAATTTTTGTGAAAATAAATTGCAACAGATGTCCAAGTTTTCAAATTTATTTACTTTAAAAACATGGATTATTTTTGTTTTTCATTTGTTCAAATTCTATAAATAACAAGAGCTTATCTTAATATTTTTAGAATCTATTATATAAGGCTTATGGTATATTGCGCAGGCTTTGGCATACTGTGATGGAAGTGTCTGACAGGTGTGAGATCAGTCAGGTCTCAGTCGCAGGTATTAGCTCTGTGGGCCGCCAGAAGACCTGCTGATCTGCCACCTTGAGCAGTTAAAGAACAGGCTTATTAACATTCACCTTGCTTAAGATGACTGTTGTTTTACAAGGTTTTAACCTAATACATTATGTCTATGCCCTCGAAATGATCTCAGTGTCCTATATACTCCATTTTCTTTCCTGCTCATTTAATCCCTACTAGTGGATCTTTCCTTTTAAATATTTGTGTCCTCTTAAATTATTGCTGCATGGTGGCTAGATGAAGAGAAAAGCATTTGCTGGTCGAAAGAAAAAAAATCTTTTCATTTCAGAGATTCTGAATAATCAAATTCTGCTCAGACACTTGAAAAAGAACGATACTGTAGGGTCATATTTTACATAATTATGAGATAAAATTGAATTTACAGAACCAAACTTGTCAGCTCGGTTTTAGACATCCGTTGTCGCATTATGCATCATTTCACTGTCGCACGTCTCCTTTTATGACCTAGCGTGGAGTGAGAAATGCAAACTGAAAGATGGTGGTGGTGACATTAGCTCACTAAAGGATGCTGAAGTCCTTAGTCAGCTGCATTCAACACCAGTCACGGCGACAGCCAAAAGATCCCCAGTTGCAAGCATCTGCAACAGTGTTTCTTTTTAAAAATAGCTTTTAACTGAGTAACAGAGTTTTATCTAGCATTTAGTGTAGCATCTATTTAGTATGTAGTTTCTCTGAACACAATAGTTGGTTCATGAAGAGAATCCAGCTGGCATTAAACAAAAGCAAATAGATATGGGTTAAATGTTTTTTCTTTGAGCGTATTCATCTTTATATAAAACATTTTAATGAAATTAAGTCTGCCTTTTATTAGAAAAACTCTGTTGTGGTCTCAGCACGCAGCAGGAAAGCCAGAGTCGTGGTGACAATAAACAAACTAATTAAATAACTAAATTTAGACTTACAAAACACACCAGGAATACGGGTTGTGCAACGGCTGAACATACAAAGACTGAAAACAGGAGAAAACTTTAATATACTTAACAAATGAGGAGACAGGTGAAATCAATGTAACGTGACTACAAACAGAGGAAATGACAGAACACAGAGAATTCTGGGCTTTTTAGTCCATGGAAACGTGACAACTCAAAATATGCACGCACATATTTTTAAGGCCAAATCAGTATAATTAGAGATCTTTAAAAGTTGAAGTGTGTTTCATCTTTTGGTTTGATCATTCAACAAATTACAGGCCTGGAAAAGTTAACATTTAATTGTAAATCGTGATGAACATAACATGAACCTAACAGTGAGACCCATCTTTACTGTAACTTGCGTGTTTATGAGGAAAGAAAAAGGGGCGGTACTTCTTCTGATTGGCCAGAGACGTTGACATTTGCTGTTATACCAGCTGAGTGTGTAGCACACATTAATCTATATTTATCTAATTATATTTATTCAATACAATCGATATTAAAATAGTAAATATATCACATGCATACAATACAAACCATCTGATAATTTTGTTAGATATGAGATTGGTTAATTTTAGAAGATTTTTCAGCAAAATAAAATATTTTCATGACCAGCTTTAAGTGTGAACATGAAAATGTGTGACCAATGTGTGTTGTTGCAATGCACAAATGGTTTTTCAGTGAGAAGAAAAAGTGACGTGATAAACGATAGACGTGATGCCCTGAGCTTGCCAAGGGGAAGTGGTAGGAGCCACACAGATGCCAACTAAAGTAAAAGCTAAATTTACTAAGAAAAAAAAACTTGAAAAAAAAATGAAAGTAAACAGAACAAATCTTATCAAAACTGTTAACATGTTTGCTAACCTACCGGCTCTGGTGCATAAACATATGTATGTAACCAACCAAACCCCCTTCACTATCAAAATGACTGGCTTTTAAAGTCCAGTTGCAGATCTAAACAGATCGATCCAAACCACCTTATTTGTTCTGGATCTAAAAAAAAATAATAAAAAAATAAAACTTTACGCCCTTGTCATTGACATAACAGAAAGACAAAAGAAACTCGAATCTACATAAATCACAATTACATTTGAAAAATGCTAAATAAATATACAATCCATGCATTTGGTTCAGTACAAACACAAAAATAACACCACCATCACCCACTATCTAAAATGGAATCAGCCCAAACCTATAAAATGGCTGATAGAAGGGCCACGCTTTTCTTTGACCAAACACAAAGGAAGTGGTAAATCTGCTGTGTTTCTAACATTTTCTAATAAAATGATTTAAACCAAATGGATGTATCTTTTTAACCTGCAATTTGAAAACCCGTAGTGATCTGACAAATTAAATGCTGACTGTAATAAAATCATTAAAGATGAACACATTGAACATTGAATGGTTACTGTGATGGCCCTAAACTACACAAGTGACAAAAACAGAAAGGCTGTGTGTGTGTGTGTGTGTGTGTGTGTGTGTGTGTGTGTGTGTGCCCGTGTGTGTGTGTGCCCGTGTGTGCGACTGTTCAGTGGTCTTCTCACAGCGGGATGAACAGATGGTTTTTCACGTTGACTGAAAAGAGGTTATTAGTAAGCGAGGATCAGTGGCTTCTTCCGTCATTAGAAAATCACCATCAAGCCAAACACAACCTTTCATTGGCCAAATGTAGTCTTGCTAGATCTGGTGTTGAAACTAATGTGTTGATCACTGGTAACCATTCGGATTCGGTGCAATGTTGAAAATCTAAACTAAAAAATTCAAAGACGGCATATAGCACATAATCAAAAAATGACCTTTTGTTCTGAAATGTGAATATTTATAGGACAAAGGAAGTTATGCCCATGAGAGCAGCGCAATGTGGAGAAGAGGAAATCGGAGCAAGATTATATTTAGTTCATGGCCACAGATGTGTGGATCTCTTGTACAGTTATGCATTGTGCGTTTGTTTAAAAAGGCATTGTGTATCACTTTGCTTACACTCCCAGTTTCTAACTTGATTCATTTTATTAGCCCATAGACAAAAATATACATACAGTTAGTAATTTTACTTCTTTTAAGGTGAATCTATAAACCTGAGCTTTTTCTACACATTAAAACCTTAACAGGTATCTGACCTTAATTATCTATTATGCTTGTGCAGATATTTAACCGGATAAGTTTTAATAATCATGTTTTTTTCTTCATTGTTCCTAGGAGACTCCAGCTAAAGAGGCATAAACGGGGGTTTCTTTAAGATGACACGCACGGATCCACCTGATATATTAACCTCAACCTTTTCTCAAGACATACAAATTGTCCCAAGCTCTGGGATTTTAAAGTATTCTGTGTCTTTTAAACAATGTGAATCCCAAATGGTTGGCCCTTTGGATCAAAACTTTGAAACAATCAACAAAAGACATTGCAGGAGCTTTGACTTCATTGAGTCACTTGATGACCCAAAGGACTTTACCTCTTCTATGGAGTATGCAATCAGATCTGACCAGGCGAATAAAGATGCGGCCTGGAATGGGTTGGGACAGCAGGGATATTTGCGGTTTTCTTCCCCGGATCTGCTCAACTCAAAACTCTCCCAGCAGCAAACCAGCACCGCTAGATTTATCGAGGAAGCGAGAACTCTTCAACCCAAGCCTCGCTCGAAAAGTGTCCCCAGGGTGCGAGCCACTCTGACCCCTGTACCCATTTCAGTATCCCCAACAGCAATCACGAAACGTCGATCGCCAGTGGACCCACAAAAGAGATTGGAAGGTTTACCAAATCGAGAATTCCCACAATCCAACAGAGCGTTGGTCAATGAAGTTCATCCCATAAAGCTGCAACACCACACACCCCTGTACGTTTCAGATAGCTTTGAGGAAAGCAGAGAGGAAAAACCGCCAATTTCTGCTCATGTCAGATGCCGAGTAGATATTAAACCCGATGCGTCTGTCCTCCAGCATACAGCACAGAGGTTGTCAACTCCTAGAACTCACGTATCGTGGGCGGCTCCGTCTATCTCAGGAATTAGAAACCTCTCTTTTCGAAGTCCAAGTTTGGCTTCTAGAACACCAACACCTAGTGAGTGCTACAACATGGACTACAGTCATCCATGTCAGGATCCAAACAGCGTCACTTACCTTCAGCCGAGAGAAACCCAGTTTGACCGAATGTCTCTGAGAGATGCAAGAGATTATAGAACCTTGTCTAATCCAAACATTCCAACCAAGTTCTTCTACACCGATGATCCCAGACTACCATTTCAGACTCCCAATAAAGTGTATTACCAGGATGACCAGTACAGCAGCACCAGTAGCAACTCTGTCAGTGGTCAATATGTTTTTGAGCCAAGGACTCGTTGGGTTCATACCTTGCCTGTCCGGTCATTCTGTGCAGATTCTCACCGAGAACCGTTGGATGCGTTCTACAATAGACCATATTCAGTGAGTGAACCAGGGTCGTACTTCATATCATCTCCTCACCCTGAGACATTCTACCGAGAAGATCCAAGAACATCGGCTTTCCATTCTGATCCTGCAAAGATGTTTTATACACGGCCCTCACATTACCCAACAGAACACTTTCCAATGCGAGCGTACCACACCGAAGTGCGACGACGACCACACTTTTCTGAGGTCTTGTCTGACGACTGGCCCAGATCAAGCATCGCATCCTATTCCAGCCAGTACCCATCTTCACAGGCTACACCTCAGCGAGTCCCATCATTGAACTCATGGTGTCCCAACGACTATACAGAACCAGGCCGTTTAGGAGAGGACATCAGAAACCATTCCAAATCTTGGGACAACATTCTCAATCCTCACATGGAGAGGGATTTTGGCGTTTCACGAGGCAGGAGTTATGAAAACCTTCTGCATCACGCAAAGCCTGGATTACCATTAAATACAGCTGATCAGCCAGTCATTGTGAACCTTTCGAGCTCGCCAAGACGCTATGCTGCCTTATCTGTTTCTGAACATTGTTTGGAAAAATGTGCCGGCGAACGGCAGAACAGTGCAGGGCGCTGGTTTGTAACCCCAGAAATTACAATTACCGACAATGACATTCGTGCAGCCAAGCAAAATGGAGTCACCAGCTCCTGGAAGGAACAAAGCAGTGGACAATGCGCAAAGACCCAAAACGCAGAGAGAGCCACCAACCCACCAGAATCCACAGAGAAACTGAACAATAATTACTCTTTGCAGCAAAGTCTTGAGCAGCTTGATGAGCTGCTTGCTGACTTGGTCATTGATTACAAGCCCCAAAATAGCAGGAGACCAAGCCAGGATCTGATAGACCAGCTCAAGCTATTGATTCAAGATGATGAGACAAAAGAAACGAGGCAAGACATAGATCAAGATGATTCGGGACTCTTGAACACACAAACAGACTCCTCAAAAACAAGCCCAGACTTGTTCAAAGACCCTGACAGTGGATGCGAGGGGTTTCCGAGAAGTGTGGAGGACGTTGCATCTAACCCTCTGGCGAATGAAAACGACAACATGGTGTGCTCCAACAAGAAATGCTCACGGAAAGACACCACATTCAACGCTTGCTTGTACTTCAAGTCTTGTCACAGCTGTTACACCTACTATTGTTCTAGAAGCTGCAGGAAGGACGACTGGGATGTGCATAAAGAGAACTGTCTTTATGGACGGGTCAGTAGCGTCTGCAGACATGTGCTGAAACACTGTCGGGAAAATGCGGAAGTCCACAAGGCTTTTTCACGCATCGCTAGGGTGGGATATCTGTCCCGTGGTAGGGGAATCCTCTTCCTTGGTTTTCCAAATCCCACTTGTGCAGATGGGTTTCTCCAGGAGGGTCTTGAAAGTCTGACCATCTCCCCAACGTATCTATCTGTTCGAGAGCTGGATAGCTTCAAGGACAACCTCGGTGAGTTTTGCAAAGAGCTGCAAAACGCTGGCAAGGACTACGACCCTATTGAATGTTTCCTCCTGAATGTGTCTATCGCCATTGGAGATTTAGTGCCTAAACTTTCCTCGCCCAAATTACAAACGCAGACGGTTCGCAAATACGCCAAGATCTCATTGTCCTCCTCAAGCCCTGAGAAGAAGATCTTCGGGAAAGATTGCGAAATGGAGACCCTGATTCTCACCCCGCCACCGGGGACTTTTGACATGGAAAAGGAGGGCCAAGACGGCAGGAAAGCGCGAGAGATTTGCTTCATCAACATTCAGAGGGAGCTCCGCACTCGAGGCGTCTTCCTTCGCCATGAATTCCCACAGATATACAAACAGCTCTGTGAGTTTGTCGAGAGCAACAAGAGGTTCACACCTACCACCATCTATCCCATCGACAAGAGAACGGGGAAGCAGTTCATGTGTATGATCATGGCCGCCTCCGAGCCGAGAACACTTGATTGGGTGGGTGCGCCGCATCTTCTCGATGACATCATATAATCCTATGCATCCGTATTGAAGCTTAATAAGACAACGGTAACAGCTAATGCTTTAGGATGCATATTTTGCTAGTGAGATTTATTGGTTTTATGCCTGCCACTGACAATTAGAATTAAACTAATGTGCTTGTGATATAAAAAGCGATGAGCAATTCCCAAGAATTATAACAGAATAGCATTGAATGAGTTTTATTACGCACTGAGATTTGAAATAGCCACAGTTACACACATACTTTTCGATATAGAACTTTTTGAATGTTGAGCATTGTACAAATGACTTTTGGAATTTGTATGGGACTTTCTGTAAAGATACACTTATGCAGGTTAGATAATTGCTTTGCTGCCGTAAAGATTAGGACTTCGGGATGGGTGGAGAGTTTCTTGGTGTATTACGGTTATAATGTATTAAAGCAATTGTTCATTGAAGAAAAGCACTTGCATGGTGACCGCATGCTGGCGAAAAGAAAATCGTTAAATTATAGTTTTATAATTATAATCTGTATGACAAATAACAGCTTATGTCAGGCACAGTCTTCTTTTAAATAACTAGCTTGAGAGAGTCACTGTATCGTACATGCAAGATGCTTTTTGTATTGTACACATGGCATAAAAAAGTCAAATAATTTGAAATGTATGGTTCAATCTGCTTAAACTGACTTTACATGGCAGGAAAAGCTTTGTACATTTTCACTTTTTAAACGATTGTAATGCTCCCAGTGTTATGGTTAATTTGTCATTGTTTTTCGCCAAAAAATCTAATTTCTTAAGCCATGTTAGACATATTAACACATTTTTTGTTATTTATAAAGACAGGTGCAATATAAATGCTTAATTGACATGTTTCAAGATTAAATTGAATTGTGTGACAAGATTATTAACGGGAATTGTATAAGCAGATGATATGAAATATCATTATTTGCAGAACCGTGTTAGATGCAGCACTTTAATTAACAGGTCATGACAACCGCTCATGTAAGTTTCGTAATGTGTTCGCGAGCATGCACACACATTTAGTACATAATTAAAAGTTTGTTTGTTGTTGTGTTCATTTCTGTTGCTATTAAATGCCATGATTTGTTTGTTTACTCTGCACATTGCCAGTTCTGCTATAACAAGACATGTTGCTTTATTTCTGTACTATGGTCAATAAATTATAAGTTTAAAACATTCTGTTCTGTTATACACTTATTACTCACTAATTGTTTTCATTTATGAACGCTCATTCCTCACAAACAAACCAAAAAAATTGAATAATTGTTTAGCATATACAAACTTAATTGATTAGTGTTCATTACAAAACTACAAAAATATATAGTGTGTTTAAAGCAAGAATCTTAAGTAGAAAAGCTTTTATTTCTATCCCACCAATATGATCAACATTTTAATTGAACTGCTAATTCATTAATTTTCTTTTTTTAAGTTATTTTATTAAGTTGTTTTAAATCCATTAGCTTATTGTTTTTGAACAAGAAGACATATAAGCTTCCTGCAGTAACAACAGACTAAATTCATGGTAAGATGGTTGGAGAAATTGTTAAAAAGAAATACACCTATACTGTAGCGCCCTCTCGTGGAAAATCGCATGTTCTCCAAGCATGTAACGTTTAACAAGACATTTTCTAACTAAAGCAGTTAAAATGTACAGCTACGCATCAGAAATATATTAAAAATGCAAAATTACTGGAAAGGAGATAGTGTTGAATTCACAGTGGCTTTAAAGTATGAACTAATGTTTTAGTTATAAACATGAACAACACATATTACGAAATTAAATCAAGAAGAACCAAATTAAACGATTGCTTAGGAATGGATGAAACTTTAGAGTTTAGAATTATTACTCCATATCAATATTCATTATTTGTACCTGTGTGCCACATTCAGTAGAGATTTATATTTTATTGTACAAGCAGATGCTTGCAATAGATGCTTGTTGCCGGGAAACAGGAAGCTGGGTGAATATCCTGGCAATGTACTGTAGGCAGGGTGATAAACAGGGACTTCTGGGAACTAAAGCATGTGGAAGGCAGAGTGCCTTCAGGAAGAAGTCCACGCAAACGGGAAGATTTCATCTTCCTTCCAGTGAAATGACACAGCACAGCAGAAGCACTAACTTCCACGCAGAGCATCCGATTTCATTTCATCAGCAGATTTACGGATGTCTTATAAACTGCACTTATAATTACACAAACTGTTTAACATTGTGCATTAGGGACTCAAATGTGTTTCCAGGAAACCTCTTCAATATCTTTACGTTCTATCCTGCGTTTATTGAGCCACAAACTTTGCATATAATAACGTAAACACAATCTGTGTGCTCACGTCAAAAAAGGTCAAAGAATATTGTCCAAGCATTCTTTACATTATATGAATGGCTTTTTCTTCACTGTATCCAGTTAATAGTTCATAATACAGACATTTTTGCAGGTGGTGATACTGACCTTTGTGACCTCTGATTTTACCAAGTAAAAGACCCTGTGAAAGACAGATGGATGAAACAATAAAAGGAACAATTTATCGGTGATGGACAGACAAATCAAGAAAGAAGGAAAGCAAAATAATACATTTAAGCATGGATGCATAGACATGGTAAAATCTGATTTTAAGTAAAATTTCAAATTCAAAATTCAAATTTATACTACAATACACTACAAATTTACACTACAATACACTACAAAAACTATAACAATACCAAAACAATAACTTCAAATGACTCCATATGAACGATGCAACATCAGGGCCACGACTGTCAAATATTATTATTTGTACACTTGCCTTAATAAACATATTAGAATATTTGAGCTTATTTAGTGATAGATAATAGCATTCATTATTTTACCTTTCCCGGTTTACTGAAACACACACACACACACACACACACACACACACACACACACACACACACACACACACACACACACACACAGATGAGTTGATAATTAAATTATCAGCCCACCGGTTGTTTCCTCTAATCGCCAGCAGAAGGCGCTAGTGAGCCGTTATTCGGATGAGTCACAGTGAGTCACGATGCCTGATTCACCCAGTATAAGGGGGAGATGAGCTACTGTTGTTCTCGTAAGCACCACATGCCCAAACACATCCAGCCCACATGACCACCAGGTGCTGTAAACCCCATCCAAAGCACAACTCATCCCACTACATGGGAATCAGATACGTACGTGAAGAAGGATTCATGGAATTCTAGTTCTTTGCCATTAAGGGCCTGAATTTCAAACAAAATGATGACACAATGTGTTTATGGAGATGGAGATACTTTTATAATACATTTATTTACTTTAATTGAACATACTGTTAAATGCAACATTTAGCACATTTTGCACGCATGCATAAAATACTAATTTAAATTAAAAGTGAAAATTGCAGAAGGTTAAGAGGAGTTTTATTGTTATTTTGTAATTTAAAAAAAATATACTTGGGTTAAAGTCAGCCAAAGACCCCCATGTGGATTCGGGGGCGGACGAGGCTCAGGTCTGGTCAAACAGACGAGAAGCAGAATTAAACACATTTAAATCAGCAGATAGAGCAACACATGTTTAAATATTGCGTAACTGTAAACAGCACTGATTGATTGAACATTAATCAGCCTTATATAGAAAAATAACGATTAGATGACTCCCAGTAATTTGCATAATGATTATTATAATGTGTTCACAACACATCAATCACATCAAATCAGTGTTTAAATCTTCAGAAATGTTTAATTTCTTGACATTTATTGTGCATTTGTTCACTTGTATAATTACATATCCCTAAAATATATATAAGGAAATGTCCCTAAAATATATTTTACGCGTATTATTTAGTACTACTTTATATTGCGCATTATAACCATTACAAACTGGTTGTCATTAAAGAAAATGTACTGTGGGGAATGCATGTGAGCATGTATTTGTACAGAACAATAAATTTAAACGGCGTGCAGAGACTCTTCTTTAAGCTGATATCATTTCCAGCAATTCACACACTTCCTCTAATGTCTTAGTCAATAATTTCCCTCTCGCTGTGCCAAGACAGCTTATATAAAGCGTTGAGAATGCTGGGCTCTGATCCCTCGAGTCCTCTAGAGGAAGGTTGCTGTGGCACACATCTGAAATGTACAGTACTTCTAATAATAAATGTGGACATAATATACGTAATATATACTGTATCCTACATATGATGTGAATATCCGAAACTTTTAGTGCTTTAACACCTTATTATAGATAGATATATAGATGTATGGATGTATGTATGTATATATGTATGTATGTATGTATGCATGGATGGATGGATGGACGGACTGATAGACAGATAGACAGGCAAAAAGAAAGAAAAAAACCAACAGACATACATATTAATAGATAGAGTAAAGAAAAGAGTAGATAGATAAATGGTTGGACAGACAGACAGACAGACAGACAGACAGACAGACAGACAGACAGACAGACAGATAGATAGATAGATAGATAGATAGATAGATAGATAGATAGATAGATAGATAGATGCTTTATTGGCAAAAAAATATTAGCAAAAATAAATAAATAAACAAATACACAATAATATAAACACCCTTGAACAAATATGCATTGTAACATTGAGTACTGATACCAACCTGCTTGATGTCATTGGTTTACGGGGTTAGTGACATTTGGCTCGGGACGCCCCCCCCACCCGCGGTCATGTGTGGGAGTGAAGATGACTAGTCAACAGCGCTGATGTGCCAGTCACACCGCTGCATTATATAACACACCATCACTATAAGCATCTCTCGCCGTCTACACACAAATGTGATGCGTCTGACAGTGGCTCTTTTAGCCGTCATGGCCACGGTCAGTGGACGCTGTTGTTGTGGTTGAAGTGTTAGATCACATCACTCCTTCCAAGAACGATTGTGTCATTATAAACAGACAAAAAGAGTGCAGTGTGACGGCTGACCTTTACTCTCCACAACATGGTTACTTAAAGCACATGGTCATTGAGAGTGAGGTCATCAGAGGAACCCTTGTGTCCAGCTTGCACACTCCAGCCCAAAGTCTGTGTTGTCCACAAGGAGACCCCATGATCTGATCTGAGGCCGTGTGGTCAACAGCATAACATCAACATCTGTAATCCCCATATGTGTAAGCGCAGATAATGATCAATGTGTGCCTTGATCAGTTTGAGCACTATTTGTTATATACATGTGTGCAAATACGTATATATTTATTTGATATGATATGTACAGTATGTTACATATATAGTATGTAGTATATAGTATATTGCACATTTATGTGCTGTACTTATTTTTAGCAAACGTTTGGAGGTGTGCAGTGTTTATTGTGCAGTGTTAATTTATGGTTGTTTATTTATGTATGTTTATTTATTAAATTTTTTTTACAATTATATTTTGGGATTTTATTTATTTAATTTTGTGCACATAAACAGTATATGTATATATATATATATATATATATATATATATATATATATATATATATATATATACACACACACGTATATTCTCTATTCTTCTATATATTCTTTCTTCGGTTATAAGATGCAGTTTCCCCGCTGATAGACAAATAAAGGTATTTTCAAATTAACTTTGAAATTCAATAGATTTCAATTCAGTATATTGTTAAATGTATGAATATTTACAATACATGTATGCATATCATAAGTATATACTGTTTATATGTGTGTTTGACACACATACACACACACATACATTCATACAGTTGATTACATTATTATATAAAATAATATTATATAAAATATACATGCATGTATATTATGTACATTATAATATATTACATTATAGTATATTGTATAAAATGTTAATGCATACAGTTCATAGCATTACTAAACACAAAGACCACTGTAAAAAACAACATATAGTGTTCAAATATTTATTTAAAACTTGGGTCGAGGGAGATTTGAATGCATTTGCATCTAGCAAATAACTAAATGAACATATAAACGGCATCAATCTCAGATCCAGAGAAAAAGCCTGCGGCCATTTACTGTTACAGGCAAATGGGAGGATAATGTCAGCACTCCACACTGTAATAGATATTGATCTCTCCACGGTTTCCCAGGCTGCAGCGGAATCACTTCTCAGCTCTGAGCCATTTCTGATCACAGTGAGGAACGAGAATCTCACAGGTTTGTAGTTTCCTGGAAACACTGAGTGGTAGAGAAGAGGGGCTCGTTTCACGTAGATACGGAAGGAAACAGAAGCAGTTGATGTATAAAAAGCCCCTTCAGCTTTCAAAGGTAAAATAAACACACATTTCTGGGATTGTTGTGTCCCATGAGAGGCTTATTGTAACTTTAACTACAAAAATTGCAAGTTTAACTTGATTAGTTAGGGCAGTTTGTTTGTTTGTTTGTTTGTTTGTTTGCTTTCTAGTCTTTCAAAGAGGACTTGTTTGTTTGCTAGTCTTTCATATCACTATTCAGTGCAAACAAGCAAGACTATAAGCAGTAAAGCTGCAATAAATACTATAGAATTATATTTACACGTTGAGCGACATAGGTGGACTGTTACATTTAGTTGTGAAGACTGCATCAGAGAATTAATAATAGAAATGAGTTTCATAGACACTCATGTCTATAAATCAATTTTACATACACAGCATTTTCACGTTGGCATCAAAACAACAGTTGAATTGCGAGACCATCACCAGCGGCATAAAAAGGCCTCAAAGACACACACCCTGGAGACAGAAAAAACTGTGCTAATTAAGTTAAAGGAGGAGTAAAGTGATGATTAATTCAGGAATAACTGCAAAAACTTGAAATGAAGATTTATTTTATATTGGATCTGAACACACATTATACCTTCACCTACATCACTTTTAATAAAAAAAACTGCTAAATCGATTTACAAACGTTTTTTGAGCAGTTGTTTATAAATATGCAATACTATTAGAAAATCAACAATTATCTTGAGTAAAAAAATGTTACAAAGTTTTACACATCATAAATAAAACTCATGACCAGTTTAAAGCTATTCATTCTCAAGGCCACAGCAAGTTTGAACCAAGCTAATGGCTAATTGCCTCTTTGTGTTATGGCTTGTTTAAATAGATTAAAATCCATAGATCTGGTCAAAACTTACTGTAAAGCAGCATAGGGTCTTTCACTAGCCTGATGTGTAGGTGACATTTTATTTCCTTCAAGAAGATGCTCATATTTATTTTAAAACCCCAGCGTGAGTCAACAATAGATAATAATAATGATGAATATTATACTATAGGACTATAATATATAAATCTTACAAATATGTGAAGAAAAACAACTTATGATTGTGGAACACACCGAGTCTAGATGATGATGCAGAGCCATAAAATCTGTGACAGGCCATCAACCTTGAGCAGTGACTCAGAGATGTGCAAAGGTTTTGGTTAGACCACACACACACACACACACACACACACACACACACACACACACACACTCTCTCTCTCTCTCTTGTGGTCTAGTGAACATCAAATTGAACTGCATTTACAGAATCGTGACCTTCCTCTCAGCTCATCAACATACCTGTATGAAATCAAAGTGACACATCAGAGGTGGAAGAAATGTATTGGCACACCAACTTACCAACTTAATTGTAGGCAATCTAGAACGTGTATTTCAGTAAAACTCACTGTATTTATTTAAAACAACCATGTTTTTTTAAATAGTGGGATACATCAAGTTTTTTGTTCCTTCATTCATCAATTCATTTCTTCATTCACATTGGTTTACAACATGCATGGAATTGTGTTAAAAACTGTACAAAAGTAACCGGAAAGTTGAGATTCAAATGTTCATATAGTGTATGTGTGTACTGTGTATGTGTGCGAACAGTATACTAAATATATTAAATATAATACAGTAGTACAATTCTAATATATTAATGTGTTGTTGAATTATCCTTCACTTGCTCTGTTTAAATCACAAACACTGAATATTAAGCTTGATTAGTTGTAGTTAAGTTAATTTATTACTTGCCAAGCCAAACGTCTCATAGTCCACCACTGGTCACACCAGCATCCAGAGAGCCAGAATACTGTACTGTACTTAATGAAATTAAAGCTGAAAAAAAATCTGTCTGAGCCACGAGGCTGAGAACTGAGGGTCACCGGTCCGCACTCATCCGTCCCGTGGGGTCAAACTCAAAGGCACAGGGGGCTCAAATCCAAAGGGCCGAGCAGGATAAATGTTACAAAATGAAACTAATACTTAATGTTTATTTTTTACTTAATTATGAATAAAAGACAAGAATAACACTGCAGAGAACAAAACTTCTCATTTGGGACTAATGGGGATTAGTATGGGACTAAATCACTGCATTATGGGATCTGTAGTTATGTTATATTTATATATACGGTCCAACTACATAAATACAGTTTTACCTGGAACTCTGATCAGAACTAACAGTGGTTAAAGAATATGAAGAAATGCTACTATGTATTGTCCATCTGAACTTTTGTACATCATGGGTGAGTAAAAAATGACCAGGCCCATTCATATTCAGGATACGGATGGATCTAGATGAATAATGGGATGTGAAAAAGCCAAATGATCAAATTAACAACACATGCTTTGGATTAAATGACATTTATTTTATTGTATTTATATTAATTTTAATTTTATTTTTATTTAAGTTTGAAAGGTCACTGAAAGGTCACCGACCATAACTTGTCCGTGAAGCATATCAGGATTTTGCATGTTTGGGTGTTTTGCTGGTGTGTTAAAAAGCAGGTGATTTGGCGTTTCTGTGTGTCAGCATCAAGAGTGTGTGATATGACAAAGATTCAGCTGAGCAAAGGCTGAATTCAAAAAGCTGTGTTTCCCCTTCCAAACCACGACCTCACCTTCAGCAGATCTGAGCTTTCGCTTTAGAAAAACTACCCATTTCCTCTTCAATCAGCAAAATGATCTCACAAACCAAAACGTGGTAAAATATTAAAGTTCAAATGACCTGTTTTTACTGTATTTAACGGTCTATTAAAAGAGCCTTATTTATCCATCACACACAAACAAACAAACAGCAAACAGTAGGAGCAGTGAAGAGACGGGTTGCCCGAGGGCAGCTTATGAACTCTGGCCATATGGTTGTTTCTCACTTTGATGCTAAAATAAACACCCTAGTGTGTATATTTGGGACACGAACAAATATTTCAAGCTGGAATGTTCCTGAATTCGGAGCCTCAGGAGATAAAGATAGAAATCCCAAGGCAATGATTTACTAAAAATAGACCAGTCTGTCCTTTAAACAGATATTATGGTACTAAAAAAACCTTTATCTCATTAGACTTAACCTGTAACCCACATGTTCAACATGCCGAACAGAGAGTTAGGAAACACCTATAATCCTCATTTGCATTCACTGGCTCCTTCTAGAACATCCACAGGAACATAACTGCAAATAAGACTTGGAGTTTATCTGTTAAATCATTTTCATGCACAATTTTTCTAAAAATAAATGGCATTCGTTTTACTTTTTACAGCAATGATGCTTAGTGCATTGGTCAATGGATAGACAGAGCTAACAGTAAATACATTTTTAGGGCCTTTTTGATTTTTAGAATCTTGTGCTTCTTTTTTGTAAGATTATAAATGATGACTCTAGATTCCTAACAAATAATGACAAATGTTCACTTTGTTACTTTTGTTGCAATGTGTAATTGTTGTAAACAACATGCTCGGTTAAGAATCGGAAATAAAATCAAGAATTAAAAAAAATGTGTTTAGATAGGCTGTAATAAGTGTTACTGATGTATAATTATAAGCCACTGTCACATAATTATACATTTTGTAATTGCAGTATTTTAAAATGCAAGTATAAGTTATAATTTACATATAGAGTATAATATTTAATAGGATTATTCCTTTTCTACTAATGAATCAATTTCTGTGTCACAGGGAGCAGAAGCCAAACCCAGCAACTCTGGGTCTGAGGCGGGATTCACACAATCACAGACTAGGACACACAGACACATTCACACTCTCACTCACACCTATGATCAACTTTCCAATGCCAATTCACCTGAAGTGCATGTTGATAGATCTTTTATCGGAGTCTCTGAGAAAACACGTGTTTGAAACCTACCAACCACCACAAAAAGTCAGAACCCCAATGTTGCTGCATGCATCTGTATGTTCTCTAATGGGTTTGCATTAAGCATATCAATAAACACAGACAAAAGAAAGCAAAGGCTTTGCTAACTAATCTAGTCAGCCATTAAAAATTCACAGCGATTGACCCAAGGCTCCAGAATTAAACCGGTAAAAATTCCAGACATTTCTGGAATGTCGATCTTGCTGAATGCTGCATCTGCACAGCTGTGGCGAGGACATAATGCCTCGCAAATGTCTTCCACTGGTTTATCATGAGCAGACAGCTGTGCTCATTAAATAGTCATCTTTAAAATAATACCCTTGTGTGAGTAACAGTGTCTTTTAGCCACTTTAATCTTTTGAAATAGAAGACGTTTGATTCTGTCTTCTTGACTGGGGCCGGGAGTGTGTTTGCGGTCCGGGCAGTTGCTGCGTTGAGGCATGGAGTCATGGAGGAGATGAGGTCTTCACCTGTTCCCAACATCCCCAGAGTCTCAGCATTCGCCTGCTACGCTTCCACTCATGCTGCAAACATCTAAACACGCAGCCTTCAGAAATGAGGTTTGCTGCTTTCTTGCACCTACTTTGAACATCTACATATCAAGTTATGCAAGGTTTGGGAAACACTATACTCGAAACTCAAATGTGAAAGCATATCGCTTGGAAATTGCAAGCAAGTAGGTCACATTTCTCTTAAGGGACCTATAAAGTATACAGTCTCATTACCATTTTTTTTTCTCTTCTGCCAGAAGATGAAAAAGTTCATTCTCTGTTCATCTGTTTAAAAAATGGTGTTGATTTGGTGTTCGGAATTGTTCCTTTGGTGGTTTTGTTTAAGCTGCAAATGATGTTTTAATCGCTTTGCTTTCCATTTTACTGAGTAAAAGTACTTATTCAAGATGGTTTTTATGTATTTTCAGTTATTTTGTGATGTTCAGTTGAGATTATACACACCAGCTTTTGAGCACGAAACATTCAAATTGAATTATTCAAATAAAGCCCAAACGTTACAGAGATTGCAAGTGATGGCTTAACAATACAATTTAAAATTATAAACTTTATAAAAAAATACTTTTTCAGGTTTGTGTTTAATATCTATCTACTATTTATATTACTGTACAAGTCATGCTTTAGCTTCACAAAATCGTTTGATAACTTATAAATGAAAATCTCTTGAAGACAACTTGCAGTTATGCAGTTTATTTTCTGTAAAAAAAAATGATTTTCAGTGGATCCAAAAAAAGAATAAAAAGTCTAAGTCACACTCAAACGTGCATCAAAAGTGCAACTATTCGTGCACAATCACAATGTAACAAGTAACGGAAAGGGTCCATTCAAATATAGTGGAGTAAAAAGTACTCAATCAAAAATGTAGTCAAGTAGAGTGTAAAAGTAAAGCAAGCAAAAGTGAAGCAACAAAATCCAATTAGTCAAGTACTTCACAGCACAGGTAATGACAATAAAAGTCACAGCTTTTAATGACGTCATTGAAAAAAGTGTCACAAAAGAAATCACGCTTGTTATACTCTCTCCTTTTGTGTTCACGTGTCTTTATTTTGCCTTTCTCTGCAGTTCCAGTGTCTCCCAAAGCAGAACGCGTCTTTCTGAAGGAGGTCACTGTGACACCAGGTTACGCATCTCGGCTGCGATGAAGTGACCCACTTACACATAAGCTATTCTGTCCATCTATTCTTTTGTCACCCGGAGGCTCAGCATAAACCAGAACATCTGATCGTCAGTCACAACCTGTTGGCCAGACACAGTCCTTAACCCGGATTTGAAGTTTTTGTCATTAGCATTTGATTTTAGCTGCGTATGTTCACAGTTCATTTGCAGATTTGATTTCAACGGTGGGCCACTGAAAGCCACGCTGACTTGATTTGCAGAATCTGAAAGGTCTGCAGAAATTGAGCTTTTCCAGCAAGGGAAACAAAAGAAGTGATCTAGTTTGCTAATCTGTCTGCTTTTGCAAGAAATGCCTCAGTGTTGTCTGGCCACAATCCTGGCGCAGATCCTACGTGTGTTTCTGAAGAAATGTCTAGCGCTCTTTGCAAGACACATTTGACCTAATATTAAGTTTCATACGTTGAAACATTGACCTATTTCACTACAGGGATGCAATTCTGCAAGACCTACGGAAAGTTGAACTCTCTGTGATACGGTTTTGCAGTTTGCAGCTTTGAACTATGATTGACACGGAGTGGAGAAGCGTGTAAGGCTGTTGCAACACAAGCTATTTTAAACAGGCTCTGGGTTTGCAAATCTGCTCATTCCTGTAACAGCTAATGCAAAATTTAATCTGGACTAGGGGAGAGTAAGTGTTGAAACACATGTGCAGGCTTTCTCAGCACAAACTTTTACCGATATACGTTTGTGCAAACATGCTTTCATATTTAACATACTGTGTGCTGCAACAGCGTATGCCAAAGTCGCAATTAATGATATTTTTTCTTTTGAAATTTTATCCTTTCCTAAAGATCGGAATAATTGTATATAATATTAATAGTAATGGTAAACAAAACTGAAATAAACAAATCCATTTATTAAAAAACACAATAGTATTTATAGTATTAAGTAATAGTAATAGTAAGAGATTAAAAATCATTATAAAACAATGAACTGGAAATAATGCTTCATAATTGGTGGATTTAAAAATAGCATAATGAATGTTTTAAATTGTGCAAATCAACCATACCAAAATGATGAACAAATAAAAATATAGTTTGTTTTGGTTATTTTTATTAATTTCTCAACAATTATTCAACAAAATCCAAATAAATCATTAAAAAAGCAAAACAGGAAGGAATTAATGCTTTAAAATGTGTTATAACAAAAACATTCCCCTCATTAATCATCAAACGTTACGCGCACATTCTCAGAAACACGCGAGCAGCTTCCAAACTATATATGGCAACTGGCTTTTTGAGGCAACGATGACGTTGCACGGATTTGCAACAAAATGCTAATATTTCTCCTGTGCAACTCTGTCAGAGCCATGTGATTGTTGCTCAGATGGGCTTCAGCTAAAAATAAAGTAGAGCGGGTGAAAATATCCTGGCGGTGTAAATACTCGGTCACCTACTTTGGCCTACCTCCGATAATGCAGCTTATGTGACAAATTCCCCTTTGTTCCTGTACTGACCGAGACGTGGACACTGTGTGCTGCAGCGTCACGTAGATGACCGTTTCTTTTTTTTGAATCAGTCTTCTACTCGGCTTTTGCCAATGAAATTCTTTGATGCATTGATTCTTGAAATGCAATGAATGCATTTCGTTTGCAGCAGCAAGCCCAAGGCACAATTACATCACATTGTTATATAAATTAGCATGCAAATAGCTTGCAAAGCAGCCTGTCCTCATCACGATTCCAAACAAGTGGAGTTTGCTGTAGTACGTAACGCCTGTTTGTGTTTCTTACATGACTTGTGTCTTTTTCTAGTTAATAAATCTAGAACAAACAGCTCGAAGCTCTATGCATTTGCATAGGATCCACCCAATGTTCCTTTAAAAAAAAAGACATGAGTAAAAGCCGTAAAGTATCCAATTTTTTAAAAGAACTCAGTAGTAGTTTCTCATTAATTCAAATTCTTTTAAATTAAATTGTTTTTAATTTAAATAATTTTTTTTTTATTTGTGAGGTTTTATTTCCTAATATTGAAATGATATTTAACACCTGAATATTTCAAAATTGAGTCAAACTCAAATGTGCAAAACATCGCTAATTCACCTTCACATGATTTAGTTCATAAATAACATCCAGTACCTTTAGAATCCTGCAGATGGCAATATCACCTCGTCCACCCATGAAATAAACCGTGGTGGAAAAAGATGCCGACTTGTTGCTCACAATCACAATATAACGAGTAACAGTATCTTTTAAAAGGCAGTAGAGTACATATATAGTGCATATTCTCAATCAAAAGTCTAGTCAAGTAGAGAGTAAAAATCGCTTATATCTTCGATGCTTAGTACAAGAACATATGTAGCCAAAAATACTCAAGTAACGTACTCCATTTAGTCAAGTACTTGACACAACTGTTTAAAACTACAGTTTACGTTGTGTTTATCACGTCTGACACGAGCCGCTAAAGCAAAGCTAACATTTGCAGAAGGTGGAGCACTTGTTACTAAACAATTAGGAGCCATTAACACATTTGCACAATTCCTCTCCGCCTCGGCCTAGTGTGAGCTGTTTACTAAAGCTTTTAGATGTGCAGGCCTTACTCAGAAGGTCAAGCATAAAACTCGGAAAAACAAGCCACATGTTAAGGCAGTTTATTCTCCTTTAATAGTCTGGTATCTCTGGTGAATCTGCGGGAGTTGGAGAGGCGATGAAGGCCGGTCCGTATTGGAGTCTGTTCTGCCCTTTATTATTTTCCTCTCTTTGGTGTTTCACTTAAGCCACATCAAAAAGCAGGTGAGACTGTTCAGCTAAATGCATTCAACTCTCTCTCTCACACACACACACACACACACACACACACTGGTCTCCACCCTCCATATGCCGCTGAAAGGCTTTAGGCCCGAGTGTTTGAGAGCAAACACATGGCAGACGGAGATGTGCCGTACCGCAGTGCTGCTGGATGTGCTGCAGTGAGACAGGCAGCTGTAACTGACAGAGAAATACTGAATGAGCAACTCATCGTAACTGACCAAACAATACACACCACCAGCTCACGTGGCCTTTTATTGTCCATTCAGAAATGTATTCCCATTTTTTCTTTTTCAATTGATCTTATTTAATTATTTTTTTTATTATGGTCTAAATACACTTGCTTTAGATAATACTTTGATATTTACACTGTTGGATTACATTTTTTCATTCTTTATCTTTCTTTATTTCCATTCTTCCTTACTTTCTTTCTTTCTTTCTTTCTTTCTTTCTTTCTTTCTTTCTCCTTTCTTTCTTCCTTTTTACTTTCTTTCTTTCTTTCTTTTTATGGTCTTTGTGAAATCCCTGTCTATTACTTTAATATAAAAACAATATACACCCCCCCCCCTCTCTCTCACTTTCTTTTATTTTGTCTTCATTCATTACTTCCTTTCTTCCTTCCTTCCTTCTTTCTTCCGCCTGCCCATTATTTCTTCCTTCCTTCCTTCCTTCCTTCCTTCCTTCCTTCCTTCCCTTGTTCTTTCTTTCTTTCTTTTCTATGGTCTTTGTAAAAACCCTTTCTATTTCATATAAAAACAAAAGTAGCAAAACAAAAACAGTCACTTTGGCATCACACCTCCATATTGACTAGCTTTACAACATCTCACGCACCTTCCGTATTGTAAACACTGGACTCTACGATGAGACCTACATGACAATGTAGGTCACTGTGTCACACTGGAGACCACCAGAGAAGATTTCTGGTTAAAACATAAGCAATCACCTTATCTAGCGTATAGAGCAGGTGAAAGCCCAGCTGCTGCCCGTGTTTAGTCGTGACATGTGTGTTCAGTAATCACAGCCGCAGCTCGATGTGTAAAGTGCCTTTATGGGTCATTACAAAGAGACGGGCAAAGTTTGCAAATATTGTCATAAACTAGTATTCAGCACAGCGTGGACACTAGTGTGATTGCAATCTCAACAAACAAGTTATTTCAACTTTATATCAATATCCTACATCATTGACAGAATGTAAGTACGTAAAGTGCGCGTGCTAGACTATACAATAAACGTAGGGAAGTAGTATTAGGATTGGACTGATTAGAAGTTTCCAAAGCAGCATATTTGCAAGTGTTCAATTTGTTGTCAAGATTAGCAAACATGACTTTATCTGCTTTGATTTGGTTTAAGCCGTTAATCCCCTCACAGTTGTTGTCATCGAAAAGGATAATCTGTAATATTCAAACCTCTGTTTCATTTGTTAGTTTGTGTTGTGTTCAGACGCACCTGATATGCAAATCCCTTTGTGTTTGGCCAACTCCCTTGTTAACGCAGGGAGTCGCGGTTATAGAGCCGCACACAGAACACACATCCTCCCGTCAGGCTCTGTTCACAAATACACTTGTGGAAATGCAATACACTTATTTTAATCGGCTTTTTTTCTTGCTTGTTATTGAATTGAATTTACATTTCTCTTCCTCATTTGTATATGTTGTATCAGTATTGTACATATGTATTTCATTTTATTTTCTGTTACGCTGCCCTGTGCAATAAAACATCATCAAAAGGGATCAACCAGCCAACCAACCCACCCATCCAACCACATACCCAACCTACCTACCTATCCATCCATCCATCCATCCTTCCATCCATCCATCCATCCATCCATCCATCCATCCCTCTGCCTGTCTGTCTGTCTGTCTATCTATCTGGTTGTAAATTTCTCATTTGGGACAAATATAATCAATCAATGAATCATGAATTGAATCAATCATCCATCTATCTATCTATCTATCTATCTATCTATCTATCTATCTATCTATCTATCTATCTATCTATCTATCTATCACAAAGTAATCTGTCACTCTAAAATTTTTCACTCTGTCTGTCTGTCTGTCTGTCTGTCTGTCTGTCTACCTGTTTGTAAAATTCTCATTTGGGACAAATAGAACAAATAAAGAACAAAAAAACAAACCTTACCTACCTACCAACCATCCTATCTCCCTACCAAGCTATTGGTCCTAAATGTTTACTGCCACTAAGTTATTTGTTGACACCCCAGTCTACATGTTTGCTTTGCTTGACCGGTGATGTTAAGCATGCTGGCATTCGGAGGTTGTGATCAGCAGCTGAGTGGAAAGAATTCCTCCATGTGTTGTCGGGGCGGTGAAAGACCCTGGGCTTTTCCCATCTTTACCAATGCAACTATTAATATCAATACAAAGTCAATCAGGGACTCACACCACTGGTCAAAATCAATGTGCATGGAATCCAAATCCCCATTCTTATATTTTCTTATATGTATTCATTCTTACATCTTTCGAGCTGGAGTCAGTCAGCATCTTTGAGCCACACAATGGATTTTTGGCCAAAATATCAGATCTTGGGACACAGACATTATCTGTGCGAAACACACTTGCACACAAAAATAACATGGCAAATAGACAGAAAATTATTGCTCAGAGTTTTGACAAATTACACTCATGTGCTTTTGTCCTTTATTTTCCTGTATTGTTCATGTACCAATATAAAAAACACACAAGAATGCCACGTGGCATTCTTGTGTGTTTTTTATATTGGTACATGAACAATACAGGAAAATGGATACAGATATCTAACTGTCAAACAAAAGAGGTTATATAGTCAAACCGTCATCTTTGTTTACACGAGGGGATTTACTGCGGCCTTATATGGCGCAGCGGCTGAACAACATTCTGAGCAGTCGATGCCACAATGTGAACAGAGCCCCTTTGTTCTTGACCTTGAACTTTCAGTTCCGCGGATTTAAGCTTTTCGTGTGCACGAGGCTTTTCTTCAGCTGGTTCTTGGCCTTTGTGACAAGGCCTCGGGCTCTTAAGTGTTTTGGCCAGTTGAAAAAATAAACATAAATAATTGTTTCACATACACATGCATGCATGTATAGTATAGAATAGATAAAAACATTTTTTTGACGCCTCTTGTTTAAGCATATCAAACCCGGCCGGACGCACACTGCTGTCTCACTCTCAAGGTTGTTTAAGATGGACAAGATTGTGTTATTCTTATGCTCATTCATTCCTCATTATCTAGTGTGACAACAAGCCTGATCTGGAACTAATGAGAGCAATCAACCGTCACAGGAGACCCAGTTCGGTTTCCCCGAGGGTCCGGAGCTTCCCGGTGCATACGCATCACATTTTTAAAAATTATGAAATAAATTAATAATTCATTTTTTCTATAAAGCAACAGATGTGATTTCGGAAACAGACACTTAGAGGCTAATGAATCAGCCAATCAAATTGCTGCAACTCGATGAACTCCAGCCAAAGCGGAACTGCTTTATAATAGTCGCTTGTTTACACGTTGATTTTAAATGGGTTTCCAATTGATAATTATAAAGAGTTGTCAAAAATATGCTTTAACGTGTTCAATTTCAGTAATCCAATATCATACTGTTACTGTATGTGCACATGTGTGTTATGATGGGATTTAGATTGTTGATAGTGATGGCGTAGTGACAATAGTGATTTAATTCCAGGGCATTAATTGTGTTCTGATTTGCTCAGAAGGCTATTAGTTGGTGTTTTGTCTTTATAGTTTGTAACTCCTAATCCAGATGACAGATTAGCAATTGTTGATGCGGCGCTAATCTCTGCATCTGCACAGTAATATCCTCTACCTGAACGGCAAGGGGGGGGGGCGACCCATCCAGCAAAAAGAGAAAGAATCAAAACAGACGAGTCCGCTTATGTTTTTAATTTATGGCAGCTTGTGACTGGTGGCTTTATGGATGCCTATCCCTGGGAAGGATAGCGTGGGATTATGACAGATTCTCCTCGGCAACAACATAATGGGGATGCTTTGTATAATCCTCCTGGAATCCTTGAGGAAGCTGATGAGGTCCTTAAAAAAAGCCATTATGGCTTCTCTTGTTTTGTTTCTGAGTTCAGAGGGTCAGCAGGACGTCTGTCTATAAACTCAGGGATGTATAAGCAAGGTGCGCTTTTATTTTGTAATGTACAGAACTAACAAATAAAGAACAATTCAAATATTAATAAACCCAAATATTAATAAAAATAATATTAATAAAAATCTCATAGATTAAATTATAGGATGGTTTTGTATCTTCTAAACTGACATTGTGGCCTCCTACAAAACAGTGGTAGTAAAGCCAAAGAATGACTAACTGTTTACCGGAGAAAAAAAAGCCTATGGTTAACTATCTAGGGAATAGAGTCACGGAGCTAAAGGGTTTCCCTCAACACACGCCTGTGCGAGGCTGTGTGGGCACATCTCCGTCACTGCTTGCTCTTTTGCGTACATGAATGAGCCCATCCGAAATGCCTCTCATCTCCACACATAATAAAGCGGCTGGCCGTGAATGAGTCTACTGAAGAACACCCAGCGGAGATGAAAAGGTCCACTCAGTGCCCACACTTCTTAATAAATGCTGACTTTTCTGCGTCAAGAGAGCCTACAGCCCTGATGAGATGGTATTTGAATGCTCAATGAATGAAGCATGAGATTAAAACAAATGGATGTTTGTTTTGTAGACTCTGGCATTTTTATTTAAGACAAGTTGTTGCTTTATTTCTATATTAAAAATATTGTCCGCGTTTGTGTTTTGCCTCATTTTATGTTCAGCCTAAAAAAAATGTTAAATTCGGCACAGACTCACAACATTGTATGAGGTTTTCAAGGTGAGACCCGATCACAATCAAGGCTTTTATTTGAAAGTACAAAAAGCCAACACAAAAAGCAACAAGTAACAAATGAGACAGCCAAACTTAAATTACAACCTAAAACGAAACGTTTAAAAGTGCAATAAGAAACAAGACAACCTGACGTAAATGCGCACACACTCAAATAGTGCGCTATATACCGTATAAGCAAGGAACAAAAGAAACTGACGTTCTTAAACAGGGCAATGCTGGACTCACCCAATCCTTTACCGAGGCCTGGATGGACTTTGTATTGTTAACTATGGATTTGTTTTAAAAAGAATTCATGTTTTTTTAAATGGACAATTATTGACAACAAGTGGCAGAAATTTAACCCAATTTATAGAGATTTAACTTAAATTAATGAGCAATTAGAATCCATATTGGGATAGCAATCAGCACAGGTGAAGCCACAACACTGATCACTAACTAATAATTGACCAATTAAGAAGGCAGAGGAAGGACACACACACCCGCACACGCACACACACACACACACACACACACACCTGATGGGAACACATCAAACCAAATTGGACGATTACCAGGATTTTCTTAAAAAATTGATTTAGCATACTTTCAAAAACACATTTAAAGCAAACAATAACAGGAAATTACAAACTTTAATGATACCATCAGAAACTTGACAAAACTATGAAAATGATTTCATAGAAATGTAGACATTTGAAAAATGAAAGTGTTTAAAAAGCATGTTCCAATTAAGTATTCATTTACATATTTCAATAAAAATGTCAATACACTTAATTCAGATTTATTAACATGAAGCACTACTTCTATTCAGTATTTGTATACATATTTACATGCCATACCTGAAAATAAACCGTTGCGTAATCTCGTCTGAAGCAAATTGAATACCGTATTTACACCTACTTTTGAAAACACATTTCTCATCTTAG
Organism: Paedocypris micromegethes; assembly: GCA_028031935.1. Lineage (NCBI taxonomy): Eukaryota > Metazoa > Chordata > Actinopteri > Cypriniformes > Paedocypris > Paedocypris micromegethes. Next base: position 20,879,776 of record CM051498.1, on the reverse strand, counting down.
ACTAAGTGCCTAGTTGCCTAGTGCCTACTGTTGTTTTTAACATTTTCTTCAGGATTTAAATTGACCGTCAATGGATGAAATTGGTTTTTAATAAAATCCCTAAATAGAATGCTATTCCTGATCTGAGTATGTCTAAATTTGGACAAATCCAAGGCCAAGGTACACGAAATGCTCACAAACTGAGGCTTTGGCCATGACAAATCATGAAAAGTTTCTAAAGATATAATTATCACAGAGATGATTTCTGTCGAAATTGACCAGTCAAGGCCTCAAATTAAAAACAGGAATTTACACAAATGTGCTTTATTAGATCAAATCTGCTAAAATATGAGCTTCAATATAAAATATTCAGCTTGGATTTTATCAAGGGCCAAACCAAGAGATTGTGCATATGTAAAAGACAGAACTGCTGGTTTAAGGGTCCAGTCGGTGTTAAATAGGGGGATTCCTGTAGAATTTATTTATCCTTTTTGTTTTTTTTTTTATTTGATATATATATATATATATATATATATATATATATATATATATATATATATATATATATATAGTTTCATTATTCATAATTCATTCTGTTGTCAGAAATGCAATGGTAGGAATTTATCACAACCTTTTTTTTGTGATAAATAGTTTTTGTGATAGCAAACTAGTTGAGGTGCTGCCATATCCTCATACTTTGATTCTAAACACTGATTGTGTTAAATGGAAGCAGTTGTATAATTGAAGCCTTTTTCCCTGTTTGCATCTTCATCATGTTCTCTTACGCCAAATCATATTTCAGAAAGTGTTTTGTAACTCTTATACAACAGGACTTCCGTTGGATGGGAAGAGACAGAAACAGTTGCATAAAAGACATTATATACCTTTAAATGACTTAGATTTTTAGGTAAATATTACATTTTAAAGTATTCATTAAACACTTCAAAATTTCATTTAAGCTTTATTATTTAGGTTGTACAGAGAACTTATAGACTACTGGTCACTATAGATGTTACTTTGCTTTACAATACAATAATAGACAATAAACCTTTGTAAACTATTATCTCAGATGAAGTTTGTGTTTGCATTTCACAGTGCTTTTTTTCAGCCTGTTCCAGAAATAATCACTGCACATACAGTCCTCAGAAATCCTCTTATATATACTTTTTCATCCACAAAAAATAGTGGATTTGAAACCCCATAAAACAATGACTATTCTTTAAATGCCGGTGCTAAACAGTTTTTCTAGCATGTGGCCTTGTGTTTGGCCTTTCTTAAATACCCATGTCGGGGCCCGAGTGTGGAGTCCGGCACGTTCATCATAACTGCTGGAAAGCCACATGAAACTGGAGTGTTTTTACAGCAGCTGTCGCGTGCAGCTGGTAACAGGAGAGCCCAAACATGTGGCACTACCTGTCCATTTCAGATTTCATGCGCACGCGGCAGCTGCTGCGGCTCTAAAAGCAAGAAATTACAGGCAAAGGCCGACTGTAAGGAAGGGTCATCAGCCCGCTTAGGGTCCTTGGGGACGGCTGACATATGTCTAATCATGTCAAGTTGCCTGAGGATGAACTAAGGCATTGACACTTGCAGAGATTCTAAGGTCAGCCGACATGTCTTATCTTCTGTGGAATGAAGGGGATTTATTTAGAAAGTCTGAGTCAACATTTTTTTGAACTATTGATTATTGTAAGACAATATCAGATCTGTTAGCCTGTAAACAAGTCTTTTCAATGGTGAACTGGATGATTTACACGTTACAAAACGACATTGTTATATAATAATAGAATCATAGATATAAGTTGAATAGCTGTACAATTTAACTAATAAAAAAAACTTTAAGGACACATAATGTAAGATAAAGATAATATTAAAGTAATACATGTGCAGGGGACAGTGGAAGCCTGTTAACTCTTATAGCATTGAGGACTAGGCTCAAGTTCAAGAACCAGTCTGTGCTTTTTTTTTGTTTGATTTCCTACCACAGTCCAAATCATAAAATTAACCTTTAAAAAAATGATTGGTGCATACTAGAGTGTGTTAGTAAGATATTTTATGAATTACAACAACAACAACAACAACAACAATTATAATAATTTTTAATTTTGAAAAAAGCCAAATTGAAAAAAGTTGTATGCAATATTTGACAATAAAACATGTATTTTAATCATGAATCACTCATGTTATCGTAAAATGTGCATAGATATATATTTTTTTAATCCTCAATTATCTCAAATTTCAATTTAGTTTCAATTACAGCAACATTGTAGCTTTAGTTGTTGTTACTTTAATATCTATAACCTATTTGCAACAATATCAATAACTTTTTGTTGCAGATTTACAAATCACGACTACAAACTGTAAAAAGTGGTAAAATAGAAAAACATAAATAAAAGTGGAAGAAATGCATTTATATACAGTTGTCACATATTACTGTATTACTTTATAGTTTTATTTGTTTTTAAAGATTTTTTCAATGCAAAATACACCTATTTAACGTGTATTTTATACCATTTGGACTTATATAAGCCAAAAGCGTATCCTGTCAAACCTAATCCGTGTTCAGACCCGACATGAGAAACTGACACTAATGCTGAATGCCCACTGTAATACGCGCAAAGGCTTTTGAACGACACTTTGCCATTGACAATAATTACACTGGATCATCCATTGAAGCGCTTCAATCATCTCCTCACAAAGAGAAATTCTTCAAAAGTATGATCAAAGAGCTTTCTGTGGATCTTAAGTTTTCCTTTCTTCTCCAAAGGCTTCAAAGATGGACGTCGTCCAACAGTTAGATTTCAGATAAAGCGCCGATGTTTAGTCATTCACCGCTGTGGACAAACACTAAAACGCCAGACAAATAATATCCTCATTCTGCCCTGCGTTTGCCTCTCTCTGTATCAGCCCACCATCGTCTTTTCTTTTCATCTGTCTTTCTCTCTCTTTATCTCGCTCGGTCTCTTTACAGTTGGTGTAATACTATGACAGCGTGGTGAGTCAGCGCTGGACTTTCCTAGCACGGCTCTGACACCCGAAGCGGCCAGAGCTTCCCGTCAGAAGCTGATCCGTCATTAACCCTCACCTGCATCTCACTCTTCACACACAGGGGAAACTTCTCTCTCTTCCGTGCTGTGCATCACACCTCGCTCCAAATTCTCACCATGCCATGCTTGGAAGTCCAAACCCAGGAGCGTGTGTCACCAGTCCAGCGAGAGATCATGCCACACTAGGGTCTCACTGTCTTTAACATGCACTCGTGAATGTGGAAATACAGTCATCTGGACTCTTGGAGCTAAATGTTCAGGCATAACACAATCAGGGTCTTCTGGGGAAAACAACGATGATGTGACTCTGGAAATGAAGTATTAACTATATGAGGAAAGTTGATATTGCTTGAAAGCCGTCCTTGCAGGAGTTTGTGAAGTGATGAAACCACGGCAAATGCAGAGTTTAGATTTGCACGCCATTGGCTTGAAGAACTTTTATTAGTGTATAGCTTTTGACTGTGATTTGACAGTTATTTGAAAGAGATTTTACAAGAACTTGGCAAAAAACGCTACGATCAGCAAAACCCCTTGTACAGTGCAATCAAAACTAGGCAAAAATGCATTCAGATAGGATGGGAAACAAGTCTAGGTAGAAAAGGTTTAGCAAACGGTCTTAAAACATCAAACACAACAAGCCTCCACAGGATAATGGGGGGTTAACAAAGAGTGAGCTAGCAAAAAGAGACTAAATGAATAAGTGAATAAACTAAAAAAAAAAAAAAGTAACAACATGGCTGAAAAAACAACAAGGTGTAAAAACCCATGATTAAAGCTGAAATGTCCATTCTTAATTTAAATGTAACATTTGCTGTCGCCTTCTTAAAGCTACACTACACAAAAAAATCAAATCAGTGGAATCGTATTTCATCGGACAAACAGTTTAAAAATCCTCTGTGTTTAACATAGATACGTCCTGCTAAATAAGGCAGGGGAAAGTTGTGTGTGTATTTTCAGTAAACACGCAAACACAACCCCATTGTGCTTTTGCAGGATAAAGAGAGTCCTGTAGCCCTCCTGACTCCATCAGATACTCGCAGCAGGTAGACACTCGCTCTGATCTCTATCACGGCTGGAGCTCTGGGTGCTATTGTCAGTGCAAACATCTCATTGACTGCACAGGCAGTAAAGTCGCTCGGATTCAACAAGTTGTCTTTGTTTGTGCTGCCAGAACGTTCGCCTTTCTCTTCAGCCCAATGCATCTGCCACCAAGCCGTGATACACATCTCCAGCATGTGTAACAGGTAAACAGCAGGTTGCTGCAGATTTAGGGCGATGCATCTCTCTTACAGGTCAGTTGGAGTTTGGTTAAACCGGCTACTGATGGAGAACAATCTGTTCGGGTTTTGTAGAAATGGGTTTGAAGAATTGGTTGGTTGGTTTAACGACTAGCCATTTTATCTAGGCTTTTGTCTTCGTGTTCTGTTTTTTATTTTTATTTAATATTTTATAATACAATTATATAATTCTATTAGTATTATATAATAGTAAATTGTATTATATTATGTAATTTATTATTTTTATATAATTTTATTGATTATTCATTCTTAATTTTTTTATGATTAGGTCTATTACTGTAATTGCAGAGAAAAAAGATCCATTCTTGAGTGTATAAATATCGTAAATGTTCTTTAATTAATACAATTCTAAAAACCTAAACATTCTGAGCCAAACATTTTTAGTGGCATTTTGAATTATTTGTACCCTCTTGTTTATTTGTTCTTAATAAAGTATGTAACTATATAAATTATATTTCTTATGCCTTTATTGTGTACAAAGGTCACATTGTTTGGGTTTGTACATTATATATATACAAACATACAGTGTGTGTGTGTGTGTGTGTGTGTGTGTGTGTGTGTGTGTGTGTGTGTGTGTTTAATGTAATGTATGGGGGTGTAAGTTTAATGTAAATAGGTAACTAACGTTTACAGTTGCTTACCATGTCAGTTGGTTTGTTGTAAGGTCACAACCTCATTTCGCCTTTAGAGTAAAAGGAGACAGAAAAGTGATGTAATCAACCACATTCAACCACTGATGAGCAGAAGAGACTCGCTTATCTACAACTTGATAGCAGAAAAATTTCCAATGGTAGTAAACTTACAAGACTTGTTTTTCCCCATTGCAGGTTTTTTCAAGAGCTCTGTTTTTAAGTTCAGGTGAGGCAAGTACGGCTGTTTCTGCTGAAACTTGGCAGTGAATTTACAGTCACAACTCGTAACTGCAAGCTGAGCATGCAGGTGTCTGGTGGTAGAAAGATCTTCTCTGAAGGCCAATGGAGGAAATCACCACTAATGATACGTGAAGGCTTCAAATCAGTCTGGGCTAAATGGAACATCAAATATTCTCACATTGTATTTATAATCCCCATCTCTAATGTTTTAACTATCTGTAATTTGTGCTTTGATAATGCGAGGAACTTTGGGTTCAGGAAAATTGGATTTAACTCTAATTTGATGTGTGTGTGTGTGTGTGTGTGTGTGTGTGTGTGTGTGTGTGTGTGTGTGTGTGTGTGTGTGTGTGTGTGTGATTTGTTTGATCTGGATCTGGATCTTTTTTTCAATTTAGGAGATCTGATATTTGTTATACATTTACAGTACTGCACATGTGTATGTGTGTGTGTGCCCAATTACTATTTTACTTGTACTGAATTTAGGCTCAAAAACACCAAGAATTGTGAAAAACAAGAAACTCTTTATTTATGTCAGTAACACAGTTTTTTTTTTCTAATATAGAAACAAAATGGAATGCCTCAAAGTCCCAAAATGAAGGAACAAAATAGATCAAAAAGTCAGTCTCAGTCTAACTAAAATGTGCAAACTAGTGCAAAAAGTTTACGTAATTTAGCTCATAAATAGCATCCAGTATCTTCAACATCCTGCAGATGGCGTAATTGCCTCGTCCACCCAAGAAATCTGTAAAAAAAGAAGCCAACTTGTAGACAAGAGTAAAAGTTGACTTTATTTTTAATTCTCAGTACAAGTATAAAGCAGCCAAAACATACTTTAGTAACAAATGCTTCTTTAGGGGCAAAAGGGTTGTGCTTTGATGAATCAACTGTATCTACTTTTTAAAGATAAAGGATTGAGGCATTGTTGATAAATTTTACACATATTACTAATTCATCTGACAACATTTTTAAATACAAAAATTGAACATGGAATACAGACGCGATTTAATTATGATAAAAAAAGTCCTCGGAATGAATAATGCCGTTTAATGGGTTTGATGGATGCTGTCGAACGGCTTGATCAGAGTAGGTAAAGAACCATTTGGTACAATTTGGAAGCGCAGAACAGTCATCGTTCACATTTGTGCAGCGTTTAACTGTGGGTGAGTCAGGAGTTGTAAATGTGGCAGACTGGCAGATTGTGTCACTGTTGGGTGATGATCTCATCATGACTGGACCTATACACCAACATTCTGCCCCTGGAGCAAATGTCAAAAAATATTAAACGTGGACATGCTGGTGTGGATAACATGTCTTTTGTTTAAAACATCCTTAATCATTGTTTGGCCATAAACGACAAATTAAGACGAGCTGTGAACACAAACACACTTTTTTTAACAACAGCACATTATAACAGGCAACGATTTGCCAGACTGATGGGTGTTCGTTTTTATCCAAATGGATCTTTTGTTGGAGATGACGGCTGACCCAGAAGCACAGACAACGGTTCCATCATTCTGGGTCATGCAAAACCATCTGCCCCCCTCTCACGCCCCACAAAGGGTGTGATTGTAATTTAATCACTTCAGACAATGCAAACTCATTTAATTAAGACACAAAGCAGAATGCGATTGAGCGGACGCAGTCAAGCACCACATGCGGATATTTGTCAGTTGCGGGGCCTGTTTTTTTTTTTTAATTAGAATTCATTATGTGCATAAATTGTGGAATCGTAGACTGTCATGTGTGCATGGTTTTCAGACTCCAGATTCCTTGCAGATTTTATGCTTTTTTTGGTCATGTGTAGTCATTTCAGTGTAAGGCTAATGCAACGTATATCTATCCCTATATACGTAATTATTGGACAAATAATAAAATTAATTTTTACATAATTCTTAATAGAAATTGGTGTGTGTCTGTGTGTGTGTGTGTGTGTGTGTGTGTGTGTGTGTGTGTGTATAAAGACAGACGAGACAATTTTACAAGGTAATATTTAAGTCAATTATTAAATTAAACATCACTTGACGCATAATGTCACAAGACAACAGTTTCTCCATTCAAATTAGCTGTGCGATGCTGCTTTTTCTGCACATGATATCATACTAACGTAACTCAACGTGTGAAAATTTCCACGTCTAAAACATCGCCGCTTGATCCAATGAAATTAACCCCTTCCGTTAGAGAATCATAGTGCTGATGACTTCCAGAACCCTCATCCGGACAGAAATGTGCCGTGCGAGAGTTAATCAGCACAACGGTAAAAGTCACATCACATCAGAAGCAAACCCCTCCACTGAGCATCTATTGTGTAGTGTCAATGGTGGGCTGTCACATGATCTGTCCTTTGAGGGGGGGGGTGTCTCGTTCTGCACCAGATCATTCTGTTCATTTGAAAGAAGCCATTGGGGCCGAAGCGTGCCCTTTCTTCCCTGTGGACATCCACACGCATCCCAGACCCCCTCCTCAACCTCTGCATCCACTCCTGCTCCTCCTGCCATGTGTCAGTGAAGGAAAACAGAGTCGGATTTCCTGCGTCGGAGCGGCAGCTGCCACCGTACCACGCACCGGAGTGTTGGGCACACGCTGCTGGTCTGGAAGCATCAGCCTCAGCACTAACCTTGCTCTGTCTGATGCTGCTCTTTGTCTTTTGTGTTAGTCGTGAGGGTCTGGAGCCTTGCTGTCCATCTACAGGGTGGTGGTGGTGGGGGTCTCTGGAGTCCAGGCACACGTGCTAACATCTCTCTAATCTTTCAGAGCCAAAGCCACTCGGCCTGAGGCAAGGGCAGCTGTCGAGGAAAAGAGAGAGATGAGGGTTTGAGTGGAGGAAGAGAGAAAGAGAGAGAGAGAGAGAGAGAGAGAGAAGGCACAGCTGTCAATTCTCTCAATCTGCCACTCATTAGGCAGAATTGAGCTGCACCCCATCCATCGCTTTACCCAAAGTCCCTTTCATGTCCACTTTACGGCAACAGTTTGCAATTCGCATTTCACTGACTGAAAGGCAAACACTTGCACGAATGGAGGAGTCCGTGATTAGATGTGTGCCATCTAGTCACGACACAAAATGATGGACTTCTTTGTTTAATGAGCTAAAGTAGAAGACTTCTTCTTAATAATGAGAACATTTATTGCATCAAACCAAAGTTAATGTTTGTAGATCTGAGTTTAAATTGTTTGAATTTTTCTTTTAACTGTTTTATTTCATTTATCTTATCTTATCTTATCTTATCTTAGCTGTTTCATGTGTTTCTGTGTCACAGGGAGTTTGAAGTCTCTGTGCCTAAAGAGCAGGATATACAAGAGAGTGAGATGAGAGTGAGACGTGATGAACAAAAACAGTATTAAATGACAAATGCAAGAGTGAGACAAGAGTGAAGTGTAATGAACACGAGAGTGATATGTGATAAAAATGAGAGTGAGACTTCAAGAGCGAGACATGTTGAATGCAAGAGTGAGTGTGAGACGTGATTAACATGAAAGTGAGACGTGATGGACGCAAAAGTGAAGCTTGAGAAGACATTAGGAACTGAGACAAGAATGAGATGTGATGAATGCAAGAATGAGAGATGTGTGTGAGATGTGATCATTAGTGTGTGAGATGTAATCATTACAAGAGTGAGACATGGTGAACATGAGAGTGAAATGAGTGTGAGACGTGATTAACATGAGAGTGAGACGTGATGGATGCAAAAGTGAGGCTTGAGAAGACATTAGGAACTGAGACAAGAATGAGATGTGATGAATGCAAGAATGAGAGATGCGAGTGAGATGTGATCATAACAAGAGTGAGACATGGTGAACATGAGAGTGAGATGAGTGTGAGACGTGATTAACATGAGAGTGAGACGTGATTAACACAGCGGTGAGACTAGATAAGACATAAAGAACTCATGAGTGAGACGAGAGTGAGATGTGATGAACACAACAGTGAGACTAGATAAGACATTAAGTTAAAACATTGAAAATATTGACAACACAGAGAAAATACAAATCAAAAACGGGTCTGAATCTGGAGTCTCAAGGCCGTCATTGATGCTTTTCACAAAAGGTGAGATACAAGTGGTAAAGTGTTTGGAAATGATCTTTTTTCAAAGACGAAAATGGCTTGTACAAATCCCACCATAACTCCTCCCAAACACACACACACACACACACACACACACACACACACACACACACGCACAAGTGTCAGAGACTGTCTGAGGAACTGAATGAGAATCCTCTCCCTCGGGCTCCAGACTAACGTTAGCTGAACCACAATCCCATCTGCTTCTCCAGGACCCCCAAATGTCAAGGGAGGGAGGGAGGAAGGTGAACGGGTGCACAAAAAAAAGCGATGGTGCTTTAATCCATCTGATAGCTTTAATAGATTGCAATGTGCAGAGATTTACAGAACAAAAGACGAGATATTTGTGCCTGAATTAAAATCACGAGAATAGAGGTAGCAAAAAATAAAAGAAAGAAAAAGAATGAAGAAGGAAAAAAAAGAAGAAAAATGCCAACAGTCACAAAACTGCCAACTGAGCTTGTTAAACCATTTGCAGTAAATTAAAGGCTTGAGCTCTTCTGCAACTTTTACCATCTTCAGCCTGCCCTCTAAAATAATCCCAGAATTCCTTTCATCCCACCCCTCCATCTCAGATGCACTGGGGTCTTTAATTGCGGAGATATTACAGCCCACAGAAGACCCCCAGGCACAACCAGAGCCTTTGTCTTCCTTCCATTAGCTGTGGAGGTTGATACAGGGGACGTTTGACCCACCCCAGTGTGTAACCCCCATAACACACACGCACATTTCATTTAAGCTTTGTGATAATTTACACCACTTTTTGTACCCGATTGTTCCAGATTGGCCTTCTGACCACCACAGATTTTCGGAATTCTTTTGTCCATAATGTCTTTTCTCAATATTGACGTGCAGTTTCACCAGCTGCATCCTGTGTGTTTTTAACTGTTTACACACGCGGCCACACACTCGCATGCACACACGAGGCTGCACCTGCACACACGCACCCAAGCGCAGCAGTGGGGTGTTTACTACTCTGTTGCGTAACCTTCACGGAAACCAGGGGAATATTCCATTTTTGCAGCCGCTTTGTTTTGTTGTTGGCGCTAATGTCATTATGACAGACTGCCATTTACTCAGTGTCGGTTACATTGTCTAGGTGTAAAGAAAGTTATTAAATGTCTTCCCACTGGTGGACTGGAGACAATGAGTCACTTGTTAATATGCTGTGATTGCTTTTATGTGCAGTATACAGTATTTGTATATAATGTTTGTAGATGTTTGTGTATGTTTGTGTGTGTGTGTGTGTGCGTGCGTGCGTGCGTGCGTGCGTGCTTGCATGAAGTATTTTTTCAAAATATTTTGAGTGAAATTTTGCTTTCATTAACAGTTCATTAACATTTGCAGCATCATATTAATGATAATTATTGACAGTAACATTCTATTGTCAAATGGGGTGCAAAAGTATGTATAATAGCCTACAAAACAAATATAATGCAAACAGTATGGAAATTCTCATAAAATATGTGTTAAATAGTATGCATCTGTATTAATCAACAGATTTGTTAATAGTATTATTATTACCATGTCTTTGTATTAGTTTATTATTATCATCTGCATTATAATAATTAAATGCACAAATGTGGAGCATTCATTTTCATAAATATTTGTTATTTTTTTTTTTTTAATTTTTCTTTTATTTACTATAGTGATGGTTGTTTACTACCTAATAGACAGAAATTCTGCAGGATCTGTACTCAGAGAAGAACAAAGTTGCGCCAGTCCTCCTCCTCTGATTGGCTGACAGCTTAGCCTGTCTCCAAAGCAACCGTCCAATTTCAGGACAAAGACATCCTGTTAAACCATCTTCAGTGTAAACTGTGTCAGAGGAAACTTTACGCATAAAGCCCTTGAACTTTGGCTGTTGGAGAACTCTGTCGGGAATGTTGTCATTTGTTCCTGCATAATCGGTTATTTATTAACTCAAAGTTAAATGTTTTTAAGTTTACGTCTGTGGAGACACCTTTGAAGACGGGTGCAATGCCCAATCAATACTTCCATTTGAACCATGGAACATGATCATGTTTTTTCCGGCGTTGCAGTGTTTTTGTGCTCTGGAGCGTCATCACTGGAACGTGAAAGGTGGTTGAAAAACATAAGTGACATCACATGATGTGTAAACTCTGTTCACCCTTTGATCCAAATAAAAACAAGCTTAATCAAAACACCTCGTTTGATCAAAACAATAATAACACTGCAAAAACTCTTTGACAATAAACCCAGTTGAGCAATCCAGCCTCACAACCAATCAGAGCTCTGTTACCACCAGCAACAACACGCACAACAGCATGGCAATGAATACAGGCTCCCGATTGGCCACGAGGCCATAGCACTCAGCATGCAGCCCCTCCCTCTACTCGCTGGCATCCACACAGATTAAGCAACATCATCAAAACAAGGAGAGCTTAGATTTGTTTTCCTTCAGGAGCATGGCTCCTCTCAACAACAGCGGGATGTGTTTTCCCGCCTGCTGAAAACTGAGTCTTGTGAAGGCAAGAGCAGAAAATAGGGCGAATCCTTGTTGCCAGGGATACAGCATTCCTCAGGAAGCAGGAATGATGAGATCGGATGAAATATAAAATGTACTACTGAGAGGCGTGTGTTGCATCAGATGCATTACGATTCAACCTCTGTGAAAAATCACCACTAAGCTCAAGAAAGTAAATGTGGAGCAAAAAAAACATGTTATCCATTTATCCTTAAAAAAAAAAATTCACCCACACACACACATATAGTTTATATGTGTGTATTTCTAACATATATGTAAATAGTATATACTATAAATGTAAATAAATATATGCACGGTACATACGTGTATATATACACCATTATAAATATATTTGTTTATATATTTATGTGATGCACCTACATTTCATACACAGCATATGTCACTTTTATATGTGACTAACATATGTGTCACTTATGACAATTTTTACAATTTGGTATGCTATTTTTAAATTTTATGTTTTTAAAGACATGTCGTCCTTGCACCATCACCGAGTCGACACTCCCAATGTTTTCACTGACATTATAATTAAACTCTTAATGTAAATTGCATAGCTGCCAAGTTTTACAGTAATTCTGAACATTTTCTTTGCTACTCAGATGGAATGTTTGGTTTATCTTTTGTGTTTGAGTTGCACATACCCGAACGCTAATGGATCTTTTCATATAATCTTGTCATTTGGTGGAGCTTTTGTCTTTGCGTTGTCTCTCTATTGTCCCTTTGCTATGGAGCTAATGTCTTTAATGAAAAACAGATGCATTTTTGAAGCTTAGAACATCATAAAGATCTCTGGAGTCACTAGGATTTTTAGACTTCTTTGATACCCTTGTGTAATCCTGTTAGACTCTAGCTTCTGGATTTAAGACAGTTCTATCTTATCCGTTTGGATTAGAGAACTATGACTAATTAGAAAGACCCTTTAATCTGATTCGCTGAATCAAGCGTGTACTTGAAATCAGCTGCTGATACTGTAATATTGTTAATTTTAAACATTCAGTTAGACAGTCAGTCAGGTGTAATGATTAAATCAGAGGAAATCACAATTAGCATAAAAAGTGCATGAATTTATAAAGGAATGTGAAAAACATCAAAACGTGTGCAGGAGTTTGCAGAATGTTTTGAGAAATGCACTTTAGCAATTACTGTACTTACAGTACGTACAGTACTTACAGTGTCACACAGAACAAATCTTTCCACCAAAGGAAAACAAAGCTGGTGCAAGTCTGTTTTTTCCTTTGTTTGTCCCTTTCCATTGATTTACATTAAACCCGTGTCATAATTACAGTAAAATATTCCGCACATATTTTCCGCAAAAGGCGCACGGACAAGTCGGGATAAAAGTCGTGTCCAACAACCCCCCGCCGAGATGCTGATAAGCGTAATTTTAGACACTCATCGCAAATGTCAATCCCATACTTCACATTTATTGACCTGGGCACTTGTGCAAACGCTATTGCAATTGCGTTATTGCACATTTGTAATGACCCTGTTTCCTTTCTATAGCTGCCGTGGAATATCTTCTGCAGACGTGATATGTCAAGCATGCACACATTCTGCAGTTATCACGGCATTCTCACCGCGTCCGTACGAACTGTACGTGCTTTTACAGTTCTGAATTTGAGATTGTTTTTTAGTGAATGGCACGCATTCTAAAATAGCTTGCATAGAACCTTAAAACGACATATTTAGACACTGACGACTGGCGCGTGCACATTTCTGATGGTGTCTCTCCCACGGTGACACACAGACACAAGACTGGACTCCGAAAGATAACCAAAAAATGCCCGGAATGTGGACGCCGCACTCCTCCCAACTGTTCTGCCTTAATAGTAGATCAATGCAAAAGAATGCAGAACGATTTGCGACGCATGTGACATGAAAATCCCGCCGCTGCTGTGCCAAGGGCCGCATTCATTCCACCAGCTTCCGCGGCTGAATGTGGCGTCTGTACCTTCCCAAAGCTATTTCAGGCCTGTTAGTTCATGTGCTCTCAGATCAGAACAGGTTACATAAAAGCACTCCATGGTAATCCAAGAGATCACATGCGTCTGCGGAACCCGAATGTCCCGCTGCAAGAACATCGAGTTATTTGTTTGTTAAGCATGCATGATTTGCGTCATGCTTTTTGCATTATCTGAAAAAACGAGACTCTTGCACACTTGCATGCCAGATATCTTTAGATGCATCTGCAGCCGTGCAAACGAAAAACCAGAAGAGCAAGAGCTGGCTGTGGTGTGGTGTGTGAGTCATTAGAGCAGGAGAACACTATGTCTGAGACTGGAGATCAGTGCAGGCGTTGAGGGCGACAGATGTCGGTTCTACTGTCTGGGTGAGCCACTGGCTTCAGGCCCTGACTGCGCACGTGTGCTGCGCAGACATCAAACCAGCTGCAGAGCGCTTTTTCAGGCTAAGGTGGAGTTTCTGGCCCTGTGTTTTCGAAACATCGTGCACCTGTGAACATAAATGAGAAGACTGAATGTCTCGCTCCGAGGGGAGTCGCTGCAGTTTAGGGGCCGGACAGATTTCCCAAAGTCTGGAACTTTTGAAGTGCTGTTTTCTAGCACGGGGAAATGAGCTGACCTTTTCACTATCGTCGCATGGAAGTTAGAACTTCACTGGGTGGCTTTCTCCGAAGACTTCCAGGGCCTCTGAGAAAAATAGAGCTGGTTGGGGAGGAAATGTGACTTTTTGAGTGTTGCAGCATGTGAGGACGCGCTGTGTGTCACATGCAGGGAAGTCTCCAGTGTCAGGCTGAAGTCAGGCTGCAGTCGCTTCTCGTGAGGAACAAGCGCCAAATGAGGAACAGCGAAGACGTCAACTCAAAACGTGGAAGAAATGCTGCATTTTATGCAATTTCTCTTCTTGTCTGAAAAAGAATTGTTGGCTGCAAAAAATGCAAAATTAAAACGTACGTTGCGAAGTCTGTTGAAGAGAAATCGTTGCAATCACATGAATGCAACATTTGTTTTGTTTAATACGTTTAGTTTTGTTACTTTTTAAATAAAGCTTCCATTGCCAGAAAGCGACGTGCTACAGTAAGAAGGGTGTGATAATCAGAGTATATTTAAAGTTGATTATTTTAATGGGATTATGTAAGTCGTGCGAACCCATGCCAAAAGCAATGGCAGCGTAGAGATTCTGAAATGTTTGCACTTAACAGAAAGTATTTGTTTTCGGACATTGCAGGGATTTATTTTTCATTTTATATCAAATTGTTGTTTTTACATTTTAATGTGCAGTTGTACAGTTTCACATCTTAAAATACGGTAGATGTTTTATGGTCTAGTTCTGCCAATGTTGGATTTTACATTTAGTTTTTATGTTTCAATATAAATGTTTCTAATTATATCTCATTAATAAACTTTTTAAAAGACATAAACAATCTTCACTTCAGAACAGTTCACAAAAGTCAACTAGTAAATGTTTAATAACTGAATTTATCACGAGTTAAACATGAATATGTGTGAATAAAGCATTTATTAACACACTGTTAGTCTTTGCCTGAATAAGTATAATTTATTAATGAGTAACTGAACCTTAAAAATGCTTAAAATGAAGATATTAATAATAAGCTTTGAATAATGTAACAATCATTTTAATACAATATTTTTTACAATACTGTGTAATAATGAGCTTTTATAGTTGTTTGTATAACAAATGTCTAATAATGAAGGAACAATGCTCTATGAATAATTAATTGATTATTGACTGATACTAAATGCTTAATGCTCCATTTATCATAAAGCGCTACCAATTTAAATTTTTTACTTTTTTGTTATGGCCACTACTCATCTTTCATGAAAGATTCAAGATGTTTTTCTCTGCCTATATCATCGACCTTCACCATCCACAACTCATTGGATTGTGAGCAGCATTGACGATTAGCTGATTGGTATTTTTTTACGCCTATTTTTTTAACATCCTAAGATTCAAAAGCATGCAGAGTGATGCCATGTTTACGCTTCCACTGGTGTGTGATTAATAACCCCATACCTGCGATGTCTGAACGTGCAGCAGAAAACGTGAGCGCTTGCTTCTAGAACAGTACGGGCATCTCTTCTTCCTGTCACAACTGACCCAGTTTCTTCACTCAGATGCATTAGGCATTAATAATTAATATTAACAGTAAAAATAGCCCCTTGTCTGCTGGAGAGTGAAGTCGCAGGCTTTGTTTGGTGAGGCAGGTGTGTGTCTTTGTGCTTGCTCGTGTGCTGATCTCTGCTCGGCTTTGACTTTTAACAGCACAAAGACTTTTCAGCCACTACCCTGAAACGGCCTTTTGAAGTTTCGATACACTTTGCTCTGGGCATTTACCATCAGTACACAACACCTGGTGCAGGTATTTGCTGTTCAACACATGCACTTTTCAAACGCTCTCGGTGTATGACTCAAGCTGCTTTCTAAAGGCCGAGAGGACGCAACCTGAGATCAAACGCCCCACGCGAGTATCTGTCTCATGGCGATGGCGTTTCTCTCATTCACAATCCCAATACAACTGAACATCAACTTAATCATTAGAGATTGAATTGGAAAGTTGCTTTGGTCACAATCTCAAAAGCATTAGCATTGGATTAGTGTGATTTTGAACTTGTGTGGTGATTTTGGAAGGGTTTTACAGTAGTTCTGTTGAGCTCAGATCTATTAGTCATTTAACAGCTCCGGCCTCCACCTCCTCCTCCTGCCAAACCTCCGCATGAGGGGAGTCAGTGTCTGTTTGCAAGGGAGCGTTTCAGTTGAGCAAGCCGTTTAAAGAGCGCAGCTGGTGCATGGGTGGCGAAAGGTCAAGCGGAGTGTGGAGCCATGCCAGCTTCTCTACCGCTTTAGACCTCTTCTTCAAGACTTCCTGACTCAGGAGATCTGTGTCAATCATACAACGACAACCGTTTAGCATAGTTTGTTTGGAATTTATTGCAAGATAGGTGAGCTCATGCATAATACACATTGACAATTTATTGCAGACACAAAACTCATAGAAGATCCATCATTATCCCACATTTCACAAGACACACATTTGTCCGTGTCGTATTGTCCACAAAGCTCATCCACGTGCCGATAAAACAAGCCACTCCATCAAAACGTCCAGTCACTTCCCCTCAGACGTGCCTTTACAGTCCACTCGTCCCGTTCTCCAGGGTCTCCACAGTAGACTGGAGAAGCCCTTGACGTTCCATACGTCCAAAATAAAGATTCGGAACTTCAAAGGACGAGCGACGCTGGGTCAGTGCAGTTTCGTCTTCCTGCTCTTAGGGTAATCCAGACATCATCTCAAAGCGTTCAGCCTGCCTCTGTGGACCCTTCAGGATGGACGTCTTCACACCCAGAGTCTCCGGCTTTTTTCCTGCTTCACTCATGCGAGCGCGTCAAATCCGTCTTCAAATCAGCGTTCTGGAAGAGTGATAGTAGGCACCCATTCATAGACGCTACGGCTCTGTTCGCAGAACAAGCCCAGCCTCTCGAGAGCAGAGTCCTTCCACGACTCCGTATTGGGACTCTGGAGACAAAAGGCAACGTATTAATATCCGACTCACAGTTCAAATCAAACGGCTGTGGAGGAAAGAGCTGCAACTCACCGTTACAAGAATGCAGTGAGCATCCTTGGGCTCTTCATCCTGATCGCTGGCCACAATGTCAGCGAGGCGGTCAACCTCATTCACACGAACAATGTTGATGTCGTTGTCGAAGCAGAAGGCTTGGATGAGAGTGAAGTGAATCTGCAGAGCGATGTCGCACTCATACTCCTCGTCCATGGCCAGCACGCAGAAAGCCACGCTGTCCGGGTCACTGCAGGTCAGACACAAGAAGCTTGGTTAGGCTTGCTTAATCTCAACCGTTACATGTCCATCCCATTACGCTTGTGAAAAGGTGTGTGGACATTTACGGTGCGTAACCATGACAACTGCTACAACCATCAACATATAAGTTGCTGTAACTTTTGTCTGCAAGTGTTTAGATAAAAAAAACGGCAAATACTTACACATTCATGACTTGTGCAGACTCGTAGACGCCAACAGTAAGACAGTCTTGCTTCTTAGCGGAAGCCAGGAGCTCCTCCAGTGCGGTTCCTGCACTCTCCATTCTGAAGAACACAACCGCAGTTACACATCACGTGAGGTGCGACTAATAGAGCGAGCAGCACCAGAGCAGCAGGACCAGCGGTGCAACTCACCTGTGGCCAGTGGCTGCGGCGTTGTCCTGTCCAGTCAGTTCTTCAAACGTCATTGTTTAATATCCGCGTTGCGTTGCGTTGCGTCGCGTCGAGCTGCTCCCGTTTGTCTGCGGTGCGCGTGTGTGATTCCGACTCAGCCGCGCGCGCCCTTATATACACGACCGGCTGAGTTTCTCGTTAGTGGGTGGGTGTTACTGCATGCTCGATTGTGATTGGCTGGCGGCACGGGCGTATGCAAAATAGAATGACGTAGCCTACTGCCTGTAAACACCCACGTGGGTGTTTAACCATCCGCACATCAACACAAAGAACGACTCGTGCTCTTCCCCCCCCTGCCCATCTTGAGAACAGACTGTTTGAAGTTTTGAAAAATCTGTATGTTGTTATTCTCGTTCCTTTAATCCTGCATCAAAGATAAAACCTGACGTCGCGTGACCCTGTCCCCGCCGACTCTTGATATACATTGAGACCGTTATTTGTTTTTTTTTTTTCTAACCTGCGTCATCTTTATTTTAATTGCTTATAGGGTTACAAACACGTAGTGCAGACTTAAAAAACATTTTAGTTTGTGTTTTCCGCACTCGGAATGGAACCAGCTATAAATTATTCAAATGCACCGTGACAGAGCAGGGCAGAGCTAGATCTGGTCTGTCCAGTCTGGCACGCGCCGGTTGTTTGCATTTTAAAAGAAGTCCGTTTAAACACTAATTTAAGGGTCTTTGCTTTATTGGCCTCGTGTCCTGTTCCACCTTGCCCCGGGTTTGTTGCAGCTTTTGGACAGTCCAACACGTGCCAAAACTTTTGTTGTTGTTTTGAATTACAGAAATATTGAAAGAAAACAGAACGCACGTTTTTTAGGAACTACCTCTCTTTAAAAAGCAAATATTATACTTCGCGTCAATCAATTATTTAGAAAAAACACCCTGATCCATATGTGCCAGTCTTTACCGAATGAGTCTGGTTCGGACTGGTTTAGCAAAAGCGGAACGGTACTCCTTCATTTACGGTTTCAATCTCATGTTTTCATCGAAATCAAATATATAACATCTGTGTCGACCCCTGCTTGTTTACTATACACGTTTTCATTCATCTGACATGACGAGCATCATCTTTGAGCAAAACGATTCCAGAACTGTTACTTGCAGGTGAAGTGTCTATGCAGCGCCACCTTGTGTCCATAACATGGCACGACGCACAAGCGTTGAATGCTCGATATTTAAAATGTGAACAATACGTTCATCTTAACGCAAAACTCAATAACAATTTATACACGATGTACTAAATGTATGTTTAAAACGTACTTCAATTGTTTACGTATGTAGCCCAAATTCCTCATTACTGAGGTTGTGGCGCCCTCTGCTGGTTATAGATGGTTTCTTCGCCAGATAATTTTGTTTGTTTAATTTTAGATCGGTAGACAACAAGTAATACATAACTTGCAGCTTTTTATTAATTTTCAACTTTCATTTTTGATCATTGATTAGTAGAACAGATTTAAATAGCTTTTAGTATTGTTGTTCTATTATTAGAGTATAAGTTGTCCACTCTGCTCTACAATGTATATTATGTTATGTAAATTCAGTACAATTCAACATGTGCCAATGCTTTTATTCAAAGCAACTTACATTGCATTACAATTTTACATTGAAACAACATAATTGTAATCAAACCCACAAGCTGGGATTGCTGACATCTGCTCTAATGATCAAGCCACAACAAAGCAGAAAAGAGTATTCCTATTGAACATACAATGTTAAAATATTAGAAACATGTCTTAAAAGAAAACAGATATTTTTAATCATCTTTTCAGTAACGATTTAAACTCATGGACGTTTCAAGTTTGAAAATACAGTGCATATGAAAATTCAGACAGAGATATGGTAAAAAGAAAATAAATTGCAATAAATCTGAGACTTGATCAACAACAAAAAGACAAAAACGCATCTCTGCCTTGACATATCCGAACATTTTTTCAACATTGCGGGTAAATACACGTATATGCTTATAATACATGTAAAAAGTACATACAAGTTATATTTGAAGCAAAATTTACAGCAGCTTACATGAAAATTAAATCAACAACAAATAATGCACAAAAACATTGTTTATAAAAAGAAATATAGAAAACGCCCCAAAACTGTGAATCCCTGTTTTTCCAAACCGACCCTCAACACCCACCCCGGATGATTCTCTCAGCGGCGGGATCTTTTACACACGACTCCCTTAGGGAAAATAAACACGATGCCCAATGAATCCAAATAGAAATCACATAAAAAAATAAAATAAATAGAAATTTAATGAACTCAAAATAAACATAACTCCACAAAATGGCTTGTTTTAAGAAAGTGCTGAAGCAGCATGACAGTAAATCCTAAACTGCGATGCTACAGGGAAGAGGCGGGGCTAAACCACTAGCCAATCACGTCAGAACATTCACAATGGCGTCCCTACATTTCGTCAGAGCGGTGCTGTTGTATTATAACCGATGTGGGTTTCTGCTCGATCCAGCTCTCCTTCGCCGTACTCTGCCCATCGTAGACGGCTGGCGCGTTCCTGTGCGCCTCGGACAGAGTCGTGTCTGCCTTGAGATCTGATTGGCCGGGATTAGAGAAGTCAGCGGATGAGTTGCTGTTGACGCCAGACTCTGAATCGGACTGCTCCACCCGCTGATAGTCCGGCGTGTGGTTCTGAGCCCCGGACAGCAGCATCTGGCTGTTCTCCACACGGGCCACACCCACAACATCTGGATCAGACACTTCCTTCGCAGCCGCAGACACCATGTCTTCTTTATAAGAGGCGGGATAGGATCTCAAGGCTCTCGGCATTGCTAAAATAAAATAAAAAAAATAAATATGTATATTTAAACACTCATGTGGTGAAACTGCAACACTATATAAGCGTTTAAGACAATAATAAAATACACTGACGTGTCACAATCACTAAAAGTCGCTTTGTTGCATAATCAAATATCTGGTTTTGCTTTATGAAAATGTTTAAAATTACCTTTCACATAAATATTAATACCAAGTAAAACACACTACAAAATCAGCTGAAATCAACATCAGAACGTAACTACAATGTAATTACAGAAACATGTTTATAATTTCAAAAATAATTTAGCTAATTATGAGGATAATTTTATAGCGATACAGTAAAATATTATACGGACAGATATGTAGATATCAATAATAATTAAATACAAAAGTTTAATCTTTTTCATATCCCTATCTACACAAAACTCTTCGCCTTATCTTGTTTGGTTTTAATCAGTTGTAACAAGCATTTCACTGCATCTCCCACTGTGTGAGATAAGTGTGTAAGAATTTGGAATTCAATTCCCTTTTTGAGTTGCATTAAAGAAAAAAAGCAGAAGCGACGCTCACCTGGAGACAACAAGTACGAGTCTTTCTGAACGCTGTTGCCGAACGGATTGACTGAGGGGAAAATGATCAGGCAGAAAGAGAGCAGGAAAACCTGAGGAGGACAAGAAGAAGAAGAAAACATCAACAGACTGAAAGAATCTCAAGTCCATCACAAGGTCTGTTACAAATGAACTGCAGTATGAATAAATCAGCTTCGGCATGAATAAGAATAAAACAACGTGTATATTCACCATGATACACGTGCTGGTTGTGGTGGTCTTCAACGTGGACATTTTCACCATCGCCTGAAGTTTTCTCAGCTGTTCGATTAGAGATCTTTACAGGACAAGAGATGATTAGCATAACATTTGCATTAAAATATGGCTCAGAAATGTGCACTTATATTATTCAAAAAGATCAAGTAAACGCTCACATGTTTTGTTTCTGCAGCAACTCGACTTTCTTTTGTAACTCCTGGTTGTGAGCAGTGCAGATTGCAACCCTGTAGATAATGTATAAAATAGTTGATATTTAAACACCATATGAATAGGAAACATATACAATAAATCATCAAATCAATTCAATATATTACCTCACATATTTAAAAAAATAAAAAGTATAAGTTTCACCTGTTTTCGAGACCATCCACGTAGACTTTCTTCTTCTTGCGACTCTCCTGAGCAGACTGCTTGTTCCGGATCTTCCTCCTCACCCTCTTCAGCGTGCGCTCCTCCGCCTGATGAAGCACAGCATCTCCATGTCACCCATCATCTTCACACCAAGAGATTCCACTAAAGAAAACCATTTCTCCTACCTTTGTGAGGGGCATCTGAGTTGGAATGGTGGCTCCTTCTTTAGCCAGAAGACGCTTCTCCTCATCAGTCAAGACGATCTCCTTGAACTGGAACTGCAGACCAAACATTCACAATCAGTTAAGCTGTTTTGATGACGTGATGCTTTATCAGCGAAATCTTCAGAAACGCACCGGGTTGTCTGTTTGGCCGCTCTGTGTGGAGTCTTCAATGGTGAAGGAGCAGGGGAAATCCTCTTCCAAATCGACATCTAGATCATCTGGGAAGAAAGTTCAAAGTGGTCATGAAAAATTCAACATATGAAATATTACACACAAAAAAAAAATACACAGACTTCTTTACATTACACAGACATTATACGAACTTCAAATATTTAAATCAAACTCATTTACTAGACTCATCGTTAAGAAAACTTTTCTCAAATCCAAACAAAAATCAAATCCTTGAAACAATTTCGTCCATTTTTTAAAAATGTATTTTAATTCAAACTCATGCAAAACAACAGAAGCAGTGAATTTTACTTAAAATGTTTGTTCAAGTAGTTATGAGAAATGTATTAAGTACATTTTATAAGTTGCTTTTTTTCAGTCTACACTGGAAAAAAAACGTGCGCAATCCCTTTAAAAATGTACATCATCATCTTTTAAGTTTACCATCAACTACTCTATGATTAAACAAAATACATTCATTAGAAATGCAGAAGTGTAAATATTAACTTTAAAAATGTACAGGCAAATTGTTACAAAATTTGAAACGCTTCTGAGTTGTTTATTTTCAGATGCACATGAACAGAACTTTTCTTACCAACATCTATCAAGACATCGGAGTCGGGATTCTCAGAGCGCACGCTCAGCAAAGCCTCGGTGTCCTGGGGGAGTGTGTAGCAGTGGTCCGTCTGCACCACCTGAGCTTCGAAGCTCTCCGTCACAAACTCAGAATAAGAGATGGCCTCGAATCCCGGGCTGGGGAGCGTATCAGTCTCACTGCCGTCGTTCGGACTCTGACAGTGCGGAGGGGTGGTGTCGTCCGAGATCCCACTGTCACTGCCTTGAGGAGAGTGAGACGGGCACATGACCCCCTGACCATTGTCTTCATCCCCCAGCAGACTGCTGAGAAAGTCCTCTGTGTCCATTCCACTCAGCATCTGCAACGGTTTGGATAATGAAAACCCATTCTGCCGTTCACTAAATGAATGAATTTTGTTCGCGATCACTTATAAATGTGCTCACGTCTTGTTCTTGAAGCAGATCATCCAGTAAATTATTCGCCTCTGTGAGGAACAGGTCGGTAGAGCCTGCATGCTCGTCCGGGAAGATCAGACCAAACAGATCTGCACTTTCCATTTCTTCCATCACTGACATCTGAAAGACACACACCAGCAGTGAGGAGACTGACAGCTCGAGCCCCGCCCACAAGTCACATGACCGAATTTCCTGTTGTGTCTACAACATAAAGAGTACACAAACGTGTAACTCGCAGGATTTACAATATATTAAGCGCTATAGCAAAACCGATAGGGATAAACTGGATTTTCGGATGAGATGCAATAAAAACACAACGATGTGTACACGCTTCACAAACACAACACCGCAGTACTTAGGCTTACTAATAATACGTCAGTGTTAGTTTCAACGATCGGCGATTCACCTAATTTGCCTAATGAGATTTGGAGGATGGACACAAGAGAAATTATAAACATATGTTCGCAAAGGTGTTGTAAAACCATGCTTTGTCAATTCAGTACGAAATACCACGAACACGTATAATGAAATGCAACGCATTATAAACGGATGATAGGATCATATAATAAAAAACGGCATCATAACAGATATAAATAAAAAACATGTAGGCTTATAAATTGATAGGAAACGCTTGTCACAGGTGTGACACCATTTTCAGTCCGCTGCGACGTGGAAATCAAACTGTAAGCAGGCAAATAGCTCGTAAATTAATAACTCACCTCTGCCAATTTCGAACCGAAACAAACAGAGTTGGCATAAACTGCAAACGAGGAAGCGTCCCCTCTCTTTGTCTTGAGACGAATTTCCTGATGAAATCACCCTCCAACGAGGCAAAAATTGCGTCATCACGTATGTAGTCGTCACAACGCTCGCACTTCCGGCGAACTGGTCCATGGGACTTGTAGTTCACGGTATGTGTACCAAGCGCGTTTCATTGTCGCGCTAACAATATTTGCGTTAATATCCCTTTTACGTGAAAATTAAGTTCAGAACACTGCAGATAAAAGCATTTTATTACATGTTAGAACTTTAAAACAAATATCTTGTTTGTCGTCTTTCATACAATCAGACCAGCTGCAATGTATCCGGGTGGATTGTACTGTACCTCATTATGATTTCATCTTTAAATATGAACAATACAAGATAAGAATCTATATCAAAGAAAACTAACTTCCTTATGGTTAATCCATGGTTTAAAAATCAAGTGTTTCCTTGTTTTCCAGCATCACAAAATAATGCAGAGTTTAGACGTGTGTCTCAGGCTCCTGTATGTTTTAAGGCGTTCTTTTTTAGCATCAGTTCCGTTCACTACGTGCGTAACTACTGGCATGCTCTCCACGGCTTGTCGCTTGTGTGACCGGTGTAAAAGAATACGATAGACTCCAGTGATGGAGCTCCTGCAGTCTTTGCCCTGGTTGTTGTGGATGTGGTCGGTGGTGATGCCCAGGTTTTCCAGGGCGTTCTTCACCTCGATCTCATGTTCTTCTAGATCTGCAGGGTTCGCCTCAGCCAGGTAGAGGGGGTCAAGTTTAAAGGGATCCATGGCTTTTGGAAACTCCATTGCTAAAAGCCACTCCGATCCCATCATGCGTTCTACACTGTAGCGGTCAGAAGGCTGAGGTTGTAAGATTCCTCGTATTAATTTCTGACAAGATTCAGGCACAAAGGAAGGCACTGTATATGCTCCGTCCCGTATACACCGCTTTAACTTTGCCAGTGTTTCTGCACGGAAGGGCATGGTGCCGGTCACCATGAAGAAGAGCAGCACGCCCAACGCCCAGACGTCCACACACACACCAATGTAGTGTTCGTCTCTGAAGAGCTCCGGGGCGGCGTAAGGGGGAGAACCACAGAACGTGTTGAGGGTCTCTTCACGGTGGCTGACGGTGCTAAAGCCAAAGTCTCCCACTTTCACACAAGTGCTGCATGTGTAAAATACATTCTCCGCCTTTAGATCGCGATGGATGATGTTGTTGTCATGCTGAAGAAAGCGAGAAAAGAAAATCAGATTATTTTTATTCTGTACACACACACACATGCACGCACGCACACATTTTTCATAAATAATTATAATAAGCAATCAATTAAAAACTAAACCATTTTAAAAGATAAAAAAAACTGCCAGTATTTTATTTTGCTGAATAAACCTATACTGTATAATATATAAATAATATATCAATAATATTGAATGCTAAAATAATATTTCTATATTATTTTTTCTGTTTATTTTGAATAGCTGAAATTGAGGCTACAACTGTCTCAAACGTGCGCTTTGAGACAGTTAAAATTGTGAAAAGCGCCTTACAAATGCTCTTAACTAGAACTTGAATAATTTGGTGAATTTAATATTAATTTAAAATATAAAATTCCATTTTTATAAAAATCTTGAAAAATTGTATAATTTAACTTGAATTGAAACCGAATACGTCATACTAATCTCACCATGTGTTTCACAGCTGACAGAACCTGAGAGAAGACGATCTTGCTCTCAATGTCAGAGAGCTTCCCTTCCGTGCTGATCTTCGTGTAGAGCTCTCCTCCACTTGCATACTCCATCACCAGATGCAGACGGGTCAGAGTCTCCACCACTTCATATAAGCGAATGATGTTCGGATGGTGGAGCTTTTCCATGCTTGATATCTCACGAGAGAGCAGCCTTTGGGTCTTTTGATCAAGCTTGGTTTTGTCTAAGATCTTAATGGCTACTTTGTCTATAAATAATAACAAAAACAAATTATTATATTCAGCAGTAATAATATATATGAATAATTACAAATACCGGTAATATAAGACATATTCTCCACAGACTTCAGAGTAAAAAGCAGTTTTGTTTATGTCATTTTGACTTAAAATACAACCACAACATTGCTGTTTAAAATAAACAGTATTCTAAAATGTGTGTGTGTGTGTCTGTGTGTGTAATGTAAACAAAGCAGTTGTAATAAAATCGCAAAATTACGGCAGTTTTAGTTTCAGATACAGTGTGCTATTCAATATGAGAGTGTCATACTATACCTCGGTCTACATTATATTTTATCTCTACAAATAGTTTGCGCAAAGCGCTGTGTCCAAGTGTAATAACACACCACACACACACACACCGCAGTCTTTGATGCGGTGTTGTGCAACCAGTCTGAAGGTCAGATGGAATATGACACCTCAGGCTGATTGGTTTAACCGTGTCTAATTCTCAATTAGACAAGTGTGGCTATTAGAGCGCATTAACATCAGTTTTACTATGCAAAAAGTAAAGCAACATTTATCCCTTAAATACAAAAAAAAATGGGAACATGAAAACAACAAAAAAATCATACCTTTCGTCAAAGCGTGAATTCCAAGCTTGACGTGAGAGAAATTACCACAGCCGATCTCTCCGCGGATCTTGTAAAAACCAATGCGCCGGCCGATGGTCAGCTCTCGCACGGTCTTTTCTTGGCACATGTCCAGATTGAGCTTCTCCAGAGGTGTGAGGTGTCGTGACTGGGCACCTTCGTCCTCTGTGCAGATGTTGGAACTGTCCTGCCGGCTCCATCGGGCATAACGCTG
The DNA here is from genome assembly GCA_028031935.1 of Paedocypris micromegethes. Lineage (NCBI taxonomy): Eukaryota > Metazoa > Chordata > Actinopteri > Cypriniformes > Paedocypris > Paedocypris micromegethes. The sequence goes on along the minus strand of CM051498.1, from coordinate 20,852,887 downwards.
ATCAGACGAGACCCCAGCAGAGCCCACCCCAGCCGGGTAAACAGCAGTCATCCTGCCCAAGCATCTGAGGAGGGCTTATCTCCTGGCAGGAGACATGGAACTAATCCACCTGAAGACATGAAACTATTCTTCAGCAAATGCCAAGGAAAGTAAATAGCAAAAACGTGTAAAAAAAAAAAAAAAAAAATCACATTTCGTTTGCACATTTATCTTAACAATTAAAATTAAGTCTAAAAATTGGTAGAAATAGAAAAGTGTACCTTCACATGATGTCCCCAGCATTTAGCAAATTGAACCAGCTCTTTGTGTCCGTCACATCTCAGCTCATAGTGGCACACATATCCAGGTCTGGGCGAGTAGATTGTCTTGGCTCTTCGGTCACGCCAGCAGCACAGATGATTTATCCCCCTCAATCCCGCATCATCAGACACGCTCGCTCTAGATGATGTGTTGTCTCAGGAACAGATATAGACCAGACTGGAGCATGGAGAGGGCTATAACTAGACTCCACGCCGTTCTCTCTCAGTCTGGTCACTCGTCTGGCACTTCCACTCATTTAACATCTTTGACTGACGGGTCATTCAGAAAGCGGGTCAGCGTGGACAACAGCCACTCCTTCTCCTATTCTCTCCTCTTGCTACTCCCTCCGCAGTCTTCTTTCTGGGATTAGAGCGCACCCAGATCCTAATCCCTGCCTTTTCCCTAAATCTCTAAGATACTTGTTACTTCAGATTTTGTTCCACCTGAGAGAAAAGGGGAAAAAACAAGATATTTTTTTAAATTATATCTATAACATACTTGATTCTTTGTTTAATATAATTTAGTATCATTTTTAGTTTTTAATCTTGTAAAGGTTTGCTTGTAGTAAAAGTACAAAAAAGTATTTTATTAATTAGTAATTTAATGCCCAGTTTAAATAATTAATTGATTAATGTAAAATAAATAAATTCCCATTCATACATTTGCTGTATCGATAGATTTCTTCATCCTCGTGCAACTGTGCACGTTTTCAGGATGTAATTAAAGTGAGTTTGCCGATGGAGTTCATAACAACGTCCCATGAGCGAGATGTTAGAACACCAAGAGGTTACACAACACTCTGACCTAACACACACAACAACACTTCACCACACAGTGTCTCGTCGAGCATGTTGCATAACGCATTATATATTGATATTACAAGAAAAATATGTGAATACTAGTAATAATAACAAATAAAAAAAGTAATAAAACAATGAGAATGTTAGCATGTTCTAGTATGTGTAGAAATGCTTTTCATTAGAATATTTTGAAAAATTAATATATAATTTTATAATAAAAATATTTTTCCGTATATCTGGATGTACGATAATTGGAAATAGTACACCTAGTCTGTACTTTTGTATGAAACTGATTTAGGATTTACTGGATTTACTATATTATAAGTAAAATATAATTTATTTTAAACAGCTAAATGTTACTGTTGCAAAAATACTTCAGCAAAAAGTTTCAATTTTAATAATAAAATAAAATCATGTGGAACGGATAATAAAACTCATCTCTGTGAAGGGAAATGAGCACCTCTCCATCCTCATGGGCAGGATTTGCACTATACAGTACTTACATCAACTGTGCAAACCTCTCTCAGCCCTATGAGACATAAAGCGCCGAGTAAGCGCGCAGGATCATCCACAGGGGATATTTCCAGCAACGCGAGTCTAATCTCAGCGCAGAAAACACTCCCCAGTTGGGATTTCAGTGTGCTTTAAGGGAAAAATAAATGCTAAATAACGCTTCAAGCAACAGAACCAGTTAGCTAGTAAGGTAAGTGTTGTGAAGATTTAGATTTTACTTATTCTTTGCAGTTTTATTATTCCTCACATTTTTCTTTTTTACCTCGTTTTCACGCTCAGCCTCTGTTTACACACTCATGCCACAGCTCGCTACACAAAGCTCCACTGTGTGTGTTTTGATTGAGACACATGGTCAGAAGAGAAAAAAAAAGCCCAATAGTGAAAAGAACGGGACAATAGGGGGCCAGGGGCCAGAAGAGCTAAACAGGAGTCTTTAAGGAGAAACACAGCTATCAAACTTTTCTCACCGTAGCTACGGCTAACACATTTTAGCCTGAATAGAGTGTCACAATTTAGTGTCTGAATAGATTTATCTGATAATGTAAAAAATAATAATAATAATTATAATTAATTAGGAATAAAATAATAATAAATAATTGTTATGCAAGGGTTAGGTACCTAATACCTATGTTTTAGGGTAATGAATTAAGGAAGGAGGAAAGTGAGGTGACGGCAATATGGCCACTAGGGACCATACTGAATTTGTGCTCTGCAACCTCTCGGACACGAGTCCATGTCCCCTACCACTGGACCACAACTCCCCACAATTATTATTATAATTATATGCATACCAATACATTTATATTTATACAAATAAGAATAAAAATGACTTTACAGTTTAACACACGAAAGACAAAAAATGACATAGTTTATCATACAGAGGAGCCCGATAACTTTTATGTGTCTGAATATTTCCACGTTAATGAATAAATATGGAGCGTGATGAATGTTTGGACCTTTGAGGGAAGAAAACATGCAGATTATGCGATGCAACCACAAAAAAGATGTTTCCGGTGCATTGTGCCCAGTTAATGTATTCCCACACCATCAAAGCAGCTTTAATCTCAGCCCTAAAAACATGATTCATGTCATCCAACCAAAGAGTCATCAAAGCCACCGGAATAAAAGTTGATCAATCTCTCCATAGCTATAAAGGATCATTCAATAAAATAATTTACAAAACCTGTTCCAAATTAATACTCTATTCACCCTATTGGGATTATTCATCCAGGCCTTCATCTATTCATCCAAGCCTTCACACACACTCTCACACACACACACACACCTGCACTGTTCAGAACAGAAAATTCTCTGTGCGACAAATTACCAATACTATCCAATTAGCAAAGCAGACTAATCAATATGGACATTTTATCAGAAGTTTAATCATTTATTACTCAAGATATGCATGTAAATCACACAATTCTAATAATATAATCATCATTTGAATACAATATAATCAGGAAAAAATGCAATGTTTTGTAAATATGGAATAAAGAATAAAGAATGTTTGTGAACACAGGTATACACACGTACGTATTTAAATGCAGATTTCGTGGCTGTCCAGCTCTCAATTTCACAAGTTTACACTAATTTTGGGTGTATTTTATATACTGCATGATTTACTGTTGGTTTTTTAAATGTTTTACTTTGGGTTTTTCTACATGTTCAAGATTTGTGAGGTGCTTGTTTACTCCTATAATAATAATAATAATAATAATAATAATAATAATAATAATAATAATAATAATAATAATAATAAGTAGAAGAAGAAGAAGAATGTTGTTATTGAAAATGTAAATGAGTTGTAACTATACTTCATAACTTTTAGAGCTATGAATAAATAATAATCTGAGACAAATAGTTACATGTAGATGATTGTCCAAAAATGGTTTAATTACAGAGTTTGACACTGTAATTTGAAAACGTTTTCTTTCTTGAACATGGAAAACGTTACAAACTGTATGTACTTAAATATGTGGTATTTGGATAATATATGCTTTGTAATTGCAATATAACTATGTGAATACAGTAAAAACAATAAAGACGCAAGTTTGAATGATCTCCCAGGACGATCGAAGCCAAACCAGTTTCATATGTTTCCACGTACAGATGACGCTTTAGTTACTATACTTTTATAGAAAAATAAAATATTTTTTTAAAACAGTTTCATTTCATGCCCTGTCTATGACCTTTTTTATTCCTTATAAACACAGCAATGTAGGCAGATATTTGAAGAAATTCGCGTCTACAGTATTTAAATTACGTAGCTTGAAGCAGATGGAAAACTTAAAGGTGTTTCCATCCAATAACACCTCAATAATGAAGCTTTTACCATTTGGTATCTACATCCACATAAATGTATGCCTGTCTTATATTAACTTCTTCAGAAATGTAGAAGAGCCCTCTGAGCAATTATGCCAAAAAATGATGCTAAGTTTTGGAAAAATTGCACCCATAAAACCATCATGCACGGGCACCACACTAGCTGGAATAACATTAGCCGCGTTTTTATCGGGATGAACAAATCTTCACCGTGACCGACCGAGCCACCGAACGCCGCGGCCGCCGAGCAGAACCGGTGAATCAGTAACATGATTTTTACATGGCTTCATTTTTTATTTCCTCTGATAAATGTATTGCTAGGTAATATGGGAGTCATGGATAAATATTGTCAGCGAATAATCTTACCTTTCTTTGCCGTAACTTCGTTAAATTGCCGTGCGAGATCATTAGATGCGAATGAACTCTGAGGTGGAACATCGGTGGAGCGTGAGATGCGCGTGCACTCCAGGCTCCATCACAGCAACAGGGAGGCCAGGCGAGAGACAACGCTTCTGGCCAATCAGAGCGTGGGGGTGGGACCAGGCTCTTCAACCAATAGCATGCTGGAAAGAGATCTGTTATATCAAGTGCTGCAAACTAATGTTGCCTTGTGTCTGTGCATTCATATCGATTCAAGAGAAGCATTTTTACATGAATTACGGCAAATGTTTTTAAAATATTATAAAAAAACATTGACAAATATGGTTACACAACAAGACTTTTGAATTCAGTGCGTAAAAAAAAAACGGAGCAGTGTTTTATTGCTTTAGTTTATACAATTAAAACTCAAAGGCAACCTCACTGGAGAATTAGGTACAGACTTTCATAATTCATTCCACTTTGGCTACAAAACAAACATCGGCTGCAAATTCGTAATCAGAAGTGACTGAATGAATGAAGAGCGTCACGCATCACTACTACAGTTATACCCCTGAGATATTTAGGGGCATAAAACACGCCTTATGTTATGAAAATAAGCTCTATGTATACGGCAAGGACATGCACTATTTTCAGCTCGGTTAGCACCATTCACATTCAGAACGCTTTATGAGACTGAATCTGAGATCATATAGCCGATTTAAAATCTTATATTGAATCCTCATATTTTGGCAAGCCTGCGCAAAGCTGGAAAAAAGTGAGGGAACTCTGAAAGATGACACCTCAGATTGTTTTTAATAACACCACTTCATAATTTCTTATGTGTAATTATCAAATGGTGGAGATGAAGGCGCCTGGTTTATCTCCAATGATCTTTGTTGAAAATGGCAAAGCAAAGCAAAGCAAGCGTTTCATACATTTTCAATCTTTTCTTCCTTTAAACTGTCCTCGGGATGTTGTTCAACTTCACAGTCTGTTGGTTCCGCAACAGTCACCTGTGCCATTTGGATTTCCACAGTTTGTTCTTGTTGGCCTGTGGTAGTTAATCGCTCCTCTTCTACCTGTAGATGTAAAGTCTCTTCTACAACTGCTACTGAAGGCTGCAGTGCTGCTTCTATCACCAGCGCTTCCTCTACAGCAACAACGTCCACCGGTTCCACAGTGACAACCCGCATCTGCTCATCCAGAATGACCCGCTCCTCTCCTTCCTCAACCTCAGACACGGCAAAAACCGTGGGGGTGTCTGTAATCATCATTTCCTCTGTGAGCATCTTCTCGTGCACCCCGTGGACTTCTTCCAGATGAACGTGGAGGTCTCGGGGCTGAGTGAACCACTGGTCACACAGGGTGCAGTGATTGGGTTTGTCTCCCGTGTGGGTGACCAAGTGATCTTTGAACTGCTCCCAGCTGTTGAACACACTGTTGCAAACCTAAAGACGAAGGAAACACAAAGTGATGCGACCATACAAACAGTCCCGATTCGATTTGGCGATCAGTCTCAAAGGGCATTTTAAAAAGATCAGGAAATCAGTACTCACTCCGGATCTTCTCATCTACTATGATGCAGTTGTCATAATGCAAAATAATCTCAAATCTGCAGCGTGGGATAAATGCTTGGTTGATCAAGGTTCGAACCAGCAAAGCTTGAGTGGCAACTCCAAGTCCCTATCACCGGCCTACGACTGTTTACTGCCTTTAAGCAACTGCTGCAGCCGTCTAATTTACAGTCATTTAGCAGACGCTTTCATCCAAAGCGACTTACATTTCATTACAATTCAACAAACTTCTGCTTTCCCTAGGAGTCAAACCCATAATCCGGTATTTCAAACACCAGCGCTCTACAGCTACTGGGAAAGTAGGTGGACTGATCTGAACTAATCACAGTCTGTTCAGTTACAATTGAAAGCATTATTATTAATATTATTATTATTAAAATATCTAACTCCCATTTGAATAATTTTTCAAACAAATGTATATGCACGTACGTGACAAAACAAAAATAATGAAGTAATTTAACTATATGAAGAAGATTTGAAAAGATGATTAAAAAGGTATTATAAAAGGCATTATAAATTGTATATTATACAAGATTATAATGGTGTAGCTGGAAAAAATGTAGAACTTTTTGTAGCTGTGTGCGTTTTGCGTGTAAAATTGCATATTTTTGTGTATCTATTTTAATGCATATTTCGTACATTTTTCTGTTGCTGTATTAATGCCTATTTGGTATATTTGTGTAGCTATATTAATGGATGTTTTGTATTTTTTTGTGTTGCTATATTAATGCTATTTTGTAGGGTTAGGGTTTAGCTTTATTTTTGGAATATACATTTTGAGAAACCCGAAAAATGTGATCAGGACATTCCTGGTCAACATAATGTACACCATAAACACCAACCTGACATTCATAGAGTTTCTTTCGTCCCTTTTTCGCACCAGAGCCATTTTGACAGGCTGACATGTGGCACTTCAGTGTACTGTTCCGGGCAAAACGTTCATGGCACTCTGGACACTCAAAGGGTTTCTCACCTACACAGAAGCACAGAAAAGCTTTTACTCACACACCCACACATACACACATTGACACCCTCATCCTATGTCCTGGCACAAACCTGTGTGTTTCCGTAAATGCTCCTTAAAGTGTCCGAAGTGATCGAACTGCTTGTCACAGTACTCGCAAACGTGCACTTTCTTCTTTTGTCGTCGGGACTGTTCTTCAGCATCAAAATGGTAATTATTCAGGTGCTGTTTGAAGGCACCTTCACGGGCATACGATCTTCCACAGTGCCTGCAGACGAAGGCCTTGTCCGGCACAGCAGCGTGTGTCTTCATGTGCTGCTTGAGGTGGTAGTAGAGCTTAAAACAGCGGTCACACTTGTCACAACGGAAAAGATTGTCCATCTGCGAGATCTGGACTTCCACTACTTCAATGTTCTCCAGGGTCTTGGAGGCCATCACTGTCTCTTCTTGCACGATTACATTCTCTTCTTCCTTTTTCACTATTTGGAGCGTCTGCTCGCCATGTTGGTACTTGCTGGTGATGTCAGCCAGTAACGCCAGGGCGGAGTCATCTGAGGAAGGTTCCGTGGAATTCCGGGCCGCATCCACAACTTCAACCAAGCCACTTTCCTCCACCTCGATGTGGTCCTCTTCAACCTCTACTTCGATTTCAACAGACTCACTATCCACGGATGGAAGAGTCTCTGTTATCACATTGGAGGTCTCGGCAATTTTCCTCTTCTTCGCCTTACTTTTCTCAACCGGATCCTGCGATGAGTCTATGGTGTTGGTATCATTCCTTCTGGGTGGAAAAAAGGCAATCGGAATGTTAGTATTTTTAGTGAGAGATTGTTTTAAAGCTATGATGAGGGATGAACCTGTTGTTCAAGGCTTTGATGGCCTCTTGCATTTGCAGGTACTCTGCGGCTCTCCAGACATCGCTGACCTCCGCTTCACCGTTCACTGCTAAAGTCGCTGTGTAGGTGAACTCGATCAAGTGATGGAACGCAGAGTTGCTGACGCCTGTAAAATATTGGATTTCAATACGGTTCTTGCATAGAATAAATTGAGACATTTAGAGACACTAGCAGACTTGTAACACAGGAAACATAATACAGTACAAGACAAACAATAAACAATTATTACAAGTCTTGTCTATTTGAATTAAACACTTTAATTTTTAATTAAATTAATTTCGCAATTATTGTATGTGTGTGTGTGTGTTTATACTTTAACAAGGCAATTATTAAAACACTTCACTGTCACTCCAACCAGATGTGATTGTGCGTGTGAAAAATAAAACTTTACTTGGAAAAAGCAATGAATACATTTATAATAAAGAGTTAAGCACTGAGAAAATCTAAAATACTATATATATATATGGTATACCCTCACCGCACTTTAACAAAAACATAATTTAACAATTTAAAACACTTCATGATACTATTACTGTATATTTTGTGTGATGAACCCAGACAGAAAAAAATGTTTTTCAAATACACACGTCACAACTTATCATCTTTCCTAATTGTGTGTTACATGTTTAAGAGTTACAGTCGTTTACCTTCAATCTCCACCAACGGCTCTTGGGTAAAATCCTGGAAGAAGTTGTAGAAGAACTGGCTGCAGGCTGCCAGCACAGCTTTGTGAGCCCGGAACTGATGTCCTGTTGAAGTATCATCAACAGCATCATCAACAGCATCATCAACAGCATCAACAACCACAGCTGATAAAGAATATGGTAATCTTCTGTTTATAGGTGCTCAGACTTCCACAGCTTACCGTCCACAATAAGAGTGATGTCTGTAAACTGATCCAGCCGACGCTGCTCATTCAGCTTGTCAAGCATCACTTTATAATGGGCTGGAAACTGGTGTCCATAGTCCACATCTCCATCAACAGACATGATTCAACCTTCTTCCTTCACATGCAAGTCCTGCAGAGAAAACACACGCACACATTTACACATGTAGAACGTTACACACACACACACACACACACACACACACACACACACACACACAATTTTAAAATAAAAAATATATTTTACATACACTACATCGGTTTCTAGGCCAACAGATCCAGCGAGCTGAAGTCAGTCCCGCGTTGTGCGCCAAAATAGCGCACGTTTCAACAAACAGATGACAGGCAGATATACAAGCCATATTATAACGCAGCTATACATACACTTGGGTAACGTATACATTCAATTTTATAAAACCTCCCAAATTACAAAAGTACAACGCGTAAAACTAGGTTCGGCTTTCCCTCACACGGGGCCTGTGGCTGCGAACGCAAACGCCATTTGTTTTTGGACCATTGTCGTTACGTCATCAAATCGCGCATTAAAATGCTTTTTTAATCAGACACATTTCACTTCCTCCGTATAGTAAATACTAACTGTCGTCTAACACGCAGACAACTTACCCTGCGCGACGCTCTGATGGTCAATTCGGCGGTTTATATGCCTTGCAGATCCGACGCGATCAATGCGCTGTTTTTCCTCTGCTGGTCGGAAAAGGGCGGTCGTTCGCGTTTTGGCCTCGAGTTCCCAGAACCGCCCGCGAAAAGGATTTATCGCGCGAAGCTCGGCCATTGTTACCAGAGCAACGCGTCCAAATGAAGACGAGGCTTCTTTATCCCCATTTTAAAGTCAAACATTATATTAGCTAACAGCTTGATCGGAATCACGGAAAACGTACCCACAACGGAGCAGTTTGTGAACGTGAACACAATGGTTACGTTAAAACATTGTCTGTTTTTCCCCAGTAATAACAACAGCAACAACAACAACAAGAAGAGTGAAAATAACACTTAACAAAAGTTGATTATTAAAGTCTTATAGTTCTATAATGAAGTCTTATAACTTCTTAAAATAACGCGCTCCACCGCCCCATCCGGCCGTCGTTAGAATAACAGGCTTCAATCAAAGCGTCGAGCAATGAGGCCGTGAGTGCCATCTAGTGGGGAGTTTTAAAATTTTAAAGAAGTGGTTTGGAATTATACTCTGCTTTTATCTAAATAATACTTAATCTAAAGAAGTGTAAATGCAGAAAATAAAGTGAAGAGACACACACAGAGAGTCCGGAGAGTTAGGCAGCCCTAGAAGAGCATTTTAGGTTCCGTGTCTTGCTAATGGACACTACCTACAGTACCAGTCATATATTTGAATATAAAGCTTCACAAGGACTAACTACTAGGCTACAACTACCCAGAGAAAGTCTTGTGCCCAATGGGTCTCGAATCTATGACCATTAGATTAGCACAAAAAAGACGTTGCTTTAAATGTGCATTGAATGTATATATAAAGTAAAATAAAATACAAATTGGTATATAACAGGGTTATTTTACAGTATGTGGTTTATTCTGTGGATGAAAAATGGACATAACTCAAAATACATGAAAAAAGCTTGTTTTCTAAGACTAAAATATTTGGGTGAATGAGGAAAAGTGTTAAATAAAATGCCACATTTTTATAAAAGAAGTTACAGAAAATTATATTTTGGCCAAAAGAATTCTAAAATATAAAATACCACGAACAAAAAGCCATTGCGTTTTTTCTTTTGTCGTCAATTTTTTGTACTGAAAACAGCCTGTCATGCTGGTTAAATATTTGTAGAATGCATATATCTCTAAAGTTAAACATTTTGTTGCTTTTTTGCTGTTTTGTGTGTCCTAAATTGGATCAGAATTTATTTAGCGTCTGAGATTTTAGACCGTGACATTGTCTGATGTTCTACTTTATTTCTTTTCAATGACACGGATCAATTTTAGCTTTATTTGAGATAGACTCTGTACTCTCCTGATTCTGTAGAATGAGTTCAATCAAGTTTCATAATACTCTTCTCCAGTTAATATGTAGCCAGTGAAATCTTCTATATGTGTTAACGGCGTACAGTACTTGATTAGAAGGTCAGACTGCTCGTCTAATCGCCGCTCGACCGATCAGGAGAAACGATAAAGAAGATTGAGTAAGACGTGTGAGATCATCTACTGTACAGCAATAGCACAGTTTCCAGGGTTGGGAAAGTCAAACTTTTCATTAATCATGAGTTCCTCCTATAGGACACATTTTCATGTTTTATCATTTATTGTTCAACCTAAAGAATCTGAAAACAACAGCAGTTTATGAAAGTTCAGCAAAACCACAGGAAGTTCTCAAAGATTTGTCTCAGCAGAGAAAAGTGCTGACACTGTCAGCTGTGCTCAAGCAAAAAAGAAAAACAACAACTAGAAATATGTTCTAATGGACTAATTTTTTAACAAAATAAACTTTTTTATATATAAAATATATAGTATATAAAAATATTACTTTGATATTTTATATATACAATATTATTACTTTCAACTGGTTGCAGAAAGTTGTGTAGTTGGGGGGTGCACACACACACACACACACACGCACACACACACGGGCCCCGCTTTGTTCCTCCTTTGGGAAAACAGCCGTGTGGAATGCAGTGTTCTTTAACCGTTCACTGCCCAGAAAGTGTCAGTAAAAACTAATATTTAGCTCCATAAAACATATCTTTAGAAAGTGACAGGGAAGAAACAATTGTACAAAAACAACAATAAATAATGTAGTATAATGTGGAAATGCATTGTTTTTTCTGGGTTTTTTTTCCGCCGTGAATTTGTGATGTATTATCTACAAGACATTAAGGAGGTTAGAGATTTATCCTGCTGATGCAGGCACATCCTGAGCGAATACGTGTGCTGGGGTTTGTGAAACAGGGACAGAAGAACCTTTGCCCTGATTTTTAGTTAAGAAAAACAAGAGGAGTATAAATAGGAGGAGCCGAGCGAGCCTGCGCTGTTTTGTCAAGCTCACGCTCCAAAAAGATCAACTGCTGCTGAAGTCTCCAGAAAAACAAGTAAGTGCACCTCTTAAAAAAGAAAAAAAAAAAAAACTTAAAAGTTCATTTTCTTAGTTTAAGAACGATATAGGTAGAGAGAGAGAGAGAGAGAGAGAGAGAGAGAGAGAGAGAGACAGACAGATAGATTTTGCATTTTTTATCAAATTAAAAAAATATACAATACAGTTTAAAAAATTGTTTTAAATGCTTGATATCAGATCACCCTGTCTCTGTTTACTTTATCAAAAAACTGTAGTTGTATAAACAACATCTGGATTTTTCTTCAACAGACGGCTTAAATGTTAATGATTGGTCAGGATCAATGCCACCTTTAGAATCAGAATCAGAAGGGGATTTATTCGCCAAGTGTGGGCAAGCACACAAGGAATTTGTTTTGGTTTAGACATGCTCCTGTTATACACACACATACAAGGAAAAGGTGATTTACAGATATACACTTTTATACAATGCAATGTACGGATATACACTATAAAAATTCTGGTATATGCACATAAGGCGCCAAGTTTCACCTTGATGCTTTTCACATTGTACTGTGCAGTCTGAAATAGGTTCATTGGGCATTGGGGAAGAAGCTTTATATTTCATAGTTTCAGTTTATTATTGGATATTGAGTTGTTCCTGTGTGGCTGCAGGCCGGTGGGCCGACTGTCTGGAGCCATGTGGAGGGCATCAAGCCTTACGCTGGCTCTCTGCCTGCTGGTGGGCTGCAGTGCAGAGAGCGAGGGGTATGAAGCCCGATGTAAGCCTCCTCCTGTCTGGAAGATTGGACAGGAAGAGCCACTGAAGGACGCTTTTGGCCGGGTGACAGTGGTAGCTTATTTACAAGCCAGCTGATCCTTCTGCGTGGAGCAAGCCGCCATGTGAGATTCCACTTCAGAACACGACTTATGACAAAAGCTTTAAACAAACTCAATATTTTTGGATGTATTTTTCTAAACCATCCATGTTCTTGAAGGTTTAATGACTTGCTCCTCAAGCTGGAGAACCAGGGTTATGGCAATATCGTCTACATGGTGGTAAACAAGCAGGAGGAAAGATCCCAGGAGCTCCATCACTTGCTGCAGGAGAAGCTGCTGAACGTCACCCTCTACGCTCAAGCGGCGAACGAGACGGACGTCTGGCAGACGGTCAGCGCTCAGAAGGACGACATGCTGGTCTATGACAGGTTTGCTGCCGCCCTTTGAACCATCTTTCATATCTCACGCACAACACACAAGCATTTATGCCATAGTAAGATCACACCATTGATTTCACATAAGGAAACAATGCCCTAACTTTACTCCAACCATAACCAAAACGTAATTTCAATATCTGCCCTAAAATTCCGTCTTGACTCCTCAAACAGGCCGTTAAAATTGTGGGACCCAAACAATGGTCCCCACAATTTCCCATAGATCCCGACGTCAGAATACTGTAAATCTAGCAATTGTGGCCCCACGTTAACCTAAATATCTGTACACGCCAGTGATATAAAGTACTTGAGTACTTCGTTACACTACTTATACCAATCATTTTTGGCTGCTTTGTACTTTTAATACTTTCACTAAGTATAAAAAAATTTGACTTTTACTTGATAACATTTTTGATTGAGTATCTGTACTCAATCTGTACTCCACTATATTTGAATGGACACTTATGGACGATATCGCCATCTGCAGGGTGCTGAAAGTACTGGATGCTATTTATGAACTAAATCGCTTGAACGTCAATTAGTAGTGGCACTTTTTTTGCATATTTGAGTTTGACTGAAACTGACTTTTTGTTCTTTTTTAAATCTATTTTTTTCTGCTATTTTGAAACATTGAGGTGCATTGAGGAAGTTTTATTTCTATATTAAAAAACAAAACTTCATAAATAAAGAGTTTCTTGTTTTTCATATTTCTTGGTGTTTTTAAGCCTAAAATCAGTGTGAGTAAAATACACAACTTTTACTCTTTTCTGAATTGTTGACTCGTAAAATTGTAATGGAGTAATTTTTACAGTAGGTTATCTGTACATTTAATCAAGTATGATTAGCAGGTTTTCTTTAAATCTCTGGCACACACACACACACGGTCATATATAAACTCCTCCCTTTTCCACCAGGTGTGGCAGACTTACTCACCACATCTCCCTGCCCTACACCATCCTCTCTTACCCGCATGTGGAGGAAGCAATAAAACACACTTATTGTGATGGGATTTGTGGTGAATGCAGTGCGGAGGTAAACAAAAGTTCAGCTTTTCATACATATATCTTCTAGTATCTGTGTATTTCCTTTGACTTATACACCGTGTTTATTACAGACCTCAGAGACGCTCGAAGAGTGCAGGAAAACCACTGCTGCAGAGACAGAAGACCACCCGCATCCCCACCATCATCGTCATCCACACCATCATCATCGCCATCATCATCATCATCATGGCCAAAACAGCATGGAGCGACACCAGCACGACGGCATTCACCACCACCATCGCCATCACCACGACGGCCAGCAGCAGGTGTTGGTGGAGGTCGACTTCGCTCAAGTGGCCAATGAGCCTCCAGTAGTGAAGCAGCCGTGAGCCAAACATTCCAGGTGAAAAGTGCAGTACAGCTGACAGCAGGGGTCCGATGCTCCTCCTGCCAGCTGATGCTGACACTGCCGCCAGCTGTTTCACGGGGAGGGCGTGGTGGGCGTGGCGGGTCCCTGACACTGTGCGGAGACCCTCCCGGCCTCCTGCCTCTGACAGGGGCTTCAGGGCCAGGACAACACCGTCCCAGAGACCTGACAGTGACGTCCCGCCCCCCCGGCTGATTGACAGCTGACCCGGCCACTCTGAGCCTGATTGGCAGGGGCCACTAGCTGAGTGTGACAGGAAAAGTAGGCGGGGCCGTGGCTCTTCTTATCGACTTGTCTGCTCAGCGAGTGACCCGGTTTTACCAACTAGTATTCACGCCTCGGAATTTGACAGCACTGGACACAATTTTCTTTTAGATAAAATTGGCTTTTAAAATTGAAATTGAAATTGAAATTGAAATTGAAATTGAAAAACAAATTAAAATGAAGAAAATGTGAATAGAAAGAGTCTTCTTGTGGCCACCAAACTACCTTCTAAAAAAATTTGAAGCACAAAAAACGGATCTATATTGTCAGAATTGGTTGAGTTAAAGCGAACCAGTGTCTGTCGTCTTCTGAGTGTGTTGGGTTTGTGACGTTCACGCACTTTTCTCTCTGAACGCTTTACGTGGCTTTTATGAAAGCAGGTACGGAAACTATGAACTAGTGGTGCCTGACAGATGCTCCGCCACGGAGAGAAGAGGGCAAAGGTCATGTGACATCATAAGCCCCTCCCAATCCAAGATCTGGGAATTGCTCTTTTATCTTCATAGTAAAAACATTGTTGAGTGATAAAACATAATAATAACACCACATTGTGTTTTTAGAACAACTTTAAAAACCAACTAATTCTTTTATTACTCTTTATATACACTTTATATTTTTCTAATTTAGTTTCTAACACATACGCCTAAAGGGAACTGTGCAGTTTATAACAATATCAAGGAAATCATAGGGTAAAGCATAAAACCACAATCTTGTACTGAACGCTTATACATATATAAATATGCAAATATAAATGTGTTAATGCCACAATGAAAGTGACTGGGATAATGTGGAATGGTGGTTCACATGGACTGGACAGTTTAAAGCATTTCTCATACGTAATGAAGGATTTCTGGGAAATCACACATTACCAGAAGACCCGAGGAAACTGTCTGATGAAATGTAGTTTTACACTGTCTGTGACAAACAAATGTGAAAGGTATGTAAGAAATGTAAGAAATGTTAAAACCATGTTACATAAAGGCAAATACAATACTAAAAAGTTTTCCCTTTATGTTTGTCTCAATTGTTTTCCATTTTTTAACTTTTCATTTTCCACTAGAAAACAAATACAGTGTGATTATTAAGAAAAGATAAATTAGGATAAGATTAGACTTTATTAATCTCACAAGGGGAAATTTCAGTGTTTAACAGTTGCAAGCAAAAAGGTAAACAGTACAACAAATACAGTAAATACCAGAAAAAAACACCAACGGAAAAAAAATAAACAACAGTACAAAAACTGTGCAAACACTAATTATAGTATATGCATAATTTAATTAAGATGTAATATTATCACAATAGTCAATAGCATGTTGCAATGATATGTTAACAGTTGTGTGTGTGTTTTTGGTTAGGACTGTGAAGTTTAAAGTTAGGATTAGTTTAAGGAGACTGGGAATGTTTTATACCAATACTGAGATCCCATCAGTGCTGTCAAAAGTAGTCACATTCGTTACTTAAGTAGATGTATAAAAACTCTGGTACTTTTTACCTTCACTGGTAGTGGTAAAACTCCTTGAGATAAGAAAGTAAAAGTAAGGCAATGAACTATATTAAGCTATACTTAAATGCTGTTGTATATAATTACACTGAAAATTAATGCATTATATTACAATGCTTACATAATAAAGAACCATATATGCGCGCTGCTAAGCATTACCGTGTGATTCAGAGTGTAAAATATGATGACTATACGTATTATAATGGTGAGAACAAGTACAGAAGCATGACATCAATGACCTTTATCTGGATGTTTTTTTAGATCGATGACAACACGCAAATAAAACTAACCGAAATAAAAATAGGAGTAACGTGGCTTTTTAAAATGTAAGGAGTAACAAGTACAGATATTTGCATTAAAAAGTAAATAGTATGCAGAAAAATAATTACGCGAGTAAAGTATAAATAAGCCAAAATTCTACTTAAGTTAAGAAACAAAGTATTATCACTTCATTACTTAACACCTCTGGATTCCACTTGTGATTTTGAATTGTGTGTGTATGTGTGTGTGTTGTGCGTGTGCGCGATATGGATTAGATGAAGTGGTCAAAAAAAATCAGACTGTACTGTATACTGTAAAAAATACAATCTCATTTTCAGTGCATATTTTTAGATCACCAGTAGATGTCGCTCGTGTTACTGTTAGTTTCCCCAGATTTCGACAGTGGCTCTTTTCAGCGCTCCCGTTATTTTCTCGTCTGCTACACTTCCGTCTGAATTAAATTATAGCCATTTCCCCTTGGCAGTCTTTTGAACTTGCTGTTTTCCCAAGAACGCCATCCTGTTTGCTTATAATTCAACCCCAGAGTTACACTAATTCACACCTATTATAACCACTTTGAGGGAAGGTTTGGAGCAGGCAGATGGACCATCGTATCCGAATCGTAACCCAACCTCTCCGCTCCATCGTTCACAAGTCCGTGTGAGCGCAGTGTGGACAGATGATAATCTGACCCCGGGCCAGTCGAGGTGAGATCAAGTTCGCTCTGTTTCATTGAGAAACCAGTATCGCTGCATGTCTCTCGAAAGGTCAACAAGCAAGTAAGCGCTGAATGATCAGAGTGGGTGGCTTGATGGGCATAATTGGCCCGAAGATCCAGAACACGAGCGCAGAGGCTCATGGGCAATTACGCGCAATGTCCTGAGATGCGGACGCCACAGATTCAATCAGCTTCACGCAGTGTTGCTAAGCGCGCGCCGCTCGCCAAATTACCTGATCTGCTTTCCCCATCAGCCCGAAGCCTCCTGCTTCTCTATCCACTTAACAGGCAAGTTCAATCTGAGACTCGCCGGACGTCTGCTCGCCCTCGGCTCCAGTACATTAGGGCTGCAGAGACGCTGACCTGAGCTTCATAATGCGTCTCGTTTCCTCCACAACAAGCTGTGTCTGTCATACACATCACCAGGCCGGACTAATGGAGCCCTTGTGCTGACGGACACAGTTTGTTCCTACTTCTGTTTACCACACACTGAGATGAGAGCGAGAACTTCCGCTCTATCTACCTACCTACCCATCTTTCCGTCCGTTTGTCCGTCCATTAATATATCTACCTACATGTCTGTCTTATCTGTCTATCCATCCATTTGTCTGTCTTGTCCATCTATCCGTCCATCCACCCATCCATCTTTCTTTCTATCTGTGTCCATACATCTGTCTGTATTGTTGTCTATCCATCCACTCACCCTCCCACCCACCTACTAATTCATCCATCTATCCGTCCACTTAAAGTTTTTGTTTTTTTCCCCGTTTAATCACAAAAGCTAAAGAAAGTTTTTTACATTTCATTTTCACATGTGTTGAAGCTCATTTATACATTTTATTTGTGAGTCTTAACTATTTGGTTTGAATTTTCTTCTGTTATGTCCAGCTTCACTATTTTTGCCAGTCAGCTTCTCTTTAAAGAATAAGATATGAAAAGAAGCTTGACATATTTAGCTTTCATCCACAAAAACGGCTTCTAAGGTTGTTGCAATCACAAGCCGCCAATCTGACTCGAAATGAATTCCTATTCATGGAAATAAACCTGCAAAGAATTCAACAAAACTGTCTGAAAATATGATTTAAAAGCAATCTTTATTAAACTACCCGAACAAAGCCAAAGGTTAAAAAGAACATTCTGAAGAGGTACAATAAGCTCAATCAACGTAATAGTTTAATACCAAAACCTGAAATATATTTTCTCTTAAAATACTCAGAGCTGTACATCCGAAAAAGCCAAGCAACATTGAATTAAAAAAAGAAAAGTCTTGTGTGGATGTACAAGTATTTGACAGCATATACATTTTAAAACCTACCAAATGATAAATCTGTAAGAAAATGCTACATTGCAACAAGAGAAAGAGAAAAATATAGAGTGAATCGACTTTGTCTGAATATTAACACAAAAGAAAAATGCATTTTCTACACTGCACGTGACAGTTTAAGACCTTTCCATTCAAACATGCTGGTTATCGCAGCAATGGCAGCAGCAGAAGAGTCGTATAATACTTTATAGTTCATAAAGACATTATTTTACATACAAAAGAATGGCACATTGTTTAGCACAGTGTTATAATCCACTAAATGCACAAGCCTACTAATACTCCTATTTACAGAAAACATACGTTAGCAAATCCAAGTACTGTAAATTCTATATAGAAATGTAAATCCACGTTCAACTACGATCATTAATTGATTCCCTTTAGCTTATGTCCTGTTGCGGAGGCACGTGTGCGGGGGTCTGTGGGGTCTGAGTGGTTTACCATTTAAATCTCTCATGTAAACATAAATGCATAATTACATACTCTCATAAAAGATATACATTAGTTTTTTTTTCCAGCTTTAAATCAACGCACATAAAAGCACATCAATTTTCCTTTAACGACATACAATATCACACGTTTTTTTTTGTCTTCTCTGTAACTTTTCAAACCTATGTCCAGAACTCATTTTGGCATTTCTCCATCACATTTGATAATAATTTGCCTAATTTCAAAGGCTTAGAATTCCATCGAATCCTGCTGCTGCACAACAGAGAAAGAAAAATAAAATATAGATTGGATTAGTCTGACTATTATAAAAAGTGTATGCTGCCAACCAGAAGAATTTGTGGACTTTTTACTTCTCTTATAAAAATGAAACATTTTTAAAAAGTGTTATCTACCACTAAGTGATAGTGTTGAAGTGTAGAAGCACATGGTTTGTCAACATCGTAGAATCTGTTCCGGTCGCTGTTGAAATTAGATTTTGTCTTTGAAATAACCCTTAAAAAATAGTTAGCAATTACTAACCCAGTGTTTAACTGAAATGGCACAAAGCTTACTGTGCCATCGCATGGCCTGTGCACTGTGACATCACGATTCAATCCAATAAAAAAAAAAACATTTGAGCTTTATTAACGGTCAAAACGCCGGTCAAAGACTTCCAGAAGGTGGTGACGAAAGACCATCAGGCTCCTTGTCCATCATCAAACACCAAAGTGTTTATAAGCTCACCTATAACTTTCTGTGCACATACAAACCAAAAATCACCTCCAGTTACTATAATACACATTATATATGTTGTTGTGATACTGTAGAGGATCTGGTGCACGAAAATACACTTTAAAGTCAAAAACATCCCTGTTTCAACAAAACACGGTTCTTTTTTCAACATCAGTCTTTCACATTTGAGCGGTCTTCATCCATATAAAATTTGATATAATATAAAAGTAGCGTGAGCTCTGATCAGTTTACATTGCAAGGCGATTCACCATCACACCGAATAATAACTCTCTCACACCACGTACAAGCACGAGACACGTTAAGACTGAAATATAAAGCGCATCTGGTTAACACCTTGTTCAACGATTGACTAACAACCGAACCAGTTTGTCTAGAAACAATCTCGGATCAGTGGCGCGGATCCACTTCCTTGACGCCACAACGACACGAGGGCATCGCCAGTTCATGAATCCGTCTCCAGCGGAGGTTGAAATGCCGAGGATGATTGCGCAATTAAAAAGCTTCTAAAACCAGCCGTTTCGAGGACATTCGAGAAAAATGATTCATCATCACTTACAGCATCACTGGTCCATCGCCAGAAGTGTGTTGAGCAACCTTGATATGACGTAATGTTCCACATTCAGTACCCCGAGTCGAACTGCTGTGTGTAAACAACACTCTATTAAAACAATTTCCCAATTCTACCGCAGGCCTGATCTGAAGACTTCAGCGTATTTCTGATCGCAAATAGCGGACACATACACACTCCGATTGGTTTCACCAGTACAGAATTCCCAACACTGACTTGGAAATCCATTCTTTTGGCGCCTTTGGTTTCCAGTAAAGAGAAAGTATGAGTAAAGCCATCGACGAATCACGTAAAAGCCCCCGAAAGTGGAGGATTTTCATGGGATGAGGTTTCCCAGCAGGTCTGGGGTGAGATAGCCCATGGTCATGGCTGGCAGGGCCGCGAGCTGTTTGCTGGGGCTGTGGGGAAGGGCTATGGGCTGAGAGGACGAGGGATTCAGGAGGAGGCTGTGCTGAGCGTCTACATCCTGCACCACCGTGTAGTCCGACAGCGGGGGCAGAACGCGTGTCAGAGGAACGTCAGGCCTTTGGGAATCACTGGGAGATGCCAGGTACTCCCCGTGAAAGCCGAGGCTGGGGGTTGGGAATGCTTGGTATCCGTGTTCGGGATTAGGACCAGATGTTACATCAGGAACAATCTGCCTGGCTGGGATCTCACACGCGTAGGCCCCATCGGCGAGAAGCTGGAACTGTATCTTCTTCTCGTCCTCCTTGTCCTGCTCCTCCTCTTTCTTTTTAACCGGGGTTGTGTTCATCTGACCAGGAGAGAGCACAACCTCTCCTGCTGGTGTGAAATCACTCACTTGGGCATAAAAGTCCATGTTCACCCAGCGTGACACAGCGGGCTGTGTTTGGACAGGCGTCTCCACCCCTCCAGAAGTCTGTGGGACGCCAAGATTGGGGCTGGATGAGCTGCTTCCAGAAACCAGGGGGTGGCGCAGTTCCTGAGCGGAATGGCCGGGCAGCAAGGAAGCTGTGAGCAAGTCTTCAGATTCGGCCATTTCTGGGTCGTAACAGCTAGCGCGGCCAGAATCTTCATCCGTTTTGAAGTTGAGGACACCGCAGGAATCCGAATTGGACATTCCGAGCAGATGCTGAGTATCCGAATTATGGTTCTTCTCGGCAGGGTCATCGAGGTCCAGCTGGATGAACTCCACCCAAGGGTCCTCGTGATAAATATCAGGTTTGTACAAATCGTGGCTGCTCAGCAGAGAGTTCAGCTGGTCCAGCTTGCCATTCTGTTGGAGCAGACACACAAATACACAGATGAAACTAACAGGTATATTTACTATTGCAATTTTCAGACTATAAGGCGCACTTAAAATAAAACATTTTATAAAATTCGGTTACCATCCCATTAATAGGTGAACGTAACCCCTGCTTCACTTTTTTCTGCTGCTTAGTTCTTTACAGGGTCATACAATTCTTGCTAAATACTCCTCCTAAATACGCGAGTCTTTTACTTGAATAATAGATAAAACACAGTATCGTTAAATATTATTTCTCAATGTCGTGGAGTTCAGACATAGAACAGAGTTCCCCATATTATTGTATTTCATTAAATGTATTTTATGTAAGTGTCGCTGCCTGTATATGGTTTCTTTCTGTTATTCAGGTAAATTTGTTATTTATATATTTTTTATTCGGTTGCATGTGAGGTACCGTAACTTAGCCACTGAAAAAATGTTGCGTCAAGACTAATGTTACATCATTTCTGTCATTAAGCCAATAGAAGCATATAAGCACGTCTGCCTCAGGGACCATTATTTAAAGAAAAGAAAAGAAAAGAGGACACGACACAATGGTGCACGGCTACATAAAGACAACGTATTTCCATGTATCTGTCATTGCTCCTGACTTGAAATGTGCAAAAATTGGCGCTTTAAATTTAAAATATCTATGCACATAAAAAGGACCCCCTAAGACAGGGGTGTCAAACTCATTTCGCATAGCGGGCTACATACGACCTAAGGAGATGTCAGGCGGGCCGGACCATTAAAATTATACCACACTCTGCATTAAATATCAAAAATATCATGTATTTTCTTTGTTTTGGTGTAAAGAAGCACAAGAACATTAGGAACATATTGAATTTTAACGAACTATGCTTTTACAAAACATTCCAAGAATTTCCTCATAATTCCTTACAAATGTGCAATTTACCTTTTATCATTCACATTTAGGCATTGCAACTTATCCCACTGATTGTACAAAGGCATACAACTTAAATTGGTAATGAAAAATATAGTATTGCACTTGAGGCTTTTTAAAGAACTGAATTTTAAACCACTTATATAAAATATAAATTAAATCCCTGCATACACCTTACAAACTAAGGAGAGTGATATTAAATGTGCAATGAAGAAAGTCACATTAGTAAACTTCATAAATGAAACATACAATATTTAAATGCAAACAGTATTTAAGCCTTAAATACTGTTTGCATTTATACTATTTATCTATCTTTCTCCATTTGGAACATTTTGATTAACGAGGTTGTAGCGGATAGGTAGCGGATAACACCTGTTTTCCGTTCTTAACAAGATTCTGTCCGTCTCAGTGATGCAGCGTTCTGCTCCGATGGAAACGACCTGCAATCAATGAATTGCAGCAAAAAAAATTTTTTTTTATTTTTTTTTTTTCTATTTTTTTCCAAACAATTCGTATGTTTGACACCCCTGCCCTAAGATTTTGAGCTTCTAAAATTGGATAAAGGAGTGCTTGCATAAATACAGTATTAATGTGCACCTTAACTTCCAGTGTGCCTTATAGTCTGAAAAAACTTGTATATCTAAAAATATCAATTAAATTATGTAAAATCAGTATAAAAATACAATATTTTTTTCTGTGCAAGCAGGAATTACGTTCACATAATAACATCAATTAAATACAGTAGCAAAAAATATCGTAACCATTAAAAGAGACATGAATTAATTATTCAAAAAAGTGACACGTGGGCACAGACACATGTTTGTTTGGAGCTAATATTATTCTGAGGTTAATTGTTCAAAGCCTGTTTTTCACTCCTGAAATGAACGGTGTTTGTTTAATGAACAGGATTCTGTTCTTTTCTGTAGGTGAAAACACCCACAACATGTTAACAATCCCGACCTTCTAGAACAATCTCACTCTTCAATCTACCAGGTTACACACAGCTTTTTATCAGTGTCATTACATAAACTTGCAACTAAAATAAAGCGTATGTAAGAAATATTCATGTTGACAACACATTTCATTGCTGAATTGGAGGAAACTGTTCATAGTAGAGAGTGAATGCGTGTGTCTCGCTCTGTGATTGGTTGGCCACTAATCCAGTGTGTATGCTAAATTCAAAGTTTGCTCCCCGTGACCCAGAAATGGAAAAGCGGTTGAGAAAATGGATAATACTCAATTACCTTCAGCAGTTCAGGATCAATGCCTTTAATCTTAGGTGCAGGAATAGGTGGTAAAAAGATAACCATCAGCCTGTAGAGACAAACCAAAAGTACCTTTGTGAAAACTGCATGGCATTTTATTCACTTAAGCACTAAATAAAAACAAATCAGAATTCAGCTAATCTGAAAAACAAGAAAAACACCATAAAAGTGAAAAAAAACCATAAGTGCTAAAAACAGCACTAAAAAGCTCTTCTTGTGTGGCAAGCTGGCACAGCAGTCACGCTTCCTCCTGGTGCTGTGGTTTGCTAAATTAGTGCCCATTTGAACAGATTAAAACGTTACCACACGGCTCATGCCTGGAACATGTGGCATGCGTGAAACCACTGAGTGTTTGAGCGGATGCAGCAGCGCTTGTGGTTTAAGCACAATTGGAATATTCTTTTCAATTTTTTCTGAAAAAAATCCAATAAATATACTGGAGTATAATAATATTATTATTATGTATTTTTTGCAATATAGCTGCGCAGGAGTTCCGAGGATATTTCTGATTAGATCAGGAAACATGGCTGGTTTTCATTTTTAAATAAACAGTTAATAATAATAAAACAGAAACAAAAGTGCAAAATGATCAGAAATGCGATTTCATAACACTTAAACATAAAAAAAAACTGCCACAAGAAGCAAAAAAAAAAAAAAAAAAAAAAAAAAAAAAAAATATATATATATATATATATAAAAACATTGATTTAACACATATATCATGTAAATAAAATAATATTTAAAATGATATTCAGGACTCTGGTAATTGTCGATCGTAGAAAGCTCTGAACTTACTCTCGTGACATATTTAAAACAAGTCAGACTTTTAATAACTGAACCAATGTCTTGGAAAAAGATTACGTTTAGAACAGAATCAAATGCAATTATTAAGACAATAGGGAAAATAAACAAAGTTATTTTGGTTTATAATGGAATTCTTATGCAGCCATAGGTATAGTTAAACCTATAAGTATCAATTAATTAGATTTACAATTACATTTTACAATAATGTTTTAAAAGATTGTTGTCTTTTGGTAATTTTATTTAGATTCCCCGAATACTTCCCATAATGCTCCTGTACATGAGTTGAAAGTCCCATGCTGTGTTGACACTGATTGTTATTCTATTTATAAATAATATTTCATATTTAATGGGATGTATTAGGAACAAATTCCGAGAATGTACTCTGTGTCTAAGTATATGGAATGTCAGCAACAATCAGCCTTACATTTGATGAAAATTATGACATTTCTTTGTATTTGATGATTATCTCTTTTTTTTCCGCTTGTCTCCATGATTATATGTTTCTTTATTAATTTCATTCGCCAAACCT
The DNA here is from genome assembly GCA_028031935.1 of Paedocypris micromegethes. Lineage (NCBI taxonomy): Eukaryota > Metazoa > Chordata > Actinopteri > Cypriniformes > Paedocypris > Paedocypris micromegethes. The sequence continues at coordinate 20,828,051 of CM051498.1, read as the reverse complement.
CTTGTGATTTTCCTAATTTGTCCGATAAATTGAAAACTGTGTTGCTTTTGCTTTCTAGTGTTATGGCTGGATTTTCCAAAAATAAAGGCATGATGTGTTATGGGATATCACAAAGACAAAGGACACAATCCAAACTACTGTGATTGGGCAAATGTTTCACACTTGTACTACAATGTCAGCCTCATGTTTACCTCTGCTGCTGAGAGAAGATGAGGAGGACGAGAAGAATCACCACTCCAATCACCCCAAAAATCAACACCAACGATGTTGGGAATGTTGACTCTGTGAAAAGAAGAGAAAAGAAACGCTATTCTTCACGTCTGAGCAGTGTGCTTAATTGATTCATGATGGTTACTTTCGGCCAGACATCTGCTTTCGCTTTGCGTAAAAGTTGAATTTTTGGCGTCCACTAACCTTTGATTGGTATCTGTGCCACATGCACAATGACGCTGTCGGTGAAATCGCCAAAGTTTTTAAAGGCTACCATCCTGGAGCGCACTTTCACTTCGTACTCCTTGCCAGTGAGGAGGCCGTAGACGGTATTCTGTGTTCCTTTCGCCGGATCCAACTGAAATTACAAAAGCAACAATGAAAAAAATAAAAAATTATAGCATATTAGCTGGAAAGACAAATTTAAGAGGTTTAGTCTTGAGTTACTTCTCTCTCTCTCTCTCAAACTCTTTTCCCTCGATTTTTCTGTCCTTCCTTTTCTCTCACTCTCTTCTCTCTTTCTCTCCCTACTCTCTTGTTTTTCTCTCTCCATACCTCCTTGCCTCTCTATCTTTCCTTCCTCTTGGTCACTCTATGCACTTTCTTTCCTTTTCTCACCGCCCCTCCCCTACTCCAGTGGTGTAAAGTAAATTCACTTAGGTACTTTACTTAAGTATTTTTGGCTGCTAGTATTTGTACTAAGTATCTAAAATGTAAGAAACTTTTACTCTCTACTTGACTACATTTTTGATTGAGTATTTTTCTCCCACGGCTAATTTATTGGACGAACACAATGATCTGCAGGATGCTGAAGGTTCTTATTTCAATTCTTATTTGAGTACTGCTCAAATTCTTAACTGAGACTGACTTTTTGTTCTTATTTTATGTATTCAATTTTGAAACGTTGAGGTGTTCAGCTTTATTTTTATATCAGGAAATAAAACAAGAAATAAACATCTCTCTCTCTCTCTCTCTCTCTCTCTCTCTCTCTCTCTCTCGACACTGAATCATCAAGAAAACCTCATGTCTCATGTCACAAAAATCCCATTATAACACGCTACCCAGCATACAAATAATTTTCAATAATTCACTCCAACAATAACACCAACAATTAAAACGTACAGTATTAAAACACACTAGGAGACACTAACATGCATAAAATGCCAACGTCCGTCCAAGCGATATAAGAATAACTTTGAACATTCCCTTCAGTTCTATTCAGGGTTGTTAACAGACTACAGTGATTAAACGTGTAGCTGTATGACTGATGTGGAATAATGGCTGTCAGAGAGTGTAAACAGAGAGAAACGGAGAGTCCGGCAGGGAACTTCGCTCTGAACTAAATAGCAAATATGGCTGTGTCCAACCACTGTTTGGCTTTTTAGAAAGTTCAGATTGGCACTGGTCAATGACGTGGATATAGAGCAAAATGTTATTTCTAAAAACACAATAAATCGGGTGGTGTAGAGACACAAGTCGTCGCCAGCTAACTGTAATAGCAGACTACACCAACCACAACGTCCTGCAGTCCACCGCACTGCAAGACCTTCAAAACACATACATGACTAAATGTGATGGTCTGTTGAACAACAAAATCATTCTTTCCAAGTTAGATTTATATCATTTCATTTGACTTGGGCAAAGTTGAACAAACTTGTCATCTTTATTGCTACAATATGAGTAGTAACCATGAAATAAAAATCACATTAAAATAATTATTGCGTTATTATATGTATACATATGTGTAATAAAATTACATTTTATTTGTTTTTGCTTACAGTATTTTGTCATGTTTTTCTACTCTCTATGCTTGATGTTTTCCTTAAACAGATAAAATATTTAAGGCTTTCAATATAAAATGATTACTGTGATAAAACAAGATAAGTAATAAATAAAAAGAAACTTAATAATGTGATGCTTCCGAGTTCATTCTATTTAAAATAAAAAAGATTAAATAACAAAAAAAAAAACGCATTTAGATTTTTCGCATGTTTCACTGATCATCTTTTCTTTTTTCTCTAGACTGGTTCCAGCGACATACCTCTTTCCAATCGGAGGCATTCTTCACTTGGTACACAACCTGGTACTCCAGATTCATCCAGCCATGCTCCGCGTCTGCTGACGGAGGAGAAGCCCAGCGCACGAGGATGTCATAGTGCAACCCGGAGCGACTCACATTCAGTAAAGTCCAGTTCAGAGCAACCGGTGGGTCGGGATGCACTGAAAAGGCCCATGACAAACCGTTGAGCAAATGTGAATTATTTCAAAATAATTCTCAAAATAACCGGCAGCTATAATGGCCTAGTGCTCACCTATGTTCTCCACTGAGAAGCAGCGCTCATCGTAAGTGTGGTTCTGGAGCATGGAGCGCAGCTGGATGCAGTAAGATCTCCAGACAGTTGTGAAGGTCTGGTTGAAGTAGCACTCGTTCTCCACAGTAGATGTGTATTCTGGACACTCTTTCCACTTTCTAGAGAAGGGATCCATTAGCATCGCATTAACAGAAATACATACAAAATAAACAAAAAAGGTGCATCTCTCAACATCTACATGGATGCATAACAGATATATGAGCTGAGAACAGATGTGTGGCCTGCGTTTCAGCGTTTTGTATTTTTTCTTCACCCTTACTTCGATTGATGAGGAGTTTGGAAGAAAACTCCAAGTGCTCCAGGATCTGTGAGATTCTGGAAGCTTCCTGCCGTCCACCAACAACGAAAGGTCGCCTGCTCTCTGGAAACGCAGCGGGTAAAATGAGGTCCGCTTGATGGTTCTGAAAGATGGAACGATTGAACCATTTAGCCAAGTACAAGTGTGAATCGGGCAAAAGGCGAAATCAGAATACAGGCAGTGGGTCAAATCAGGGCAGGCAGAGGCAAAACCAGGACTACAACAACAGCTCAAACATCTTATTAAATAGTTGAAGCCTGATCGCTATCAGTTGGTAGTTGTTACGGAAACAAGCCTCATAACATTGCATTTATACGCATAGAGGATTGTGGGAGATGGAGTACCTGGTTCCACTTGTGCGTTTACTTTCAGCAAGCGTAACTAAGCTAAGTTATGGAAGAAACGAGAAGCTTGGAACCAGACGTTGGTTGACATGACGACGAGGCCTCGAGAAAGATGTGAGGTGAGCAAGTTTGTCCCCCTCATTAGAAGAAGTAACGACACTTCATATTCTTTCATTGATGAGCTTGCCACGCAGTTTGTTTTGCACTACTTCTTTCGTTTTTTGACGTTTTGTATTTACAATACTCTTTACAATTTCAGTTTACAATACTGAAATTTCATATTTTCCATCCAACTGAATAAAAAGAATCACCCATTCTTTATTCTTTAGTATGCCTAGGTATTGTATAGATTTCAAAAATTGCCGGTGAGTAATGAGTAACTACGTGTGTATCATTTTAATATTTCTGTTTATTGCACATTAATGCGTCAGACAATCAAGTTATCTTTAATAAATGCAAAAATTGTCAAAATTTAAAAAGAATCCTATTAAAAAGGAAAAACAATCTATCTTTCAAACGTTGCCCCGTGTGTGTGTGTGTGTGTGTGTGTGTGTGTGTGTGTGCGCATAGTATTAAAGTACAAAGTAGTGTCTTTGGAGCAAAGTTTACTTGTGATTTGCTTCATCCTCTGCTTTCGCGCAGCAATAAATAAGACTTAGATGGTGCAATTGATTTCCTTTCTTCTACTTCTTTGCTCCTCCGGTAGCCACAGTATAAATCTCCAATACGAGCATGTGTCACAGACCCAGCAAGGTATCGGGATTTTTAGAGCTTAGTGTTTTATTTGACCTGCTTCTGAACTGCGGATGTAAATCTAGCTTGAGTTAATACCAGCTTTGAGCAAAGAGAAGGTTAAATAAATCCAATTTAATCTAAATCAATGTTTCTGACGAGAAGCCCCCACACATGCACATTTAATCTAGCATATTCTATTCCGTGCTATGCTAGTGACAACAAGATGGATTTTCGTCCTGTCCCACATATGCTGAGTGCAACAAAACTGCAGCAACAGCAGGTCTACTATAGAGATATAGTTCAACGATGGGATTATTACTGGCTTTTCAGCTTGGTTTCACTATATGCTTAAAACAAACAAACACACAAAAGCCACAAAACCTTTGGCGCATGAATGGCGTGATGGCTAGAAAGGAAGATCTGTGACTTGATGGTTTGGTATCAGTCGCAACAGGAAAAGATGGAGCAGAAATGAAGGAAGATACCAACATTTATGCCCGTGTGGATCTTATTTAAACCTATAAATTCACATTTAAACCTTTAATTAATCCTCACTATTTCCTTCCTTTCTTTCTCATTTCATTCTTTCTTTTTCTCTCTCTCCCATCAATCATTCTCTCACTTTCCCAATCTATCTCCTCTCATTCTCTCACTTTACCTCTGTATTCTCTCATTCTTTTACTTTTTAATTCTCTTCTCTCATTCTCTCATTATCTCCCTCTTTAGCCTCTCATTCTCTCACTCTTTTTGTCTCCAACATTCTCACTCTCTACCCTTATTCTTTCACTGTCCCTTACTCTCTTCTCACACACTCTCTCCCTCTCATCATCTTTCACTCTCTTATTTGCTCATTGCTCCATCGTATCCTTTGAAATGCTGGCATGTGCAGTAAAAACAAGAGCCTGGTAGCGATTAGGTCTGAGATGAACAGATGATTTATGGGCCACTGGAGAGAGACGGTACAGATGGGACGTGCCTGGTAAACTGGACCTGGTTTATATTTGCTTTAGATTGTCATGTTACACTTTCAAGATTGCAAAAGAGTTGTAAACACGAGATAATTTGTAACTTTGGGACGGTGGGAGACTTTGTTTGTCTGATATGGTAAAAGTAATTTTAACCCCTAAATTGACCCGTTTTCAAAGTTTAATAATATTTAAAAAATACATTTAAAAAAACTTAACCTGCTTGGTGTAATCGTCATAAATAAAAATATATTGATTTGGTTTCTGACACTTATATGCATAATAAAAGGCTCAGAGTGAAATTGACCCACGGACATTATTAATGTTCCTCTGAAACGAACATAATAGGAGGGTTAAATATTGTCTTGTTTATACGGGTTAGGGTTACTGTAGGTACTGTAGCGGTACATATCATAATAGATTTTTTTTATTGGAATTTATTTTTCTTTATTTTGCTGGGACTGCGATCAATCCTCCAATCCAGATTTGCAATATATCTGCCATAGCTCTGGTGTAAAAACAGTCATTTATCATTCTGAAGTTTGGCAATATTAAGGAACTGTGCATGTGGTTATGCTGGCTTGAATATTCTGGACCTACACTGACCAACTAAAGGACGATTGGGTTTTCATCCAAGACAAATTCCACTAAAAATTGAAAAAAAAAAATTAATTTGACATTTGTGAGTCGTTTTTGAGATGATTCGAGTCTCCAAATGCTTCCATCTTTTGCCCTGGCCGTCCACTTCACACATGCAAGAATGATGAATTTGCATGTGGTGTTATACACACACACCTCCTGCTTGGAAACTTAAACAGTGCTTCAGCTCATGTGGGTTTCCTCTGAATTAAATACATGGTGTTTACTCAGCTTCCTGCAAAGACGGACCACCGGTAACTAGGATACCAGTCAGGACAAATGTGCTCCAATTCACTAAGCTGCAAACTTCTAAATAACCAAGCTTCTCTTGCCAATTAAGCTGACTTGATGACTGCGATTGCTTGAAATAAAAAAAAAAAATACTATTAGCTTAACCCATTGTGTTGGGGTTGTGAGCTTCTGTGTTCCGAGCAGATGTGCCATCTTTTCCAGCTCATTTGTGGACAGAACAGTTGTTAATGGAATATAATAGGCGAATCAGAAATTGAACACTTGAACGATGCTAAGTGACAGAAGCAAACAGCGTATGTCGGCTCACACGGTGGCGGTTACACACCGGAGCTTACGTAATTGTGTTTCTGTGTGTGTGTCGGTACAAATGTACATCATTCAGTCACGTAGAAGTGTTCGTGTAAAACTGAAGGACTGGAATCCCAACAGATCAGAAAATACTGTTACTACATGTTTTGATTACAGTAATAGTTGTTTTAACCTAACAAACTAACCGTTGCAGTAAACACATCGGCCACAAGAAGATCCGTGGAACAAGCACAAACAAACAAAAGAAGAAAAAAATAAAAAAAATCAACCCACTGACTTAATACGAGGACATTTTGTTCCATTAGGATACGAACGCTCTCATAAAAAGACAAGGCTACAGCAAATCCATCTCGCACACTGTTCTGATTCCAAGTCATTTCAACGTGCAGATATTTTTAACAAGTCTTTAATGAGTCCGTTTTATTCTCTAATTTTGGAAAAACAAACTGAAAAATCTATTTTAGAAAATGTATATTTTTGAAACCCATTACCCTCAAACAAAAAAACAAAAACAGCCTTACAAAAGCGTAAGAGCTGTTCATGAAGGGCAATTTAAGCCTCCGAATACACCTTTCATGAATGAACAGATACAGAAAACTGCAGTATATGACTTAAGCATTTTTTTTATTTTAATAGGTTGTTAATGGGTTAAAAGGCAAAAGATCCATTAAAGTGCCTTTTACATTTCAAAAACCTTCATTTAATAACAGTAGAAAGCTTTTCATTTCAAAACAGCAATTGTGAGGAAAGCTGTGCTTTCAGCTGATGTTTTGATTTCCTGTTTTATGAGAAATTAATTTAGCTGAAATGTAATTTTTCACTCATACGAGACAAACTGAATAAAAAAAATCAAATGCTATGTAATGTGGTTATTGCAGATTTATTTTTTCCTTCATAATAATAACTGCAGCACCTTGCTTTCCCACAATCTCTCTCTCTCTCTCTCTCTCTCTCTCTCTCTCTCTCTCTCCCTCTCTCACACACACACACACACACACACACACGCACGCACGCACGCAGACACACAGACACACAGACACACACACACACACGCACGCACGCACGCAGACACACAGACACACACACACACACGCACGCACGCACATGCACACACAAAACCAGACTAATGAGCACATATTTTCAAACTCCATGAACCTCTACATAACTCTTCCTGAAGAAGTTCAGTATTGACAGCAAGACACAATTAAAATAATCAATTAGGCTCGAGAGAGGAAAAGGAGCAGCAGCAGCAAACAGCTACAACCAAATAACCTGCTGGAACATTTAGTTCCTCAGCATCCAGAGACAATTCAGAAGACTCATAATAACACAATAAGAAAACATGTTATACTTTTACAAGAAACTTACAGCTCACGTATGCTTTAAAAACAGATGGGAAACTGGTTGTAAGACCTAGTGAGCCCAGAATTTTCCTGTGGAAACCACACAAACAGCCCAAACCAAGCATCTCTATCCCGGCTTGACTTTCTAAAAAAGAAATACCGAATGTAAATACACCACTATTTCAAAATAGTGGATTTATAGTATGAACTATAAATACTAGTCAAATAAAACAATATCTAAATACGGCATACTTATATACTTATATTCATGTTTATTCATAAAATATTTGCATAGGCAAATTTAGAAACTTGTTATTTTGAAGAAAAATTGTAATTACTGACTTTTAATATACATACATACATATTGTATGTATACTTTCCATGTGTTTGTAAACTATGCATGTATATATTTATTGATGTGTCTGTGCATGTTTTAAATAACATAAAATGAACAATGCATTTTTGTAAGCTAGAACTATACATAATGCCTAACCTATGTACTAAATAAAAATATATAATTTAATTATAATGTATAATAATAATACCATACTAATGAAAACTAAAAAATAGATGAATGATGCTGATAAAAGTTTTTTCAGTGATTTGTTTTTTGGATTACTTGGTGACCAATCAGATTCATCATCTCACATTTTGGCTTTCGATTATTAATAAGGCAACAGCATAAAGTGAGATTGAAATTATTTATTTTTTGTGCTATTGAGATTTAATGTCAGTAAAATACTGCTGAATTCACAGTAAGTATGCATGTTGTTCAGTGTCAGTATCTGCCCAAAAATAAAATATGTTTATGATAATATGGAAAAAAAACAATTCTGATAAGAGTGAGTGAATGAATGAGTCAGAAGACCTCACAAAGTCACACACTTCATGACATACATGATGATTAATGAACAGCGGTTGCTTCTGCTACCTAAACTAGCATCACACTGAGTACCTAGTAAAATGACAGTAGTTTAAATGAAAAAAAAAAAAAAAAGATATTTTAATGTAGATTCTGGAATGAAGTTGAAGGAAATTGAACTGTGCAGTGAGAATCCATCTGTTATTGAACATGACATGAATATAAAGTAAAGTAAAGAATATTATTTCATTAATACAACTGTCATTCTGTGTATGTTGCATTAGAAGATGAGATACTTTTATTTTAATATTTATTTTAAAATACTTTAAAGTACAAATGTATCACTGAATATGTGATTGAGACAGTAAGCACTAGACAGTTGTAACTGAAAAGCGCCCAACAAATCCACTGAACTTGTATAGCAGAAACATGGCTCCGCCCACAATTGTACTTGAATATGGTCAATATTGACAAAATATTGTATTACAAACAAATTTATAATTTTGGCAACAATATTTTTTAATTCAAAGAATGTCATGTATGTGTCAGAATAGATAAGTATTTAACAGGTTAAGAAGAATTGTCATTTTTTTAAATAAATAGGCGCTAAGTTTTTTTTTTCCCTTCATTTAAAATGCAATCCAAAAGTAAAGAAAACCCATAATAAAGTTACAGTGACATTCTCCTGGTTAAAAGCAGCACTCACGGTGAATTACGTAAGTGAGACAACACTCATTTCTCCATATTTACAGGTGAAGTAGCTACACATAAACAGAAAGGCCGTGCTAAATAAAGCCCGGCTTGTGTGTAAACCATCTGGACTGGATCTGGACTCGAATTCTCTCTCATTCACCAGTCGGAACCAATCATCTCATCATTCTCATCAATATTTCCATTCCACTTTCACTGGAAACTACAAGGATTCAGAAATACAAAACCTTATTAAGACCTTTATAAAGTAATTTAAATCTTGTTTTTGGGATTAGGTTGCTTAGTAGGCCACCGTTGTTGGTCTTGAGCTACAGATGCAGAAACTTAGAAGAACAGGTGGATTGTTCCGGTGCCAATAGAATGTGTGTCACTGGGTGGGCCGCACTACAGTACCACCGGGTCTAATTTAAAGCACATCAAAATACTCGCAAGACAGCGACACTCTGACACGTGCACCAGCTGCTGGTCTTTGTCCTTTAAAAAGCGATAGATGACGGAAAAGCAAACAGCATTATAGCTGTGTAATATACATGATGTGCAGTGAGATGATTCATTACACACACAATAGCATTTGGCAATTCGACTTGACTCAGGCTTTCAGGAGAAAAGGTCTTGAGGAAAAACAGAAAGGTCGAAGCCATCAGACACTTACAGCAGAATGTAAACTGGTGTTAAAAATAACTGACGGAACACACACAGTCCACAGGAAGGGGGTCGAGCAACCCAATCGCCTGATATGTACTTAACACAGACTCCAGGGGGCAGATAATGAGGACGCTACTGAAATCGCATTGAGAATTTTACGATCAAAAAATTCCCAAAACGGAACATTCAGAAAGAAATAATGGTGACAATCCTAAGATTAAATTAACTTGAAGGAAACTCTAAACGGTCCAGCGCGTTGTAAACACATGCCTCGTGTTTAAGTGCGTGATTAGTGTAACTTTTCAAATCCGATGAATATAAATCTACATTTACAATAAATGTAAATGTCCAGCTGATCTGCGATAATGAGCGCAATCCTTCATAATACTGTACCACCAGACATCACTTGAGATAAACTGCGGTAAATTTAGCGGTACTTAGACCAAAAGAGTGAATGTTTGTTTCTAAGTTCATCATGATGTTGTCTTCTCACAGTTATTATTTCCCAATCATTATAGAACTAATCAATCAAGAGGAATAATCCATTTTGCAAACTAGTATTCTGACCAAGTGAACCACATTTTGCCTGAAGGTTACTAAAGGTTATGGCTGGTCGTGCGTTTCACAGCTTTGCTTTCAGTAATGATCCGTCTGAATCAACTCGCCTCTCGAAAAATCATTTAAAGTTGCGCAAAAACGCCTTAATATGCAGATATGCAGTTTAAATAACCACAGCCTCGCTGATATAGACTCTTGTAGCTATAAATGATTTCATCATTTACTGCAGCTACAATGTGACTCATAAAAATAATAATAATAGACCTATAACCTGCAATATTGTTTAGGAATATTGCAATGTTTTACTCACCAAAAATCTTGCTTTCATTCCACAAAAACCTTTCAGTTGCTCTGTTGTACAGATTATCCGTGCAAAGTCTTTTTCAAGTGCCATTGAAAGAAATAAGAGTTGAACCTGCCCTGTCCAATCACCACATCTGAAAATTGGGCGACGATGCCACACCTTAGGTCCTAGCGAGCAAGGCTTAAAATCTGATTGGTTGAAAAAAAAAGTGTCTTTGCAGTTCATTCTAGAATTATAGAACATGTCTAATAAATCTATAATCTGAAAGCTGCGTAGGGCTAATTGGAGTTTTAGCCGCATGGTGACAAATTAAAGACCTGAATTGTGATTGGTTAAGTGCTTTATAAGAATAAAAAACATGTCTAGATATAGTGTAACCATCAGAAAAACGTAAAAAGGAAGCAGAACATTTTGAATTATAAGTACTAGGGCAAAATATAATTTTTCTTAAGACGCAAAGAAGTGAAAACCAATCCATCTCTTTACACATTAAAAAGCCGGAAACAAACCAGATTAGGCGAGAAAAACCTTTAATTCCATTAAACATTGACAAATCTTTAAACCTCTACTTACAGAATGCGGAGAATTGCGCTTGCATCACCAAATGTAGGTTTGAATTTAAACTCCAGGATGTTTTTACATTTGTTTTACAACGTGTGTCACTTTGGATAACGGTGATGGCAGAACAGAAACATGTAAAGAGGCCTGTGCTCCTATTTTCACCTCATTTGACAATGGGACAATGTTTTGCGGAACAAAAAAGGCCAACTGTTGCCTTACGTAACGCTGCATCAGCTTCTTCCCGAGTTTCCCAGAGCGAGCCTCAGCTCTCACTCGCTCACCAAATTCACCCTACTGCTCAACGTAAATTAACTACGGGCCAAAAGTGGCTCCGCCTGTGTCTGCAAAACACGCCGGGTCAGGAGAGAAGACTTGCTTGTTGCTGCTCATGACGGCCTAGAAACACCAAAAACACACTTTAGAAAACGTCTCTTCGGCGGTGTGTTGGCCATTATTGTTAAAGGAGGTCTAAGCTCTGCTTGTGCTTTCAACTATTTCCTGTATACACACAGATGGCTGTGAAGTCCTCTGCACTGCACTTTGTTTATTTATTTACTCGGAGGAAAGTCCGCTTGAAGCAAGCAAGCTGAGCTGAAGAGCCAGACGCTACATCTGCACATCTAGCACATCAGGCTCGTGTAGACATCACGTGTGAAACTTCTGGGGATTGATCTGGGGAGGACGAAGGTCAATAATCCATTCATCACATCAATTTCAGTTTCTTTACTTAATCAAAACTAATATTGAAGTCTACTTCATCAGAAGCACTGTACACTTTTACAAATAAAAACGGCCTTACGAGAAAGACAGAGGGAAACAGCGAGTAAGAGAGGGAGAAAAAAATGAAAACGAAAAAATACATTGAGAGAGAGCGACACCAAGTAAAATAGATGAAAAAGATATAAAGAAAAAGAGAATGAAACGCAGTGAGGAAGAGAGAAGGATGAGAAGAGAAATCAAAAAAGTAATTACACAAAGAGGGAGTGAGCGAGAGGGCTAGAGAGAAAGAAAGGGAAAGAGAGAGGTAGAGAGAGAGAGATAGAGAGTGAGAGAACATGAAGAGAGGCATCAATCGGAAGATAAATGAATAAATAAATAAATAAATAAATAAATTTTATGGATGGATGGAAATTTTCAGGGACATGGATAGCGAAAGAAAAAGTCAGAGAGGGTATTAAGAAAAAGACAAAGAGAGAGAGGGACCATGAAAAGTGGCAACAAGCAAGAGATAAAGAAATAAAATAAAAAAGTAAGAGAGAGAATCTGAGAAAGAAAGATGTGGCTACAAACGTCATTTTATTGATCGCTGGCCATGGATGAACGTCACGAATCAGAAACAATCCCACGACACAAATCCCTTTGCAGTGCAGCTACAGTCCTTTATCTAAACTGAGAAGACAACGTTTGTATATTCTTCTAACTGTCAGAGTGAGAGAGAGCATTCAAAACAATATTGGAACGATGGCTAGAAATGTCAGCCCATCTTTTAAATTCCAGCTCAAGCTACAAAAATAATGCTCACACGGCCTGGCTAACAACAACACCGCCGACAAACATGGCTCCCGTCCGAAAGCAGAGTGAAGACATTTACTGCTGTTCTCAATCAAACCTCGGCCTGTCCTCAGGAAACCCCTGATAAAACACTAGACCAGACCAGGGATGAAAACAAAGCCGTGAGACACAGATGTACAATCCACAAAGCTTTAGCATCTTCGCATAACTGGAAAGACGCCTTCCTCAGTCCCTAATGGCTGTTATATTATTATTTTCAGTTATTGTATTTGCATTTTTCCTTTTGTTATTGATTTTTTAAATTTAATTATTTATAATTTCTATTTTAAGAAAGAAAACGAAAATGAAAGAAAGTTGGAAGAAAATGTGCGTAAACAATAATTATTTATACAGACAGAATTTAGGATAATTATATTAGGATATTATTATATATATGATATTATTGATAATAATATTATTGATAATATAAGACATAAGTCTGGAAATAAAGTATCAAAGTGAAAATAATATATTCTTTCAGAAGATATTCAAGAAAGAGCCTTAGTTAGCCACAGTTAGTCCTTAGCAGTTCAAAGGTCAGACGATAACGCTATATCATATTAAGTAAATATAGAAATAATTATCTACACACAGAACAAATTCGACTTTAATCAAAAGGCTAAAATCTCTTTGCGGAAATGGACCATTTACCCCAGTCATTCACAACACTAGTATTCCATTAGGCATCAGAACAATATTTTAGAACTAGCGCAATGCCTTTCTATGCTAACAGTGATAAGCCACAGGTAGTGATGACATGTACGCATGTTCCTTTTTTCACCGCCGCTGTATCCTGTCCCTGGACTTTGGATTGCCACATTCAATGTGCTTGCTCTCAAACAAAACCTATTTATTGAAGGATTGTTTGACTAGACCAAAGTAAAATGTTCCGTGTGCTCAAAGGTGAATAATCTTGACACAGTCCCAATGATTTTCTAATAATTACCTGGCACGGGAATGTACAGTTTGCTTTTGTGCCTGAATAAATTAACTGGAGGATTTTAGTCCAGCAAAACAAGCTCACAAACAATGCGCTATAAAAGCTCCGAAGGCAATTTGTGGGTCATAACAACCTTTAAAATGCAAATTAATATTGTACTTGACCACAAATGAATTAGAAAAAGCATATTTCCGGGCTTTTTAAAGCAAACATTGCTAAATTGATGACTATCTGGCATTTCTCCGCTGTACTTAGTGAAATGAAAGTAAACCCAATGGCAGTGGGAAAAAGCAGATGTTGTTGTCATGGCAGTACCTGCCGCGTACTGCTCGGATCCGTGTACAGTCACCAGTCCGTTCCCACACGCCAAGGCCAGGTAGATCACAGGGAGAGAGAAAGAGAAGGCCATTCCGTCTTCTGCCTACCTGTTCATCAAAAAAGAGAATAAAAACCAGCTTTAGTGGTGCTCACACCAGATCAAACCTGTGCAGATATTCCGGGGAATCTCCTCTCAAATAATTGTTCACACTTGCCAAATGACGGTTCATTCTTAGCTGCTCCGTGTGAAACCTTCCACAGGGCGAGGACACGATTAACGTCTACACTCAACCTCATAGCTCGATGCTTGCAGACAGCCTTGGATGGATCTACAGTATAGGTGGCCTTCTTTTTAAAAGCATATGGAATTCCATTAGAAAATGAACATTAAGCCGACAAAAATCCCTTTCACATTTCAGACGTTCTTTATACAAGAGTTCAGGAAGAAGAACTTGAGCTTTAAAAACGTACATGTATCTAACGGAGAGCTAATGGAGGTTACGTTTCTGGATTTTGTGATGTGGTAATTTGCATATGCAAATTTTTCACAAAAAAATCCATTGATTTACTATTGCATCGATTAAAACGACCATGTGGCTGCAGTGGGTTCAAAATATTCTGTAATCTTCACAATTACAGCCATTGTCTTAAATTATTAAGACAATGTATGATAATCTGGTATCAAACACTGCTTCAAACTTTCAGATTAAAACCTATCCATACTGCCGTACCCACAATTTCCCATATTTAAGACAAGAAAGCAGAATGTTAAAATTAACAGTGGGATACAAATTTCAACAATTTTCAACAGTTTATCCGACAGTCGATGGAGAAAAAAAAACAGCCATTATCACCAAAAATGCTTTTTTCCCCCAATAGAGAGCAAAAAAATCAATCATAATTATACAAAAAATAGTTTGTAATGGAAGGCATGGAACAGGAGGGAATAAACACATTACTTAACGACAGCATCTGAACTCATTGACACGTAAGGTAAAAAGCAAAGAATACAGGGAAGCTCAAGGGATTCTGGGTAATGTATTTCAGCCATCAACGGGTAAAACAAGTGAACTCCAATGTGGCAATGAGTTTTTTTGTGTGGCCCCTATTTTCCTGTAAACTGTTTGTTTGTGTAACCGTAACACATCAAGCCAACTTTCAAAAATTTCATAATTTTTTCACGTCTTTCATATTTGTAGAATTAATATTTAAAATTCATATGAATTAGAACTAAACATTTAGAAACTTGCTTTACATTCCCGATTACTTGTGAGCCACAATGGGTTCCGGAACGAAACCCATGAATGTTGGATTTATTGCTGTACTGCTGACAGGTTTAACTGGGGACATCCAGTTTGTGACTTATGTTCAAGTGGACAGTTTGAGTTTCACTCTCTGGGATTGTGACCGCTCAGAAATGCCCAGAAATTGTCCGTCTTGGATGTCCAATCAGAAATGTTGGTCTTATCGAAGAATGATCCAAATAAAAATGTCTGCCTGTCAGTGTCTGATGACGTTTTAAAAACATTTTAAAAAGTCACGGACATGTAGGTTATCCGTATGGTACATCCATTACATGTATGTCTGTAACTTTACCATAAGAGTTACGCTAAAAATACACACACCATCTTTATTTGCTCTCCTCCATAAATCATCCACCAGATCACCAGCACAGTGAAACGTATGGTTCAGTCTTAACCACAAAACACTCGAAAGCACACTGATGATAAATACCTATGTGCAGAATAAATATACGTATATAAATAAATATATAGGATATATATAATATATATGTATATAAATAAACATTTTACAGTATATAATATATTATATATTTAAATACTTATTTAAATACTTACAAACATAACACACTTATTAATACATAAGTAATAAACTGAGACGATAAACAACCATTTCATCAAATCTAATTTTAAAATAATACATTTAAACACAAACATAAACAAAAACAGGAAGGAAACAAGACAAAAGAAAAATACTTCACGGAACAAATGTTTTTTTAAATAAAGATATAAAGCAACAATAAATACAAACTGCCAATAGGAGCGGTTCAGACCAGCCGTGTCAGGATTTGTTTCCAGATCTGGTGGTTAAGTGAAAGCTCGCCCGAGGTTCAGCACAGATCTATTTCCCTCTACACCTAGGAAAGATTCTTGAAAAAAAGCCTTGGTTTCCAAATGTGAGAAAGTGTACAGTCAGCAAATAACTGGCCTTGTTGAATTTAACCCAAAGATTTACCACATATTAAAAATCACATCACAATCACAATAAAAAAAAAACGCACATTTAAAGCCTCAATTTAGCAAAATGTAACCAGGCTGAGCTTACTTGTGAAGTTATGATTCAGTTTTTAATATGAGAAATGTCAAGAAACCAGTATGAGCTCAATCCGTCTGATGAAGACCCCCTCCAGTCAGGAAGCGGGGAGACCCTGCTGCTCATCCTTCATGAAGAACATGCGAAAAACACCCCACACCCAGATTGACAGCTTTTCCCAGTAGAACCCAGTCTTGAGCAATTTAGTCAGCTAACAACTAGGATTGATTTTGACTACGTGCAGAAGTACGTGAACGCGAGAGGGGAAAAATGCTTGTCAAGTGGAAGCATCCAAGTACCAACTTGTGTCTCGTGAGCTAATGCAAGACTCGGTCACAGTGTTCACTGAGGTACGTGCAAACCGTTCGTGAGCTGACACTTCTCCGTGTTTCCAAATGTGCTTTTCCCATGTGGAAAAAGTATTTGGTGATTTATTGGGAGAACATCAGCTCTTGGGGTCCGGCCTCATGGGGGAGTTAAAGGGGCATTGAAGTCTGCACAGAGGGCCTGATTGTCCCGATAACCACCAGAGGGGGGAGGGGCCGAACCACCCTTCAAAACCATTGGCTGGAAGGTTTTCCCGCTCCTTGGGCGCACAAACTTTGCTTCTGCACGTCATGCTCGAGGGACAATGCTGAAAACATTTTAAGCTGATTCTTACTGGTTGACTCGGCTGTGTCTGTTGTGCTTGAGAGAACATGGGACATAACCATTACATACTACTCATACTACTACTTTTACAACAAATCTGTTTGAATTTGCATTTGTAATCTTTTTTGTCAACAAACATCAAGTGTTTATCCTATAAAATGCATTTTTGACACTAGTTCTCCAATTCAATTGCAGTGGATGAGAAACATATTTCTGCAGGCACTGAAAAACCATTCGCACCAGCGCTGAACTTTCCAGAGGTCAAGCAAATAAACAAAGAAGACAGGCGGCAGGACTGAGCTGATGGACACAAACATTGTGTTTTGTTCTACTTGTTCTATACAGCTGAAAGAACAATATTTTATATGAAAAATCATCACTGACATTTCATCCAACACTATACATTGACTCTTAGAACAGGTTTCTGCTCAATCTCTTTCCCTCTCTCTCTCACACACACGCACACACGCACACACTACAGTTGTCTAATGTTTCTGCCATGGGAATAATGCCGTATCAGTTACAGTACAAGGCTGTATTGCTAACAATAATGTTAAAAAATTTAGATGTTTTTTAAACTAAAAAAGGTTTCAGATATATTTAATACGTAATGTCAAATATGTCAAATAAAAACTCAACAACCTAAATCAAGTAATTACAAGATCAAGAACCAGATTACATACATAAATAAATTCACAAAATGTTATTTTAAAATTAAACAGAAGCTCCCTTTTCTTTCATTAATATCCCACGAGGAACCCAACTAAGTCACTTACCTTTGTTAAAAGTTTAATTTTATTAAAATATGCTTTATTGACATTTGGCTTTCACGTGATTTTCATAAAGTTGGTTCTTAAGCCTTTAAATAAATGCCAATGAGTAAGTCTCAAATGGCAAACGCAACTATAAATCTCCTATAAATGCTTTGGTTTGATTATGTCTTCTGCATATAATTATGAACCAAAAATGTGTCCATAACGTTTTTTATTTCCAATACACTTAGCAAAATACGTTTACAGCTATAATGTGATCCTAGATTTGCTATGTCTCTGTCAAATCTGATATTAAATGCTTCATACTTTATAATCATATAAAAACCCTAATTTTAATTTAAGTTAAATTAAACACAGGTAAGTAATTGTAACTTGTAACTCATGCTAAAGCCTCTATACATTATGTTCTATATATTTTGTAGCTTCTTCACACTTCATTATTATTACTAATTAATGGACTTTCTGAGTGTGAGACAAACTAGAAAATTAGCACTTATGACAGAAAAACATCAACAAAATTTATAATTTCCATGTCTGAAATAAGAAGCTTCGAAAGTATCCATCGTTTCACCATTTCAAACCTGTTGATCTCTGAGTCTTATAATAAATGCTCCAAAGTGACTGAGTCATACGCGTTTATGACGATGCGCTCTGCGGCGGAAGTAATACTAAATCTGATGCGCGCAGTCGTAAACTTCTTTTATTACCAGCTATTTTGCAACTTTATGTTTGCTTTTGTACCGCCGGTCGGCTGACTGAATCTGTGTGTGTTAAGACTATAATCTTCCGTCCTTCTCCAGTTCTTACAGGTTCAGTCCTGCTGTTAGCACATCTGTGATGTGAAGCTAACAAGATGGCATCACCTTTGACCCACTAAGCTGAGGTTTCAAATGGCATATAGAGGTTTTAGGGGCACATACCGTGAGACCTTTAACACCCCAAAAGTGTGTCATGGGGATGATGCAACATACTTGGTTTTATGACATTGTTTTTAAAACAAAACTGAGTCCCAAAAAATGAGATGCATCCAGATATTGTCTGAACCGCTTTTCTATTTCTGGGTCACAGGGAAGTGAAGCTTGAGTAAATACTTTTAAGTACTTGAGTAAATAGGCTGTTACTTTTTGTTAATTTTTGGCTACTTGGTACTTGTGCATACAAGTATCAAAAATATAAGCAACTTTTACACTCTACTTGACTACTACTATTTTTGATTTAGTATATGAACTCTTTCCTTCACTAGTTTGAATGGACACTTACCGTTACATGTTATATTGTGATTTTGCGCAACAAGTCGACATCTTTTTCTAGCACGATTAATTTCTTAGATGGACCGGGCAATCTTGCCATCTGCAGGATGCTGAAGGTACTGGATATTTATAATATAATATAATAATATATGAGTATTTGTGGGGCGCTTTTCACAGTTTTAACTGTCTCAAAGCGCACGTGTAAATATGTAAGGGAAGTGTTGCTTTTTATTCATTTGATCGATTGTTGGTGTTTATTGACGTGAATGTGAATTAGCGGTTGATCTTTATTGAACATTTGAGTTTGACTGAGACTGACTTTTTGTTCTTCTTTATCTATTTTGCTCTTCTTAAGTTAAGAACTTAAGTTCTTTTAAAATTGTATACTTTACAACTTTTGTATGAAACTCGTTAATGGCTAGCCACTATTGGTATATGGTTTGGTTTCCCATTAATCAAGGCAATCCCAATAAATCAAACAATCAATTCCTCTATGATGCTAATATCACTAAAGATTTTATAATTTCCAAAAAATAGTACAATTTCTTCCCAGGCCCTTCAGAGATCTTGGGAACTGCAGAAAAAAAAGGTTATCAGACAGGATCCAACCTTTCCTTTCCTGATCGATTTAGTCTGTTGAGGATGACGATATGCAAGGTTCAAAGTTGACAATCCATCACGGCGCTTGCAAAAGCAGGCAAATAGTCTGGTATGGGGAAACAAGCACAAAACCTTGTGCAAATTCCCATCAATCTGCATATGCATGTGTGCAGCGCTCGATCCAAAGACACCCACGTGAACCTCTGCAGCTTAACAGTCGACTCAAGGCGGGATAGGTGATGGAAGCCATAAAGCAAGAGAACATTGGACTAGAGCAGGTTTTAACACCTCATTTCCATTAATAAAATGGTTTTTGCCTGCAGAAGCACGCCAGAATTTATACGCTGTGTGATGGCATTCAGTTCTGGATGGCGAGATCCAATAGTCTCTGCTGCTCCTATTTCACAAGGACAGTGGAAAACTCTGGCTCAGCAGATCAGGCGGCTGGAAGAGAACACAGCAACATTCTGCCAAAGCGAACATGTGTGTGCACGTGTAGGTCGCTACGGGCTAGAAATGAATTCTGTGACACTAGACATTTAAAGTGAGTTGTAATTTCTGTGTCAGCTGTGTCGGTGGGAAAAAAAAAAGTTGTAAAAAAAGTGTAATAAATTCTAAAGATGAAAGAATATGTATGGGTTTGTATGTGCTTTGATTTTTAAAAAGTACTTACTATGAAAATGCACTGTTAGTATTGTATCTTTCATTTATATACTAAAAAAAACCCAAAATGAAACCTATTAAAAATATTAAACTTGTCTAAAAATATCTTCTAAAGTAATTTACTGAATGTGATATTTTAAATGGTAAACTGTAAAACTATTTTGACTTACTGCAAGAAAATCAGAATATATTCTTTATTCAGATCAATAGTAAATATTATGTGTGCTCTACGTTCTCATAATTCTTCCACCATGCAACACAAAACCAGAAAAGCATTGAAATGTTTTATTACCGTCGTGAAATTGAGCATTAAAATGAGTGATTTAATAGTACACAGATGCATAGTGACAATTTGATTGCAGTTTTAAAAACGTTTAGGGTCAAAAACATCTTTTTACAATAAACTCTAGAGAAGGTTTATTGTTTTTTTTTTCGTTTTTTTTTTTTTACAGACAAAAGACCAAAGTTGTACTAGCACAAGATCAAATAATTGAGCATTTTGCAAGCAAAAAGTTATGATATCACTTTCAAGAAAGTAATTTCATTTCTGGAATTAATAAAGATTATTTTAACCTTAAGTAGAAATCCTGATTTTAGTACTAATGTGAGGAATTGGAGCCAGAAACCTGCATACTATTAAACTTAAAATAAAAACTATAAACATTTCCATTGTAAAGAAATATGCCTAAAAAGGGTAGATATTTATAAATTGTTTTTTAGATAAGTACACCACAGAAAAATAAATCATAAATGTATATGTTAAAGTGCTGCTATTATTCTGAGCCATTTGTTTGCAACAGGTTGCTTCACACATTTCAAAAAAACCTATATTTCTGCACTGAAAAAGCGTTATCTGTAAAATAACTGAATGATGGGATTTTACTTACAAGGAAATAGTGTGCTACCAAACGTCCTGCATGGTTTACTGCAATAAACGTATAAACGCTGCATGTTTGGCATAAAATTGTTCTAAAGTTCATCAAGCACATGGAACTTTAATATTCAATAAAAATGTCAATAAAATAGGGCTGGACAGATAAATGTTGATATGGCCAATGTGAGAAATGTGATATTTAATAAATACTGTATATTATAAATGTTTACATTTATTTTAAATTCTTTTCAAAAACATGATTTTAATGAGTCAAAAAAATCTGATAAAACAGTTTATGTTACAAACAGAATAAAAATATTTAGCATCAATTAAAAAAACAGATCAATTTAAATACATATATATTAAGTGATTTGGCTGCTTTTAACACCTTATTGCTTTTTATTGAATAGTGCAGGTAACTCAAGTCCTCTGAAACAATAATTATGCCATTTGTGTAATGCATAACCAACACTTCACAGTAAAGAGCAACGCGTCCATAACATTTTAACATATTAAACAATACATCAAACGTCTGCAAATTGTGCAAAAGATAAAAGTCAATCAACAGTGGAAGTTTCTGCAACAAAACTGGACAGCTATGAAACGCACAGAAACACCTGTTTGATAAATGCACAAGCATCTTTCAGCAGCCTAAATCCACTACGGGCATAAACATTATTTGACGTTAATAAATCGCCTGTTAATTCCTTTGGCTTGGCCCTGGTTTAACAAGACCAATAAATATTTGGAAAGACTTTTCCACACCTGACAAGTCACTCGAGGCCCCTAACAAACCTTCAGAGGAGAGTTCTGTTTTTCAACTCGCATTTGGCCCCATATTCCCTTTTCATTGAGGTTTTCCACATTTACACACAGGCAGTCAGATTAAAAACACTTCAAAACGCGTCTGCTTTGCATTCAAAACGTGCAAGAGGTTGTTGATTGTGAGAGTGTTTATCGTCCCGCGCGCCGCAGTGTCTGTCTGCGCGTGCCCCTTTAAAACCTGCGTGCGCCTCAACACTCACGCCACAACAGCAATATTGTGCGTTTCGTCCACAAGCGGCGATTTAGGAAAAGAAACGGACACTCACTCGGTTCCGCTCGCGAGGAAAATCTGCTCCGAGTTTACTTTCTCAACAGTTTGCTCATCCGGATCAGCAGACTCGCTTGGCGTTGTGCGTCTGTCCCTCTGAAACGTGGTCGGATGGCGCACAGAAATCAGCCGAACATCTCGTGTGGACTGCCGAACTGGTTGCAGGTCTGCAGGAGAAGTGTGCTGGGAAGTGTTGACGGGGATTGTGAGAGGGAGTGGGGGTACAGCGTGGGTCCTGAAGGGTCTCACGTTGACTGCGTTTCACTTCTAGACTCTCCAGACTCACGTTGGCTCGGCTGGACTGGCGTCCGCTCTTCGCGTGGCGCCCCCTGTCGGCAGATATGCGACATCTGGCGCGAGCGGCTAAAATACAGCGCTCTCCCACGCGCCGGCCGCGCGCACTGGCCAAAATACCTCCAAGTGCCACATGGAGAAGAGCGAGTTTAGCCAGAGTTTGGCATCAATGGCACGTTCTTTTCTTATCGTAGTTCTTATCATCTCACTGCAAATTGAACTCACTGGAGACTCAAGTTCGAGGCCCGGTCGGGGTCTGTCTGTGTACATAGAGCTTGCGCATCCTTCTTGTGCGGGGTGGGCAAACTACGGCCCGTGGGCCACATGCCCGTTCTAATGCCGCTTTAATGCCACATGTCGTTAAACGTTTTAATCCGGCCCGCAAAACTTGTACACATTCACTGAAAGTAAGTTTTCTTTTTATGTAAATCCGATAAATCTGTTATGAAGGGTTATTTTATTTTTACAAAGCGGAATGTACTTAAAACAATTGTACTAGTATATTTAACATGTCTTAGAAACATTTAAAGAAACATGTCTATTTAAACTCAAATCTTCACTTTTTAGTTTGAAACTTTTTTCCACTTCAAATTTTTTCGTCCATTTCCTTTTTTTTTTTCAAAAGTTTGCCCACCCCTGTTATTGTGCATGCATGCGTTTCTTCTAGGTCACCCATAGGAAGGACGCCGCTAGTATTTTCGGGCCCCATGAAAATAATTTGTGATGGGCCCTACTGTACACCTGATCGCTGGGGGCCCCGAAAAGACTGTGGGCCCCCAGAATTGTCCTAACCCCTTAACGGCGCCCCTGCCCATAGATGTAAGTGCGAATGGGTGCGTCTGTGTGTTCTGCTCTGTGATTGGTTAACCTCTAATCCCGCCTTCTAGCCCAGAGTTGCTGGGATTGGCTCCCACTCCTCGTGACCAAGAAATGGAAATGCTGTTCAGAAAACAGTAGGGAAAGGATGGTGATGGATCTACAAGAGCCATTGTGTGGTGAATAATTGCACTTGCGGATACTTTTACTTGTTTATTTCAGCTAGTTTGTCAGGCAAACGCATAAAGTACACAAACACCAATAGGACATCACCAATTCAGTTCTGATGCCCAATCGCACACCACTAACTCAGACCAAATCACTATAGTACAAAATTAAAATAATAATATATATAATGTAAGCAAATAAAGGATTATTGTTTTAAAAATTGTGAAATGAAATTGTATATACATTTAAATAACTCTTTATAAATGCTTAAACTTTTTTCTTTAAAGCAGAAGTGACGTTAAAGGGAAAGTTAGGATGATTCTAAAAACTTGAAATGTCTTCATAATAACTTCAAAACTGCTTTTCAGCCACCAGATTTAGAGTGTATAATTTAGTGTGTACACAAAGGTTTTTTTTATGTTGTTAAAATACATATTTTTGCTGCTAGGGACTTGCAGGTTGAACAGTGAGTGGCGAAGAGAATTTTGATCAGATTTTATAATAGGGGTCCATCTGAAAGGGTCAACACAAAGAAACACACTCTCAGCTCCCCGAAGTGCCTCTGTGAATGAGAGCACAAAGAAAAAAACCCATCGACTTCACATTAAACGCTTGTGGCATGTGAACAAAGCGCACAAACCGGGCGCCAAGTAGCCACAACCTCTCAATAAAAGTGAACTTGGACCACAACAACTATGAGATTGTTTTTCCGTCATTGTTCTTCACAACAAATTATCTCAAGTTTGTTTAGTTGAGTCTTTGTTGCTAGCTACTAAATGTATTAAAGTCAAGGTCATGCCCAAATTAAGCATGTCTGAATTGTTGCTCTCTGTTGGTTGATTGGAGCAAATCAAGGCATTACGGGTCAAGAATCAAAAAATATAATTCATATTTTAACTCATAATTACAAAATGAGATCAGGAGGGATGTTACATATTTACAGTCCAGATAATACACAAACAAACACACACACACACACACACACACACACACACACACAGTTTTCTATAAAAGCAGAAATCACAAAAAAAAACATCAAATCCACCTCTACACAAGCCGAAGAAATATGGTGAGAATATAAAATGCTGCTAAACACTTTGATTTTCTAATTTCCTGCGCCAAGTGGAGCGTAATCTACTTTACTGGTGACACAACAAGCTAATGTCCGGTTACCTCAGTGTCACTCGCCTCAATCGAGTTTGGAAGCCCATGGCCTGTCGGTTGGTCAGACACGGTGCTGGCTTTAGTTTCCCCAAGGCTTTAAGATAACTACGTTTGTTTAAGCTCTTCATGATTTAAATAGCATTTTAGCTGAAAGTGTAAAAAAGGAATAGTGACAGGAGACTGTTTAGCGAGACGGTTTGTTTCCGTTACTCACATTGAAAAGGCAGGAAGTGGATTAGGAAAGGAAACAGACAAAAATCCACAAATTTCCTGAAATTAATTATAAGTTAAAATGCTGGCAATGGTGGCTCCATTTGAACTAAAAAACTAAAAGCAGTTTTGAACATGGATCAAATTGATGTATGGATCAAACCACATGTAGGCAGTTGTGTAAAGTACTTGAGTAATTGGAATTTCTTACTTTACGTAAGTAATTTATGGCTACTTTGTACTTGTACCGAATATAAAAAAAGCAACTTTTACTCTCTACTTGACTTAATTTTTCATTGAGTATCTGTACTTTTTACTCCACTACATTTGAATGGACAGTCACCACTATTTGTTTCATTGTGATTAATTGTGATACAAGTCATCTTTTTCTACCACGACTAATTTCTTGGGTGATTTCGCCATCTACAGGATGCTGAAGGTACTGGATACTTTTTATGAGCAAATCACGTGAATTTGAATTAGCAGTTGCACTCTTTTGGGACTGATCGAGACTGACTTTTTATTCCTTTGTAGTCAATTTAGTTTTGCTATTGTGAAATACTGTTATGCTAAATTTAATTTCTATTTTAGAAAATAAAGCCTCATAAATTTCTTGTTTTTCACATTTCTTGGTGCTTTTGAGCCTAAATTCAATAGAAGTAAATTAATTAATACTTTTACTCAAGTCTTCTTGGAATTGTTGACCTGTAATGGAATAATTTTTACAGTAAGGTTCAAGTATGGTTTTTCAAGTACACTTTACACCTCAACATGTAGAACTCACGTATATGGTTTACGGTGCTGACAGACACAGGCTGAATAGAGACCAAGCATTTAGCGTCTCTGTACTTGTTTTAATAAGCTTGCAAATGAAGTGTTTCCTCATATTTTCATGAGCATGTCTTATCCTAATGGAAGACAACAGCATGGAATACAAATACTTTATTAAATGTAAATTAGTAGTTTAAAACGAGCTTCTGTTGTGAAAAGATTGAACGCTTCGTTTAATTCTGGAAATGAAGAATTGACCTTAATTTAAAAATAAACAATCATATCAGTTATGCATGCAAAATATACATTTTTTCAAGCTAAAAATACATTTTGTGGAAAAGTATCTAAGAGAAAGAATCCCACCAGCGGTGTGGATTTAATCAGACACGGAAAGAAGATGAATCATTTTTGCAGGCAGAAAACAACATCATGAACTGGAAGCGTAAATGTGTTTTTTACACACAGCCACACGAGCGCACAGAACAGACAGCGTCAGAAATAGATTTAATGGTAAAACACCACTGCGACCCTTTCTGAAATGATGGGAAAGATTCGAGTAAACATCCTACATACTAACATAAGAACTGATGTGCCAGTCACGCTTTTCCTGACCCGCGTGTCTCCGCTTCCCAGATCTGTCCGACCTATCCATTGTGTTATTCCTGAATTATTCATGCAGTTGAACCACAAAATGATACTTCCAAATACATTTCCCTTTGTTTATGTATTATTATAGCATGGAATAATTCATATTTCTTTCTGTATACCAGGTAGACAGATGAAAAGATGGATTAAGACAGACAGTTAGATATAGATATGAGTGAAGAACTGAAAGACACGCAAACAAACAGATAGATAGATAGACAGACAGAGAGACAGGAAGATATATTTTTTTAATCCTAATGGGAATATCTCATAATAATTCTCTAATTAATGACTTTAAACTTCCTAAGTTGCATAATTTTTTTCTTGCAAATTCTTTGTCACAGGTCGTGTGTTCCTGAACCAGACGTGCGGGAGACCATGTTGAAACAAGTTGTTTTCTAAGAGGTAAATGATTTAAAGATGAAATCAGGCCACTGTCTGGTCAGGATTAAACTCTGTCAACAGGAAAAATGTTTTTTATTACTCATTAAAGCAACTGACCAATGAATTTAACGTAAGATATGAAAATTAACAAGAGGGATGCATTTACATTCCAACAATACTATTGTTACTATTACAATACGCATCTATTTGTTTGTTTGTTTGTTTATTTATCTGATTTTAGGCCTTTTAAGGTCAAAGTCCAAACTAAACAATGTATTTAATACAAGGACTAAAAAAAATTAGTAAGGATTTTAATGTGTGGAAATGGAAGGCCATGGAGTTGTTTAGGAATTGGTGTGATGTGTTAAGACAAAAAATGTAGCTGTTTTCTATTTGGAATGTGATAACTGGTAATTATAATCCATCAAATAACTGTCAGAGCATCTCTTGACATATATACATACAGTATATACACAGACATATTAATGTAAACGGACACAATTTATAGTCATACATGATAGTCACACATATAGTCATTATATATGTCCATAATACACTTCTATATAATTATACATTGTACGAAATATCCAGTTTCATAAATTATATCCAATTTCATAAATAACATCTACAGTGTCTTCTTATAGCTGCAGTCAATACACATTGGAATACTTGTGCTCAAAGTGCTTGGAGCGTAAAGGTCAACACATCATCCATTATGTAAATCTTCATTTCAGAATAGGCAGCATTTAGGCCCGACTTAATGCAATCAAATTACAGCAATTACATTTTTATCTTAACTTTTGCCCAAGACAAAGATTCCAACGGAACTGTCATCCAGAGTGACGAGAGACTAAAAGGAAAGACTTTTCGGATGCACTTTATGATTTGATGGGTGGCTTTTTATAAAGGAGTTCTTGACAATACGTCCAGAACATGTACTTAGTGTCACAAGCGCGTCACTTGCTTTTACCTTCTTGATGTTTCAAGCACCGTGATCGATGATTTCTGCTCATTAGACGATGAGTGGAGGAGCGGTAAAGCAGTTAACCTTTCTCCTTCTGTTTAGTCCGAGTTCATTTAACCTGGTCTGACAGTTTAAACATGCTTAGCAGCAGAGTGGCCTTTAACGGTCCGAACTTCAGGACTAGCTTTAATTATTCAATTTAGCTCATTGACTCTACAAAAGGCCTAAAGCACAGGCCGACTTTCACTTTAATTATAACAGCGGTAGAGAGTAAGAAAAAGCAATTTAAATAAATGGCATTAAGCAAATCCTGTGTCCAAAATACACCATTAGAAGACCTTCACCTTAAAAAATGGCAGCAGTGCACAGAGGTCACTCAAGGTCACATTTCCAATTGTTGACAACAAAATTCTCAATGAAGTGAAGATGCTGCCATCTTGTGGAGGAAAAACGAACAACATTTTTCAACAATTATTCCGTGAGATAAAATCACTACATCTCACTTCTTTCGCTTGTCATTAAACATTTTGTTAGAATAGTCGTTTGATACTTAAAAATCTTAAAGCAATAAACTGTCAGAGCATCTCTCAGCAAGAACAACCAGTTCTTTATACAAATTATACAGGCAAACATTGATTTAAATACGGTGGTTAAGAATAAAACCACATTACAATCTAAAAGTGCAAACTTAGCCAGTGCACAAAATGTTAAAATAATAAAATAAAATCAGTGCACAAAAGGTTACCCAATAAATTGCACATCTAAATCTAATTTTTGGCCTTGTTCACACCATGCTCAACTTTCCCAGAAACCTACCTGTCCATCTAGAAATGTCTCTTTATTTATTTTTACGAGATTTTATTTTTAAAATATTTTAATAATGATCTCAGTGGCTAAATCCTGACCCCACAGTGTTCTAATAACCAATCTATTCCATGCAGTAGCCCTGATAACGTCTCAACTGTAGTGTCCTGCACCTAGAAAAAGTAAAAAAAAAATACAAGTTGATATGGAAGAGTAAAAAATACAGTTAAAATAAGAAAAAAGTAAAATATTGCTTCTCACCATCCAGGGATTGGGCAGAGAGCTGAGCTGAAGCTGATGGGCGACAGTCATACAAGAAACCCTACGTGTGTTAGTGTTACACACACAAGACAAAACCAGCAGCGGCGGCGTGACATTCGCCTCGGGCTCCAACGCTAATCTAATCTGAGCTCTTTCCTCTTCCCATACTCTGAACGAACCTGTATGAAGACAGAGGGGTAAACGGTGCTTTATAGAAATGCTGTAATAAAATAATTAAATAATAATGGAGGTGGAAGGTTGATTGGGTGTGGCGACCCCTGATAAGGGGCCAAAAGAGAAGAAAAGTAGATACTGATAATTAGTAATATAATAGTAACAACAACAACAACATTTATACACAATGTTTACAAGTCAAGGTCACTTTCAAGGTCAGAGTCGGAGGTGTAAAGTACTTGAGTACACTGAGGAAGTTTTGTAAATGGAGTAAATATTTTTTGTACTTTAAGTGTTTTTGGCTAATTTGCATTTGTACTGAGTATCAAAAATATAAGCAACTTTTAAATTCACATAGTCCCAATATATTCACGTAATCAATAAAGTACAAGTACTAATACAAGTACAATTACTATGCTCAATGCTTCAATGTCTAAAGAATTTTCAGTTTCTTTACTCGTTCGTCGTACTTTGTTTTTTAGAATTATTTGTATTTTACATACGTATTCATATTGCATAGTTACAAAATTTACAAAAATCTTTAAAGTACTCAAGTACTTTACAATTCTGGGCCAAGGTCACAATTTAATTTTCGGATGCTTACTTCCTTCTATCTCTGCATTAGCCACGTAGATGAATCCCTTCACGGACTGTAAAGTGAGCTTGATGTGTGGATCTACAGCTAAAGGGATGTTGGAGTCACTATCCTGCTGGTAGAGAAAGAGTTTGCTGCGCAGAGTGAGGTTCTCCAGTCGAGCTCTTTCTCTGTCCGCACTGAGTGAGAAGAACAGACGCGTGTTACAGCGAAACACAGAATCACAGCATCACTAGTCCCATTCCTCACCGGACATTGGAATACAAGGTTTGGATGTTGAAGTCATGCTCTCCTCTGTGTTTAAAGCTGATTCCGGAAGAAAAGTCTGAAAATACAAGATCACAACTAGATTTTATTAAACTGAACTTTTTTTGAACATCTCATAGTGGATCTTACGTGAACTTGTGGTTACGGGCAGCGGTCCCGGTGAACACATGATTTTATTCATCAAGCACAGATCTAGTTGCTCGAGTCCAGGCCCAAACATGGCAAAGCGCAGCTCTGGAACATTCCCAGCAGAGCAGAAGATGGACCTGAAGGATTCCAGTCCTGCACTGTGCTGGTTGTGCCACCGGTGGCGAGAGGCTGGGCAAACTCGGAGATACCTGTGGCAGAAGAACAGTTTAGCCATGTGTGGTTTGACAGAGGAGTAGATGATTACCCTACTCGGCCATGTAGTCTAACTCTTTCTTGGAGTCGTACAGAACGGATGTGTCCGTGATCTCGGCCCGAGGCAGGGATAAATGGTCCACGGAATGCCACAGGGGCAAATCACGCAGAAGGAAATACTTCCACAGCACAGGGTCTCGAACCACAGACCGCCAGTATGTGCTAGTGCTTCCCAGTTTGCAGAGGTTTGGTGGAGACAGGAAGGTCATTATGAGAAACTGCAATTCAACCTGCGTGAGAAATACAAGGATTGGGGAAAAGGAAGTTACGGATTTGAATTTACATTTACAGATTTATTCATGTTTAGTAATGTGTGGTACGCAGTGGTGTAAAGTACTCAAGTAAATTGACTTAAGTAATGAAGTATTTTTGGCAGGTTTGTACTTGTACTGAGTACCAAAAATCTAAGCAACGTTTATGATCAAATCAAATCAGCTTTATTTTTAAAGCACTTTAAAACAACTCACGATCTACTAGCCTACATTTGTGAGTATCTGTACTCTTTACTCCACTACATTTGAAGGAACACATACCGTTACTTGTTGCATTGTGATTGTGTGTGAGTGTGCATTTTTTTCTACCGTGGTTAATTTCTTGGACAAACAAGGTGATATCGCCATCTGTAGGATTCTGAAGGTACAGGATGCTATTGATGAGCTAAATCATGTGAACGTCAGCGATTGCACTTTTTTGCAGACTTTTTATGTTTTTTGTTATGCCATTTTGAAACAAATTATATGGTTACATTTCATTTCTATATTAGGAAATAAAATGTCATAAATAAAGTTTTCTGTTTGTGTAAAATACATCTATAAATTGTGTAAAATACACCCAGTAGGAATGCAAGTAAATAAGTAAAAAAAAATGGATTGAGTTAAATCCTTAAGTTCTTTTACAATTTGATACTTTCGACTTTTAAGTTTTCATTGGTGATTTGTATTTTTTAACAAGGTATTCTTACTTTTACTCAGGTATATAGATTACTGGTACTCTTTACACCACTGGTAGTATGTATTTAATGCTAGTAGTACACACAATAACAATATAATATTATATTCACTTCGTTTCACTTTAATTTGAATTGAGTATGTTGGAAACTGCGTGATCAGAAATAACAATGTTTGAATTAGACAATGGTGTAGAACAAATAGTATGATTAAAAAGACACCAAGCTACGATAGGTTAAAATTTGTATACATTGGATTATTTTTACATGCTTGCTTTTAAGTTCATTACAAATAATTTTATACAGTAATACACGCCTTTACTTTTTCCTCTTAAATGTAAGAACAAATTGAAGGAAATAATCAATAAATCGTGACTTATGCATTGCACACACCGGTATGTATGGTGTGATTAAATGTCTTACCGGCAAACTTTCCAGAGAATCCGCCGCGATGTCAACGTTCTTCTCATTTGTTCTCCTTGTGTCAAAAAACCTGTCTCTGATAGACTTGAGACTTTGCACGACCATCGATCCTTCCAACATGGTGGCAAGTCCAGAGGTAATGTCGAATAATTTATTATAGACAGAACAAGTAGAGCATTTAGGGTGAAAATAAATGAATATAGTTTAACGAGTCTCTTAAAAATGTAATAAACCTTCCCGGAACAAAAGTTCCACGTCTATGGGGCGCGTGCGTTATGTCATGATGAAATGTATTGTGGGAGTTGTAGTTGGTTTAGATTGCGCATCGGACTGACATTCTTTTGTACCTGACGGTTACTTTTAACACAAAGATTTTATTTTGTCACAATGAAAACCAAACCGGTCTTAAGTCCAGTTTGCTAATATTCATCTTTATCTACAAACCAATACACACAGGCACAAAGATGCATTTCTTAACCCAAAATTTATTTTCAATGAAGACATAAAAAACAAAACAGAAAAAAAAATATTTTTCCTTAAAGAATGTGACCAAAAAGTTTACCTTTCTTAATAGTATACTATCAAAATATCCAAATTTCAATCTCTGAACATCAAACACGTTCAAAAAAGATGCAACGCTTAATAAGAGAAAAAGTGTCATATACAAAGATGTTATTAAAAAAAGTCATACTTAAAAATGATCATGAATACTTTTATATGCAACGTATATTTGCATGTCCGCCTCGTTTGTACCACTTCTGTTACATGACATATATAAATGTAATTTTAAAATAAATAAATAAAAATTAAAATAAATAAAAAGTTGTGTGGTGTTACTCAAGACAGAGCATTTTTAAACAAATAGTTATTTGTTTGTATTTTACATTAGAAGTATTATTCCACATTCTTGGAGAAAACGAACATCCAGAAAACAAATCTGGATCGGAAGATAAGTGCCTTTTTTGTTTTCAGAACTTTTTTTTATCCGTTTTGCTGTTTGTTTTGTCATTTTTCTTTTGTTTTTGCTAGCTTCAGAACAACAACATTTTTAACTGTCTCTCCTTAAAGCTCTCTTCAGTTTCACTGCAAAATACTAAGGATCTCCTTGGCATTCTCCGTGTTCCATCCCTGACCCTGAAGTGGACCCTCACATGCCAGCACATACTTATGCAGGATTTGTG
This sequence comes from Paedocypris micromegethes, assembly GCA_028031935.1. NCBI lineage: Eukaryota > Metazoa > Chordata > Actinopteri > Cypriniformes > Paedocypris > Paedocypris micromegethes. The sequence goes on along the minus strand of CM051498.1, from coordinate 20,795,427 downwards.
TGCCAATATCCCGGAAATGAAGCCTGTCCTCTTTACGCTCTGTAGTATCCATGCTGCAGTCCTCATATTTCACTGCCCAGAAGCACATCTCACCAATATACATCATGGTAAGCAAATGAGTGTCGGAAAAGATACCTAGAGAAAAGGGAAAACAACATTTGAATTTGTCTCCTTCAGAAATCATTCATATCCATATCCAATCACTTGGCTTCAAGTTCAAAAAGCCCATTTGGAAACTTTCGTCCTTCCAAGTACCTTCTGCCAGAAAATTGGCGGTTGCAGAGTCATGAAAAACCACCCCATCGTTTAGCTTTACAGAGTTCCTGACTTGCAGCATTCTCATTAAGTAACGCACCCCTTCTTGAAGACACTGTGAAGACACAAGGTCAACGGAAGACTTACTCAACTCATGGCCATTTAATCTGGCACAGCGGAGAGAGAGGGAGGTTTGGGAAAAGAACCTTAAGGAATGTGGCTTTGTTCTTCTTTATCCACTGTTTGCGCTGGTGTAGCGTGTGGCAGTACATGTACAATAATGCCCCACGCCTCCAGTATAGGCACTCCAACAGCTCCAGTCCCAACACAGACTGCACCTGAGAAATAAGAAATAAAAAACAAAAGAGGACAAGGACAACAAACCGACAGTTAAAAACAAAACAAAAAAAACTGTGCGCACAAGACATAAACATCGGCCAGAGAAATGTAGCCGGTTTACTCTATGGTAGGTTTATTAAAGAACACAAAGCAATTGTCATAATTTCCTAATTAGTGGTTAATGACTGTACCATGCCAAGTTTGTAATCCTTATCTAGATGTTAATGATAATTACTTATCTAGTTTAACGGATTACCAGTTTTAATGCTATTACATCCAACAAAGAACGTCAGGTTAATTTTTATTCTAAAAGTGATCTGAAGATATTCTTCTTTCTGCGTTATTAATTGCCAAAATTTACAAAAAACATCACAGCCCAATGCAAAGATCGAACTGTTGAGTCGATTTTGATGGCTAATTAAACAGTGCAACGGGTGTTTCTTTTAAGTTACTCTAATAAAAGTGAAATTAAATTGGTTTAGGTTAAATTGTAGGTTACATAAATTAAATTGAATGAAAGTAAAATATAAAAACAAAAACTTAAATATTTTATATAAAAAACTGTGCACAGCCACTTGTTCTTTGCAACAAACATCTATAGATGACAATATACCTTATTTATACATTATTAATCAACTATAAAGTATTGAAAATATTTTGGTATCCAAGCTTCAACACACTCTAAAATGATAAATGAATTAGCATGACGTGGATAATTATTGAACATAAAAAAAATGTCAATCTTTAATAGAAACCTCTTGAGCAGGTACCAGGCGCCCTGCTAACACCTCGGGTTCAGTCAAGTCCTGTAGTAGTTGCTGTATTTTAAAAGGAGAAGTGTCTTCAGGAAATTCCTGATCTACAAGCTTGTTTTCCTCAAAGAACGTAATGTCCAAAACAACCTATGGAAAAAAATACAAATATATTAAAAATTATTATAAGTATTATAAGAATGACACAGGTGAAATTACAAAAGAAAATCATTTGGTTGTTCAAAAACAACATTTGGATTTATGGACAGTTTTAGGTTTGAATCCCGCTCCGGCTACTGGTCTGGGTTTGTGTGTGTAACTTCACTGGAAGGTTAAATGTAGAGCACAATTTCGATACAGACCCCTGTGGTCAAATTGACAAACTCACCTCAAATTATCTTTTAATTTGCAAAATCATTGAATACAAGGTGTTTTCAGTGTAGTACCTGTGTATAATCTTGCAACAGTTTGGGGAGGCTGCTGCTCTCTCCTCCATGTCTATAAAAGCTTTTCAACTTGTCTAGTATGGAAGAGGCATTCTGTAAATAGTCATCATCTAGGAAGAAAAAACACAATTTACGTTTAGAATTAATAAAGTTCCCAAGTCAATAGAAGGAAAAGTGATAGCGTAGTGATGATAATAATGGTGGAAAAAAAAACATCAAAATACATTGTACTTGTGACATAATAAACACAAACCAAGCAAAATGACATATACTTTCTCGAAAAAGAAACTGAAAACCTGTGGAAGGAGGAATGTCAAAATCACACACTGTTTTAAGAGTGTAAACATTGGCAGACATATATATTCACATTTCAGACAAATAATAACCACGTTGATGTCTCCGATGTCTAATAAATTGTTTTCTGGATGCTTGGTTATTGCATGACGACATCTTCACCCAGTAAACTGACGTTAGCAAGCAAAAGCACCAGTAAAGCAGTTAAGAACAAAACTAACGTGCAAATGCGCATTTAGAGTTTAGGATTGAATACATCTCCACCGGCGCACATTTGTTATGAGTAGGGATGCGTAGTGAGGCAACCGTTTCACATCGATCTGAGTGACAGGGGACAGGAAATGTTTGTTGTGGTTCGAAGGAATGCTAGCGGAGCCGGCTAAGCTAACTAGCTAGCGACGGCAACAGCAGGCTGATTCGGCTAATAAAAAATATTTTTATTTAACAGAGCCCAATTTTGCACGAATCGTAACGTTGGTTTCGCTTACCTGGTTTCTCTGTCCGAAGAGTGGCACACTTGTTATCTACCTCAAAAATCCTCCTCTCCAGCTCGACGCTCCGTCTGTAGTCGTCGGCCATGACTGCAAACGACAGTCACGTGACGGGGTGCGTGCACGGCGACTCACGTGGAGAACTGAACCTGTTTAGGTCTGTTCTTTCCTTTCTTTCGTAAAATGCATCTCGAACTCACTCCAAAACACATTCACGCTGCTTCTGTTTGTACACACAGTTCGAACAAAGCGGCATAACTATGTTAAATAATAGCTAAATTCAAATGATTGTTTGCGAAAAGTGAGGCTTTTTCGCGAATCGGTTCGTTTGAATCATGCATTTAACCATTCATCCTTTATTTCTTTGTGATGGAGTGTATATTTTTACAACGTTTGCATATTTATTGTAATACTTTTATTTGTCCTCATTGGAGTTAGCTGTGATTGTGAAATGAAACTGGAGCGATTTCTGCAATCTCGGAAAAATGGCAAAGGAACATTTGTTTAATTTAGGACTAGAGTTAAGTTTTTTTTTTAAACTTTAACACCTTAACAACTCATACATGTTTGCAACTATATTTTCAAGTTTGACCTTTCAGTAATACAAGAATATGTATTTTCCATATTGTTTTCTAATTAATACAAACAATATTTGTTTTAATAAATACGTGTATAAATAAATGTAAAACTAATTAACATGTATTGAAAGCAATATTTTAGGTCAAATATGTTTAAATTTTTATTTATATTTTGAAAAAAAAAACGCCAATATTTTGTAATTATGGAAACAACAATGACATTATAATATATGTATTCAGTAATAGGACACATCTGATAAATTCAGCGATGCTGATTTTGTAGAATTTTAAATAATTTAAAGTGGAAGCGAAGATGAAACTTAATAAATTACAATTTGACAAAAACAAATACAAATATATAAAGCAAAAAAACTAAATCCAAAAACCGATAAACAAAAAAACAACCTGAACCATATTCCTAATACATATACTACGAAACTAGAATTAGAAACAGGCGATTCTTTGAACCGCTCCGACTCGAACGAACGAACGCGTCACACGTCACCGGACGGTAGTGACGGGGTTAAATGCAAATGAGCAACCGAGCCTCCTCCACGCCTCCATTCCGCTCTTCTCCGCCCCGGCTAGATCCATCACTCGTTGCCGACTAATTTAGGCCTGTAATTCAGAGACATGGCTACTCTTAAAGTGTTGTCGAGGACGGAGAGAGGAATCCTCAGAAACGTGACGGCTGCGATAAAGACGAACCTCTCGCGACACTCGCTGGGCAAGGTCAGTGTTTGCAAACAAAGCGCCGAGCATCCGCAAGACACGGGACGCTGAACCTCTGAATATTATGGCATCAAGTGTTTTTTAAGGATCTCATTGATAAGAAAGCATCCACGTTTAAACTACACGAGGCAAAACTCAGCTAAAATGCAGGACTATCATTGATATTCAGCAGTGAAATTGGTTTCCATTGAAAGCTCACGTGCATTTAACATGTACAGCCTGTGCATTTTTCAACTTTTATTGCATCCGAAATTCTCATTTTCTTCCAATTGACCGACTAGTTCTCGGAAGCAGAGAAGCATGACATGCGGGACAGAGACAGTTGTCTCTGGAACTGGTTTGACAGACTCCTGCTGGTGTCATGTGCCTGCTAGAGTCATGAGGAGTTGTCCTTCATACACAACCAGCAGCAGCAACCATGTTTCATTACGTGGAAAATTGCTGTAGGTTTACATCACCACTATATAGAGTTCCACTTCTGCATCAATGCCATGAAGGCCAGCTAAGACATCACCGGAAAATGTTCCACTGGTCCTTCCCTCGTCCTTCCTTTCACTTCCCTGTTTCTATTTCTGAGATTATTACTGTTATGTAAACATACCATAATATAAGTCAAGTTTGTCCTTGCAGCTCATTTCAAAAAGTTAACTAATTTAATTTCAAAAGTGAATTGTGTTTCTTCAAAAGAGCAAAATGTGTTTCTTTGTTGACACATTAATTGCGCTTAAGAGTGCAAATACTGACAAATGCAATACAACTTCCTAATACGGCAAAACAAAACAGATGGAATGAAAGTTTAAAGTATAATTGAAACATTTAAGATCTTGTGTGCTGCAGTACAGTGACCTGCCGGCTTATATTGGCTAATTTAGAAGGAATGATTGGTTTTGTTCAGGAGTCAGACTTTAATGTGTGTGTGTGTGTGTGTGTGTGTGCTATTAAACACTCCAGGATCACTTTAGGAACGTGTTCTCCTCCTTGGCTCTGTTCCTCTCTGTTAGTACAGTGCGGTTGTAGGTTGCCAGACGGCTGTGATAAAGTAGCTGTCAGGTCATTGACTGAGATCAGCAGGTCAAATCTGTTTGGTTAAGACTCTGGAGTGTGTTTCTCTGAGTTTGGAGGCTTCATTCATTCATTCTTCTCGACTTGTGTCATGTGTTTATTGGCAGACCTGTAGCTGCTACTTTTCCACTTCACATCCACGTTCCGCTCGCTTCTGTTCTGACCCTTCGGAAGCTGTCAGAGATATTCCTCACGGAGCAACTATTCTCGTTGGAGGTGAGATTTATGACTTCAACTTTCTGTCCACTAATTTTGTGGGAGAGCCAAGAACTGAAATACTCCAACTGAAAGGCTAAGTTGGAATAATCCACATTGGGTTTATTTCTAGACCGTTTTCTTTCCTTGTTCTTTAGTGACTAGAGTTCTTAATTTCTACATAATCTCGACAGCAATTGAATTATCAAGTTTTACTTGTGCTGTTCATTCATTGGACTTCTAAAATAAAAGTCCTCAGCACTTTCAATTGCCAATATTTTGGTTATTTTCACAGTTTTTTTTTTTCTTACAAAGTCTTTGTTTTTTTTTTTTTTTTTTAACGACTATCATCAACATATATTCAGTTTTAATAATTGTGTTACATCAGTGATCAGCAGCTTTCAGCTCTCCATTACCATTTCTCAAGAAATTTCATTGTCTAGTATTTATTTCCAGTTGTTTCGTGCCTACGGTTGTTATAATACGTTTTGAATTGTTATCGCTCGTTGACTAATGTTTTCTGTTTAATTAATAAAAGGCTTTTCATTCAACTATGTGTGTTTCTTTCTATATACAGTATTCATATTCTCTCTCTTACATGTACTGCTTTTGTAAGGAGCAATTTTCCCATGTTTGGACTAATACAGGTTCTTTCTGTTCTATTCTTCTGCAGGCTTTGGCTTATGTGGTATTCCGGAGAACCTGATCAACAGTTTGCTGAAAACTGGGGTGAAGAATCTAATCGCAGTCAGCAATAATGCAGGGTGAGTGTCTATAGACATAAGCTGTACTAAAACTAAGAAAAAAAGCATAAAACCCATAAAATCTATGTTGTTTTTTATCATGTTAAATACCTTGGAACATAACTTACTCTAGGGCTTGTAGTTTAGCTGTAAACATAAAAGTAACCCAAACCTATATTTATATATATTTTTATATAACTTTATTTTTTTCAGTTTTATCACATTATTCACATTTTCCCCCATTATTTATTATTCACATAATTACGATAAATTACGTTTTTTTTTTGTTTTTAAGACTAAGTTAAAGTAGTTAATATGTTAACTGTCAATACTAGTTTTTAGGGAATGTGAATATTGTATAATAACAACAAACATATTTCCAATGCTACATGTGGTTTCACAGAGATTTCCTGTGCAGAACTTGTGTGTTGCATAAACATTACAGCTTTTATTTTCTTTTAAATAAAAATGTATGGATAAATAAAAGCAGTATGGATACTTTCATTTTTCAAAGCGTCACATACTTGATGGAATAATGACAATTGATGGAAATGTGCTGTACCTTAGCCAATCATCACACACGCACGCGCGCACACACACACACACACACACACACACACAAATTCGTGACCTCAATTATATTACCGCCACATATGATTTCCCTCTTAATGGTGATAGTAAGGGGAAGCGTGGTAATTGGTTTTCTCCGGACCATAATCGTGCTCATCACTGCGCCGAGCTCATGCAGGTTTCTCAGATGTGTGTTTGCTTTTCACTAGGTGGGATCACAAGTGACCACAAATAGAAAGAGATTATCAGGGTGAAACCTCACACTGGCTGTTCAGTCTAAGCTGAGCTGCTTGAGCTTTCGATTTTAGAAAGTTAGAGTTGGTTTAAAGAGACTTTATAATCTACTACTTACATTTATTATGTTAAATATTGTAAATATTTGATCTTGAGATCTTGATTTGACTTTCTGCACAGTTTTATAAAAACAGTTTACTAGCATTGATTTAACATCCTTTTCCCGAGTGCCTCCCCTTCTATGGAATCAGATTAGTGCCAAAAATGACAAACCTTTTTAAGAAACACACGAAAATCTGCACCCCCCCCCTTGCAGTCTCGACATTTTTGTTCAAAATATATTTTTGTTTGCTTCAGTTTTTGTTAATTTGCGTTTAGCCTTTTGGCACTAGTTTCACGTGTGGGCGATGCTTGCTCTGATTGGCTGGTGAGAGTAATTGGCAGCTACCCATCTGATTCTTACGGGTTTCTACTTGTTGAGCTACAGAAAATCTTCATCATTAAATCTATTGTTTCTCAATAGACAACAGTTTTAAAGCTCTGATGTTTGCTAAAGTCTTTGTAAACTGATCTGGATTACAAAAGAAGCTCAGGCCTTCAGTGACAGTCAGATCACGCGCTTCTGGAAGTGAAATAATTGCTCTTGATCTTATTCCTTCCAGCTCGGACTCCAGCAAACAGCCAGTAGAACCTTTTTGAAGTGAAATCCTCTGGGTTTCCTCAAAGCTAGTTATTGGAAACGCTTTCGGAAAAGCTTTGAACCGCGTGACCTGTAAAGACATCTCGATCCGATCCTGACAAATGTTTTTTCAGCTTTGATAAAGCCCTGGGCTGAGAGTCCTTCCACTGCTGCGAGTCCTGGATCGTGCTGCGCTGAGCAAAGCTGCTCTTTACCCGCGTCTGTAACGTGAAACCAGCATTTCAGAAGTGTTTGGGATTAGCGCACCTTGACTTCTCGCACGGAAGGACGCTTTTTCCCATGCACCTTGTCCATCAGAATGCCTAATATTTCTTCTTAATTCCGTGCTGACTTCTTAACAAATTCCACCGTGAAATATGACCTTTGACCTTTTTAAGTATGCGCTTCGCAGGAAATTTAATCTTCTGATTGAAAAGATAGATCCCTGTGCTTTAAAAAAAAAAAAAAAAA
>CM051498.1:20763349-20787564 GCA_028031935.1 Paedocypris micromegethes | reverse complement strand
AAAAAAAAAAGAACCATAGCATTTGACTCGGAACTGTAAAATACGTAACTCCATTTGTGATGTATTTCTCATTTTATATATATAAAAAAATGTAGATGTTAGTAAAGAGTTAACAGGGATCCAGAATGAACCAGCATGCGGCTAATTGCAGAATTTCTCAGTCCAGGAAACCGATCTTGTGAAATAAGAAGCCTGCGCTTTTAAGGAAAATTAACCCCGGATGAAAATAGCTTCTTTGTAAGTGCTCTTCAAAAGGGATTAAACTTTCACTGATTTTATTTATTTATTTTTTACGTTAATCTTCAGCCCTTAAAACCTGCTCTGTGCGGGTATGGATGTTTCTGTGTTCCTTGTGAAGGATGGATTGTTTCTCCTGTCCTTCATCTCGCTTCACGCTCCAGTGTTCTTTAGTTTTCTATATGTCATGCCCTTTGTTAATGAGTGATGATATTAGTTTTGAGCCGGCGCTTCTGTAACGGCTGGAGAGAGCTGTAAAACATCTGCAGTGTGTCTGGACTTCTCTGCCCTTTGTCTCTTTATTCCTGCGTGCTTGGAATTGTAATGACTGGTGGTTTCAGATGGAAAATGACCTGGACTTTTACTTGACTTATGATGATGATGATGATAATAATATTTATTTGTTTTTAATTCATTAGAAAGAGTTCTGATTCTTTTCGAGTTCATTTTTTGGTCCTTAAGTTCGAATTCTGTCAATTTATTGCATAAGTAAGATAAGACAGGGTATTCCTTTATTTGTCCCACAACAGGAAAATTTCCTTTTTACCACTTGTTATTATATCATTAAAAATAAATATAGCGATTACTTAATTAAACGTGTTTAAAAAAAAAAATGTCCCAGCTAGTCCCAGCCATATTCTTCATAATAAGGTATTCTATTGTAACAATTACTATTTTTATTAACTAATGTGACATGTAACAATAAATTGGGCTAACATATAAATGTGTGTATGTATGTGTTATCACACATGTTTATCATGCCATGTGCATTTGTTATTCATTATTTTAAGTCATGGTTTCAGCTTTCTTTCTCTCAATTACAAAATTGAGTCATTTTTATAACTTCAACAAGAAAACACTCTCACTACTCTCAGTGAGAAACATTATTTAAAAGAGAAATTATTAAAATATGATACAATTTTAGAAAAAAAAATGTAAGAAAAATGCTTTAGAATTTCTTTCCATTAAATAAAATTATTTTCTCACTCAAATTTACTCTCAATCAAAAATAATTTTGATTACTGGGCTTTTCATCATTGCACCTTTTTTTTTTTCTTTTTTTCTTTTTCATTAACATCTAATTCTTAACCAACAAAGTCTAACCATTTAGTTTTGGCTCTGATATTGTGTTCCTGTGGAGCATAATGTCTGATCACGGGCGTTGTGTTTTACCGTAGTGTGGATGACTTTGGCCTGGGTCTGCTCCTGCGGACCAAACAGATCAAGCGCATGATTTCGTCATACGTAGGGGAGAACGTGGAGTTTGAGCGTCAGTATCTGGCTGGTGAGCTGGAGGTGGAGCTGACCCCGCAGGTGAGACCCTCACTCACCGCTTTTACCGCATTTTACTGTATTTTACCGTTGCGATGACAGGGCACATTGGCCGAGCGTATCCGGGCCGGCGGTGCAGGCGTTCCTGCTTTCTTCACTGCCACAGGGTATGGCACACTCATCCAGGAAGGAGGATCGCCCATCAAATACAACACTGACGGAAGCATTTCAATCGCCAGTGAACCGAGAGAGGTAAAAGCCAGTGTGTTTTTAAGGGTCAGTGTGATGGTGAATAACTGTCCCTGTTTCCTTTCAGGTGCGAGAATTCAATGGCAGGCACTTTATTATGGAGAAAGCCATCACGGGGGACTTTGCCCTGGTTAAAGCTTGGAAAGCAGACAAAGCTGGAAATATCATCTTCAGGTACATCTATTTTTGTCTTTTTTTTTTTTTTAAGTCTCCCAGACTGGGTTTGACTATCATACATCACGTGTTCACTGGTGTGGATTGTGCCAGGCCTTAAAATAGCAAGCAATCTCTCACCTGGCAGTTTCCATTTAGCACTTGCCCACAGTTAGTGCTGAAACTGATGGCAGGACAACAGGAGGCCGACATAACACACTCGATATAGAGGCTGTATTTTGAGCTTCAAATTGATTTTTTTTTTATCAATCAAATATCTTTATAGTTGTGCAGAACTGACCATTAAATGTACATACATTTATTCTCATTAGGTCACTTTAAGCACAGTATTTGTGAATCAAATGAACTGTTTGGTAAAATCTTGTTATACTCGAGACATTTCCACAAGGGTGCGCTGTTTCCTAGTTGAAAGTAATACGTTCATATTTAGAAAAATATTTAGACGATTTCATAGGAGCCACCTAATGCAACTTTCACCTATTATCGAGTTATCCAGTAGGTAGCACTGTTTCCTCTTTGTTCGCTGACCAATCGCAGGCCCTTCCATGTATAGTCGCACTTTGTAATTAGATTTTCGAAAATCTTTGATCTTGGGTCTTTATGTCCTGCGCTGTGATTGGCTGGCCAGACTTTTGGGCAGTGTCTCCACTTTCAGCCCATAGACACTAGGATTGGCTCAATCAAGAAATGGTTAAAAAGCTTGTAAATATCATCCAGTTGACATCGGTTGTATTAGAAATTTGTTTACTTCTTTTTTTTTTTTTTTTTTTTTTTTTTTTTTTTTTTAGGAAAACCGCACGAAACTTTAACCAGCCGATGTGCAAGGCAGCCAAGATTACAATTGTGGAGGTGAGTGAACGCGACATGTTCTGACTGGTGGTCATGTCCAGTCTTGCGTCCTGCAAAATCAATTCCCCACAAATCTCTCCACGTGTATTTCATCACTGTTTTTCAGATAAACAAAATAAATTGTCGCATTCATCTGGATCTTTGAAGTTGTTTTTCCCTCTATTCTCTCCTCCTTTTTCATTTCCTTTCTACCGACAGCCCTTTTCAAACACTTGTCTGCATATCAAATATGCTTTTATCCCTGCCTTTGTTCAGAACGCATAGATGCGAACAAAAGACTTATCAAACGGCATTTTCATTTGCCTTGAAACTCCATTAATTAATCAGGTCCACCGGTCTCGGTTTTACTGGTGAAAATTCTGAATTTGGTCTCTCAACCACACCAAACCATCAGCTGTCTATCGACCCATTACATCATGTTGTTGTTCTGCTCTCACCGATGCTTTAATTGTCCGTTACTGTAATCTTATCAGCACATTAGAGCTTTCATTTGTGTTGTTCCACTTGTTTATTGTGCCTATGAGCAAATATTACAGCCGGGAAGCAGTTTTTGTGGCCCACTAAAGATAAGGTTATCCGTTGACTGAGCTTCTAAACAGGCCTGTGCGAGTAATCGCAGATGTGCGGCTTGGTTATGACGTTGTTCTAGTCAGGAATCGGTGGTTCTGCTTCTCATGTTCACTGAATTGGGTAAAAGATTAAAATTTAATTTTTTCATAGTTTGCAAAATTTGACTTGGCTGTATGATTTTGTGTGCAATTAAATTGTATAAAAAATGTCTGTTGAATGCAGCGTAATTGTAAAAGCTATTGGAATTATTAACTAGCCCTAATTTGTGTTGAAATGCTAAAAACATTTAGGCCAAAGCACGATTACATTTTAAAGAACGACTATATTATTAATTTATTTTTATTTTATTTCAGTTCACTTAAGTCAGTGACAAGTACAATAAATATGTACAATAATATGCTCACACATTAGAGGTGTGAGATTTTAGAAATAAGGGTGCATTAGTTGATTTTAAATTCATTGAAGAAAACCCACTAAATGATAATTTATACTAACACACTATATTATATATCTTCTATGTGATTATTTATGAACTTCAGCACCTAAAAGTTTAGCACACATTTCCTAAATCGAACAATAAATTACTGGAACCTTTAGAAACGAAATTCATTTTTTTTGTCCAATATTTTCACATTAAAGGAAGAAAATGAGCAGTTCTCTTCTAAATAAAAACAACATTTTCCTAAAACAAATATTTGAATGTGCAATGGTTGATTGCACTACTTGTTATTGCCAAAATTGCCAAACGACGCAAGTGAGGGCATCGCATGTTCGTCAAACGTCGCATGGATGAAATCGCTAATGTGATATTTTAAATTACACTTCTTCACAATTATTCACAATTTTAACAATTCAAAATTACAGAAATCACTCTGATATATGATGCATTTAAGTGTGAAAACCACATCTGACATGTTGTGTGTGGCTTTCAAATTCCAAGTTCTAAATTCAGAATCATTCAGGTTTATTTGAGTAACTTTTTTTCTTTTGAGGAACAGGATTTCTAGCATCTAGAAAGTCAGGGGAGGATGCTGTCTTCACGGTCCATTACATTTTGGAGTGTACAGTTGGGATGAAATATGATGCTGTTCATAAAGTGACTTTGAATCTTCACTGAATTTGAATGCAACAAATGGTGAGAAGAATAGAAGTCTGTTCTAACTACAAACCGCTACGACACTTTGTAATCGATTTGAAATAACAAAATAAGCTACTCATTAAAATTCATAAAACAAATCAAGTCTACAAAAAAGGAGGCTGTGTAATATAAAATAAGATAAGTACTGTTTATACAAATTTGCTAAAATAGGAATGGTTGTAGATATTATATAAACTTACTGTGAGCAATGCATAAATGAAGACAAAGATTTCAATTGAAATGGAATAACATTTTATTAAATTGTCAAGTGTCATTGTTTTAGAAATAAAACAGTTTTAAATACACCTGACAGTTTATACGAACAAAACAATGTATGTGCGTATATTGTTTACATATTTATTCATATAGAATTTGTGGTTTATTAGTAAAACCCTATTTCATAATGCACATGACAGAATATGATTTTTTTTTTATTACATTTTTTATGTGTGCTTGTATACATAAATATATTATACTGTATATTTTTTTTTCTTATGAAAAAATATTTTATGAATAAATACATTTCTTATTTTGCTTAATTTGCACTTGTCCTCTTTTGCTATTTTATATACTGTAATTTGTAATCATCAAAATTATCCTATATATAGTTGTTCCATTATGCGCTCGTTTTCTACAGGTCGCTTTAGTGTCAAGTCATACAATTTTGTAGTTTGTTTATTTATTTATTTTTTTTTTTATTTAACACAGTTTTCTGATTTTTCCACTCATCTTCTGCCAAATTCAGCAGCTATGTTGAGTTCTTTCCTCTCTGTTGGCCGTCTGATGAGACTTGCCAATGGCTCTGTGTTTGGAAGGAAACATTCCTGTTGCGTGTCGGAGACAGACGCTTGATGCAGCACTGAGGAAACGGTCACTATAGTTCCGCGTGAACAGACCGGCCCGTGATGTCATGGCATTTCAATGAATGGAATTCGATAGCTCTGCGATTTTCCAAGCGAATGAAGACGAAATCATCATTAACACAGCTAAACTTGCAGAATGGCAACCAAATAAATAAAGCTGAAAAAATTGATTTGTCCGAGCGGTTGCCAGGCGACAGAAGCTTGCACAGCGGAACTCTGGCATGTTTCAGTTATCCTGTTATCGCAGGTACAATTAGCCCCAGAGCATTATGGGACGTAAGGGCAGTCGGGCCAAAATAGGCCATCTTGCCCGCTACGTTGGTTTTTCAGAAGCTTCTGGTCATTTTTGGATTTTATTGCAACGACAGTATGAAATGAGGTTTTCGAGATGTGGCTAATTGGTTATTGATGAAATTCGTCCTCAAAGGTTTTATCTCTCCACCTCCTTCTGTTCAATTTCAAAACGCTGATTATCCTTTTGCTTTGTTGCACATAAATTACACGCGAGACAGCTGGGGTGTTGTGAGCGCTTCAGAATATTACAAAACGTGGAGCCTGTAGATCTGTGTGGATTCGTGACTACATGCAAGAAATGTTTTTTCTTTTAATTTTAGACGGGCTTGTAGAGCTGTGTAATTATTTATAACATTTAGAAAAAAAAAGTATAAATGCAATATTTTTTATTGCAATGAAACATGTCAAACAGTAATGATAAAATCAGATAAAAAATTAAAAATTGAATGGATGGATGGATTACACGCCCATTACAGCGTCAAACAACTTCCTGTTTTTGTGGTTATGCGTATGACTAAACAATTCTTTTGGTAGATCGTCTTCATTTAAAGATGCGGTACCATTAGTGCTGCTTTTCAATTTTAAATGTATTTTTGCAATATTTTTATTATAAGAACAAAAATATTTAATAAATACATACTAAAAAACCTTTACATTTTTTTTTACATACATACTAAACTTTTTTCAGTGGCTATGGGAGCAACACAATTACAGAAAAAATAAATGATATTTATTATCACAAACATAAATGTAACATTTTTATCACTTCAGTGTGCGTGTGTGCGTGTGTGCGTGTGTGCGTGTGTGCGTGTGTGTGTGTGTGTGTGTGTGTGTGTGAGATGAAAGTATTGTCACAATTTACAGCACAAAATGTAGACAAATTACATTGCCTACAAAACTTACTTTATTTTGTTACTCTTACTGACATATTTGTCAGAAAAAGTACACAGTGTTTCAGCTTTGGTAAGCGTCTGAAAGCACATAATCTATAAAACTTGTTATAATGTATTGCTATCATATCCTTTTGTAGCATCTTGATGATTATAAATCATAAAACTGAAATAAAAGGGAAAAAACTACAAAAATGGCCACAGTGTAGTTTTCAGAGTGTTTCTATTCTGGCAAGTGTTTTATGGGCTCCTTTCTATCCATTGTTTTGAGAACATTGATGAAGTGTGTGTGAAACATTTAGTGTTCCTGTACATTTCACTAACCAAGATGACTGACAGATTCAGACGCTGTGACGCAGTTCACACTGACTCCGCCCATTGCAGTGACAAACAACTTCCTGTTTTTGTGGCTATATAATGACAAACTTTTTCTTTTGTAGATCGTCTTCTTTTACGGATGCAGTTCCATTGGTGCAGCTTTTCAAAGTTGCTTGTATCTTTAAGCATTTCTCTTGCATATTCCTCTCAAAGGGCTACTTGAGTGAAGTGCTAATGGTGCTTGGCTTCAGGTTGACGGCTCTTCAAGCTGCAGGCGGCTGATAGGCCAATGTACCCATATACTGAGCTGAAACCTGCTTAGAAAAACATCTGGAGAGCAACAGAGAAGAAGGGGAAAAAACTGAAAAACTGCATTTCAAGCTTATTAAACTCAACAGAGTTCATCTTTGCGTCACTTTTTTTCAATAATTTGGGTAATAATCAATCATTTCAATAATCAGATGGCCTGTAGAAGAGAAAATCATTTAAATAAAAAAGCTGAATGCAGCAGCTACGTTCTCAGTTTATACTTTATGAAACCCGCCATGTTTAGACCTTCACATTCTCTTTATCAGAAGCCTCAGTACAAAATATTTTATTATCCAGCAACTGGTTGTATTTAATGTACGTCAACTTACAGTAATTACAAATGTTCAATAAATTAGCAACCGGAATAGTAACTGGGATTTGTTCTTCTCTGCATCAGTGTTTTCAATCATTTGGACTTTGTTCCTGTAATTTTTCCATTTTTCGTAAATTCCATACCTGCCTGATTTAAATTGATAGTTAGTGGAGACCCTCTGAGATGTGTCCGCACAAAACCCCATGTTTCATAACGTCATGTGCCCATCAGCTTCTGCAGATTAAACCGGCTTTGACAAGCCACACGCTCCAAAAAAAGAACAAATCCTTGGGTTTTTCTGCATCCTTCAGGGATTTTTGTATTGCTGTTTTTTTCACCCTCCAGGTGACTTCAAGGTTATTTTGAAGAGCCACTCCAGGCCAAAAGCTAGAAACAAGAAAACCGTGTTTAATGCAAAATTCGAATTTTTGGTTGTGAATATTTCTCTCTGGTGTAATTTCATCTCCCATTTACAAAGAAAAGCGGTCAACCGTGTCAAAACGAGTCAATTTTGATGGACTTGACATTCTCATTTCCTTGTGGTATTTTCTCTCTGGCTTTTTGGCCATGTGATGCTGGTATTAAAATGGGACGGAATGGGAAAAGAAGTGCCAGAGGGACGAGAAGTCAAGAATATTTATGTGATTTCAACTTCAAGTGAAATTCCACCATTATCAAGCAAAACAAAAGAAGCCGGCTGTTTCTTTATTTTTTTGTATATCCAGTGCACATGTGTGGTTTCTTTATGAAATTTGTACGTTACGCAACATGTGCATGAGCAAATCCGCACCTAAAGGGTTAATGATGGACGGAACACTTCAAACTCCCACAGATTTTGCATTCGACCCTTCGGCCGTTCAGAAGCATGATCCCTTCAATCATTTCTGTGTCCTGTGCAGCCTTGCTAATGATAAAAGGCCAAACGCTATCAGCGGTAACCATGACAACAGCGACCGCACTAGGCTCATCTTTTTTGCCTTCTCTAACTGAGCTGCATGCAGAAGAAAAGCCACAACACTCACTGATTTCAAGCAAAGTGCCTTTATAAACCGTACACCAACCTATTGGATCTGACAAGTCCGGTCCTGCTGGGGTGCTGCTGGGGTCCACAGGACGCCGTTAAAGCCTGGCCTTTGTTCTTCCTCTGTTCACGTCTGCAGGGCTTAGATGTGCTTTGGATGCATCGATTCGGCTCTCTGCAACGCTTTTTCTCCTCCAAGCCTTTATCACAGCCTTTATCTTTTCATACAGTGTTATAAGAGCTTATTTTTGGGTTCGTGAAGAAGAGCTAAGCTGCTCTCAGAGGCAATACTTGTGGAGGATTTAAAGCCATGAAAATGGTAACAACATTTAAGTTCAACACCAGGGAGTGTGAATGGAAGAAGTTGGAAGTAGAGTTATCCGATTTATTCAGTAAAAAACGTTAGAAAGAGGTTACAGTTTTTGTTCAACAAATAATATAGCTCCTAATTAACATTTTTTGTGCTTATATTTTTCAGTGACTAAAACCATGTGTGTAAATTAAAAGGTTTTTCATAAATTGCCTTTGTGTGGGGGGCATTCCGACAAACACGTATAATGCCAATTCATCATGTCTGTCAATTTTAGTATTCATTTCAAATCAATGCAGGTATTGACCAAAAAAAAAAACAAGATATGAGATATTCTAAAGTTGTTTTCTTCCCGAAGCAAATTGGATGTGGTGATTGAAGACTGTCTTTCAAGAATCGTTCTTATTCTGATGTTTTATATTCAAAGCGTTGTGTACATTTGAAGCATTACAGAAAAACTCATTTTTGTCAATGTTGGTTTATAGAAAATGTTGAATAACATTAAACTGATTTTGTGTAATTCTTTTCTTGCCGCATATAATTTCCTACTATTTTTCTCCCTCCTTCTCCTGGTCACTAAAGACAGATGGGTTATTGGTTTTCCATTTGCAGGGCAATTCCTTCTCTATCAGACTTCTTACGTCTGACAGGTTTATTGTTCCCTGCCGTGGATCCTGACATGTCCACGTGAATTCTGCCTCTAGACAAGTTTCTAGAAAATTGCCTTTGGTTTGGGGAGCACTTTGAATTTAAAAAAAAAAGAACAAAACACGGCATATAATTTTAAACCCTGATGGCCGGGGGCTGACAGAGAATGACGGATGTACTGAGTGGTGAAGAATGGTTTGATATTGAAACAGATGCATCCGCACCAGTCACCATCTGTAACTACATCTTTCATCAATTTCCCTGAAAGGTGTGGCAGGAAGGTCACTTAAGGGCATGTTCATTAAGTACTGTATCAGTAACCAGCTCCTTGTGTTAAAGTTAAACACTTATAATTTCTTTTTTTTTTTTTTCAAATGGTTAAATGGTCTGATCAGATGGCCTATAGAATAAATAAAATTTTATCATTACACTTAATTTGCCCACATTTCAAAGTGCTGGAACAAGTCCCATAACCACAGCCTAATATTGTTTTTTTTTTTTTAATTATTTGGGACAAACTTGATGGCGCTAACTTTACTTTTTTTTACTTTACAACCTTTAGTGCTTACACACAAGTAAAGTAATGACATTTTCATGATGTGTATAGTACATATTAACCTATTTTGGCGTACATGGGTCAGTTCCACTTAATCGAACCAGCAAATTTGATTCATTCCTGATGTGTCCAGATTATCTGGAATTGACCTGTATTTTTGCCACATTTGGTATAAAAATGTGTGTCATTGTGCAAATATAAAAGCTAAACAGCAGCTACATTCTCGGTTTAGACTTTATAAAACACGCCATGTTTAGACCCTCACAGTCAGTTTAAAACCTTATCAGAAGCCTCAGTAGAGTAGATTTTCTTAACCGTCGACTGGTTGTATGTGGATTTACAAATGTGCAATACATTATCGACGCGATAATGTTCTTAATCGCCAGTGTTATCAGTAATCATGATTAAAGTTTTGAAAAATTGCTATTATGATTTTGTCCTGTTGTCGTGCAGCCCCATTTTTTTTGTATTACTATTTTGCAAATATGTTTGAATATATATTCACATGAATTGTGTATTTTCTGAAAGTTGTTCTCCGTTCCAGGTAGAGGAGGTTGTCGACGTGGGCACTTTTGCAGCAGAAGACATCCACATTCCCAGCGTCTACGTCCACAGGATTGTCAAGGGAGATAGCTATGAGAAGCGCATCGAGGTTAGCGGCTTGACTTCTCTGACTCCGTCTTCCACCGTCATCGCTTTATTTTTTTTATTGCTGCCCTTCCAGAGGCGTACCGTGAAGAAAGGCCAAGCTGAAAAGCCCAAACCCAAGAAAGAAGCAGACATTGTCAGAGAGAGGATTATTCGCAGAGCTGCTCTGGAGTTTGAAGACGGAATGTATGGTACGTGTTTAATTTTGTGTGGTCTGGACTTCTATTTTAAAGCCTTCCAGCTTCGAACGCGACACAGATGGGCCACCCCCCAGTTCTGTGATTATGAAAATGTTATTTGTTCGTCTCTCATGATAAAATATTGTTTTGTTTTGTTTTTTTCAAGCCAATCTGGGGATTGGAATCCCCATGCTGGCAAGTAATTTTATTAAACCAGACATCACCGTCCACCTGCAGAGTGAAAATGGCATCTTGGGATTGGTAAGCAGAAAGATTAATGAAGTGATTAATTGCATTGCGTGGTACTGTAAAGTAATTTATATTTCATACTTCTTTTACACACATATAATATGAGTGTATTGATGTTGTTATTTATTTATTTATTTTCAATTCAGGGCCCATACCCAGCAGAAGAAGAAGTTGATGCAGATCTTATAAATGCTGGTAATGATCTTGTTATTTCATACTTGTAGACAATACACAATTATACCGGGCCCTAAAGGTCCTTTAATACAGTGCTGTTATTATTGGTTATTGGTTATTATTGGTTTTTGTCTTTATCTTGTTTTAAATGAGTTTTCTTATGTTTTAATATGTAAATCACTTTGTTTCAACCAAGTTTATTTTATAAAGGGCTCAACAGATAAAGTTAGTTACGGTTACAATAATGACTTTAAAAAAACATTGTTTCATTTCTAACCAATGGTCGGATACATTTTTATGGAAAAAATATCTTAAGTTATATAAAATGTAAGTTCATTTTTGTGAAATCTTTTTCTTGTCTGGGTTTTTTTTTTTTTTTTTTTTTCACTCTTGGAATGATTACACATACAGTATGTTATAATGTCACTTCTCCCTCGCGTTTTAGGTAAAGAAACTGTGACCGTTCTACCTGGTGCTTCATATTTTTCCAGCGATGACTCCTTTTCGATGATCAGAGGGTATGATGAAGAACTTTATAATCTGCGTTGCAAAAACACACGCACACACAATGAATTTTCTTTTGCCTTCAATGAATTTCTAGGATCACAGTCAACATTAGAATTGAGCTGTTTACTAATTTTCATCTACATTTAGAAACCATGACCAGACCGTTGTGTTTCTTAGTAAAGTTCTGTCATGCTGGTGAAGCTGCAGTTCACTTCCCACATCCTTGACATGTTAAACTCGGCTGAACTTGTCCACTTTTTCTGCTGAGTTCTTAGACCTGAAGGTTTCTTTGTCCAAAGTGCTTTTAGATTAGAAGCCAGGGAAAGATCTCGCTCGGTAACTCCAATAAGGAACGTGTTGAATTGTGTGACATGGCTGTTAGGGTTGTAAGGGCTTGATTTGGAGTTGGGGAAAGGTCCGTGTTAATGGAAAAATTGAAGGATGGAGCAGAGAGGCTTTATATACCAACTGAACCTTTAGCCTCCAGATGCTTTGCCAAGGTTTTCTGCTGTGTTTTCAAAAGGAGGATTAATGCTCTTTTGGGCTTATTTTGTTACTTTGTTAATAACAATTTAATTGTATTTACATTTCATTTCAACGCAACAATTTTGCTTTATAACCTTATTATATTCACTAAAAAATATGTATATATATATATTATATTCTTATTCAAGTATCATAAATATAGTTACATTATCAAAATATATTATGTTCTTTTTACCACAGTTTAGAGAAAATCCAAACATAATTATATTCCACCTTAAAGAAATCGGTGTTACTCAAGCACACAATTCTCTTACTTTCCTGAGCTATTTGTAAGTTGTTAGTCCCGTGTTATTTCATAAAACTCCCTGTGGAGGTTTTATGAGCCTTATCGATTTTCTTATGGCCAGCAGACTTATTTTTTTCTCCCACAAGCCTGTGCTTTTTTTTTCTCTGTTCATCGTCTGAGAATCCAGCAGTAGTCGTATATTTAAGCTTTAATTGTCTGGGGCAACAAGGAGAACATTGAACAGTCATGGGGTCTTTGTTGTACCAGTGCTGGAAAAGTCATGACAGCATATACAATAAAAATAGACCCACTTACAGTCTGTCCATAGCCTCATAAACTGTGACCATCCAGTGCTTTATGGAGCACTATTTCAAGACAAGGAGGTCAGACATTTTCTGCGGTTTTATGAAGTCAATGCATTCGAATGCTTGGAATTCATTTTTTTGTACTAGTATATTTACAAGTAGAGCCTGATTTAAAATAAATGTTATTCCTGTAACACAACACAAAATTAAAAGTTTGGTCAGACATTCCTCTAACTGTAAAATTGTGTTTTGTTTTACACTTTCATCAATAATTATTTTTATTATATATACATGTTTTATATCAGTTCTGGTTAAATAGGACACATCAGAACTGAGTCATTTTGGCCCTAAATATTGTCTGGCACAATTTAGCAATGTCTCGTACTATATGCAAGCACAAAAATGTCCTTTATTGCTTGAAACGCATACATAAGACAACCTGTTATCTTTCTACAATACTGTATTGGGCTTGTGTGGTGATGAATAAAATCACCCACAGAAGAGTTTGTGTAGCGGGCACCGTAATGTTTACTACTTGGCATTGAAGAACACTAAACTGAGTTTAACTCTGATAAAAATCAGTTTTTCTGATGAAATAAAACATGGTGAGCTCATGTCACCTTTTAGTGATTTTCTTGACTTCTGTCAAGTTCCTTGGCCAAATGAATCCGTACTTTTGTCCCAAATAAGTGCAAAATATTAGTCTGTAGGAATAGG
Source organism: Paedocypris micromegethes (assembly GCA_028031935.1). NCBI lineage: Eukaryota > Metazoa > Chordata > Actinopteri > Cypriniformes > Paedocypris > Paedocypris micromegethes. Next base: position 20,774,002 of record CM051498.1, on the reverse strand, counting down.
GTTCAAATATTTGAATTTTGGTTAGTGGCTGTCCTCTTAGTCCATCTCTCACTGTCTGTATTTATCTCTCGTTTTTTGGTAATTAATTAAATACAATTTCAAGGTCAGACTATAACATTTTATTCTGTGTTGCAGTGGTCACATCAATCTGACCATGTTGGGAGCCATGCAAGTTTCAAAGTTTGGAGATCTGGCCAATTGGATGATTCCGGCAAGTAGAAAAATCTCTCATTCTCTACAATAGTTAACAATAAATGAGTCTCTCACTAACCACGGAGAACAAGGCAAAAGTGAGATTTCATCAAAGCGTTTTGTTGAAATGAATATGTGATTATAGATCTCTTCCAGGTATGTGTGGAAAGGGTAAAATCTCATTAAACACACTCAGCCTTAAATGAAAATGTTTTTCTGCACCACTTCTTTCTGTTCTTTCTGCTGCGATGCTTTTCCCTGAATTGAACGGAAGAGATTTCTTTTTGTTTTACCCGAACGACTAATGGCAGAACTCAGTGTGTAATCGGAACGGATGGATGTAGATGATGTTCTCTGAGGAGCACACTCTTGTTTCGTGATCGAGTGGCGAACAGTGAAAAAAAACATCTTGTATAAATCACAGAATTTATATAAGTGCATAACAAAGACGCAAATCACACACATTGTTCTCGCACTTTCCTCTTTTCTCTCCAGTTTTGCACTTCTGTAAACCGGCTGTTGCCTCCAAAGTCATTATTTCCCTCCAGGTTCACAAAAGGGTTCCCGAGTCCTAATGAGGGTAAATGTTGGCTGTGGTTCTCGGAGCCGGTCTTCTTCTGGCTGTCGCCCATGGCGCCCGGTCCTGCTGTCAGTTAGGGAGCTGTCGATATTCCTCTGGCCTGCTTGCAGACACCTCTGCAGGGTTATTTATAGTTCTCCAGGGTCTTCATCCTGTCACTGACTGATGCCTTCCAGCCTCCTGGCCCTCTGCATTACGCTTATCGAGTTTTGTTGAAGGTTACGTTGCCGCTCATTGGAACACATGGACCACGAGCTGCACTTTCTCCTTCGGTGTTGTTTCTTCCTCCCCCTGTTCTTCACTTATTAATTCACCTCACTTGCACTTTGGCAAATGCTAAATGTCAGGCATGCTTTGAGTTAAAGCAGTCAGTTAGGAATTAAAAGAACTGCTTCTGGGAGATGAGCCACTCAGTGTCTCCAGAGATGTCAGTGACGTTGACAAAGGAGCGGATGCCATTGACGTGAATACAGTGACGCCTTCGCAAAGTTCTGTAGATCACAAGGAGTTGTGGAAGTTTGGTGACTCGATCAAATGCTCACAAAAGCTTATTTCTGGATTTTAGACCAAAAGTGTTGCTTGAGTTTTGGTCTACAAACACTTTGATTAGATAATGATTTTGATCCACAACAGTATTTGGTTGACGCAATTGCATCTTTACGTAACGGAAACATAAAAACCCAGAAGCCGCTGCTACGAAACAATCACAATTTAATCTATACAATCTATAAAGCTACTATACAACCACAAAATATTTTTTTTTTAATCTTTAATCCATGATTTTGTCAAATCCAGAAATGTGTGTTCGAGGTTTTCCTGCTTAATTTCTTTTTTATACACTGTGGCTGGGTGGACGGATTGATACTGATGGATGGATGGATTGGTGGACGGATGGGTGGATGGATGGATCTGGGTGTAATGATGGATGGATGGATGGATGGATGGTTAAATACAGGGATGAATGGATGGATGAATACAGAGATAGTTGGATATGTGGATGGATAGATCAATGGATGGATAGGTAGATGAATACAGAGATGGATGGATGGATGGATGGATTGGTGGGTGAGTGGATGGATGGATGGATGGATGGATCGCTAGGTGGATGGATGGATGAATACAGAAATAGTTGGATATGTGGATGGATGGATAGATAGATGAATACAGAGATGGATGTATGGATAAATAAAGTTTGATGGATGGAAGGATGGATGGGTGAACATAGTTAGATAGATATACCTGGATAGATAGAAGGATGGATTCATGCTAATGCTAGAAGTTATCTTCGAAGTTGGTGAAGCCTCATCCTGGTGTGTTTTTATCATTCAGCTTCTCTTCCGCCGATGCACTCATCAGGATTCACAATCAAACAAGAATTGTTTTGCATGCAGTGCTACCAAGTGTGTGGTTCTAAGCTCTCTTTAGCCTTTAAACTGTTAATGAATCAGACAAGCCAGGCAGAGTAATTACAATAATCCCTCCAATTACTGCAGGATCCCCAGCCACCTCTCCAGACTGCACGGTGTAGGGCTCCAGTGGACAACACACACCCGGGGCTTTTCGTGTTTCATACCTGATGATGAAAGCCATGATGGCGGTGGCGAAGATTATTTAAAAAAACAAATTGCTGGTTAAAATATCCACCCGCTCCAAGTAGCAACTTGAAGTTCAACTGAGTCAGTAAAAAGTTCAATAGGGTTGATTTGTAGGGTTCATTTTAAGTCCAAGTTGGGTGCATTTGTAAAGCACTTTTCACAATTACAGACTCTTAGATTAGTCTAAAGTCTAGATTAGATTAATCTAAAAACAGACACTTCTATTCTATTCTATTCTATTCTATTCTATTCTATTCAAAGTAGAACATTGTTGCATTTTAGTCATTGTTTTTGGGTGTTAGGACTATGGCTATAGTGACCAGTGAGCAAGCCTCAAGTGCAACAGTGACCAGGTTAAAAAAAAAACCTCTCTGGAGGGCTGAGAGGAAAAAACCGTGGGGAGAACCCGATCCACTGGTCGTGCCAGTCTCCTCTGGCATGATAATTATCATAATTTTAAATTGTCATAATGTTTGTAGTGTCTTGTGTTCATTCGCATTAGTTAATAATAAGAGAAAGTGAGTAAATTTGTCAATATTGCCTCTAGGGGCAGTATTGAAGTTGTGCTCTGTTTTGACCAGTCCAGTGCAGTAAAGACACACAAACCCGGAGCAGTGGGCAGCGTTAAGCCGTGACACCCGGGTGGGCGTGTGGGGGTCAGTGTCTTGCTCAATGACTCTCGGTTATAGAACCCACTGAACCGGCATTCGAGCCTGCAGTGCTTGAGTTGCTGGACCAACAATGTGAAAATGTGCAACATACTAAAAAGAAGAACATTTTAACCAAACATTGACATTTCTGTTGGAACATCCATTTAGTGAATGAACAAACCTAAAATTTGATTTGACTTGGCATTTATATCCATGTTCAAACTGTTGAACTGAAATCAGTCTGAAACATTGCAAGTTGCGTGTTTTGTTTTTGCAACACACAGGCGAAACATCATCAGTACATTAGTAACATCTAAAAAAATATTTAAATTATTTAATAACAATATATCATTATTTTAATATTTAATATTTGTGCTTTGGAGAACATGGTCTACTAAATACAGAAATGCCATTAGAATTCGTAATACACTTCACAAACGTATTCTAGTAAATTGCGAGCGCAGTGGGCTTTAAACACACCTCGAGTGATTTCGCCTCCCTCAGACGCTCTGTTGCCAGTTGTTGATTTGTTTGAATACAAATTGTGTTTTATGCAATTTTTGGGCCAAATGTTATTTTTATATATATTTGCCATTGCAGATTATTTTCTCGTTCCAATTGTTTTAAGAAGGCATTGCCTCGCGTTTCTCCTCAGAGATAATGTCCCTGCAGCAACGGTAAAGGGGATTTCAAATTAGCATGGGTAATGTTCCAGGACAGCTTAATCCCCCCCAAAAAAATCTTACATTCAGTTGGGAAAGCAAGCTTTGGTTATTTCTACGTTGAAGCTTTTTTCACCGAAAAGACGAGGGAAAACATCCCTTTCTTCGTCTTTTATTTGACAGTACGCAGCTCGAGCAGAAACGAGTGTTGGACATGTTTTGCACTACATGAAATGGTCTGGCTCGACTCTAAATCTCAACGCCTACATACTCTCGCAGTGAAAAGATGCGATTTGTGTGTGAAAGCCTGAGACAGGGCATTCTTGCTCTTGACCCTCTTTCACACACTCTCGGCTTGTCCAGACACGGAATTATAGTCCAGTTTTAATGACCCTTTTCCTGACTTCACTTCAGGACACTTTCAAAAAGTTGGCCAATCCAAACTATTGTTGTCAGTCTTCGAGGATTTAGACAGAGGATTGTGTACACGAGTAATTCAAACAATAATACGCTGCTTTTAATAGTTATGGGATCCAACCAGGTGGACTGTTGTTTTTGTACTTTAGAAAACTGCAAAAAAACATTTTATCTCTGTAAACTCCAAAATTGAATTTGGAGAAAGGTCTGAAAACTTTTTTTAATTGTTTTGAAGCCGAACAGACAAACAAAACCGTTGTCTTCATTTTTATTATTCTTCTCTTTTTTTATTACAAAAACTGTGTTGTTTGAATTGCATCTGACTCTGTGAAACGGTCGTCAAGGTCTTGTTTTCAGTATTTTTTTTTAACATGAAATAAACTACTGATTTTAAGCCAAAAATTAGCTTAACTATAAGTACTTTATTTTTTTTTTATTTAAATGTTTTATTAACTGGCCATAATTTTTAACTTGAAATTGTCCATCAATGCAACATTCACACCAGTCTAAATTGTTAATTAAATTGTTTTATTAGCCAATCAGATCCTCTTAATGTAGATTACATGATGTCATAAGCAAGAAGTTTTTGTATTGTCGTTAGATACAGTGTGTACAGTGTACAGTTTGTCTCTCTCCGATAGGTTCTACTCTGAGTGTGCTGGTCCCCTAGTGGCCATATTGAGAAACTTGCCTCACTTTACTTTTTACTAATTTTCTCTAAATTTGTTAAACATGCACACACAAGATATGAACTCAATTAAGTACTTACACACTCAAAATTGAATCATGATATACAACAACAAGTAATTATAAAAAGTTTAAACCCCAGCATAATTTCTGTTTCAAAATGTATTTAAACTAAATAAACCACGAGAGGTTTAAATTAATAAAACTTATTGTGTCAAGCACATGTTTAATAATATTTGTTTTGTTAAGGTTTAAAGCTTAAAAATACTTTTTCACACCGTCATGAGGATTTTTGGAATTGTTGGAGAGTAAAGGGTAAAGGGTCTTATCACATTGTCACTGGGGCATCGGTTGTTGTCTAGGAAACGGCATTAACAATTGCCGTTGAATTGTGTATTTAAATGTCCAGCCGTTTTGTGCAGGAGCAAATGAGTTTAGTGGATAAGTATGTCATTCAATAATAGGAGATTGGCCGAAGAGGAGAGGATAATTTCTCATCTTCGTCAGGGCCAGACATGAAAAACAAGGGCAGTGTGATATTGTGAAGCGCTTGAGGAGTCGTCATGGAAACTCGGTCTACTGACCAGTAAATTTTGTATTACTTCTTGTTTTTTTTAAATATCTCGGTACTAAATTGCACATGCACACACCCACACACACATCCAGCACTTCCACAATGTGGCATCAACAATTCTTCGAGAGCCTGTTGATATTTGTTTGATTGATTTACGCTTTTCAGTCTGATGACAGACTAGTTTTTGACAGACATTTTTTCATGTTTACGTCTACTGAAACCTGTTGAAACACACATGCATGTTTAGAGACGCATTTTGTCTGTTTGTCCAGTCATTTAATCACACTAGTGAGGATTTTAAACACGGAAGAGGAAGCCATTTGTAAAGGATCGTTTCGCTTTAGCAGACGCTAATGTACAATTGTCGGGCAGCAGTGAGACAAGACCATGGAGAATTGGAGACGATTTTTCAGAACCTAATAACGCAAATCGACCAGAATTAGCAGACCAGCAGTTACTTTCCCCTTTCGAATGTGGTGGTAACTTTAAACCGCAAAGTTAAAACTGTATGATTTAAGGTTTGTTAAGATGTTACATGTTTTTATCATTTATTTTGTTTATTATTTAATTAAAATCAATTATTTTGCCACTATAGATTAGCCAATTATCAGAAATTGACTATAAAATGGGCTTGTTTATAATTTAAGGAAATCACTTGAAATTGTACGACAGAAATGTAAAACACATTTTTAGTTCTTTTGTTTGGTAGATATTAAAAATAGATATTCATGCCTGATATTTCACAGAACAATTATTTTCTACTCTTCTCTGGTTCACGTTAACATCTATAGGTCATTTTTATCATTAATATTAATTGATGATATAATTTTCTTTAATTTTTTCCCACCCATACAGTACTTTTGATTTGCAGTTTTTTTTGTTTTGTTCGTTTTACTGTTTTTCGTCTTCTCTTGCATTAATGAAGCAGGTGATGAGTGAAGTCAGACTGCACTTCATTCATAAGAAGAGATTATCTGAGATCCATGTTAGCATAAGGTGTAAATGCCAATCGTCCTGTCCTGACCTCTTGTGATTGCATCACCGCAGATCGCATTATCCCGTGGAAACCGTTCCTAATTGGTGTTCAATAACGATGAACACCTCCTCTTCATCGATCCTGACAACACGCGCGGTGTCATGAGATGAGAAGCATTCACACGGAATAGTAAATCTGTGCTTCTTACGCTTGAGATTTAAGGTTTTAAAAAAATGTGTCATTTTTATTTGTTGTACAGAATGTGTTTTTTTTTGTATGTATTCATAGCTACCTAGGATTTTTTTTTTCTTTCTGCACGAGGATATTAATTGTTTGTTTAAATTCAAATTGTGTGAAATCTTTGAAGATTCCAATGTGCTGGTTCCATAAATTGATAATCAACCGAGATTCCCTCAAAGATGCGCTTCGTAACGTGACATTTTTGGGTTCTTCGTAAGATGAAGTACCAATGTATTTTATTTTGTAATAATATAATGTCATTTTTTCCATCTTCTGCATCTCCTTTTCATTTCTGGGTCTCAATGAGCTGACATCAATCTGAATCAGCCAATTACAGATGTCGCTCGTAATGCGTTTGAATAATAACAATAAAAAGCACTGGAAATGGAATCGCAGAATTGGCCATTTTCCGGAAAGAAATTCTACTTCCTCTCAAGCCGCGTTCCTGTGAACTGACACTCTGGGAGATCAGCTAGTGTGAGTTTTCAAGAAAGTGGGAGAATTTTTTCTCATTTGGGATATTTAAAGCCATCAGTATTTGTCTCCAAGGGATGCTTGTGGACTGGACAACACATTAGGGCTGATGGCAACACACTGCTGTGTCAGAACACACACTCGGATTACCGTTTATATGCCTTCTTTAAAATGTAATGCTTAAAAACAATAACATTTGCATTCGTGAAAAGGCCGGATGATTCCAGCCACAGGTAATCAGGTTTATGGTTTCCTAGCAACAATGGCCTTTCAGATCCTCTCTGAAACATCTGACCGAGCTCTTCTGTCTGGAATGAAACACAACAGGCTGTCTTCTAGATTTCACTACACTATAGTCAGTGCAGATAAAACCCATCTTGATGTGGATGTGCTGCTCTTCCCGCAGGGTAAGATGGTGAAGGGCATGGGCGGAGCCATGGATCTGGTGGCCAGCGCTGGAACTAAAGTGGTGGTCACGATGGAGCACTCGGCGAAGGTGAAGCTGCAATAGAATCACAGCCGTAAACCATCCGAGGTTGTCGACTTTATGAATATGCTGTTTACAAGTGAATTAACACTGAGTATTGTTAATTTTTAATAATATTTTTTTTATATTTCAGTAGTTTTTTTCTCAGTCAATGGAATCCATGTATTTGTTTACGAGTGCTAGAAGGCTTCTAGAAATTTTTCAAAGTATTTTTTCCCCCAGGGTAGAAATTATGTTTTCTAGGTAAAAAAAAAACCTATATGTGAAATAGTCTGGTTTTTAAATACTGTATTTTAAATGGTTGTTTATGAGTTTAAGTACAAATCAGCTGCAACATTAAATAAGAAATTGTAGACATACTTTTAAAATGTGCACAAACCTTTGAAGTTTAAAAGTAGCTGAATATCAGATCATTTTGTCCAATCAAACAAGCTTATTTGTTTACGTAAACTTCACGTAAACGATTTGTTTACTCAAATGACCCGTTTTCAAGAAGGGTGCAGCCATCTTGAATTCTTTTATATTTCTGTATGTCACAAGAATTATTGTCACAAGACTCCAATACTTAAAATAAGGTAAACATACGTATTGTGATTCATTTTTATTCTGCATTAAATTTATAGAGCAATAATTTGTTACATTATATATGTATTAATTTTTAGACGTTTCATTCTATTGTGAGTAATAAAAAATTATATACCTACTTTACTTTTTTTTATATATTCTTTTGTCTTAAACTGCAGTAAAACCATATTCTTTCATTTTATGATTCATTTAAGTGCATACAATTTTTAGACTGATTAATTTTGAAATATGGAGTTATTTTTGAGCGTGTTATTAGTGATTGGTTTAGCTCTACACCGCACTCGTTTCATATGACTCCATTGCTACAGAGATGCACGAAGAAGCGGTTCCAACCTGCTTGCAGCTATATTTTAATATACTACTGGTCGCTAATCCCACAGAATAGCTAAACACTTGATATTTTGCTTTTTCAATCCAAAAAGAGCAAATTAAATCAGTGCATCATCTCATAGCAGTGACTTGGCACATGCTGCATGCTAAAACCAGGCGGATATTAATAAAAATGAGTTTTCAGGATGCTGAGAGCATGAGGAGTGCATCTCCGAGTTAAAAGTGGGATACACCACTGAGGAAACGCAGGATATTGAGTATTATCCCACAGTATGTAACATTTGCTTCATTTGTGTAAGTGCTTCATTTTTAAAGTGAAAGTGATGATCGCCTCAATCGGTTTTAATGAACAGATTCCTATCGAGACACATTGTACGGCACATATTCTCGGCGAGAAGTGCATCATTATTTCCTGTGAGTGACAGAATCTCTGTTCCCCAAGCAGACAGTTGGAGAAGCGTCAGGTTTCCGAGAAGCTTTCAGCTGTGCAGACGACGCCACACACACACACACACACACACACACGCTATGCCATCGCTGTGTGTTTGCAAGCTTAAAGGATAGTTGCCCTAAAATGAACATCCTGCCATATATTTACAAACCCTTGTGTCCTTCCAAGTAAAGATTAAGATTTGGATAAAAGAGATAAAGATTGGCTGCCTCTCTCATCGTCGCTCGAAATGACATTTGGGTTTGGAATTTATGAAAGCAGAAATCAAAAATATCTGAACTTGACACAAAAGTAAATACAGTACGTTCAACCTTTTTTGTACTAACAATGTGTTTAGTTTCTTTTCTTTTTTTACATTTAAACCTTGTTTTTAATGTATCGCATAGAATCAAAGACAACATAGTTAATCATATGTAATTTACAGTCATTAAAAGTGTTTTTGTCCTGAATACTAAATTATCGAAATGCCAGTAGGAAAGTCTGCATGACATTTTTTCGATTGCGTTTTGTATGAGTCAATAACAAGTACCGTATGCTTAAAACCACAGATTCATATAGTTTATAAACCTGACACGTTGCATTGTATTTTTAATTTTCTGTGTATTCCTGTACTGTCACCAAATCATCCAGAAAGTTTTGTATTGTGGCAGCTGAATGTGAATATAAGAACCATGAGACCAAAAACTGCATTAAGGGAAACGGGGCGAAACGTGGATATAAATTTAAAATAGTATTTTGAATTAAAATGCACTAAGGACGTGTAAAGATAAGGAGAACTCATTTTATTTTGCTCGTTTAAACAGTTCATTTACATGGATTGAAATATGTGCATTTGCATAAACCATAAATGCCATCTACTAATATCCACATGCTGTTTACAGCACGAGCGCGTTCTAAAAACCAAATGAGCCGAATCCTTTTTCTTCCTTTATCTGTAGACGGAAAATGATCTTTTTTTTTTTTTCCTTTTTGTCATTTCCGAACATTTTGCTGTTTAGCATCACAACATTCATTACATCAATCGCTCTCTATTGGTACCACAGTTCAGTGTTCTTACATGCAATATTCAGATTTTTTTCCCCTCTGGTTTCAAATAGGCTTTTGGAAGCATGAGACATGGTTCCAGAACATTCCGCTCCCCTTCACCCAAATAGCTGTCATTTTGCGATGGCCGTTTAGAGAAAGGTTGTACTTGAGCTTTCCAGCCCTAAACACTGCTGTTGGCATGATATCTTCACTTTGATCGTGCAGGCAGTGTCTGCCCAAGGGTCCGAGGCTAACAGGGCCAGCTGTCGGCCCCTGGTGGGATCAACTTCATAGACACGAGTAGAATTAAGTACCATCAGCCATCTAATTACTATTCCCTGATCCAGCAGCACATAGTCAGTGGAGCCCGAGCCCCCGACCAGCGCCGAATACAGATAGATTAGAGGGGATTTTAACCTTGGACCGCTGCCTGGCCAGTACCTCTCAGAATTTAATTCAGCCACTGATTCATTCTGAATACCAGTCTTAAGTTGGTGTATGAAATATTTTTTCAATTAAATCAGTTAATAATTAATTTTTAATGCTTATATATTACATTTTATATTCGAAATATGAAGATAAATTTACATTTTGTTTATTTTTTGTTTGTTTTCTTTAACATATTTTTTATCATTGGAGGTTGTTTTATTATTATATATTGTGTGTTGATTATAATAATACTGTGTGTGTGTGTGTGCGTGTGCGTGTGTGTGTGTGTGTGTGTGTG
>CM051498.1:20669800-20763332 GCA_028031935.1 Paedocypris micromegethes | reverse complement strand
TGTGTGTGTGTGTGTGTGTGCGTGTGTGTGCGTGCGTGCGTACTGTGCAGATTTAAAACATGGGAGTTTGGGTGGAGGGGATGCATTTGAAATACAATAAAAATAAAGATAAAAAACATAAAATACAATAAAAAAAAGATTAAATATGAATAAAATGCAAAAAAAGATTTTGCTTTTTGAGGTCAAGTGAATCTCAAGTGATCCAGATAAAATTATAAAAATGGTTTAAAGTGTTCAGTTTAAAGTGTCACCAGATAAAAACCAGTAACCAGATTAAAGTGACCTAAAGCTATTCTAAATCTAAAATCATTATCTGCAACAATGCATTGCAAATGTCTTACTAAAGTTTTGGTACAGTTTTTTGTTTTAGTTGTAAGTTTTTTTTTTTTTTTTAATTGGAATTATAAATACTATATTCTTTGGACTCTAAGACGCACTTAAAATCCTAACAAATGTTTAAAAATGAAGTGTGCACTCCCAAAAAAAATGTGCTTTGTGTGGAAAAAGGATTAGGGAATGTAACGTTTATCAGTGGTGCGCCTTTTAGTACAATAAATACGGTGATCTTTAGAAACATAATACTGATAATCTGTCTTTAAAATTTGTATTTCACTCTAGTTTAGTTGATCCGTTAACGTTTATTGGATTTTTAGTAGTGAATGTAATTTGTGTAATGAAATCTGCTCACTTTGCATTCAGGGCGGCAAACACAAGATCCTGGAGAAGTGCAACCTTCCCCTGACTGGAAAACAGTGTGTGGACCGCATAATCACAGAGAAGGTGGGTTTTGATTCCTAAAAGTCATTGATTTAACAGGAAACCATTCAATCAGCGGCCCACGGCGTGTCTAAGCAATTTATTCTCCCGAAGAATAAATGTCATTTCAGCAGTTCATCACATTATAAATCAGCCTTGATGAAAGCCAAATCGAGGCAGTCAGAGGCTGTCGAATGCTTTCTTGTGATGCATGTGCAAAGACGTGATAAATTGTTACGCCACCGCGCATAGACAGTGGAAAATAGAAATCAAATTATCAAGCCAACCATAATCAAATCCCCCGATCGCGACGACGTTACACAATCACTGCTTTTTTCCTCCCCTCGAAATCAGGACTCCTTAATGCGAACGCGGCGTAATAATATTATCGGCGCTGCCACATGGCCCGGCCGGGTTCACAGGGCTTGGATTCCCAGCTGGGTCCGTATTTGTTGTTTTCCCATCAAAGCGTGATTGCACGATGAAGCCCGTGAATGTTGCTGCTGAAAGACGCCGCCGCCGGCTCTCAACACAACGCCGTTCTTATCAGTTTCTTTCCTTGCTCTTTCTGGCTTTCCCTGCCCTCCACTTGCTTTGTCAGCTTCCGCTTTTGTAACAATTACACAACATCCCGGGGATGAAAGGATCTGTCAACGTTTATAGGTTAGACGTCTCTTGCTCTTCTTCTTCTCTCTGTTTACTATGCAACCCTTCCGTTCTACACGCCCTGGTCCGTCACCTTAACAAGCCGAGGCTACGCTTGTGTAATAAGAACTGCTCAGCTGTTTAACCCGCACGGTCCGTCTCAGAGACCCCCAACATTACTGCAAGTCAAGACTCCAGGATCACTTCACTCTTCTATGGGTGTCAGTTATACATCGGTATAATGTGGGTCAGGACTCCCAAGGTCCTGTTATTAAAAAAATGTATATATATACTACAGTATACAAACCGAAGCTTGCAGGTTTGATAACTGTAGTGGGAGGTGCATACTTGAGGATGGCCCCGCCCACATGTCAAAAGAAGCCTCAATGTGTGTCAATGCTGCCAAATCATCTCAAAGTTAGACAGAATATCTCATAATCGGCGCAATAGCACGGGAGAATGACCTGGTAATGCGTCTTCCGCTGGAAATGAATGAACTGGGAAGCGTTCCGCCATGTTTACTGCGATTCAATCAAGCAAGATTTGGGCGTCATTCTCAAAGTCAAACGCGCGCGATTCATGACACGGAATTTTAGGGTGAGATGTGCGTACTTATCTAGGATGCATACTTCCACTGGAGGCGGTTGTGCTGTGTTGTGCTTTACATACAAACCATGCTGTTCTGAAAAGAAAGAATAACAGAAATAATTTCAGAATATACGTAATTTATGGAGATCCACTGTTAGCTAAGCACTTGATAATGGAGATTCACTGTGAGCTAATACTTGATAATGGAGATCCATTGTTAGCTAAGCGCTTGATATTGGAAAGCCACTGTAAGCTAAAAGTGCTTGATAATGGAGATCCAGTGTTGGCTAACTGCTTAATAATGGAGATCCACTGTGAGCTAATGCTTGATAATGGAGATCCACTGTTAGCTAATGGTTGATAATGGAAATCCACTGTGAGCCAACAGCGTTTAATAATGGAGATCCACTGTTAGGTAACTGCTTAATAATTGAGATTCACTGTTAGCTAACAGCGGTTAATCATAAGATGTTTTTGGCATTTTAATAAAATAAACCATTCTTAAATAAATGTTCATTTCCTTGAATTGCACCTGAATCTTATGAAGCCAATTTGCCACTTGTCATCTTGTTTCTTATGTGCTTAACATATCTACAGCTAAAAAAATGCCGGCAAGCTGTGATGTGATTACAACATCCGTCTTCAGCACGTTTGACGGTTCAATCCGTCTTGTTGATTTCTCCATCAATTAAGCAGGTAGAACGACAAGCATGAGGCGAGATATCTCCGTAGGGAGAAACATTTCTGGGACTCTGAGCACACGACAGGTAGATTAATCCCATCACTTGCATTGTTAGACATTCAACCGGATCTTCCAGCAATTAGAGAGACTAGTTTTCAGGAGAAGTCGGGATACAGAGACTCGGGCTGAAGTCCAGCCAACAGCGAGTCCGTGGCCTGCGGCAGGTTGTGCTCCATGGGTGTTATGTGCATGGAGAAGGTCTGCAGGTGCTTTAGATCTGGGTCACGGTGAACACAGAACAGAAGCCTGCTGAGATGAACACTCACACGATCTGCCTCTTTTACATCTGAACTGCTTTTGACGCCATGACGCTTGATCAACAAATCACACAATGTCCAAACTCGTACATTCTTATTGTGTCCTTTGCCACATTCTGCATGTAGTGGAAATGATCACAATTCACACAAAAATCACACTATCATATTTCTAAAACTGTATCTACATTGAAAAAAAAAAAAATGACAATTTACTTAAAATCAACAATTTGCACCAAACTGTGCTGTAGTACATTTGTAGTAAATATATGTAATGATAGAACAATATATGTAAACGATATAGAATTACAATTTTAAAATATATTTAAAACAACTACTAAATATTATTATTATTATTCATATTATTGAATATTACTTAAAATATGTGTTTGTTTGATTTATTTTATTTAAAAATATTTACTTTAGTTTTAAGTAATTTTGTATGCATTTTTTTTATTTATCTTATTGCCATAATCTGATTTCTACTGTAAGTGTCAAGCATTACCTGGTGTGACTTTCGGTCAACTTCTAAAAAGTGAAGTAAAAGGGCAAGTAGTTTAAAAAGAGGAAGAAAAATATTCGCCCACACGCAGAATTTTCCATTCCGTCTGACCACATTCCTAAGGTCAGTGGAGGTCACTTACACTTGGCTGCACATTTGATAGGACTTCTGTCATGGCTGCGTTGTTCTCCTCCTTCCCTCAGGCGGTCTTTGATGTGGACAAGGACAAAGGCTTAACGCTGATTGAAGTTTGGGAGGGTCTGACGACAGAAGACATCAAGAAATGCACAGGGACGGATTTTCAGGTAAATTGAGTGAAAATGAATTAAGAGTGGAGAGACGACTCATTGATGGGTCGTGATATAGGATGATATTGAACACTTGCCGTTTGATGACCACTCAGTGACCTTTAGCAAAGCTCATTTTAAAGCTTCGTTGGAATAAATGTGAGCCTGAAGTGTTAGAAGTTTCATTGATTTGTTTTCTCCTGCAGGTCTGTCCTAACCTGAAACCAATGCAGCAAATTTAATGTTACATAAAACATTGAAACTTAGGAATTCTGTATTTTATGGAAACCGCACACGTAAAAGCCTCCACTCAAGTGACTTTGGGACTTCAGCTCAAGGTTTGTGTGGAATACGCCTGGAGCCTCCTCAAGAAGAAAGAGATGCTCACCAAAGTCCTGAAAACATTCTGGTGTCACTCAGATAGTCTGTACATGGTTCATCAAGCTTTGAATGTTATTCTCGGCAATATCTAGATTAAAATTCGTTTTCTACATTGTCAATAGATAATAGTTTTTTGCCAATTTATTAATCAAAGTAGTGTTTGTCAGAAGTCAAATACAGCATCCATTTCATAATCAATGATTGTTTAGTCATGTTTAACACCATGTGGTAACAGTTTCTGTACAAAAGAAAAAAATTGATAACGTGTCACCATGTCTGATCGTCATTAAATTTTGAAGTAAATCAACAATCATTTGCTTCTAGTGTAAAGAATAATTGTGTCTTTGTGTGTATGGATGAAATCCACATTCATGTAGAAAAAGCCTTCAGAGTATGTCATATTGGCTCTCTATTGTGTTTTTATTACATTTGTAGCGCGGATGAAGTTTGCCCTGACCTTCAGCATCCATCATTAAACAGACCGAATGAGTAATTTATAAATACGCGCTCTATTATATACGCCCGCGATTCTAACTTCCGAATTATTGCGTCGCGTTTCTAAAACGCACGGCTTATTTCGATCGCTGAAACGGGAACAGGCTGGATGCTGAGGAGATTGTGATGAGTGCGTGGCGCGCGCCGTCTCGGGGGTGTGGTGATGCTGATGCTGATGCTCGCGCTGTGAACTCACGCGCAATACTAGAGCAGCGCTACTCACAGCAGCGACCGGAGAATCGACGGCATGGCTTCGTCTCAGGGGAAGAGCGAACTCCGTTATGCGGACTGGATGTCAAGTTTACCTTCGACCTTGCACAGCACCTCACTTACTAACCTCGCAATCCCCGGTGAGTCTCCTTTCCGCGTGCGTTCGCACGGAGCAGCCGCCGCGGACACTGATGCTGTATTATTATTATTATTAATTCGGTCGAATAGTCGTCACATGGCGTCAGTTTTACGTTAAAAGTTGTTGTTGTTATTTTAGCCAACTTTCCCCTCTATTGTGATGAGCGCGTGCCTCTAAGAATACGCTTATTCACGTAAGACGACGTGGGACTTGTAGTCGATATAATTGTTGGTTAATTCCTGCTCACTCGAGGTGTTTGTAATGACACGGAACACTTGTTGCTCGGGGCTCACGGCGTCTCCTGCGACGGATGAAGGGCATCACACAGGCTGGTCAGATCAAATATAGCACCAAGAGGAGGGAGTCCGACATGTAGAGCACATTTCCGTTGTATAGAGGCAGTAAACGTTATGGAATCCATCATTGTCGAGACGATTTTTGGTCAGTAGCATGGTATGTATATTAACAAAATCTAAAGATGCATCTTCATTCGAAAGGTTTATCAAACATGCGGAAAAATCGAGTTTGTTGTCTGTGCTTCACTATTGGTGATTTCCAGGTGTAAAGAGGTGTAAAGAGTACCTGAAAACCACGCTTGGGTAAATGTAGGGATATCTGTTTGTAAAAATTACAACCAGTCCCCAACTCCAAGAAAACTTGAGCAGAAGTCATAAAGTATCTAATATTAGGAGAACCAAAGCATTTTACGCATACTGTATTTAGGCTCATAAACATGAAGACATTTTTATGAGGTTTTACTTCCTAATATAGAAATGAAAATTAAAACCTCAATGTTTCAAAATGGCTGAACAAAATAGATAAGAGCAAAAAAAAGTAATTGATACCGCAAATTCACGCTAATTTAGCTCATCGATAGCATCCAGTATCTTCTGCATCCTGCAGATGGTGATATCGTCTCATCCTCCCAAAATGAATCGCTGTTTAAAAAGATGCAAATTGTCGCTCACAATGTAACAAGTAACGGTAAGTGTCCATTCAAATGTGGTGGAGTAAAGAGTTACATGTAATCAATCAAAAGCAAAAGTTGCTTATATTTTTGATACAAGTACAAAGCAGACAAAAATACTCAAGTAGCCAAAAATACTTAAGCAAAGTAATGTCTATTTACTCAAGTGCTGTATTGCTCAAGTACTGTAAGACATTTGCATTATAAGATGCATGAGGATCATCCAAACGATCTTGGAGACGGGAGTCGGGTTTCACCTCTAAAACAATATTTTTAACACAGTTTTCATTAATTTACAGATAATTGTTTGTATTTTGTGAGATCCAACACTAAACAGTTCGTTCAGAATCACTTAAAGCACAGTAAATATTCTGCAATGGCGAATGTGGAGACTTGGGGAACTTTTGTGCTGATTTCATTGCTGTTTTTGCTGTGACACACTTGACCCATTTCTTTCTTGTTTGCTAGACTTTTGTGTTATCAGCAAACCTGTGGGTGGCTGATGGAAGGTCGTGATGGAGCCGCTATTTAACAAAAGAATTGACGAAATTAAGCCTTTGGTACGATTTCTGGACATGGAACACTCCCACGCCGATTTCTTGTCCAATACAGACATACATAATCCACTATAAATCCTGGAGAGAACAAGAACTGATCCACTCATGACACTTGTAACACACTTTTTTTTTTATTTCTTTTAAAAGAAATTACTTTTTTTTCCATTTCTGAAGGAAAATTGGCCGAAGCCAATTCCCAAAATTGACGGCGGTATATACAACCAGGATTGTGTGTGTGATTGGCCAACCAATCACAGAGTAGAAGAAGAAGATGAAGAAACCCAATCATCATTAGAACAATAAGAAAGATCCTTTTGAATCAAATGCTAAAAAACAACCATTGTTATTATTTTGTGAGTCAAGAATATTTCAGTGCTGTTTATGTCCTGTAAACAAGCTTCTGCGGGGTTTGTATGGTCATCTTTAAATCATAATCTGTATTTTACAATGGGAAGTTTTATCTGAGGATAAACAAATTTAAGCCATGATATTGAGCATAATTCTACACTTAGTTTTGAATTGAATTCATCAGCACACACACTGTCTTCAGACATTTAAATATTAACCAAACATTTTTATTCCATCTTCTCGTTCATTCCTGAACTTATTCACATGTGAATAAATTGCTCTATTATAGACTTTAGAAAGAAAAAGCCATTTCATTTAATCTTGAACTGTGACCAGAACAGTTTTTGTAGCAGTTCGTCGGAATGCATTCTTCTTTTTGGCATGATAATTCTTGATTAAGCGTTCGGTAAGTGGGCTTGTTTTACCCCGAGTGAACCTGGTATTTTTAAGCACTGTCACTCAAAACCGGCTCCAGCAGCGTGAAGGTCAGCGCTGGTACGGAGAGAATCCAGCCTGCCGATTATTTCCCAGGATTTCTTTTTATAGTGGCTCCAATTTAGGGGTCTTTAGAAACCCAAACCGTCCTCCTTTTGCAATTAAATGTGGTTTGGAACACCATTAACATGCAAGAACGTCCAGGATATTTTAATCTCCAACTGCGCGTAGCTGCAATGATTTCGAATCGTGGACTTATCCTCACTTCAGTGTGGTGAACGTTTCAAGGGCCGAAGGAAAACTCTTTTTCTTCCCGGCAAAGGTGGGCTTCTGTTCTGTTAGACGGCTGTTTGATGGGGTCTTCAACTCGTTACTTGCTATTGTGGAGACCGGGGCAGCGGAGGGTCGGTGCTAAGAGGACAGCAGATGAACAGTGGCTTTATCCTCCACTATTATTTTTGCAAAGTAGACGGTGCAGACACTTGTCTCGTTATTTTTTCATGAAGAATTAAAATTGATTTTTTTTATGCTTCGTAGTTCTTTCATTTTCTTAAGGGACTTGTTGACCCTTGAGTGCTAGGCCATGACAAGCACTTTTTAAAGGGAAAAATGCACAAATGCCATTATAAATGCGCTTAAAAATAAAGGTGTGTGTGTTCATACATGTTGGTTGGTGTAATCCCGTGTGTTGACTAATCTAGCTCTTTGCTAATGAGTTTCACTGGGCTGATGCGGTATATTAGATTGGGCCAAGGACTGAGCCTTGTGGGACTCCGTATTTGACTCTATATCTGGGTGACCTGAACAAAAGGGAATTGATAGAATATATTCAACCTAAAGCGTTCTATTGTTTGTCAAGAAACTCAAGGCGTAATTTTTGAGTCAATCTATTAAAATGTTTGCTCTGTACTGTAGTTTCGAACGCAGCACTAAGATCCAGCTGAACTAATATCAAGGAATAGAGTATATTAGAGACACACTTGTCAGGTTTAGACATTTGACCTTGAAACTCGTCAGTTAAGCTCTTCTGTGATGCAAAAGAAATCACAGAAATTTAGTATTAAAAAAAAGCATTTTCCTGATCATGGGAAGCTTAATAATGTCCAAAAAAACCATCAAGCATCTTTGTTGTGCAGATAATTGTTCTCCGACAGTGATTTTAATTACACATTTTCTTGTCTCCAGTTTCTTTATTAAAGATATAAAAGAGCTTTGCATTGCTTTGGCAGAAAAAAGCCCATCTACTTTTCAAAACCGTCCTCTAATGAGGCATTTGAAATATTCATCTCTCTCCTGACCGATCACACGTACACGGATATCTGCGGATAATGATCACAATTACTTAAAGTTGTACTAGTGACATGACAAATTGTAATGGGTTAAATCCTGGAAGGCACAGATTGCTCTTATCTGATTCACTCATCTTTAAATCTGTCCATCCCTGCCATTGTTCATCCATTAATCCTGCACTTTAGACCTAAAAGAGAGAATTTCCTGCCTGCCGTGTCTCAATAAAGGAGATAAATGGAACAGATTAGGTGAACAGACATTGAAATTGCCCAGTCACCATTGGGAAAGCCTTTATTTTTTTCCCTCTCCGTGACCTGTGAGCTTCCCCCTGTGGTGGACACTGACACGTCCATCTTTTGTTCAAGTTTTATCATCCCGCCGAGGGCCTGTTAAGCCTGTTGCACATTTATTGTTTTGCTAAATAGCAGTTCCCTTATATTTCTATGTGGGAAAATGTAACCAAGGGACTATTTGAAGAATCCTGAAGCAATAAAGCACTGTATTTTTAATGCAAATGTCCCTGCCGTTTAGTTAGCGTTGTTGCCAACAAGTGAAATGCAACATTTAGTCCATTAATCCTTGGAATGTGATTGATATCTTAAATCATTTCCAAATTGCATTTTTCAAAAACACAAACAGGATAAATGAGATTTAAATGGCCTCGGCCATGTTTATTTTTTTCAATGGCCATTAAATAATTTCACTCAATTCATAGTATCATCTCACTCTTCAAGAACGTCTTTATTCACTAACAACGGATTTCGGAATTCAATTTAACTACAGAATTGTGCAGATGAAGTAATGATAGTTTGCTCTCTGTTATTCAGGCTTGAATAATCAGCATTTGATGCATTTATGACTCACACACATGCATTTATATCATAGTGGGGACACATACAATTCCAACTTTTTCTATCCCCAAGCATCAAAATATCCCCTTCACCTTAACCCACCTACCCTTAACCATAACTCTATTGTAACTTCAGACCCCTAAAATCCCATATGACTCTCAAACAAGTCTTAAAAGTGATGGAGTCCAAACAAGGTCCCCACAAGTGCCCATAGGTCCCCACTTTGGTAAAAAAAAAAAAAAAAAAATCCTAGAATCAAGGGCTTCACTTTGTCTTCAATGCCTGTACACACACACACACACACACCTTGATTTTGATTGTTTTTGAGAAGTAAATTGGGGAAACAACAGAGTAGGGAGTTATTGCTAATACTTAAGCATTTTCAGTACAATTTCTAACAGCAAGCAAATAGTTCTAATAATGTGAGGAGGACATTTGTATTTGAGTTTTTCTTCTTCGTGGCCCTGCTTTAAGACAAGCACCTCGTCTTTGTAAAAGCCTAATCGAAAGCTCTGTCACTGCGAAGCGTCGGTTGTGGCGGTTACGGCTGAGATGTCTTTGTCAAGCTGACAGATGTTTTTCTAAATGGCTTTTCCCTCGGTGGAATATTAATGCAGACGTTACTGCTGTCATTTGAAACGCATTGTTTGTTTAGGAAGCATAAATTCACTGCGCAAAACCTGAAGAATCTAGATTTTAGTTATCACAAAAATAACAAAAAATTATTATTATGCTATTACATGACTTCTGTAATAGATTAAAAAATTAAAATTATTGCGTAATATTATTACACGTTATCAAATTGTATTTCTTGAAAAAAATTATTTATTAAATCTATACAATTTTCAAGTGCGTAAAGCATTCAACATAGATGACAAAATTCTATTTTAATTTGTTTAAAAAAATATTTGTGCATAAACATTTTTTCACTGTATGTGGTGAAAAATGCTTTGCGTATTGATATGTCTATTTTAGTTTGTGTGTGTGGTTTTGAGATCATACACTGTATATAGCACCAGGCTTGGCTCTGTATTCACACACGGAGAAATCCAAGAACATTTGCGAATCAAAAGTGATGATACGTACCAGTCTGGCGGCGCATCTCTTTTTACTGCCGTTCTGGATGATCGGAGCTGATCCTTTTCAGTTTGTAATGTTTTATCATCAAGTACATATAATTTTGACAAGCAGTTTTGGAAAGCAAAATTGAACAAATACGACATTTATACGAAGTATAAATACGATTTAATATTATATAACATTTTTGTTTTTGCATATTTCAACAATACGTCCATGTAGTAGTGTCTAGATTGCATGGCGAAAATGTAAAAATCACACCGACTTTGCTATCGTTTTTTGCTGAATAATTACTCAAGAATATTTTTGTTTTCCTTCAGGTTCCCACGACTCCTTCAGTTTCTACATCGATGAAGCTTCACCGGTTGGACCCGAGCAGCCCGAGACGGTGCAGAACTTTGTCTCCGTCTTTGGAACAGTGGCCAAGAAGCTGATGAGAAAATGGCTGGCCACCCAGACCATGAACTTCACCAGCCAGCTGGAAGCCGGCATTCGCTTCTTTGACCTGCGCATCTCCACCAAACCCAGAGACCCGGACAATGAGCTTTACTTTGCTCACGGTCTGTTCAGCGCCACGGTTCGAGAAGGCTTGGAGCAGATCAGCACCTTCCTGGCCTCCCACGCTCGGGAAGTGGTGTTCCTGGACTTCAACCATTTTTACGGCGTGCAGAACCTCCATCACGAGAAGCTGGTGCAGATGCTGCGCACCGTCTTTGGCGACCGACTCTGTCCAGTGGTGTTTGCTCAAGAGGTCAGCCTCAAATACCTCTGGGAGAAAGAATATCAAGTGCTGGTCTTCTACCACAATCCCATGGCTTTGGAGGTTCCTTTCCTGTGGCCCGGTCAGATGATGCCTGCTCCTTGGGCCAATACCACAGATCCTGAGAAGCTCATTCAGTTCCTCCAGGCCTCTGTGAAAGACCGTAGACGTAAAGGAACCTTTTTTGTGTCTCAAGTGGTCCTTACTCCTAAAGCCAGCACCGTGATGAAGGGCGTCACCAGTGGGCTGAGGGAGACCATCACAGAGAGGTGAGCTTCAATCCCGTGAAGTGTGTGCCATCACAAATGCCTAAAACCTGTGTGTTGTCTTCACATCTGTGCCATGCAGATCTTTTACTGTCTCAATTACGTCTCATTATAGCTCGTAGTGTCTCCCAGGCTTTGCTGATCAGGATTTGTCAGGCTTGGCTAGAAACAAGAAACTCTTGGCAGAAAGCACATTTTAAAATGGCCCTGGACGACAGAACAGCTTTTTCACTCCATTAATTTTTGAGAGAACCAAATTGTGTCTTTCCTCTCTTGTAATGGAGGACTGTATCGTGTCCGTGGGAAATCATAGTAGCTGGGAAAGGATAGATAGAGAGATTATAATATGAAATAAAATTAGAAGTAGACATCATTTGATTTTTGTTGTGTTGGTAGCTTTGAAAATCACGATACAGTGTCATATAAAGTCTGTAGTGTTTTTCATTATGATTTGTTCTAATGCCCCGCAATTTATAAGTCGCTTTGGATCAAAGCATTAAAGAAATGAAAAAATGTAATTAAATAATACATCAATGCATTCAATAATTCATCTGTCTTAACTGCTGCTTAACTGTAACTACATTGAATTCCCGCTGACCTGCAACTCAACACCGTTAAGATGTTTAATGCACTAGAATATTTGATTTGAGGAATTAGCCGTACTAACCTAGTTATCTGCTTCTGTTAGAGGAGGTTGGTTGGTTATTTTGTTCTTTGGGTTGAATTTGCTTGGCTTTTGAATATTTCCCCATCCGTTGTGGCTCTGTGACGCCCCGCTCTTCTACATAAGAGTCCTCCCAGCGTTTAGTTTGGAGCAGCAGATTATTTCTGCTTAGTGTAACTGGAACATTAGCTAAAGGGCACAGATGACACCAGCCTTAGTCACCTTGGTTACCGAAAGACTCATTCAGAAGTCTCTGCTCGTCTTTACTCTCTTTCCGCAGCACAAGCCTCTGTTATCAAGTCTCCAGTTACGGATGTCCTGATTCGTTACTAAAAATTAATTCTGCGTGTTTTTTTGTCTGTTGGTCATAAAATGTGCATTTTATTAATATGTTGTTTAGTGTGCAAAAAATCATATTTGTTTTGTTATATTTCTGTATTGACACAATTTCTTATTTAATAGAATACAATAAATAAATTAAATATGATTGAAATATTTCATACTTTTATTGAATAATTTTCCCAATTGTCTTTCTTGTAAACAATTGTTGTAAATACATTTTATTTCGCTATGCATTCTACAATTTTTTCTTTTGTTCGCTTTTTATAATCTAGTTGTAATAATGTACGTATAAATTCAGAAATTTATTTTTATTCTGTATTTCCATTGCCAAAGAATAGCGACAAATACGACACTGCACTATTAGATAATGGTTGCTTGATATATTTCTTTTTTTTGTTGGTCTAATCGCTCTCTGGATAAATTATTTATAGATGAGAAAAGGAATGATAGGTGACGGTGGAGTGATAGTAAAATGATAAGTCTTCTGCCAGCAGAATGACAAGCATGGTGTCTTCGAAGATGATAAATTCTGCATCATCTCTGAGGAAGAGATAACTCCTGAGTCACGTCCCCTCACCATGGCCCCACTTCAAGAAATACATGAAAACCATTGAGGGTTTCACATCTGCCCACAGGCTTTGTAGAATGTAATTTTTATTTAATTATGCTTGTAAAAACACACACACACAAACACACACACACGCATCCACAAAAAACATAAAAACAGTCCCCAGCCATACTGTCTCAGAAGATCTACGTATATGACTATGATTATGACCAATAAGCAAGTCCTACAACGGGTCCTAAATAATTTTCTTTCTTTAATTATTGCCCAGTTTTTTTTTTTGTTTTTTTTTTTTTTTTGCTCCATTGGTGCTGGATAGCAAAAAAAAGCAATATTAGACAATTTTTGTGGTATCCAATTTTTTATTGACTTTTTGAAATGTGACAAATTATAACAACAATAGACAAACAATCAGCACATTGCAATCGCATGGTTAAAGTTCAAGTTTATTTATATAGTGTTTTTATTATTAAATTATAATTAGTGTTTATTAAACAATTATTAGAGTATTAAAACAAAATATAAGTACCGTACTTGCTATTCTGAACTGTAAATCGCAAATATGTTGCAACTAGTAAAAACAAAAGAAATTGATTATTAATAAATATATAACATTTTAAAATATATATTATAATAAGGAAACAAATATTTAAATGTAAAAACAATAATAAATGAAAAAAAGATATACACATGTTTAATTAATGTAAATAACAATATTAATAAAAAAAAAGATTAAACGAATAAATAACTAACAAGCCACCATACAGTACATAAACACATGGATGGATGTGTTGCGTTCATGGACTGGTACATAGACTACATTTCCCATGAGCCTTTGTTTCGTCCTGTGTAATCATCAGTGATTGTTGCCACCTGTTCCTCATCTGTGTATTTAAGTCTTCACCTGTGCCATTATTCTGTCTTGTCATTAACGTTGCACATCATCATGTTCCTCTGTTTCTCTGTGACTGTATGTCCTCATTAAAGTTTTGTTTTTCACACAGACTCTGGTTTTGAAGAATTTGAACAGGATAAAGAATTATTGATAATTAACAACTTAGTTATAGTAATAATAATCACTCTTAAACACTAGACAATTTCCATTTAAATTCTACACGTTTTGCGAGAAGCTCTGGGCTTTTAGAAAGTCTTGCTAATGAATGTGTGATGGACCGTGTGTTCTCTCAGGGCTCTTCCGGGCATGATGCAGTGGATCCGCTCGCAGCGACCTGGAGAAAGTGGTGTGAACATCATCACGGCTGACTTTGTGGAGCTGGGAGAGTTTATCAGCGCTGTCATCACCCTCAACTACTACTACGATGACGAGGAAGAGAACGCCACCTGAACCTCTGAGTCCGCCATCTCGGCTGCGGTGTCCGTTTACTCTCGCTCTTGCCATATTTTTATGTCGTATTGATTTTATAGATTTCGGGGAGGATTGTAGACGCTGGTTTTGTCCGTGACATAGGGCTAATGGGAATTGAGGAGAAGACAGAGACCTGACACGGCCTTGTGGAAGCCTTTCAGGTTTTGTCTGGTAATGACCGACGTTGGGCGATTTGCTTTTCTTTGGGCAAAAAAAAAAAAAACGGTAACTGGACATTAACTAGACTAGACTCTGTTTCTCTGCTTTTCATCTGCTGGACGGTCAGTCCACTGACTCACATGCGTGAAATCTTGGCGAGTTTCCAGTGTTGTTTTGCTCACTTAACGTTCACGAGGATTGAATATTGTTTGTACCGTGAATGTGATGCTGAATCGTGAGTTGATTTCAAGTTGTACCAGTATATTCTTCAAAATAGTCAAGTTGTAAATACCCGTTGAATCGTAACTCTGCACATTGTCACGCTGGAATATACGTTACAAGCCAAAACTCTCCTCTGTCCTGCGATGTTTGAGAAGTGAAATGTAAATGTTGCTGTTCACCACCAGAATTGCTTTTATGTTATGTTTTTTTTTCGTAGATATCCTGTTTGTCTTACAGGTTATTTTGTACACGTAAAGAACATATGTGTTAAAGACTGTTAAAGAGTGGCTATCAAAATTCGACGGCCCGTTGAATCCAATATTGGATGCAATATCCATATTGTTGTTTTAGCATAAGTGTAAAAAAGAAAACAATTTGTACAAAATTACTCACAAAGTGAGACTGCACAAATTTCCCACATGCCCTTTTCAGAAGAAAAAAAAGCCATACTAATGCTAAATGCTAAAGTTTTAACAGACGTTCTCTTTCGAAAAATGGCATTTTCGTAACAATATTCCACTGATTTCTTCTCTCAGCACGTGAGGTTTCATTTTAATATGTTGGAGTAAAAATCAATCAACTTGCTTCTGTTTGAATCCAGTGGACTGGTGTGACAATCCTGCGCATGGACGTAAATGAAAATGCATTAATCAAGCCTTATGAAACAGTCTGACGTTGCATGTAGTTGTCATGGTCGATAATTAATATGTGATCTTTCTATGAGTGTACGTCATAAGCATTTATGACAAATCTGGTGTATAATAAATGTAAATACTGAGTATATCTCAATTAGTGGATTTTTATTTATTAATTATTTTTTCTACACATCTCTTAACCACTTTGCACCGCTTTATCATCACACAATCACTTAAAAGAATGGCATTAGATATACTAGAATAGTGATGAATGATACATAATTAGATAATAATTAGAATAATAGAAATTATTTCCCTTGTTTGTCTCTGCTGACTGTATAATGCGTTTGGAAAGCAAATAGATAGGAAGTGAAAGAATAATGGAAAACTGCTCGAGAAGGCCGTGTGAGGCAGAGATGTGAAGATTGCTGCTTTGGTCTGGATGTGGAGCAGAGAGCCGAGTCCGTGGCCTTATTCCTCGCTTCCTGAATTATAGCTTTTTATTGCTGGCAAAGATCTGCTCTTCTTGATTGTACAATGGCACTCTGCAGCTGCAAAGCTCTTTCTCTTTCTGTTGTTCTTTGTGAAGAGGCGCTTTTTCCTCTTTTAAGGGTTTTTACGTTGCATAACTGACCATTTTGAAACAATATCGGAGAAGAAAACTTACTAAGGCATCGTTTGCTATGTATAAAGAATAAATGTACAGTATAAATAGAAAGACAGACAGATAGGTAGTCGATAGTCGAGTGAGAGAGAGAGAAAGAGAGAGAGATAGACAGACAGACAGACGATGAAGGGACAGATACTGTAGATAGTCAGATTAGATCACAGTTATGTATTTAATTTAACATATTTATATCAATCAATGGCAAAGTACTTATATAATATGCAGTGCATTGAAAAATTTATACAAAATGTTCAGTATATATTGATATATTTTCAGTATATACTAGAATATTTAGATTATGATTATTATTGTAATTGTATTATTCTAAATGGCTATTTTAAATCATTTGTTTCATGTATTACACTGTTCAAACTTTAATCACTATTTAAATATGATTATCTTATCTTGTTTTTACAGCTTAATATTGTCTAGAAGCAACAGTTTTTTGTTAACACTAATGCTGTATGTGATTTAAACTGACATAGCAGTGGCACTGAGCAGTCCTGCTTTAAGCTCTCTGTTATATAATAACATTCACTAAATTTACTTACAGAATCCTTACAAGTCATAAAACAAAAAAATGTACATTATTTTTTTGGCTCAAACAAGTATCTTGGAAACCAGACTCGGGATTAGTGATGTTGCTGGTGGCTGTTCAAAGAAAGAGAAAGGTTGCACTTCTGTTTCGGAGAAAGTCATGATATAATCATTAGTCGGGGTCCAGGGGTCCGTCTGGCTCAACACCCAGCACAAGCCGCACTTGACAGTAGCCAGCAGCAATATTAAAAACTCCACTCGCTAAATTTGCCAAATACATTGGGCATAAACTTCATATCCACAATGCACAGTGTAATTACAAGCAGCATGGTGCCTTTTTAAAAGCAGCCCGGGAGCTAGATAAGAGTTTCACACAGTGCCAGCAACATTTCAGACAGACAGTCCAACAATGTCGTTCATTAAGAGCATCCTGCTTTTTTTTTTTTGAAGCATCTATCTGCAGTTCACAAGAACTCAAACTCCTCTAAAGCTTCTGCTCTGTGGAAAGCTCCATCAAAGTTCACATTTTATTCATAGTCATGAGCAGATGCTCGAGTGTTTCCTGATCTCCTCAACTCTCGTTGGAGAACATAAACAGCGTTTGACATTTTTCCCTGCTTAAAATCCAGATGGAGTGCAATTAAAGAGCAATAAAGGTACAATATGACGTTTGCACTTTTCTGTATAACCCCATAACGTATGGAACGAAGAGCCAACCGAATAATGAGGATTTGCGTGTCTATCATGACAGCAAAGGTTCTAATTAGAAAGTTCAAATTTCTTTCAGTGAAACTTAAAGTTTTTTTTTTAGCCGAGACTCTGCAATCGCTCTGCGTCTTTCTCTCCTTTAATTCTCCTACCACCGTTTTTGCAAGAAGCACGTGCATGGCTCAGTGAGAAACTTTGAAAAAGTTACCTTTTAATTAGGCACTTATTAATGAGTGCAAATACCAGAAGAGTACTGTTGAGAGTACCTGAAAACCATGCTTGAGTAAAAGTATGGATCCCTTACTATAAAAAGTCATCAATTGAAAATTTGAGAAAAATTCATCCTGCAGATGGCGGTATCGCCTCTTTCGCTCATGAAATTAACAGAGTAGTGGAGTTAAGAGTACATATAATCAATCACAAATGTAGTCAAGTAGAGAGTAAAAGGTACTTATATTTTGGACACTCAGTACAAGTTCAAAGTAGCTAAAAATACTTAGTAACGTAACGAAATCCGTGTACACAAGTACAGTACTTTATACCACTGGCAAATACTGATGTGGAATAAAAGAACATACACCGATTGACCCCGAGACGACATGACACACACACACAGTAAGCAGCATCTCTGTTCGGTCGAGCTCCAGATCTGTTTAATCACGTGTGCGTTTTCTTTTTGATTCACATTAATTTAATTAGCAGATGTCTCTGTGAACGCATTTCTATAAAATCTTGTTTACTGTATACCAAATTTTGATAATTTAATGAATACATATGAGAATAAATTACACACTCACTGGCTTCCTAAATCTTACCGGCATGATCTCGTTCTCTAGATGCGGTGCACGTGCCAACAGTGCCACGTTCTGCACTGGCATCACTGATGCATGAGTCTTTCAAGTAACAATCAAATATTAAAGCATTTTATCATTAAATATTGTTATGACCGATATTACTAGATAATAATTTTAATGAAAATATGAACCCCCTATGCTCTGACGCAGATCACGCTAATGGCCTTTAGGGGGAGATGTGGGATAAAAACGGCAGAGAAAGTAAGTAAATAAGTAAAGTCATTTTTATCAGTTCAATTGCAAGAAAAAGCCAGAACTTGGTTAAAATTTCACCCTCGTTTTTGGTGAAAGAAACTGGCTATAGCCATTTATACTTATTTTTATAGTTTATATGGCATTCATGAGGTATATAAAGAAATCAAAGTGTGAAATTTGATACAGCAATGGACATTTGATTGTAAAGTAAAATATATAAAAAATAAAAGGTTATGTCCTTAACATTAATGTAAAAATAAACAGTAAAAATACTACAGTATATGGTAAGAAACGTTCTCTGGACATTGGATGCAGGGATATACTGTACTTAGTGTTTATTCACTCAACAAAGACACACTTGCTAAAGCCGAGGAGTCGCTTCCTCATTTGCTCGTGTTTAGTGTGGCCAAGGGCTCCTGCATCATCATCACGCTGTGATTATCTACAGGACAGGAGTCTCGCTTCTCGCGCCTCTTCTGGAAGCAGCTCAGACAGAATCTGTGTGTAGTAGAGAAGCAGCTGAGAAACACAGACACACAAGCAGGAGCAGTGAGCAGCTTTACACCATGTCGTCCTCAAACAATTCAGACTGTAAAATGTCTTCAGTTATGGTATTTACTGTACTGTACAAAGGTCCAGGATTCAGACCCGAGACCTTTAAGATGATGCAAATCAAATGCAAATCAAATTGTTATCTGAACTTCATATAATTTATTTTATCCAATGTGCTGATGTTTCTTGTCCTCTGGGAACCTTCTGTGTTACAACACTCCTCCATGGCTTATAATAATTCAATTATTTATGTAATTAGTGCAAGTTAAAGTTACTCATAAATGTGATCGAGAGTCTGACATTGGTGTAAAAGACTTTAATAAATGGACTTCATTAATTTTTTTAGATATTTTTGGTTACTTTGTACTACTGAGTATCAAAAATATAAGCGACTTTTACTCTCTACTTGACTACATTTTTGATTGGGTATCAGTATTCTTTACTTAACTACATTTGAATGGATACTTGTTACATTGTGATTGTGAGTGACAATCTGCATCTTTTTCAACGGCAATTAATTTTGGGAGGATGAGGCGATATCTCCATCTGCTGGATGCTGAAGATACTGGATGCTGTTTGAGCTAAATCACGATTAGTGTACTATCGGTCGCACTTTGTTGCACATTTGAGTTTGACTGAGTCTGACTTGTTCTTTTTTATCTTTTTGTTCTGCCATTTTGAATCATTGAGGTGTTAAATTTAATTATTAGGAAACAAAACCTGATAAACACTGCTGTGCCCCTGAAATGGAAAAGTGGTTCAGAAAGTAGATGAAAGGAAGATACATGTGTAATTTAGTTAAGATGAATTGAATTGAAATTGAATTGAAAAATCCTTTATTAGTCCCACAGCGGGGAAATTTCACGTCACAACAGCAAAAACAAATCCAAGCAAATAAATAAACAAACATCACCATAACAGGTGTACACCATAAGATATTAGCGTTATGAAACAAACTAGTCTGCTCTTGCAGAGCGAGGAGTTCTCTAAGTGGTCTGTGAGCCGCCCTCTGTCTCCAGACTCTGTTCACATTCCTTTAAAATGACTGTAGTGTTGTTACCCACATTTATTGCAGATGCAGCTTTGTTTGCAGCTCGTGTTGCTGTATGAAACAAGCCAGACTTAACTTTACTTGAGCTCAGTTTTGGACAGAATCAAGCCATTGCAATGAAGGTAAGTCAGCAGTTTTCCAAACCAATGTTTTGGAATACTGTATTTGTTTGGTATGCTTTTGCATGTGATTCGCTGTGCTCAGAAGTAGGATTTCATTTTGTTAAGAAGTAAAGCGTGTTTTGTTTTGAAGCAAACACGTTTTTTCCCACGTTTGTTTGTGTGTGCGACTGTGTGTTTGTTTGCGTGACTTCCTGTGCGTGGATGTGTATGTGTAATCGTGCGTGCACGCATAATTATGCTAGCGCGTGCGCGTGTGTACGTACGTCGTGTATTTGTTTGTGCGTGTGTAGGCGATTGTGCGAACGTAGATGATCGTGTTTTTTTTTGAGAGCGTGATTGTGCGTGTGCGTCTGTTTATGCTCGATTGTGCGTTTATGTTTGTGCGCTTGTTCGTTATTGTCTTGCATGCGTCACTTGTGCCTGCGTGTGTGTGTGTGTGTGTGTGTGTGTGTGTGTGTGTGTGTGTGTGTGTGTGTGTTTGTACACGATTGCGTGCGTGTTTATCTGAGTTTTGTTCTCAGTGCGCGTTCCCGTGGCTCGTCAGTTACAGTCTGTTGGCGTTATCAGAGAATTTACAGTAAGTAACTTGTTGCAAGCAAAACAAAGCAAACAAAAAAACTGATTTTTACAAATTCATTTAATTGTCATTTATACTAAATGCAAAACACAAGACTCTTTAGTTTTAAGTATATAAATCAATGATTTTAAACAGACTTTACTGCAATTCCAGCTCAATCATTATAGTGTCAGATCGGTAAATATTGGTGATGTCTAGTAAAATGTAAGAGCTTCCCCGCAGTGGCGTGTCAGTGAGGAGCTTTCGTTCTGTGCCTGGAGCTGTGCACTGTGAGTGGGGTCCATATGGAAGCTGGTCGGCCTGTGATGGCTGCTCCAAGACACAGGTAGAACCGGAAGAGATGTTCATGCTCAAGGTGTGGCCTGCTAATAATGCCATTAGTTACAATATTCTAAAAGAAAGTGTGTCACCCTTATCGTCCCTAAATCCATCCCACTCCCCTTTAACGCCTCCTAGTGTATAAAGCGCCTCCTATACTTTATAAAATGCTTGCAATAATATAGTTCAATTGCATGATTAGGTCCACTTGCTGCAATAAAATCACTAAATCTACTTTTCTGGAACATTCCAGACACGGTATCGCTCCATCGCAGTCTATCCTCAGTTTCACGGTCGGCCATGCACCGGTAGTTCAACCCGAACGCAGACATGTTCACCGACTCAGGCCTGTCCACTGGAAGAGGGATGTGGAGGACGATTCCGCTGCCAGTCCGGTCAATATTTAGCTACAATTCTCTTAATCTCTTCTTGAGTGTCTCACACTCAACCTTCATAATTTCTCGAATGTATTTTGAAGGTTCATGTCCAAAGTGTCTAAATCCTATTGCTATTGTAGGGTTTTTTCAAGCCAGCAAGGTTCTGAACCTATTGTTATTGACTTCCAGGGTTACAGTAAACTGCTTCATATCACCAAATTATGAGGTTTAAGACACAAAAAAACTGGATTTGTCACAGTTGTAGTTAAAAAATGATTTTTGCAACAATTTCTAAATACTGTATATTTTTATTTTTAATTTGGTAGATTTTTGCATTTTATAAACTGTATGTATATACAGTATACTGTATTCTCAAATCTGAAAAATAATATAAAAATATACATATATTTTTTATATTTTCGTCAAAATTTCTTTCAGATATATTTATTAGTATTTTATTGTCATTAATATTATCATGTTTTTGTAGCATTGTTTCCAATATTAACTTAGGGATATATATAAATAATCAATGTAGGAAGTTTGTTTTATTGTATAAGAATGAAACATGTATGCGTCACAGACACAATTACATACATACCAGATCTAACTCATGACAAATACTGTACTTACTTATCTGATGATTAAAGCAGTTAAAATCCAGACTTAAACCTCACAATCACTGCTTGCAGCTATATTTGAGGCCTTGTTTTTCCAAGATTAAATCCTCTTTTTAAAGGGAAATGCATCAGCCAGTCTCTGGTTTGTAATGGCGATTATGACTGTGAGGAAGACGGTTTGGATGAGCAGAAATGTGAGAACAAACCAATGTGTGACCTGCAGCAACCTCCACCAAATGTTGAGCTCACCGGTAAAGGGTAATGATGCAGTATACCTTTATTCCAGCTCTCACTTCTGATTGGCTCAGTGAAATCACATGCCAGTGTTGTACTGTATAGGTTTGACGCGGCGAGACAAAAGGAGAGAGGAGCAGTCATCAACACAAAGAGCTTTGGTGGTCTGTGTAGAAAGACCTTCAGTGGAGACCACATGGGCATGTACAGACTTCCTGAAAGTGTCCTCAGATACAGTTTCCAGGCAAGTCAACCATTAATCAGAAGACAACTAGGAACATTTAGCCATGAGCTATAGGAACTACAGAGTTATACAGTGCTATAGCACTGAGGTTGTGGTCAGATTCCCAGTGAAAGTGTTAGGAGACTGGCATTAGTGTGCTTTTGTTTTCTTAGCCACAGTTTCCTTTTGTCTTGCCAACTGGCTAGAAAAACTTTCTGCTTGCTCTGATAATTTTGGAAATCTGCTTTGAGACAGCATGGGACCATGAAAAGCACTTTATAAGGGAATGTATTTAGAACTTATTTTACTAATACGTACCGTATACAATACAAATGTAATATTTGTAACAGTTTTATAACATTGTTAATAACACATTGATGCATGTGATACATTGATGCTCTAGGACTGACGAAATCATGAAATAATGGATCAATGTAACACAATAATCAACAGGAGAGACACAGTGTAAATATATGTTCTTTATATTTACTATAATACACAGTAAATTGTATAAACACATAGAGTAAAATATTTTTATAATTTTTATAGATGGATGATTGAAAGATGGGTAGACAGACAGACAGACAGACAGAGGGAGAGAATGAGAGAGATATTCTCAGATCATAGATGAGTTTAGGCTATTTATATAATAATTTTAATAAACAGTACAGACAGTATTTTACATTATAAACACATATAAACTATTTATAATAAATGTAAATCTTTTCCAGGTCACAGTAAAAAACGACTTTTCTGAGGAACTTTTCGACAGCTCTTGGCACTATTATTTGCACTCTGAACGACATGAAAAAACTACCGGCACAGTTTCTGGATATGACGATTTCGTCTTTCACGACGAAGTGCTAAAGCAACAGGTACAGTTGATATCTTTCACACAATCCTGAATGTTCTTATAAATTCACGCATTAAATAGATTTTGGAGTGATTTTGGAGATTTTGGAACACAAGGTTGTGGGTTTGAATCCCAGGAAAAACATGCACTGATATAAATACAATGCATCTACTGAATGTATATGTAAAAAAAACTTCAAATGAATTTTGAAACAATAAACTAATAACAATTTTGACTCTGATAATAATTTTTGCATGTGCACATAATTCTTAAGTTTAATGTAAAATTGTATTGTCGGACATTTGTTGTATTAATTAGTTGAGCCTAGGTCAGAGTGATGAATAATACACTTTCATTTTGCATTAATGAATAATCAACTTTTTTAGTCCAAAAATCTGATGATCATTAAGAGTGATGTGGACGTGGCCCAATTTCAAAACCAAGAGCCTGAATATCTGCCGCTAGCAGAAGAGTTCTGGAAGGCTTTACTAGCCATGCCGGTGGTCTACAGTTACGCCGCGTACCGGACTGTGCTGGAGAGGTTTGGGACCCACTACATGTCCGAAGGAACTCTTGGGGGTCAATTCAGATTATTTCTGGCAGTCAGTAAAGACGTTATCGATAAACTGAGTGAGTGAGATTAAATCCATAACCAAATGTCGCTCGTGATCTTTCTAGTACCCAACCACTTTTCCTGTCTTACCAGGAACTGTGCAGCGAGATTATGAACGTTGCGAGAAAACGACCCACACAGTGCTGTTCTTCATCTCGTGGACCACCGAACATTGTGATGATGGACACTATAAAGAAACTCATCCCTTTAGTATGTGACTTTACCTTCTAAACGTCTTTTAGTTTTGTTCTGACATTTTTGTTCTCTCCAAAACAGAGGAAGTCATTGACGACGATGACTTTTCTACACAAGCCGTTGGCGGAGATCTTGGATTCAGTGCCAAGTTATCACAATTAAACAAAGCTACACCCGTGGAAAATGGAAGGACGTTTATGCAGTGGTCGGGCTCGGTGAAAAACTTTCCAACGGTCGTCAAAAAAAAGGTTGATTTCGAAAACTCAAATGAGCACGACACTAAAAATAAATTCCATACTAGTAAATAATCATATACACATAATTCTTTTTTGGTAACATGTGATGTGGTGATTTGGTATTGATTTGAATTTGTCTTCAAGTTAAATGATTAGAATAGTGTGTGTACAACATCAAAGTTGTGGGTTAGATTTCAACAGAAAGGATGGAATAAAGATAGATGAATGAATACTTGGATGGATGGATAAATTGACAGACAAACAGATGGATGGATGGATTGACAGATAGACAGATGACTGGATTGATTGATACACAGACGTGCGAATGGATGGATAGATGAATGGGTAGACAGATTTTTAAATAGATGGATGGATGGATGGATTGACAGACAGACAGATGTAAGGGTAGATGGATTGATGGATGAATAGATAGGACAGACAGATGATTGTATGGGTAGATGGGAGGATGGATTGATAGTTTGACAGACAGAAGAATGAATGAAAGGATGATAGATTGACAACCTGAGAAATGGATGGATGGATGGATGACAGATTGACAGACAGACAAACGGATGAATAGATGGATGAATGGATAGATTGACAGACAGACAGATGAATGGATAGATAGATAGAAAAGACAGACAGACAGACAGACAGACAGACAGACAGACAGACAGACAGACAGACAGACAGACAGACAGACAGACAGATAGATAGATAGATAGATAGATAGATAGATAGATAGATAGATACATGGATGGATGGATGGATAGATAGAAAAGACAGACAGATGGATGGATGGATGGATGGATGGATAGATGGATGGATGGATGGATAGAAAAGACAGACAGATCGATAGATAGAAAGATAGATAGATAGATGGATGTATGTATGGATGGATTGATAGATAGATAGAGTGACAGACAGACAGATAAATGGATGGATAGAAAAAACAGACAGACAAACAGATGGATAGATAGATAGATGGATGGATGGATGGATGGATGGATGGATGGGTGCATGGATGAAGACAGACAGATTTTTATGTTGCATTATAATCTAAACGTGTAGGGAAAAGTGTTGGTCAGCTTGTATTTTTGTGAATTATAAATAACGTGTCTGATTTGTGTAGCTGAGGTCTCTGCATGAACTGGTGAAGGAGGTTCCATGTGCAGGAGTGAAAAGACTTCACCTAAAGAAAGCCATCCAGACTTATCTCAGCGAGAGCGATCCATGCCACTGTGGAGAATGCAGGAACAACGGCCTGCGAGTGCTGGACCAGGGCGTGTGCTCCTGCATGTGCAAGCCTGGAACCAGCGGGGAGGCGTGTGAGAAGGGGACGCCCACAGGAGAGCAGCCCGGTGAGATGCTTCAGCGTCCATGAACGGGGCCATAATTCTTTTAAAATGTTTTACGAATGTATCGCAGTGGCGTGCTGAGCATTACGCAGCTTGGCTTTCAGTAGTACTTTGAAACAACTAGTGCGTGAAGTGCTTGAGTAAAGGCACTTTGTATCTTTACTTTAGTATTTTTTTGGTACTTTTGTGATTGTAATATCAAAATTTATGATGATGAACGACGAGTCAGCATCTTTTCTACCACGGTTAATTTCTTGGGCGGACGAGGCGATATCGCCATCTGCAGGATGCTGAAGGTACTGGATGCTATTTATGAACTAAATCACTAGAACGTGAATTAGCGGTTGCACTTTTTTTCACAAGTTTGACCGAGACTGACTTTTGGCGCTTTTTTCATTTATTTAAACAGTATTTTGTTCTCTCCTTTGAAAACATTGAGGCGTTATTATGAAAAAATAACTCTCAAATAAAGAGTTTCTTGTTCTTTACATTTCTTTTTTTTTCTTTTTCTTTCTTTCACCTCGTCTGCTCAAGGAATTAAGACATTTTTTTAAACTCAGTACAAGTACCAAGTAGCCAAAAAAATACTTGGGTAAAGTACTCGAGTTACTTAAGTACTTTACATCAGTAGTTCCCAAGGTTTTTGTCATCGCAGACCGGTCAACGTTTGATAATTTTACTGCAAACCCGAGTTCTGGATGGGTTGGGGTTGAACATGCATTTAAAAAAAACAGTTATACCAAAAGATGAATATAGTTATTTAACATGGTACTTACTTTATTTATTATTATTTATTATATAATTTGACGTTTCTTTATTTCAAATCAATACCAGAAGGAACCATGGCGTTACACCACTGCTGTACAGAGCCTTGCAGAATTCAAAGTGATAGGATTTGGGGAGGGGCTCAGAATCAGCATTTGGGGGCGGAGCCCAGAGCCAGCTGGAATGTGATTAATTGAAATGTGATTGGTTACAACAAAAATACTTGCATGAAAGCGGTGTAGCCATTAAAAAACAATGAAACGAAGCTGGCAGACCATTTGGAATTATTTACCAAGTGAACAAAATATAATTAACATACAGTTACATGATCCAGATATGTTTAGGCCTTTAGAGAACGTATTGAAGGCCCTGGATTACGGTAAGTGTTTTCTACTGTACTGATGTGTATTGGTTTACTAGGGGTGATTGATGGAGAATGGGCGTGCTGGGCATCATGGAGCTCCTGTAGAGAAGGCAAACGAAGCCGAAGCCGCTCCTGCAGCCGCCCAGCACCTTCAGGTGGCAAGGACTGCATCGGGAATGTTCTAGAGACGGCGTCCTGTGATGACGAGAGCGAGCTCCACTACCTCCGGTGAGTAAAATCTTCCACAGGTGTAGAATGAAACAAGCCTGCATGAATACTTAAGCTGTGAGTGTATGAGCAGATGTTCTGCGCGACAACAGCGCCACAGTGTGGGAACTCCACTCAGTGATTCCGGCATGTTCTGTTTCAGCACTATGGAGCCTCACTGCTTTGATGATACATTCACACCCAGGAAAAGCTGCGAAACGCCACCGTTTCTGGCCAATGGCTTTGTTTTGGTAATGACATCAACTCCTTTAATCTAATAAATAATGTTTTGGGCTGGGTCGTGAGTCGTGACACCTTGTTTCTTGATTCCAGCATCCGAAAGATGAATATCCAGTGGGCAGTAAGATTGAGTACACGTGTACTGATGGACACTACATTAACGGAAATCCAATTGCAGAATGTCAAGAGAATCTTAAATGGTTGCGATATCAAATGGAGTGCAAAAGTAAGTTCATCTCTGATGCGCGCCATTACATTAAAAAAGTAGTTTTTGTTTTTTTAATAGGAGTTTTTAGGTGGATAATTTTTTTAAAGTAGCGCACATTACTTGTCTGCTATGTTCGCGATGGAGGTTCAGTAATTGAGTAAAAAGCAATAATAGTTTTGGTCAATGTTGGTAAAAGATGTACACTCTGTAAAGCTGTATATTTTAACTAATTGTAATAATCTACTAGAGTTTATAGAATCTAAAATCTGTAGAATCTGCACACACAAACACAAACACACACACACACTTTATATATACCTTTACCGAGGCCTGGGTGGACTTTGTAATGTTAATTACGAATTCGTTTTGAAAAGATTTCACTTTTTTTTTTATTATATTTATATAAAATATTTATAATGCTTTATTATATAAATATATTTATATTTGTTTTTTATTTATTTATTTTTTTTTTAAACTATAGGAACTAGAACTGATTTAAGACACTAAAGTTGATTTAAGACAACACTTAATTCAAAGTTGACAAGACTGTCAATTTTATTACAAAAGTTTTATGATGTGTGTGTGTGTGTTTAAAACATATACTGTAGTTATGTTTACACAATACACACCTCTTGTAATGAATCTACTGTATGTTTCTGGCGAACAGGAACTGCATGTGATCTTCCTCAGCTTTCTCCGGATGTTGTTGGCCGTCCATGGAAGTTTAACTACAGTGTTGGTGAGACCGTTTCACTTTCCTGCCCCCAAACCAAAGTCATAGAGGGTCCGACTGAAATTCAGTGCGACGCTGGCCTTTCTTGGTCACCCCAATCAATACAAACAAGATGCAAAGAAGGTAAAAAAGAAAAAAAGTAAATGAATATACTGTATAAATATTTAATAATTAAGTAATTTATATGCATATACAGTATACATGCAGACTATATATATGTACTGTATGTATATGCATTTACGTCTGTGGCTGTAGAGGGTTTTTAAGCATTTCATTGTCAATAAATCAATTCACAGTCGCATTTATGTACAAGCTACAGTTCTTTTAAAGTTTAATGAATTTGTTTTGTGATTTTGATTGTGTAATAGATTGACTATTTTCTTTTCTCACTAGTTTCCATCATGAAGCCAACCTCTCTGCCAATGCAATGCCAGCCGTGGGAGAACTTGGCAAAAAATAAGTGTGTCTGTAAAATGCCTTACGAGTGCAAGTATGTTCTCCGACTCAGAAGAACTGTTCTAAAACCTCACTTTAAACATTTGAGGAAAACGTCAGAATTTAATTTAAAAACGATATTTTGGGACAATGAAGCGTTTGTCCTTTGACCCACAGCTCTTCTCTGGAGATCTGTGCCACTGATGTCCAGCGCGTCCGCACACAGAGGCTGAGTGTGTGTAAGGTCCAGGCCTTGAGGTGTCTGGGACATCAGTACACTCCTGCTGACCACAGCGCCTGCCAGTGGCCACAGCGCACCTCTGCGGCCTGCACACACTGCACGCCCTGGGAACATTGTGACGGTGAGGGCCAGATTGTCTGAAAAACAACGGCGTGGCACAAATGATTTATTGGTGGTGATTAAACAGAAAGTTCTGCGTGTTTGCATGTTCTGTCAATGCTTGCTTGGGTTTTCTCCAGGTCTCCAGTTTCCTCCCACAGTCTAAAAACATGAGTTGCAATTTGGAAATGGTCTCGATTTGTGATTGGTTGTCCACCAATCCACTGTGTGTGTCCTGCCTACAATCGCTGTGATTGGCTCTAGCTCCCTGTGACCAGGAAGTGGAAAAGCGGTTCTGAAAACAGAAGGCTGGACAATTAATGCTCTTCCAAACGATTCTCAAGGAGCAATCTATTCTTTTTTTATTACATGCTTTTTGTTTTTCCTGGTCTTTAACATTTTTAAGAAGAAGAAGAAAACCATTATTTGTCCCAACAATGAGAAATTTGAAGAAAAATAAGTGTTTAAGTGTTAATATTTTCATGTTAACTTGTAACAAAAGCTACTTTTTCTTATCTCGGTATGTTAATCCTGTTGTTTCAGAGCAAACTAACAGCTGCCGCTGCAAGAGCGTTGCGGACTGTTCCTCTCCTGGCACGTGGATCCGAGTGTGTGTGCAGCAGGACGGAGCTTCAGCACCAGAGACGGTGACAGAATGTGAGGCAGGTGTGAGGAGATGCAGAGGAGAGTCTCTCCGTGTCGTGAGGATTCAACCCTGTCACTCTTAGTCTGAAGCTTCTCGACTCCTAGAGGCATTTATGCAGAAACGTATGCAATTAAAGTATCTGTTGCTTTTTATTGTCATTTATTGTTAAAGCTACTTCAGGATCTTTTGAAAATGTAAGTAAGTAGAATTTTCCAATTAGTTTTTTTTTGTGTGTGTGTTCGCATGTGTGAGTATGTATGCAGTTTCTATTTTTTTTATTTTTATATTGTGCGTGTGTGTGTATGCATAATATATATGCATGTGTTTTGTGTATGTAAAAACATTTTATAAATTAAAAAAAATTAAAGAATAATTATTACAATTAAAGTTTACATTTTAAATTACAGTAAATCGAAACTTTTGTAGTATGTCTGATCAATTTAAACAAATAGCCAATGTGAACACCATGTCTGTAAAATTAAATCGCATAATTGTGTGTGGGTGTGTGTTATTTATTTTTAGAAATAATTTTAGATCTGTACCTGATACATTTATACAAAAATTCAATGCAAACCCCATCTTAAAGTAAAAGATTTCAGAAAAATCTCATCACCTAATTCAGAAAACAAACCTGTTCCATCCATCACACTGCTGGGCAGCGAATAGTGTCAGGCAGCTCCACACAGCCGCCAATGTCCTGAAAAGCTGCCCAGATTCTGCCAACAGCCTGTCCCGCCTCGGGATTCAAGCCAAAAAATTAACCTGAAGACTATGTCTGCCCCTGAAACACGCTTTATTACATCCTTCATCGTTGTTTCTGCATTGTTCCAGAAGAACGTGAAGGGTAAAACGGCTCCCAGGCGACTTTTTTCCTCCTATTAATGTGCAAACAGATTGAATTACCTGTAACTGACCAGGACGGTTTGTGCTTCAACACAATGACCTTGAACAGTCAGTAATTGAGAACTTCATTGGATTTATATTTAGAAACAACCAGTGGTAATACAGTATTTTAATCTTACACATTTGTGATTAAAACGGTTGTTAAAACCAGAACAATAGAGCTTTGTTTTTATATTCTGAAATAGCAATGATGACAAGGGAAATTCTTCCAGATTTATTTAGGTTA
Organism: Paedocypris micromegethes; assembly: GCA_028031935.1. Lineage (NCBI taxonomy): Eukaryota > Metazoa > Chordata > Actinopteri > Cypriniformes > Paedocypris > Paedocypris micromegethes. The sequence goes on along the minus strand of CM051498.1, from coordinate 20,732,475 downwards.
AAGTCACACATACTGTTTGTGTTTGATTTCAATTTTATTTATATTTTCTGGTAAGTTTTGATCTGTCTATGAGTTAATCTATCTATCTGTCTGTCTAATCTAATCTATCCTGTCCGTCCATCCGTCTGTCTCTGTCTGTCTGTTGATTTACTGATCCATCCGTTTGTCTATCTGTCTTGCTATCACTAATAAAACATTGCTGTTATGTCAGACAAATTTCAACAACAAAATACAGCATTTTGAATTTTAACACTTACGTACATTTTAAACAGTATATTTTTAAAGTTCACAGTGATCTAGAGTATTTCCTGCACAACTGAATTTTAGCCACCGTTTTGGTGACACCTGGGGAGAATATTGACTTGACTGTGTCATTGATCATCTGTTCACTCCAAGTGCTGTTGTGTAATAGTGCTTGAGAGTGAGGGCTGTTGTGGCCTACTGGTTGGGATTTGGACCTGCAACCCAGGTGTTGAAGGTCTGAGTCCCAGTCCAGTTCTAAAACTGAGTGTCTTTGAGCTAGACACTACTACCCATAAACTCATGGTGTAAGGTCTGTGCCCACTTTTTCCAGTTTTTTTTTTCTAACCAAAGTTTGAGTACATGAGGATATGCTGGAGAATAACTCAATATATAATGCAGTGAATTAGGAAGCAAGTGTGAGATGTATCCAGTGGTACAAGTACCACAAGGTACTCAAGGAACAACTACCAGTTGTTCTCAAAAATCTTACCTTCGCAAAAAGACAAGTCCTTTTGTGTTCAATAGTTCACACCCATTGTACCAAAAGCACTAATAGTTGTTGGAAACAGAAAGAAGACATGTTAGTGTCATTCTCAGTTTTATGTGTCACAAAAACGGTGACTGAAAATTTCTACCAATCAGAGCAGAGATCAGGCTAAAATAAAACTATTCCACAACTTTGGATCTGTAACATTGCAATTGGATTTGATTTAGTCAGTCAGTCATCTTCTACCGCTTCATCGCGGGGAGCTGGCGCCTATCTCAGCGTCTTAGGGCCAGAGGCAGGATACACACTCTGAATTGGTGGCCAACCATTCGCAGAGCGGGACACACAGACAAACACATTCACACACTCACTCATACCTATGTGGTCAATTTTCCAATTCCAATTAGCCTGTAGCGCATGTTTTTGGACTGTGGGAGGAAACCGGAGAACCCGGAGGAAACCCACGCAAGCACGGGGAGAACATGCAAACTCCACACAGAACGACCCCTCACACCTCAAGTGTCAAACGGAACCATCTTGCTGTGAGGCAGCAGCGCTAACCACTGTGCCACCGTGCCGCCCGGATTTGATTTAAATTAAGACAAAAAACCCAGAAATGTAAACTAATACAGTAATAAGCTGCACATCTATCTGTCTGTCTGTCTGTCTATCTTGCCAATTTTAACAACCAAATGTATCTATCAATCTAATCTATCAATTTTAAGAAAATAACACAGCTTTTTCAATCAACATGGTACATTTTAAACTACATTTTATAGTACTGGTACATTTTAAACGACACATTTTTTGTGCAACTTAATTTTAGTAACCGTTTTGGTGACACCTAGAGTGATTATTGACTTACCTGTGTTGTTCAGGTCATTGATCATCTGTCTGTTCTAAGTGCTGTTGTGTAATAGTGCTTGAGAGTGAGGGCAGTGGTGGCCTAATGGTTGGGATTTGAACCTGCTACCCAGGTCATGTAGGTTTGAGTCCCACTCTGATGGGCTCCACAACAATGTATGACCATCTGACATACTTCATCATATTACCTAGTCTGATTGTACTAATTCAACCCTTTCAATACGTTGTGCAATATGGTTTGTCAACCTACAGTGATTGTATTTGGTTTTTGGTAGATGGTTTTTGTTTACCAAGTTATGAAAAACAATAACAGTGAGCGTGAAATAACTCACTGGAGTGTCAATTTCAGTGACAGATGCACCAAAAAGTGACAAACCATCAACACTGTTGTTCTTAATGAACTTCTCCTCCTTTAATAAGGTCAGTTTTTTAAGGTGTTCAAGAGCATTATCCCATTGAACCAACAGTGCTGATAGTTGGAAGCAGAGAGAAGACTTGGTAGTGTCATTCTCAGTTCTATGTGTCACAAAGACGGTCACAATTTCCACCAATCAGAAATCAGGCTGGATCGCTACAACAAAATTATTCCACAACTTTGGATCTGTAACATTGCAGCAGTGACATAATTGGATACATTTCACAGCATTTGTACTGTTAAACAAGTTATATAATGTAACTTGGCAGACAGCACATTACTGTTTTTTACAGAACAATTATCTATCTATCTATCTATCTATCTGTCTGTCTGTCTGTCTGTCTGTCCGTCCGTCCATCCATTCATCCATCCATCCATCCATCCATCCATCCATCTGTCTCTCTGTATCTGCACGTTGGTCATATCAAACCGGCAGTTTCTGTTCTATTCGGACCACTTCTGAAAAAGCATTAGACACAAACATCCATTGTTAAATAATTAAAAAAAGGTTTATTACCAATGTAAAACGACACTGCGCCTTTTTCATAAACACTACAGTATCTGCACCATGCCTGACACATTTAGAACTGGTATTAATAAGCAAGACCCATGCTGAGCCCCTCCAATCTGGACTTATATCACACCAGATGGATCGACATGCCACCCTTCACTGACAATCTCTTTAAAAGAATCACAGTTTTGAAAAAATAATCCAGAGCGCTTGGTTTACATTAGATATGTACAACCCTACCAATTCCATTAATAGATATATTCTGCATTTACAAAGGCTTCTTCAGGTATTTTATACTTCTAAAGGCTGAAACTCAAGGAAAATAAAAGTTACAGGATTTCGGTTTGTGGAAGACTAAATAATACTGTAAAAATATGGCAGGAAAAAGTCAACCGACAAAAAACATGTCGTTCATCCTCGTTGTGCATCGATATTCTCTGTTAATGACTCTTTGTAATAAAAATGCATACGGTATTACAGGAGCAACATCAGGAGCGCTGGATGGCATTGAATGCAGACTTCGATAAACTCAGCGCTCCTGAGCGAATCACCACCAACCGTCGGGACAAAAAGCGCAACAGATGAATCATAGACAAACACGGCAGTTTCCAAACCACAAACTAGTACCTGCATTAAGCAAAACGTGAACGCACAGTTAGCAACCAAAGTCCCTGTACCCATCACAAACTGTAGAGTCCTTATGACTATGGACGTTACACAGATTTCACTATTTTTCTCTGTTTGGTGAAAAGTAAACACTATTTGGGGAAATGGCAGTAGTACTTTTGATTGGCGAGTGTCACAGAATGTGGTTTTCAGTGGATTGTTGGAGCTTTTAGCTGGACACCAGACAGCACAGGCCGAAGAAACGCCGCTTCCTCTGCCTCACCAAGGGGTATGTTGTCAGATTCAACAAACTGCTGTCATCTGGACACACAAACACACAAAGATTATTACATGAGCCCATCCAAGTTTGAATTTAATTAATAAAGTGCTTTACTTTGCAACGGTTCAAATTAAAATAATGATGAAAGAATGGATACAAAAACAGATGGAGGAAAGGATGGCTGTATGGATGCATTAGATTGATAGATTGATTAAATGGTTGGATGGAAAGGTGGACAAATAAAGGAAGATGGATGGATGGATGAATGAATGAACGATGGATGGATATAAAGATGCATGGAAACATGACTGGCTAACATGAAAATAAAGGACGTAAAGAGAGCTTGATAGATGATAGATCAATGGATAGTAGATGGTAAGAAAAATGATGAATACATGGATAGATAGTTGGATGGAAATAAGGAGGCATTGGTTTTCAATATTGCCAAGAAGAAATATTAATACATGGATGGATAAATTAAAGGATGGAAGAAGAGACAGACTTATATATATCTGTAGACAAATGAATACATGTGTGATGGATGGATGGATGCAAGATTGAAGTAATGACATATGAAAGCTAGAAGTATGGAAAATAAAGAAACAAATTCAACTGATGAATTATATGTCTAAAACACAGTTTTTCAATAATACTATTATCATAAATCTATAATCATATGTGCAATCCATTTATGAAATCCATTTGAGATAGCAACGGTCTTCTGGCCCAGATTGTTATCTGCGGCTGTTATCTGGAATCTTTAAAAGACGCTCTGCAGCTCTCAAAAGCTTCTGGAATCATTTGAATGTGAATGAGCCTTTGATGTCAGATATATTGTTTCATGAACTACCTAGCTGAATGTTTTTTTCTTTCTGTTAACTTAAAAGTTTTTATTAACCCAACGAAATAAACTTACACAGTAAATGAGCAGAATACTGTAAAAACAAATCACCTTGGTTCTTCAGTGGTAAAGGCATGGTCTCCCTGAGTTTGCTTAGCAGGTTCTTCATTTCTGTCATGTCCCTGGAAACGAGAAGAAACAGGTTTTATAAAACCAAACTCAAAGGCCTTCAACATCTGAACTACTCACCTCTCGATGTTCTCAATGTCTGTGGCGACCAGGAAGTATGTCTGCGGACAGTCCGGTGGAGTAGAGGACGTGTCTTCCAGGATGGGGACGTCAGAGCTGTCTTCTGTTTTACTCTCCACTTTTGTTGCTCCTGAGTGATGTTTCCCTGAAACACATGAGATGCATTTAGAAAAAAAACTTCAATAAAAGTGTAAAAGCAACAATCAGATTCCTCTCAGAACTACCTTTCCTGTGGAGCTGCAAGGATTCCAGCAGACACACGGACTTCAGCATCTCCGTCAGGTACATCTCCAGACAGCACTGAAGTTGAATGAAGAGACGGCAGATCTCTGGATGTATTTCTCCATCCTCTGGGCTTTAAAAAAAATAATACAAAATTAACAAAAAAAAATTAAACTGATTGAGCGCTTCACATTTTCTGACGTTCTGTGATTTGTAAAATGCTTTTTACCCAGATATTGCAGAAAGGTTTTGATGAGCAGTCCGTGCCATCTCACAGCCTTTCGTCCGTGTTTTGTGCATTTCCGCACGTAGAGAGGGACAGTCAGCAGAGATCTCCCCGATAGAGATAACCAGCTCTCTGTAGAGCGCCACAAGAGTGTTGAACTCCTGGACAACCTGTTGAACAACAGGAACAACACGGTAAGAGCAAACACGGCAAGATGTCAGTGCCAGCGAACCAGTGAAATACTGTACTCAAAAACACAAGGGAAAGAATTTCCAAATGATAGTGTTAAAGTATAAAATGATAAAGTATAAAAAGGACAAGTAATAATACATTAGATTACTGTAATCTCACTACTACCAAGAGGGCAAACAGATACATATGTATAAATCTTTGATTTTATTTTTAAATGCCTTTAATCTTTATTCTAGTTCAATAAAATAGAACAATAGAACTATTTCAAGTTCAACATTGGATAATCTGAAATAATTTTTTAGACATATGTGCCCTGTTTTTGTTTCTTTTTAGTTCAACATACACGCACGCGCACAAACGCAGGGCGCTCACACGCGCGCGCGCGCACACACCTGACAAACGATATTCTCACGAAACTCATTTCAAATCTTACAAATAACGTAAAAAACACACAATTCGCACAGAACACACACACACACACACACACACACACACACACACACACACACACACACACACACACACACTAATCGCGTAATTGGTGTTGCGCAACATGTCATTTAAAATCAGCTTGTCACATTTTCTGCCTGATAATGGAGCAAAAAAAGGCTCATCAAAAAAACAACGCCAAAGCCTTTTAATTCATTTGCCTTTTTAAAAAGCCGGGGGTAAATGAACTGATTTTGCTCATCTTGCCAAAATTCGCCAGAAACATCGCGTAAACAGAATAAAGAACTGCAAGGCAGCGTGTAAAAGTCTCCGAATCATGAATAATTTAGCGTCCCCAGTGCCGCATTACACATTTAGGATGATGTCAGTTGCAGAACCGTGAATGAATCGCACAATGTTTGCCGAACAACACGCGAGAAGACCGCGCTGGTCATGACGCAGAGATGTAGTAGATGTACGCACCATCCTGCAGTCCGCTGCGGCGCTGCTCTCGCCGCGCTCCGGCTCTCTGGACGGGCTCTTACTGCTGCCGACATGGAAGATGGTCCCGGCAGTTCTGGGGCGGTTTTTGCGCCCGTTCGGTGCCGAACTCATGCATACACATCAAGTGAAGAAACAGCCCAAATATAAAACGCCGATTGATCGATTCACCTCCCCGCTCCTTTAGTAAACGTCTTACTCAACGGATCGATCAGCCGCTGTCTCGCTGGCGGATTCTCTCCGCATTGCCGCGACGCAGAAGCCGAGTCACCTTCATTCACTCCAGCCGAGCGCCGAAGTGTCCTTGCAGGGCTTCGTCATGCTCAACGCGATGACAAAGAACCACAAGCGAACATGTCTTGATCCCTCGCACCTTTACCCGAAGAAGAAGAAGAAGAAGAAGAAGCAGCAGCGGCGGCGGCTGGATGAGGACAAACCGCTGTCCGGCATCAATATTGACGAGCCGAGCGGAAGTGAGATGCGCCAGAAGTTGAAACGCTTAACTGTGCGCGCGCGGCGTTTATCGAGAGGAGAGCAGGTAGCGGAAGGTGATCTGAGAGCGCTATTCTAACCTTGATAGGTGCAGTTGCTCGAGGCATGACGTGCTTCAACACACTGCGCTCTCATAGGAGGAGAATACTAATGCAACAGATACATCAACGACATCTTCAGAGCTTCATCATGTGCCACTGAGAGCACAAACCAACAGTGCACGTGAAAAATCACTGTTTTTCTCCGGTTAATTGCAGTACATTTAGTCAACGGAGTAAAGTACTTGAGTAAAATGACTTTGTTACTGTCTTTGGCCATTTTGATAACGGAGTATCAAAATTATAAGCAACTTTTACCCTCTAGTTTACTACATTATTGATCGAGATTCTGTCTCCTTACTGCACACTTACCGTTTAAATTGTGATTGTGTGTGTGACAAGTCGGCATCTTTTTCTATCACGGTTAATTTCTTGGGCGGATGAGGCGATATCGCCATCTGCAGGATGCCGAAGGTACTGGATGCTATGAGCTAAATCTGAAACCGTGAACCTGAATTAGTAAATTAAACTTTTTTGCACATTTTGAGTTTGTCCGACTTCAGTTAGACCGACTTATTTGTTGTGTTCTGTCATTTTGAAACACTGAGGTGTTACGTTTCCTTTCTGTATTAGAAAATTAAATCTCTTGTTTACCACGTCTTGGTGCTTCTTGAACCTAAATTCAGTATTCAGTGCGAGTAACATACTTAAGTTCTTTTAAAAATATTTAAAAAGGATAATTTACAACTTTACTCAAGTCTTCTTGTAATTGGTGACTAGTGATGGAGTAATTTTTCCAGGGCGTGTCCCGCTTTCAGGCCCAGAGTTGCTGGGATTGGCTTCAGCTCCCCGTGACCCAGAAATGTGTTCAGAAAAAGGATGGGATTAGGTTGTCGTTTTTTACTAGTTTGGATGTGACCGGATTTGACCGTGTAAGTGCATTTTATTAAGACATCTTTGGCTTGTGGGAGCTGTGCTTGGGTTTGCCACAGGAACCACAGGGTGGGATTAATTCAACCACACGCTAATGTACCGTACTCAGTGCAACCATTAGGACGACACAGAAGAGATCAGAGGAAAGTGTTGTGCCGGGAATGGGAGCAGAGATTATGGGTAATACTTGAAAAAGTTCATAATCATACTTTTTACATAGTGGAACTATACAAAGTTAAGTACATTTTGTACATATGTTCACCATTACCGAATTTTTCCGACTACAAATGTGCTCTTATATCTAAAAAGAAATTGAAATATTGACTGCAATATTGACTGCATTGCCTTTTGCAATGAAAAAAAAGTTTTTTTTTTCGTACTTGACGTGCATTTTATAATTTGGTGCACATTATAGTCCAAAAAAGAAAAAAAAAGTAGACATAAAGATACTGATTATTTGGAATTGGCAAATGATTCCATACTAGAACAAAAGTTGATTTTTTTGTTTTTGGTAGAAAATGTAACAAAATGAAATTATATTAAAATGAAGAATAATGGCAATAAAGAGAAACTCTGCTCAAATTTAAACAATAGATTTTATAATAGTTTTCAGCCCATAAAATTCATAAAAAATGACAGTCTATTTCTCTCTCTCTTTCTTTTTCAAAGGATAAGTTTTAACACTGGTTACAACTTCTAGTGTAAAGTTTCCAATTTCATTGTAAGCATGTGATACAAAGACAATAAAGACATTCTATTCTCTCTTCCAGTTAGTGTATTTTATGCGTATAAATAATAAAAAGTGCACATTTCTTTCAATTTGTTAATACTGTACATTAGTGTCCTCTTCCAGTCGTTCCTTGTGAGTCTGTGGTGGCTTTTACCTCTATTGTTTCAGAGCGAGAGGAAGAAGAAATAGCAGAAGAAGCAGAAGATAAAGATGCCAATGACCCAGTTGACAGAGTATATGTAGATGATCACCATGTCCATGTCAAATCGCCAGCCGTGTGAATCATCCTCAAAGTTAAAAGCATCAAGTCTGTAGCCCCCGTGAGGGAACTGACGCCTGGCAATTGGACTTGCCTGCCTTTGAAAGCCTGAGAAATACAGAGCGGGCAAGAGACATAAGCGAGAAACACTGAAAGAAGCAGAAGAGAAACCATTTCAAGTTTGGAGTTCTGAGCGTGGCAGCCACACAAAGAATAATTTAAAGAATAATTTAGAGGAGTAGAAATCTGGTGAAAATGGATTAAGGCGAACACTCTACCTCCAAATATCCGAAACAGTTTACGACAGCTCGGAAGAGGCCATTTTGCACAGCAGGCTTTCTGGAAGTTCTGCTTCCGAGCCATGTATTCCTTCGGGAAGAATGTACGAGCTGTTTGGTTCAGTTCTGTAGAGAGAAATGTGTGAATTTATTTATGACTTATCAGTGTGCAGAAAGCAGAGGTGTAAAGTACTTGACTACACTTTAGGAATTTTTGTAAATATTGTAAATATTTTTTTTACTTAGTATTTTGGCTACTTTGTACTTGTACTGAGTACCAAAAATATAAGCAACTTTTAAATTCACGCAAACAAGTACAAATACTCTTTATTTTTTTCAGTTTCTTTACATGTTCTTCGTACAATTTTTTTTAGATTAAATTGTATTATACATATGTATACCTATTGTATATTTACAAAATGTACGAAAATTGCTATAGTTTACTCAAGTACTCAAAAAATCAATGTACTAAAACACAGTGATTAGTTCTATTAGAACTATAATATTGGATCACGTTACATAATTTAACAAGCGTAATTTTCTTTTTATTACGTCTATTACTATTTAATTACTATTTAAGCAAAGATTAATGTTAATAAATTCTGAAAATATTAAACATGAGTGATCAGATAATTATTTTAATCTGATGCTAAATTAGTCAGTTTTAATCAGTTTTACTTAAAATAACATTTGTATACAATACTTGGAAAAGTTATATTTTCTTTGAATATTTATTACCTAACCTCTCTACATTCAAAACTAATGCGTGTGAATACATTTCATAAAAAATAAAATTGTAATTTTTTTTTATTTAAAAATATTGAATAATATCAAATCTAAGTTAATGGCTTCATTTCTTTTTCCATAATTTATAATTAAAATATTATGTATTCTCAATAACTTGTGCCATGGGCTTGAAATGTCTAAAACCTGTAAGATTTTCAATAATTTCAAAAATAAAAAATAATTTTCAATTATATATAAAAAAAAAGAGTCAAATGTGAAGGGCAATCTTGAAATGTTGTATGCAAAATAATCAGTTAAATATTTAAACAATTAATTTCATATATCACAAGATCAGAATTTGGCAGGACAGTTTCATTACAGTTTACTTTCAAAAGTAACTGTATTTTGTATTACTGTATTACATTACAAAAACGTACTTTCAATTAGGTATTTGAAATACAATGTTGCATTGACTGTGTAAACAATTAGTTGTACTGTAAATGCATGTACACACTAATGTATTCATGCATGACATGGTATAACATAATTGTAAAGTACAATAATACTTATATCTTAAAATTTCCAAAAGTACATTTTAGAACAAACCTTTCTGGAAGAAAACGTGTGTTATTGTGGTTCTGCACAAGGGGCAGGGAGTGTTACTGGGGCAGTTCTTAGCCAGCGTGCGCAGACACGGCTCACAGAAGATGTGGCTGCAGGGATGGCACATGTACGGACTGAAGTAGACATCCAGACACACAGCACAGATAAAGCCTTCTCGATCCCGACCGGGCTGCTCGTCTTCTTCACTGCTGCTCGACAGATTGCCGGTAGATCTCTAAGAGACGGAGAGAAGAGATGGCATGACTCAGCGCTATTATACAGAACAATCTGGAGAGTTTCACCTTGTACTCCTGAGCATCAGCTTCAGGGTGATGCTGATGATTTGTGTACACACTGTGTAAACCTGATCTTTGGTTGCTGGGTGACACCAAAAATAGCTTGTCCAGGAAGCAAAACGAATCCCAGAAACCCGAACCTACTGCAGGTTGACCAGGTTTCTCATCCCATTAAGAACAATAGTGCCTTTGCTGTTGTGATAAAGGTTTGATCAGGGTTTGATAGAAACCAGCATTGCGTTCTGCTTCTTCAGCATATCTTGGCAATATAACCTCTAGATTTCAGTAGATCTTCTCTTCATTTCTCCCAGGTCTTCAGTAGGTTCAGTATGACAATAAAACAGCAGCATTAGAGGCATGAGAGGTGTTTCCTTTGCCGATGGTGTGAGTGATGAAATATCTGTTGAGGCAGCCATTTCCAAAAAGGCTAAAGACACAGGAAGTAGTTTTTTGTTTGGACTGCACTCACACTGCTCACAGAATAAGCAGCAGGCTTTTATAGACTGAGTGATTGACTCCTCCCACCTTGGGTAATTAGGTAATTGGATAATTAGACCACCAGGTCAACAAACAAAAACATTTCTCAGCAACATCTACAGTGATAGTGCATCTTTATCTTGCTTGGGTCTTGTTTGGGTGTTGGGTGAGAGAACCTCACCAATCCAACAAATAACTTTTCTATATGGTTAGTGAAGTCATTGGGTTTTAGAGGGATTGTGATGTGGAGACTGCTGACCTCATGACGGATGTTAAGGATTATCATGGAATTTAACCTGGGAGAGCACGACTGGTGACGGAACATCTGGAAGGCCTTCAGTGTCAGGCGATGCTTCGAGAGTAACGGGTTCCTTATCGTTTCGCTTCTGGTAGACTGTTTGTGGTGGTGGGAAAGTGAGAGATCCATTAATATGCAGGTCTTTTGCAAAACTTTTTCTGACATGTTATAAGTAAAGGAGTATTACTCCGTCAGAAGAATAGAAATAAAAAGTAGATTACCATTTACGAAGGTTTTTTACTATTGCGTGAAATTCCATCAGGTGAAATTTCTGGCATGTGGCTTAAAGTTTGAGCAGACCTTCATGTAGTCTCTGATTATTCCTTTGAGCCAATTCTCTGTAGCTCTGTAGAGTCTAAAGTGTTTGTAACGACCAACGGAAGAAGACGCGCACTTCCTGAAGCTAGATGGAGCTCTTTGAAGTTTAGAAGCCGGCTTTGAATTGGTACCTCTTAAGTGAGTCAAGCATTCAACTTCATGATCTCTGAAATATCCATTCTGGCTCGAAGCACCAAAGATGTAAGTTGCTGATGGAGCAATGAAGTATGAGTCTGATTCCTGTCAGAGAATCACTTCTGGAGATGAGATTGAGATCTTTATTTCATTTGAAATCTTCTTTGGGTTAGTTGGTGGAGAGGCATTTTAAAATCTGGCTTTTTACATCATGTAACATTTTCTATAGTAATTAAATATGAAATATGAATTATTGATATTTAAGTAATAAAGAACAGAGACAAAGAAAAAAAACAAATAACTACACTTATTTGTGTTATAATCACTAAATCTCAAAGTGTTCGAATCATCAGCACAAACTACTTATATTTATTGGATTAGTATTTACTATGATACTAGAATTTGGTGATTTTTACACGGTACTTTTAACTATATTTATTTTACCTATAAGCTCTTTATTTAAATGTGCTGTTCTTTATTCCTTTCTTTTGGAAGTACAAAAGTCATGAATTGCACCTATTAATGAAATGTACTATTATCAGTTGTAGTATTTTTATTTTTATTCTTGCTAGTAGCAGCAGCAGCACTATAATATTTTAGTATTTAACAGACACTGTTCTATTGCATTAAAGTCAAATTACACATTAATTCAATCAATCTTTCCTGGTAATAAAATCCATAAATCCAAAACTTCTTTGTTTCCTTCAATAAACATTTTTGTTTAATTCACATTAAATCTACAGAAAAACAATGTCAATAAGCAAATCACTATACAGGAAAAAAGACACTCTGGACTGTTATGAAGGCTTGTATTAACAATAATATAACCAAAATAAATTGGGTCTATTTGACATGTGTGTGTGTGTGTGTGTGTATGTTTCACCTGGTCATTTTGTCTGCCTCGTTCTCTCCTCTTCTGTCTCCTCCTCAAACTCTTCAGTCGTTTCCTCTCTCTTCTACTGATCCTGTCTTCCACAGTAAGAGTGGGTGTAAGTAAAGTAGAAGCCATGCTGAGGTCAGCTGCTGCCCGGAGTGTCTGTTCTCCAACCTCATGCTCCTCCACTGAGCTAGTGAGAGACATCAGAGAAGCTCTTTGGTTGTGAGAGCTTCCACCTTCTGGATCCTCAGAAGACATATGTGGATTTCTGCTAAGATTTGACCTTAGAGGTTGTAAGCTGGTCCTGGAACGGATGCTGAATCCAGAAAAAGAAAGCTGAGCTGATGGGCTTTCTCTGTGCCATTGGGAGATGGAAGCCTGCCGGGAGATTCTGGATCTGAGCAAATGACCTGCTCTGAGATCACGGCCCTGTGTGTGAACGGAGGACGGTCCTGGGGTTTCTGGCTCCGTGTAGAGAGCTTCATGAAGGGTGCATGTAGAATCCAGACTGAACGCTTTTCTGTGACCAAATTTGATTCCAAATGTGGTTTTCTGCAAAGGTCGGACCTCCAGACAAAGGGCCTCGGCTATCCGAACGCTGTCCTCTCCATGTGAACCCATCTCCACATTTGAAAAAAAATAAATCCCTGTTGAATCAAGCCAACAGAACCTACACACACATTCACTGACTCTCTGGGAAATATTTAAGTTTATTGTTGAGGCACAGAAGGGAGCAGGAACATGCTGGCTCCATGGAGTATTTTACTCTGTTGACAAAGGAAAAGCCCTTCAATAGAAGCGGTTCAGTGACCCAATTGTTCCAGGGGCCTTTAAATTTAAACATCCAACAATACATGTATTATGCAATAAAGGTGTCAAAACCATGTGAAATACCTAGACCAATCTTTACAACACAGATGGTCAGCTATTTTCTATTGTGACAGTTAGTAAAGCATGCTTTACTTCCATATAAAAAAAACATCTGACATATAATTGTGCCTAAAAATCAGTGCACTGTACAAATAGGCATTGAAAAAGCAACAAGATACAGTCAAATAAAAGCAAAGCTAAATTAAAAGTAAATTAACAAACAAATGTGAATGCAGATTATGCTGATCTTCGTGAAATAATGTTTTCTTTCTTTTTTATTACAAATAATACATATATTTATTAAAAAAAAAAACCAATAATACAATGTTTTAGCAGTAATATAATTAGATCAACAATTGTTGCAACAAATAAATAAAAAAACAACAACAAATGTAACACTTGGAATCATATCCAAGTTCCCAAACGTCACATTAAAATTATAATTTATTTGTAAAGTAAATCACTCGAAGACAATTAGATAGAGATAATCTAAATAAATTATTCTTCCCACTATATTCTTTCATCTTTTGCCTGGTTCTCACCAGATGGCAGCAGATTTCCGTTCTGTGTGCCACGTGGAACTGTCCGTGGTTCTGAAAGGGCTTTTTTGACGCACTACAAGTTCTAAAGTCGACACGACACATCTATTAATTATGTCTTTATTTCGCCTATATGACATGAATTATAAGCCATTTTTACTGCATTGAATAATTCAACACAGTTTCGATGAATTTTTTATAAATCAGTCATTCGCAACTCACCCCCCCCCACCTGTTCATTTACCGGAACTATAAAAACTATACATTTTAAGGGCATCGGCCTTATTTCGTTTTTTAATTTTATCCCCCCCACAAAAACAGAAGACTATCAACATGAAAAACATAAACTACCCATTTCCCCCTTTAATATTACACTGTGCTATTACACACGCCCTTATTGTGGACTAACACATCGAAAATCTCTTTCACATCGGATTATCTCTTACAGTTTAAAGGTTCTCCGGTAAGCCAAGGGTTTTGTGTAACTTTATCCAGCTGCGTGGAATGGTCTGCAGCCGAGCGCGCGGATGCTGTGTGAAACGCGCGCGCCAACCTCTCAGCATCTCTGACGCACTTGGGCTCGTATAAATGAATTCACTTCGTCACTGGGCACCAATGATCGCAGCTCGTGTGAGCGGCATTTCCCGAGCCCGGAGCACGCCATGCGTCTTCAGAGCGGCGAGGTGACGCTGGACGGCAAGACTGGCACCGAGTGACCATGGAGAGCTCCAACAACACCACGGAGGCGCAAGACTTCGGCAGGAACGACACGACAGTTGAGCAAGTTGCTCTGAGTTACCAAATAGTGGCGTCGCTCTTCCTCGCCGCGTTAATTCTCTTCGCTATATTGGGTAACGCGTGTGTGATCGCTGCCATCGCCTTGGAACGATCGCTCCAGAATGTGGCTAATTATCTCATCGGCTCCCTGGCGGTCACGGACCTCATGGTGTCGGTTCTGGTGCTACCCATGGCAGCCCTGTATCAGGTTCTGAACAAATGGACACTGGGACAGGAGATGTGCGATTTGTTCATCTCGCTGGATGTCTTGTGCTGCACCTCGTCCATCCTCCACCTGTGCGCAATTGCGCTGGATAGGTACTGGGCCATAACCGACCCCATCGACTATGTGAACAAACGGACACCCAGGCGGGCGGCCATCCTCATCAGCCTGACCTGGCTCATAGGATTTTCCATCTCGATCCCGCCGATGTTGGGATGGAGGAAGCCGGAGGACCGCGCGGACCCCGACGCGTGCACAATTAGCCAAGACCCCGGCTACACCATTTACTCCACTTTCGGAGCTTTCTACATTCCACTCTTTCTCATGCTGGTCCTGTACGGGAGGATATTCCGAGCGGCGAGGTTTCGAATACGGAAAACCGTGCGGAAAACCGAGAAAGCCAAAGTGTCGGACAAATGCCTGGCGGTGTCTCCGGCGCTCTTCGGGAGGAAGGCGAACGGCGAGGCGGGCAAGACGTGGCGGCGCAGCGTGGAGCCTCAGCCCGGCTCGTGCGGGAACGGAGCGCTCCGACACTCGGACGACGACGGGGAATCGTTCGAGATCACAGAAGTGCACAACATCTCCAAAAACAACCTGGCTCTGCCCAACAACCCCCAGCACTGCTTCGAGAACCGGAACGAAAGGAACACCGAGGCCAAGCGCAAAGTGGCTCTGGCCAGGGAGCGCAAAACCGTGAAGACCCTGGGCATCATCATGGGCACCTTCATCTTCTGCTGGCTGCCGTTCTTCATCGTGGCGCTTGTGTTGCCCTTCTGTAAGGACTGCTGCATGCCCGAGTGGCTGAACGCGGTCATAAACTGGCTTGGATACTCCAACTCGCTCCTGAATCCCGTTATTTACGCCTACTTTAATAAAGACTTTCAGAATGCGTTTAAGAAAATTTTGAAATGCAAGTGCATTATACAGTGAGCTGCTGCTGATGCTGGACAATGCTTGTCACCGGTCGCTGATGTTCAGCTTTTGACCTAATGTGAAGGGACACTGAGGGACAGAGCAGCACAAGAAGAGGTAGACCAAGCTGTCCTTGTGTACTCGTTTATCTGTGAAGTTTATCTGCTTCCATCACGAGCTCATATTCCATTTGGTGAATTCAGAGGCTTAACTAAAGGACTTTCTGACCAGCAGGGATCATGTATTAAAAGACCCTTTATGAACTATTCAGAGATATATTTACGTGTGTGTGTGTGTGTGTGCGTGCGCGCGCGCGTGTACGTATGTACACATAAAGTTAATATAAAATTCATTCATATACATACAGTATATGCATGTAAATTGCATATACCAAACACACACACACGCACACACACACACACACACACACGCACGCACACACACAGAACTAAAGTTGGGGCAGGCACCTCACTCGAGCAAAAAAGCATTAAAGATTGAAAGCACAATTCGATGTCAACGTCCATATGTCAAGAAAAGAAATCCTGTATTGTGCAAGTTTTATTTATTTGTATTTTATTTTGTCTAATTTACAAATGAGTTTTCTTACATTACATGGACTATCAATGTCTTGAAATAAAAACATCAAGTACAGGTCACAAATTTGCCTTGTTTTGGAATTACAGACGGGATGAGATGCGAGATGAGATCATGGGAATCTGCGTAAAAAAAAAAAAAACAAGAGGCATGTGCGAATTAAAAGTACAAATGAAGAACACACAATCATATACTTTCACAAATGTCATGTTTTAAAATCAGTTTGCCTATTATATACTGTATACACACACACACACACACACACACACACACACACACACACACACACACACACACACGTGTATAGTTACGTTACGTGTTATTATTTAATTTGTATGTATAGACATACACAACAACAAATACAAGCAAATGTAACAATCTCTTTCTCCGTCTCTCTCTCTCTGCTATGAATGTTGTGACATATAGACAGGGGATTTTCATTACCAGATAGACCTGAAGTCACCAGTGTACATGCAGTTAATCACAAACCAAAAGAGGCAATAAATCAATAGTAAAAGTGTAGAAAGAGCTTGTGGTAAGTGGCAGAGAGCGTATCAGATCAGCAGCGAGTACACAGTGATTAGTTTGCCTGGGGCACAGCCAGGCCATTACCCACGAGCCCTTTCTTCTTCACTACTGCACTCACGTCACGCTCAATCAAACAAGTCACCCGGAAGCCTTCAATCTCTCGCCCTTAGATCAATTAAACAAACCTGCTTAAAACACTCACTGTACCCGTCAATACAGGTATTAAGACTCACGCCACCGAATCACTTCCAGATTTGATTCTGAGCCATTCCTTCCTGGCAAACTTCCTTCATTTCCTGTGACATTTTCCGCGGATCAAGGAAGTGGTGCGAATCCTGATTTCAACAACGGAGAACCTTGGCAAAATATAAATGTCAGCGAGGATTAATGGAAAATATAATAGTGAAGGCAGTATTTATGATTTGCCGTTTCACCCCAGGTTTGTGAATGTGTGTTTTACCGACACGCCGCCTTTACAGCAGGACGCGTGGTGGAAGTGACAGCGCTGACGAGTGAAGAAGTGAATGGACGCGTCCCCTGGGACATTTTTTGCTGACTCGGCACTTTTTTCTGCAGCCGCTCTGATAAAGCAAGTGGAGCGATTGTAACTTCTGACATTGTTTTAAACGCACCGCCCCTGCTGGTGACATCGGTCGAGCCCCCGCGTGTCAGAGTTATTAATGGCAGAGACTAACTTTGGCTTGATTGGAAAGCAGGAACTATATGTATTCCTCCCCTTCTGCCCTGGACTAAATTGAAATTGCCACGTGGGACTTTTAGAAGGTCATTTCAGACTTGAGAGAGCATTTAGAAGTCTAAATGGCAAGAAAAATGTGAACTTGCACTAACCCTTTCGGAAAAAGTAACTTGTCTGTTACCGACACACAGTTTGTTGTGTGTATGTATTAGATGCCCGGTTGTCATTTTAAAGTTAGAAACTTTAAGGAGAGATATGCTTTGAACAATGTAGGGAAAAGACTGAAATGTACATTTGAAATATTTCTGAGAAGGATAAAGCTTAAGTTTAAAATTTTCTGCTTTTTTTCTCCAATTGCAGACTGTCTGAACACAGAATACTAAACAGAACAATGACTACAACGTAGACTTTGTGGTTGATGGCCACAGTGGCAAAGAAAACAAAACTCTTGGAGGTGGAAAGACTTTAAAGTTTATAAAACTGTACTTTATAAGGCAATATAGGAAGACATAAGACTATATGAGACGAGATAAGACTATAGAAGACTTTCAAAGTCTTTTTTGTGAGTGTTTTTTGTGGAGGCTGAAGAAACTGCGTCTTTCTCCATAAGCAGAGCCCTGATGGAATGCTGTTTGGTAAAGTGTTTGAAAGCGGACAATGTGACAAAACAAAAGCAGTTTGTAAAATAAATTCTTTAAGTGACATATGTTTTATAAAGACAGATATGTACTGGACATGTTGGTAAACACTCATGTTAAATACGTGTTTTACGTCACTAGGGACTTTGGCTTCCCCGATCTGTGCCTGAACCGTAACAGCCACCATTGCATAACCCGGAGCTTTTTAACTAAATTCTTGCCATGAAAGCAAAGTTTACTACACTAAAGTAAACTTTGCATTTTTGCACAATTTAAGAATTTTCATTTATTTTCTGAGTTTATCCCAAATCTGTTTAGCATTTTAACTATTCTTGCCATGAAAGCAAAGCTTACTACACTAAAGTAAACTTTGCATTTTTGCACAATTTAGGAATTTTCATTTACTTTCGGAGTTTATCCCAAATCTATTTTACTTTCAGTAATTAAAAAATTAATTAAAACTGACACTTACCTAGCAAACCAGAAACATAAGGCAGTGCAATGGCTAACAGACGACTGATGGAAAACAGGTGACATACTTAGATGCATGACAAATGAGAATAACAGGCAAAAATAATAAATCATGTGACTACAAAGGAAGAGACAAACACCAGGAACTGTGGGTTTTGTAGTCCATTTGAGACAGTGTTCTAGTAGCAGACAGTTGGACTTGCAAACAAAAGACTACAGGTTAAAATCCTGCAGGTCCACAACTAAAGTGTGTAATTAGCAGTTAGACATTTGACCATTAAGTTAGAATAGATTCAAGATCTTTATTTGCTCCAGAATATTAGTCAATCACAGGTTTCTGAATCCATTACCAGGTATTGTTTTGCAATGTGAGAAAACACAAACGTAAAAGAAAATACATGTTTCTTCAAAGTTGTCTACATGATAAGAAACAACATCTAATACAATAAAAAAAACCGGGAACTGTCTGACTTCAGAATGACAGTGAGATTACTCAATCCAGACAGATTAAATAAATGGCATTTACCTGACACATATTGTGTCGATAGCAGTCAGTTTAACCCAGCGGGATTAATGCTAGCTGCACCGTTCATCTCTCTCAATCGTGTTTGATTATATGGAATGAACCGTACAACTTCCTGGTCCGCGGTCAGCTCCATTAAACACGTAATACCATTAGCTATCTTTCACACTCCTGACCCTCCAGAAGGCCCCCGGCCACGACTAACACGTCTACTGGCCGGCAGAGGAAACCAGTCGACTTCCCTTAAGTGCCGGTGGTTGGACCAGAGAAAATGCATTAACATTAAAGGAGAGACATCAATTTTAGCTCACGCTGCTTGTTACGCTTTAAGTGCATTGATATCTGAAAGAAAGAAAAAAATCTGCTTCACTTATAGAACTAATGAAACCATTCATAATTCAATATAATTTCTAGGGATTCATTTGAAGAACTACACATGGAACAAATGTAGTTCAAGACAAATGTGGATTTAAATAAGACTTATAACCAGAGGTGTAAGAGTATCTGAAAACCATACTTGAGTAAAAGTATGGATGCCTTACTGTAAAAATGACTCCACTACAAGTTACAAGTAACCAATTCCAAGAAGACACGAGTAAAAATTGTAAAGTATCAAATATTAGAATAAGTATTTTATTTGTACTGACTTTAGCTTTACAAAGCACTAAGAAATGTGAAAAACAAGAAACTCTTTATCTGAGGTTTTATTTTCAATGAAATTTAACATCTCAGTGTTTCAAAAAGGCAGAACAAAATTGATAAAAAAGTGATAAACAAAAAGTCATTCAGCTCATAAATAGCATCCAGTACCTTCAGCATCCTGCAGATGGTGATACTGCCTCGTTCACCCAAGAAATTAACCGTGATACATAAAGATGCCGACTTGTGACACATGAGTAACTATAAAGGTCCATTCAAATGTAGTAGAGACATATTCTCAATAAAAACTGAAGTCAAGTAGAGTAAAAGTCGCTTTTTTTTTGATACTCAAGTATCAAGTAGTCAAAAATTACTTAAGTAAAGTAACACTCACACAATCCATTTACTTATGTACTTTACACCACTGATAACCCAATACTACATATTTGGTGAATATAAATGTGCAGTTCTTCACTTCAGAGGTTTAATGCGAATTTGATCCGTCCTCTCACGCTCAGTTAGTAGCAAATTATCTCGTAATTTTATGCTAATCTATTTAAATTGTCCGTGTGCAGGGCAAAATGTGGTCCGGATGGAAAGCACATTCACCGCAAATGTCCAAACTCAAACGTTCCCAATTCAGAACCCATTGAATAAATCCCACCGTATATCCCCCCGACGCACTACACATCTCTCGCAGTGTCCAGAAATGTCTCTGACTTAAGCTGAGCTGTTTTTTTTTCCTGGCTCATTCATAAGAAATAATGCGGCGCTTTGGAGAAACTTTGGTCCAGCGCGCTGTGCCGGTCACCATGGAGATGCTGGAAAGCCGAACCTCCACAGTTCTAAAGGAGCAATTACCCGATGACATCAAAGCTCTTCAATAGCACAATGGAGGCAGCGCAGGACGGACAGGCTTCAAACAAATTAGTGTGAAGATTCCCCTTATTTGCATGAAATTTCCGCTGCATGTCCAGCAAACAGAGCGACAGCGGGATGCAAACACTACAGTAAACAATGTTTGATGTGCTGACAAGTACATTAGTGCGACATTAGCAACATATGTCGCTATAATAAGACATTCCTGGAAGATCAGCAACTGGTGCTGGGAATATTCTAGAATGGAGTGATTTGCTGGACCACGGTAGAGGATAAAGACCTTTGGAAAGGCACACATAATAACAATAATAATAATAATGACAATAATAATAATAATAATAATAATAATAATAATAATAATAATAAAGATAATAGTAATAATAATAATAATAATAATAATAATAACAATAATAATAAATATATAAGATGTTTAAAATTATTTAAAAAAAAAACTATTTGTATGTTCTTTGTTTGACTTTTA
The DNA here is from genome assembly GCA_028031935.1 of Paedocypris micromegethes. Classification (NCBI taxonomy): domain Eukaryota; kingdom Metazoa; phylum Chordata; class Actinopteri; order Cypriniformes; genus Paedocypris; species Paedocypris micromegethes. Next base: position 20,711,178 of record CM051498.1, on the reverse strand, counting down.
AACAATTTAAACAAGCTTTTTTTATTTTCTACTTTAGTTTCCGCCACATTAAGGTTCAAGTTCAAGTTTGATCTTTTTACAGGGGCAGACCTTCTAACAAAATGCTGTAAAAAAATAGGAACAACAAAACATTCACACTCAGTCTGTGATGTGAGTTTGAGCAAAAGTTCTACGACTGTTGAGAAAGCCATTTAGGAAACAGTCGGGAGGAAGAACTCTCACGGAGAGAGAAGAGTGATGGAGAATCTGCTCACTGATGCCCGACTGATTCAATCTGGAAAACTGTGGATCATTGTCTATTTCCTGACTGATCCAGGAGTCACTTCCTATTTCTGGTCATGTGATCAAGTCCTAGTAAAAACAAGAAGATATTTGATCCGGAAAACTGCATCGGAATGCTGGTCACATTGGAAAAAAGCATTAAATGCCTAAACGAAAGGACAAAAACACTGAGGAACTTCAGAAATGAAAGATTATTTGAGTTTATTCAATTTTATAGTGAATATTTTAATTGTATTTATGCCAGAACACTTGTAATATTACTGCAAAATAAGAACAATATAATATTTTAGCACAGCAATTTATAGAATATTTATTTTAATTGAAAAAAGCATTTGAGGTGTATAATTACCATTTTAAACGTACAGCACAAAATAATAATTAAAAATTAAAGAGAGTTTGCCAATTAAATACTGTATGAAACATTTAAAGTTTAAAACAGTTTATTGAAATGATTTAGATTACCATGCAACTGTGTAATGATTGTATCAGGGTCTTAGCACATTAATGGCATTTTCTCAGTTAATAAGGATAAAAGTAAGGACAGGTAGAAGTGCGGAAATCACAGCTCTGAGTCTTATTGAACCTAAACTATCCAATGAACTTCCGAGCACTTCTACATTCATTAAAGTCTATTAGCATGCAAAGTCTAGGCAAAGGTGAAAGATCCCTGTGATCTCTCAAGTAAACCTGCCAAGTAAAGATCCGTCTCTTCACTTAGTCTCCATTTACAATTAATTCAATTTTGGCTGTGATTGGCCACACTTGGTTTTAATCCAGTGGACGGTCTTCAATGTTTCACTTCTAATGCCCTGAAGTGATGGCAAAAATGGGGGGGCGGGGTGATGTAGAGACAGAGAGCTTGAAAGAGAAAGAACGCTTGAAGATAGAGAGTTAGATAGAAAAAGAGACTGAGAGAGAGAGAGAGAGAGAGAGAGAGAGAGAGAGAGAGAGAGAGAGAGAGAGAGAGAGAGAGAGATGGGAAAGGGAGAAAGGTGAAAGAGAGTAAGAGAAATAGAGTGAGAGTTACAGAAGACAAATAAAGAGATAGAGAGAGAGGTTTGAGAAAGAGACAGAAATAGAACGAGAGAGTACAAAAGAGGAGGAGAAGGGAGAGATAGAGAATGAAAAGAGAGAAAGTAAAACAGGAGTGAAAGATTGGGAAAAAGATTGGGAGATTGGGGAAAAAAGACAGGAAACGTGATAAAGAGGTAGAGAGAGGCAGAGGAGAGACAGCTTCAAGAAAAATAAAGGGAGGAGGGATGAGATAAATTGATAGTGAAAGAGGGAAAGTGAGAGAATGAGAGAGAAGGATGGGTTATAGCAATGGAGGCAGAGAGAAAGAGATGGGGCTAGAGACGGATGGGAGAAAAAAAAGAGTGGGAAAGAAACAGAAGGAGAAGGGAAAAAGATGGGGATGAGAAAGATGAGAGAGAACGATAGAGAAGGAGAAAGAGAGAGATGAGAAAGCGAAAGAGAGACGGGAGAAAGAGAGGAAATGGGGAAACTGAGATGGGCGAGTGCAAGAGAGAGGGAAAGTGGAGAAGGAGAGAGAGGGAGAGAGAGAGAGGGAGAGAGAGAGAGAGAGAGAGAGAGAGAGAGAGAGAGAGAGAGAGAGAGACAGAGAGAGAGCAGTTGAATGAGACTCAACACTCACCTGCTGTCACTAGATCTCAAGAAAGTCAATAAGCAAAGCAACGGTCCACCTTAATCCTCCAGCTTCCCTCCTGCATCTACACAAAGACGGATAATTAACTCGGCTTCACAATAATAAAGGAAATGCTAATGATTCTCCCATAATCCTGTTGTTGATTTGGAAGGCTTGTTCTGCTCAGCACAGATAGTGGATCTCCTACTGAGGCCAGTGCAGCCGTCTCCTGATGATGTAGATCCTGAAAATGGCCCAAAGAAGCAGCTGCAAATTGACACGTAATTTGGAAAATGGATGAATGGATAATCGTGCCAAATTACAGACATCACACATGTAAAGAACACATTCAAAGGAGAATGATAATGTGATATGGGACTCGGGAAACAACCATATGTGTATACGTATATAGAACAATGAGGATGGACAGACAGAAGGAGGATAAATAGACAGAGACCAACTCAGAGAGAGAGAGAGAGAGAGAGAGAGAGAGAGAGAGAGAGAGAGAGAGAGAGAGAGAGAGAGAGAGATGGATAGAAAGAAAGACCTATATAGAAAGACAAATATAGAGAGACGGAGGAATGAATGGATGGATCATTATAGACAGACAGAGAGAGAGTGAGAGAGAGGAATGGATGGATGGATAGATAGAGAGATACACAGATAGGTAGATAGATAGACAGAAAGACAGACAGAGACATTTACAAAGTTTGAAACAGACAGACTGAGAGAGACAAACATCCACATCCAACGGTATTTTATCGAAATAAAAACATAACAGTAAAAGTTAATAGTTGTCTGCACATTTTGATTGGCTACTGATCATATTGAATTGAAATTGAATTGAATTGAATTGAAAAATCCTTTATTAGTCCCACAGCGGGGAAATTTCACGTCACAACAGCAACAACAAATCCAAACAAATAAATACACAAACATCACCATAACGCACTGCACACATATAATAGACAAACAAACAAACACAGACCATAAATGAACCTGCCGTCATAAGCATAGTTCCAGTCACCAGTTTAAATTTAAGTTCGAATTGTAGAGTCTAATCGCAGCAGGTAGGAAAGATCTGCGATATCTCTCCTTCACACAGCGGGGGTGAATCAGTCTGCCACTGAAGCTGCTCTCCAGAGCAGACAGTGAGTCCACCAGTGGGTGAGAGTCCAGGTCCAGGATGGATGATAGTTTATCCAGGACTCTTCTCTCACCCATCTCCTGCACTGTGTCCAGAGTGCATCCCAGGACAGAGCTGGACTTTTTGATGATCCTGTCCAGTCTCTTCCTGTCTTTGCCTGAGATGCTGCTGCTCCAGCAGACCACACCGTACAGGATTGCTGATGCCACCACAGAGTCATAGAAGATCTTCAGGAGTGACCCTCTCACTCCAAAAGACCGCAGTCTCCTCAGGAGGTAGAGTCTGCTCTGACCCTTCCTATACAGTGCGTCTGTGTTGTGAGTCCAGTCCAGTTTGTTGTTCAGATGCACACCCAGGTATTTATAAGACTCCACTCTCTCAATGTCCATTCCCTGGATGTGCATCGGTGGGATGACAGTAGACTGTCGCCGGCGAAAATCCACCACCATCTCCTTAGTTTTCCCTGCGTTGATCAGGAGGTGGTTCCGCCGACACCAGTCCACAAAGTCCTGAGTGAGTCCTCTGTACTCAGCATCGTTATCTCCTGTGATCAAGCCAACAATTGCTGAGTCATCAGAGAACTTCTGCAGAACACAGCCGTCCGTGTTGTGTCTGAAGTCAGAGGTGTAGAGAGTGAAGAGGAAAGGAGCCAGTACAGTCCCCTGTGGAGCCCCCACACTGCAGCTCAGAGTGTCAGACACACAGTAGCCTTGGCTCTCACAAACTGTGGCCTGTTATTTAAGCTGATTTACCGCGGGGAAACCACTAGAGGAGGCCATACAGGAGAGAGCCATCTTCTGCCTAAAACGCCTCTAAGCTTGATGCAAAGTGAGTAAAAAAAACAAATGCATTTCCTCAAACCTTCTAGCACTGATGACACACACTCATTCTGGTCCAATAAAGCAAAAACCGGTGTTACGTCTAGAGTCGTTTTATTTTGCACTGCTTGTTTTCTTTCTGCCCCGTTCTGTTGTAGCTCCGCCTCCCCCTCCCACAACTTGTGCTGCTGATTGCTGCAGCAGCTGAAGGAGTTTTGCCGCTCCTTAAAAGTAGCGTTGGAGAGCGAGCGCGCTCTCTCCCTCTTTCTGAGACCCGTGCCTGTGTCCTGCTCGCCTCCGTGCTTGTCGTGTGTGCTGGTCTGTGTGACCAAACTGTTCACCTTGTTGTGGTGGCTGACCAATGCAGAGATCTCCTGCTCAGGAACAGTAGGGAAGTGGCTGGCCTTTTTATTTATTGTAACCTGTTTTTTCTGTTTCTGACTTAGTCAGGGAGTCAGGTTAGAATCCTGTTGTTTATTTCTTTTTCTTTGTGAGTTTAGTTAGAGGTTTTCCCAAGTAGTTAAGGGCGTGTTTTGTTTGGTTTTCCGGCCTGCCCTTCCTGAGGTATTGGTTCCGGTGTTCTTTCTTTTACTTGTGTTTATTTAATAAATACCAATCCTGGTTTATAATCTTGCTGTTGTGTTTAAATTCACGGGTACTTGAAGCTCTGGTTTTACTTTAGTTCACTTAGTTTCAATTATAATTTTCATGTTAATCCCCTCACACCTCTAGACCACGGAGGGGACGTAACACCGGCTTGTATGCGCATGCACTCTTAATTCTTACAAACCTCACACATTTACCGGCCAGTAGAGCATGAATATAAATACTCAATGTAACATGGATCATATATTATTAAAGTAACTCTAAAAAAGGAGGCAGAGGAGGAGGAAGACCCTCATTAGACCTCACTGATAACCTTTTCTGTTTGACTTCACCGGCTCATCCATGATCATTACACTCTTCTCCAGGACTTCCTGCACATTCATTCCTTCCCTTCCCGACGCTGTTCCAAGTCACTCGGCTTGTTCCCCTCGTCTTTGTACTCTGCTCTTTAAAGAAGCGCAAATCTCCCTTGTGAGTTTCTCCGCCTAAAGCTCAAAAAGTATCCAGCCTTAAAGGATTGTGAGAAACTGTATGAAAAAAAAAAATCGTTCTACATTGTAACAATGGAAAGATACGGAGGGGAAAAAGTAAAAAGATTAAAGAGGCTTCCATTCACAAAGACTTTGATTTATGAGATAAGATGAGTGATGTATCATTAGTATAAATAAATCTAAATAAAATTATATAAAAAAAACATAATAGATTATATATATAAATAAATATTAACACAGTAAATATGTATAATATATAGATTATATATTATACATATACATATATAAATATATAACTGTACATAAATGTATATATATATATAAATGTAAATATATATATATATATAATATAAACACTTTTTATATACTACATGTGTGTATATAAAAAGTGTGTGTCTGTGTATGCTACTGTATATGAACAGCGACTACATTATGCATGAATGTGTGTGTGTGTGTGTGTATGTATGTATGTGCGAGTGTGTGTTTAAACAAACACACACATATATTATGCATTATGAACACGGTGTAGTGTGTGTGTATATAGACGCACACATTTAAAAATGTGCATGGGCATAAATGTAAAAAAAAAAAAAAGCATTGAACAACATACGGTACTCATTTCTTTTAATCCGTCAAGTGAAAAAAATGAATCAAACGAGCTTCAAAAGAGCAATAATAGTGTTCTTGTGACGCAAGCTTCACTGAACAGAAGTTTATTACAGACCATAACGCACAATAACTGGTGTGAATGGCGATGTTCTGCACTTACTGGTTTCTAGAAGTGCTCAGCGATCTTCTCTGCTCTGATCACAGATGAGGTGAGACTTGTTCTCACAGGCATTTAACGCTGCGTTTAGCTGCAGGCTTCGTGTAAAATGCCTTTGCAATCATGACGGATTTTCTGTTTGTTTGTGCTCAGCGTGTGCGCAGTCGACAGTGGTGACGTGTGCTGCTTTTACGCAGGGACTTAAATGTGCAGAAAAATGGCATTAACATTTAAACGGGTAAAAAAAATATGACTGTTTTCACTTCTGTATGTCATGATAAATAGCATGAACAATTCAGTCGAAACACCTTTTTCTATACAGACTGAAAGATGGAAAAGAACAGAACTATACACGCCTTTTTTCTTCAGCTGGAACAAAATAATTCTCCAGAACAAGTAGTTTCTCCAGCTTTCAAGACAAAAGGCTACAGCGAGAACATCTACGTCATCTGAGCTGCTTTATTCATTTCTGGCTAACGGTGTTTTAATGTGCCATTTCACCTTTGACCTTCTGAACTGATATGAACTGGAGGTGAACATGTAAACGGACCGGGCCTCAAACTCGGTTCTTTTTTCAAATCAGTTGTGCTGGAACATCTATTCTGAAGGTTTTTACTTTAAGTTACTTTTGAGTTGTCTGCCTGGAACATTATTAAAAAAAAAAATTAATTAAAATAAAACTGTGGTTCCGAAAACGTTTTAGATACGATCAGAAGTTTGCAACATGCTGGGGTCATGTCACAATTTAATACTGTGATACCTGTGATTTCAGTATTTAAAAAAACAACTACAGCAAAAAACATAAACAACCACAAACAAACTAAACAAACAAATAAAACGGAAAAAAAACAAAAGAAAAAAAACACAAAACAAAAGAATTAAGTATGATTTATGTGTGTCCGTAGTTAAAGTACTAAGTGATTTTCATCGATAAAGATCGATTGAGGTTTATGGAGAAGTTGATCAAGTGGCAGCTCCAGCGTTCTGACATCTCTACGATAATTCATCCCCAGACAAGAACATGACACACCAGGCTTTGTTAAGCGCGGTATAGTATTTCAAGGTCTTCCAAACAACACCGTCTATAATGTAGTCGCAGGATCGATGAAGACCATGTGATCAGGATTAAGAGCAGGCGAGGCGACAAACACCCGACTACTGGAGGATCAGACCCACTGAACATGGAGGGTGGGGGACGAGATTGCATGAAAAAAAGAATCAATAAGTCTGCGCTGAAAAAAAAATTAATTTTGTGCTTTTAATATCCCAACCAAGCGGGCATTACGGAGTCTTAAATCTTCACAAGATGGCCTACGACCATCTAACCTTGTTGCGCCATCTTCTGACATACACGATGGACCACTCACAAAATATATTGTCCTGGAGACTTTTATTAATACTTGATTTGTGAAAACCCAGGCCAAAATATGACTAGCGCGAGAGGATAAAGACTCGCCACACTGCTGGCTCAGCTGAAAATTAGTTGTTGCTTAGGAGGCAATAATAAAATGCACGTCCATCAGGGAGTGAGTTGACCTTGAAGCGCAGACTTCAGTGTCATCAAGTAAAATCCCAGTGAAGAAGCCAACAATACACCTGAGAGACGTCGCAACTCCGTTTTAAAAGAGTTGTTCACACTTTTGTGGTCGTGAACCTGTCCGTTATGCTCATGAATGCTTCACTTAATGGGAAAGTGAGCTGGAGACGTGTCAAAAAAAAACTTCAGCAGTTGTAACTCCACAGAGGTTTCCAGCTCTAGACCCAGCGGGGATGCACTATTGTATCTTTGGAATTGTCTGATTTATTGCTACAGTGGTATTTTTTTCTATACTTGACTGATGGGGATTTACGTGGGTCCTCGTAATGCATAATGTGTGTAAAAACAAATTTGGCTAATAGGCTTCATTCGTTAATTCATCTTCCAAGTTCAGAAGTTCAGATGGCTTTCTGTCTCCCATCTTTGAGTTCTGCGATAAATGAGCAATCCGTGTTATGTTTGAATGTTGTGTTTAATGTAAAAATGAGCTGGAGAGGTGCCAAAAAAATTTCACATAGTAAGTCGTAGTGTGTTTTTGTATCTTTGTCTAATTTATTGAATCGTCTAATTCATTGCTACAGTGGCATTTTGTTCTTTAATTCTGAGCTATTTATTGTATGTCAGAACACAATGTGGGTCCTTGTAATGCACAATACTCGTCACACTATGATGTCTATATGATTATTTAACAAGTGTGTTAAAACATTTGGATAACATACTTCATTTGTTAATTCACTGTCAGTGTTTTCCAACTCGCCTCTTTGAGTTTTGCCTAAAATTAGCATTTCTTCTGTAATTCCAATTACTAATGTGAACGTTCTACATGTGCATGTTTCGTTTAATATGAAATGGAACTAGAAATGTGCCAAAAGAATTTCATAATCGTAATCACAAAGGTTTAAAATCTGTGTTTTTGGAATTGTCAAATTTATTGCTACAGTGGCATTTTATTGTTCACTTGTATGATACTGATGATGGGGAATTGTCAGGACACGGAGTGGGTCCTTGTAATGCACCACTACACTACTGTTTATCACGAGTAAAGACATTTTGTTATTAAGCTTCAAAAGATTCTTTAGTTTAAGCTGAAAGCGAGCTGGAGATTTTGTCAGGACACTAAACGAGTCCTTGTAATGCACGACCCACCCTATTATTTTTAAGTGCGGCTTCATAGTTTGTCACGAGCGGCCATCAGCTAGAAGTCACGAAACATAAACGACTTTGAAATATGTCATCAGTTCTTCAGGATGCATTTGCTTTTGCGTACAGAGTCATTTGTCTTACAGTTGGCCTTGATGTGTTTTTTTTATCATCACCATTGCCACGTGAGAGCGACGGCTGTCCTGACAGACAATTTTCCAGCTTGCTTCCACTTCAAACGAATATGTGTATTGCTTTTCTGAATTGACTTATCATATCATGCATGAAGTATTTGTTACTCATGAGATTGGAAAAAAAAATCACTTTTGCTTGTTAAACATATGCCTTCTATATAACTGACAGCTCTCCTGAACCAAATCAAACGCTTCCTGTACCACAATTTCTGTAGCTTTCGCCGCATTATGTCCCTCATAAATCTACTATCAAACGGAAAAATATCCGCCATTGAATCGTCTGCTGTTTTTGAAACACTGAGGGGTGATGTTAATATGTTTGGCTACTCAGACCCGAAAATGGCGCATAAAACTAATATTAGTAAGATAAATATTAATAAAACACAGCCTAATAAACGTTAAAGCACTGGTCTTCCATTCGGATTGAGGTGGATTTATGTTCTATGCAAACAAACAGTTGAAAGGGGAACAAACACACAGCGCAGAGAACGAGTGTTTGTTCTGGTCAAATAACGTCTTCAGTGAACCACAGCACCACGAGAAGATCAACACGGAGGAGAAACCCGCCAGAATACACACGTCTGACCAGTCACGGTCATTACATAACGTGTATTACTGTTAAAAATCAATAGGGGACAATACACTTGAAATTAAACAGCTATAGATTATGGATTTGATAGATATCTGCTAGATAATAAAAACAAATTTAAGAAATATACATGGCAGACAATTGTAAAATACAGAAAAGAAGATATAAATCACAATTCTATAGGAAGTGTTTAGAAAACAGGAAAAAAAGACAGGTTTGTACTTTACAAATTAGACATTTAACATTTCAATTATAGTTTAAAAATTGTAATTGATTATAGATTTCTATAATTACCGAAATCTGAATTAATGAACCTAAATGAATTGTCACGCAGTTAATTAAAATAAATCTAAAAAGTAAAATTTTCTCTGTCACACACACACACACACACACACACACACACACACACACACGTGCGCGCGCGCGCGTTAAAAAAAGATAGTCTTTAGAATGACTGAAATGATGGCAGGCAAAGTATGAAATGTAATGGACTGTATCCAAAAAATATTGTCTTTCGCTCATTTTGTCTTTGTTCTATTTGTTATTTAAGAACCAAAAAAAAAATAATAATAACAACATTTAAACATCAAGAATTAAAATTTAAAAAGTAAAATCAAATTTCACGTCTCATGAACTGTTTAGTGTGTTGACAGCAGAAATCACCTTCTCGTTGGGTGTCAGCTTTAGGAGAGATTTCTTCACCAACTACGGCGTCAGAAGTGTCAGAGATTAATTGCATTGGAGATGTTAAAGCGTATGAATTAAAAGCCGTCTTGGTGCTCTGTGTGCTGAGGTGAACACAAAAGCTTCTGTGGAGATGAAAAGTGCAACTGTCAGAAACCTGTGACACGAAACACAGGAGCCTTCACTCCACAAGAAACCTTCTCACTGTTAATGCACGTTTGGATTCTCACCGTTTGCGTAATGGCATTTTAACTGATGTAGTTAACATAACGTAAGGAATATTTTAACCAGAAAAGTTAAGCTCGATACAGGAAGGCTCTCTAACAAACACCTAAAAGCTGGTTGAAATGTTTCAGCTCACAAACAGCTTTCTGACGGTACAGGAAAAAAAAAAGAGTAAATAGATTGTTTTAATCATTGTGTCAAACGCAGAGGTGTACGGGTATCTGAAAACTATACTTGAGTAAAAGTATGGATAACTTACTGTTAAAATTACTCCATTACAAGTTACAAGTCACCAATTCAGAGAAGACTTCAGTAAAAGTCATAAAGTATCAAATATTAAAGGAACTCAAGTATTTTACTCGTGCTGAATTTAGGCTCAACAAACACCAAGAAATGTGTAAACCAAGAATCTTTCTGTATAAAGATGCTGACTTGTCGCTCAATCACAATGTAACGAGTAATGGTAAGTGTCAATTCAAATGTAGTGAAGTAAAGAGTACAGATAATCAAAAATGTAGTCAGGTAGAGAGTAAAAGTTACATATATTTTATTTATACAAAGTAGCCATAAATACTAAGTTAATTGTAACAAATCCAATTTACTCAAGTTTTTTTTGGCACACTAGTCGTACAGTTTGGCATCATTCATATTAAAAGACGGAATTAGTTAAATTTTTGAGTCTTGGACGAGACATAACTTGTACGGAGGAATTCATGCGAAGATCCGATGAAGTATCACAGAATCAATTAATTGTTCTCGTACCTAGAAGAGATTTTGGTATCTCTTAAGGATGAAAACCATCTTTCCTGTGGCTCGGTCAGTGAATCTGGTGTTGGGAAGCAAAGGGCATGAGTTGAATTGAAGAGTTTTGGTTTGATAGCATAAGCTGTAAAATGTGTCAATGTGTCGCTCTGAATAAAAACATCAGCTAAGGCGTACATGTGGAATATTTACACGGAACTCTATGGGAATATTTGCCTGTGTGATGTTTTGTCTTCGCACCGGTGTGATTTCAGAGGCACGATGCTGGGAACACACACTCTTCCTCCCGGGGAAACGCTTTAGTGATGCTGTCGAGCTGTAATGAATCCTCCTCCAGTCCAAACGTCTCATCAGGAGCGACATCACCGCTCTTAATTACGGAGGGAAGAGTAATAAAGTGGTGTCTTCATCTTTACAACATCGTGAGCTTGAAACTGCTCCAAAGAATCAGAAACGACACTGAAAAGAGGGTTGAATTGAACATCTATCTATCCATCCATATATCCTATCTCTCTGTCGCGCTGTCCGTCCATCCATCCATCCTATCTATCTTTCTCTCTGTCCGTCCATCCATCCATCCATCCTATCTATCTTTCTCTCTGTCCGTCCATCCATCCATCCATCCATCTATCCTATCTATCTTTCTCTCTGTCCATCCATCCATCTTTATATCCTATCTATCTGTATCTGTGTCAATGCATTCTTATATCAATCCATCCTAACTATCTGTCATTCTGTCCATCCGTCCATCCTTTTATTCATCCTATCTATCTGTCACTCTGTCAATCCATCCATCCATCCATCCATCCATCCAATCTATCTAAGCCTTTTGTATTCTTGACCATCCATCTTTCCCATTCCTCCTTCCATCCCAACTATCTGTCGCTCTGTCCATCATTCCATCCATCCATATATTCTATCTATCTGTCCATCCATCCATCCAAACTGTTGCTCTGTCCACTCATCCATCCTATCTATCTGTCTCTCTGTCCATCCATCCTTATTTCCTATCTATCAGTATTCCTGTCCATCCATTCATCTTTCCCATTACTCCATCCTAACTATCCGTCGCTCTGTCCATCCATCTCTCTGTACATCCATCCATGTCAATACAAACTTTCTTCCATCAATCTTTCCTATCCATCCATCCTAACTATCTGTTGCTCAATCCATTCGTTCATCTGTTTGTCTGTCTGTCTATCTATATAAAACCACAGATCTTAAAGCGTGTGAACACAACCGGTCAAAGGGTGTGTGTGTGTGTGTGTGTGTGTGTGTGTGTGTGTGGTGATTTCTCCCTCAACGGGGACATAGTTTTAGTTTGCACCACATGACAGACAATAAATCATACTCACCAAATATCTTCTGTAAATCAGATTTTTCTCGACTAAATTCATTTTTGGAGGAAATGGGAGAACATACACACTCAAGCACAGAATAAGTGCAGGACAGAGACGTCGAGCATCTCTTGTGTATTGGCACATTTTGGCAAAGACACATTGTTCTGTTCAAGATCTGGTTCGGAACCCTAAAAGCGGCAAAAAGCTTCTCGCACGAACTTCTCCAAATCTTCACGTGTGCTTGATGTGATCAGACATCGCCAAACAACACGGTAAGAATAGGATTTAATGTCGACATTAACCTAACAAATGATGCTGATGCAAACATCTGGCTTCATCCGAGTAAATAATGCAATAATGACGATTAGCCTGAAGTCTGATATCAAGTCGCCACCTGAGCGCGTGATTAACGCAAAGCACTTTATTGTGTAATTGATTTGCATAAGAGGATTGAGAACGTACGCTCGTTTCTAGCCTTATTATTTTAGTGATGGAAATCCAACAACAAATGTGCTAGTAACGTGTGAAATCCAGTATTGTACCGGATATATAGGAATTAAAAAGTAAAAGTATAGAAGTGAACAAAAGCACACTTCATCCACACACACACACGCACGCACGCACGCACACACACACACACACACAAAGGTAGTTACAACCCAAAGCATTTAGTTTAACCCTTGAATTTTCCTCTCACACTCTTTAAACTCTAAAAACTAAGTGGTTGAAAGAGAAACAACATAAAAACAGCCGAGCTTTTATCTGGCTACTAAAAATAGTCACAACAGCAGAAAAATCTCAGAGCAAATGAAGTGAACAATATAGCTACGAGTAGCAACAACAGAGTTTAAGCCTTTAATCATTAGATAATCAGATCATTATTAGGAAAGTATTAATTATTACTTATAAGTAAAGTTTCATGATGTCACAAGGCAGATCAGCTTGATAAGTAAACGTGTACGAGATACACAACGTGTTACAAAATTTCTCACTCAAAAAATCTTCTGTTATTGTTAAACAAAAAAAAAAACAGACGAGAGAGAAGAATAGTAAAGTGGAATAAAAGAAAGATAGGAAGGAAAATGAGAAAGAGATGAGAGAATAAAAACAGTGAGAGTCAAAGAAAGATGAGCAAGAGACAGAGAAAGGCAAAACAAGAAAAAGCAAGAAAAAGGAGAAAGAGAAAGCAATACAGACGGAGCAAGAATGAAAGAAAGAGCAACAGAGAGAGAAAGGAAGAGAGGAAAAAGATATATACAAAGAGAAAGCGGCAGCTAAAATGATTTAAGGGGGGAGAGGGAGAGAGAGAGAGAGAGAGAGAGAGAGAGAGAGAGAGAGGTAGCTAAGGAAAAAGCATGAGAGAGACAGACAGAGCAAGAAAGAACAGGAAATATAGCGAGGGGGGCACACAGAATGAGAGAAAGATGGAGAGAAAGAAAGAAAAAAGAGATGGGGGGTGGGTGGTGGATTAAGAGTAGTTAAATACACTGACTGGTGAACCCAGCGAGGAACAAACCAGAACAAGCCCAACAGCGTCTAAACACTTCCAGCAAATGGCTGCTTCATGAGTGGCTTCAGCCGGCCAGCCACGTTTCCAAAGGTCAGCACGGATGACAGCAAACGTTTTTACGCGACTGGAGGCAACAACTGTGTGACCTTCAACCGGGAGAAAGATTTGTGAGGAAAGAAAAGCAGCGGAGTCCTGTCGATACTGGACTGGAGGTGATGAATAGGAGGCAGAGTGATATCTCAGCCAGATACGTCCAGATTATCAGCGCGATTGCATTTGTGGAAGAGGATTGAAGTACAATTGAGTATCGCACACGCCGCAGTGAAACAAAAGAGCATCTCACTCTTTCAGACGTCTCGCTAAGCTTCCGCGTGGCGAGATTAGCGTCCGATTACACGGATCAGGAAAAAACGCAATAAACTATTCAACGGAAAATATAAAGAAAATCCACCCGATGGTTTTATTAAACTCTAATTCAAAGCAAATTCCCGTTTCGGATTCGTCTTTGGTCTCAAAGCTACACATCTGGGCTTCGCCGGAATCAGATGTTCTGATAAATGAGAACATTTGACAAGTATATTCCTCAAGACTTTAGAAAACATCCAATCAAATCAAGTTGAATCGAAACTGGAGAATAGACTTGCTGGCATGCAGTGGTGTAAAGTACTTGAGTAAATGGACTTTGTAACTCAAGTAATATTTGGCTACTTTTTAATTGTACTGGTTATCAAAAATATAAACTTTTACTCTCTACTTGACTACATTTTTGATAGAGAATCTGTACTCTTTACTCCACTACATTTGAATGGACACGCACCGTTACTCGTTACATTGTGATTGTGCGCGACATGTTGACTTTTTCTATCGTGGTTAATATTTTGGGCGGACGACGCAATATCGCCATCTGCAGGATCTTTTGTGAGTCGTTTATGAGCTAAATCGAGCGTGAATCGAACGTGAGTTGCCCTTTCTTGCACATTTGAGTTACTGCTTCTGCCATTATGAAACATTGAGGTGTTAAATTTCATTTCTACATTAGGAAAAAAAACGTCATAAAGCGATTCAATTTTAATGTACTAATGTAATTGATGAAACATAGCTGGCAAACATAGCTGATAAACGGAAATCCGGTTCACTCGTTCACCAAAGCTCAAGTCAGTCAAAAAAAATATGCTTGATAGGACACTTTCTTTACATTTCTTTAAAATCTAACCAAAGGGTTACTTAAACAACAGAAGAGGGCCTAAAACTGAGCCCTGTGGAACTCTACAAGTACTAAATAGTTTCCAACTGGCATAAGCAACATGAAACTAGTAAACTTGGGAACACTAACCTAATAAACGAAAACACTAACCAGTGAAACTACGTAAATACAGACATACTTTACTATATATTAACAAAATCGCTCTTGTGCCTGTTTTCTCTGTAATTTTATGGTAGCACAACCTTATTTTCGATCTTAATAATTATCTAGTCCATTGTGTTGTGTTGGTTTCAAGTGTATATTCTTAATTCTAAATCACGAACATACCAGGTCTCAAAATTGGTCCTCTCTGGTTAACCATTGTATTACATTTGTGTTGAATTAAAAAAATCTGTACAAACTTTAGTTTTAGCAGCAGTATATCTACAGTATATATCTATCTACATCTATGTATCAGGATTATATTATATTTGTTAAGCTTTTCATGGGATTAAAATTTTCCAACAATTATTATAATTATTATTTCCTCTGGTCCAGAGAAGCAGGGATTAACTTCCGCACCCGAGAGAATAGGTGGTATAGAAAATGGATGGATTACAAGACCATATCGACTCCTTTCTCTGAACTAACGTTGCATATTTTTTTTTTTACCATAAACATTTTGTTTCCCAACGCTAAATTATTTCTGCAACAATTTGATTAGTTTTCTCAGAAGCATTTGCTGGAATCCCTCAAGAATGCACTTTTTTTTTAATCTTCTATAATTATCTGCTCAAATGATAAAGCAAAAGAAAAAACCCTTGTAAAAAAACAGCAAAAGCGGCAATTTTTTCGCATCTAAAACTATTTTTACAGACACTAATTTTGACAAACTAGAGTTGAGCGACTCTATTAAACCTCAAATCTCAAGTCATTATTTTCAAGTGATTGTTCCGCTCTTAAAATAGCAAAGCAATGCATTGTGGGAAGAGAAGGGAGTGCCCACGTGAGACGCTTGTTGTTCAGTGTTTGTGCCCAGAGGGGGATTTAATTCAATCACAAACATCTCCTATACCTTCCTAAAGACAATCCGTCCTCATTTCTTGTCATTACCTTATTCAAATCAACTGTAATGACGCAGAGCATCTCCTTATCAGCAGGAGCAGTGGCAGTGACACTGTATCTTTGCCCAGAACCATTGGAAGCTCCATCAATCTGAAGCCGAGCTGCTCCGCACACAGAGCGCAGCTTCCACATCACCTTCTCTCTTTAATAAACTCCGCAGATGGAACTGAAAAGATGATTTGTGACAAGCGTCCGCTTCCACAGGATTCTCGAGTTCAGCGCAGAACTGAAATAACAAACTCCACCAGAAACCGCTGCTGTGTTTTCAGACAGCTTTTCAAAAACCTTCAAACTGACATGATTTTAGGAAAATGAAACGGAATGAAAGCAATAAATAAAACCGTTTTCCGTTTTCACTGGATTTATGACACAATTCAAACATGGAAAATAAAATCGGTGAAACTATATTAAAATACATGCTAGACCACAACACAAAATAAAGGTGCATTTTCTATAGTAATAATCTTTTAACAACATAAATCTTTTAATGTACATATCAGAGTATGTATGACAAAACCAAGCAATAGTTTATTTTTTTCAAAAAGGTGTTAAATATTTAGGAATAAATATTTTCAAACGTATAAATGATATACTGGTGTGTGTGTGTGTGTGTGTGTGTGTGTGTGTGTGTGTGTGTGTGTGGGTGTGTGTTTGTATATACAAATTAAAAAATATATACACAATAGTTATTTTTGAAAATAAAATTGACAAAATGAAAAATGAATAAAATTAGAAAAAAAAATGTATTTATATATACACAGTATAACTATATTGACTGATGAAACTTTTTTTTTGTTTTTTAATTAACAATTGCAATTAAATACATATGACAAAAACAAAGGTTTATTTATATTATATGTTGCCAAAAAGTGTGTCAGAACCTGTGATATAAAAAAAAAACAATAAAAGAAATAAAAGAAAAAAATAAAACATATGACAATTAGTAGTAATGCACTGAAAACACACCTGCACAAAACGACTCAGACTTTTGTTCTTCGTTCGAAAAAAAAAAAGAGAAGTTTATTTTTCTGATGTTTTGGAGTTCCGTGACATCAGAACCTCAAATCAGCGGCACAGCGCTGGAGCTTTAGCAGCAAGAGACATAGGTAAATATCCATCAGACCACGTGTCCGTATCACAAGAAAATACCTTCAATCCAAAACTAGACTTTACCTTCTGTCCAACAGCAAAAAGTGAGCGAGAAAAGTAAAAGTCACTGATTTACACAGAGCCATTTGCAAAAGAATATGACATGATCAGGGTCCTTTATAACTCACTTCCTGTCTCTTTCTCGGACATCTACGTCTCCTCCTCAGCTCAAGCTGGCTCTTCTCTGCTCGTCTCAAACTTCTAAAAGGAGCTTTTGAGGAAGCAACAAAATGTCTATGTGTTAAAAAATACGGAAGTGGTGATTAAAAGCTTGGCATCTTAGAGAAGCTCTGCGCTGCGGGAGCAAGGGTTCGGGTTCGGGTCTGGGTGTCGTCACTTTCTCACATGCCCTTGATGAACTCCTGCAGTTGTCGCACGATCTCTGTGTCCACCGTCTCCATCAGCGTCTGGAAGCCCTGGTCACCCATCAGCATCTGCTGCGCCTTCAGCTTCTCATAGACAAACTGCTGAAGAGAGACGCTGTGCACGGGGTCCTGGAGAGCCAGCTGCACACACAACATCAGCATCAGCATCAGCATCACTTCCTCAGGGCCACAGATTCCACTGATCATGGGTCAAAACAATTACAGGAGAAATTACAACTGGGGTTAAAGTAAATTATTTTACTTGTGTTAATAATTTACCATTATTTACCAGTGCTCAAAGAAAAGTAGAAAAGTTGAAATAATTAAAACAAATTGTTAGATTACTAATTTTACAAATTGTGTTATTGTGTTGTATACAATATGTACTGGTGTTATTAATTTACTATTATTTTACACTTCTCATATTCAACATTTAAAACGGATTTTCAGAAAAAAAGACATTATAATAGAAAAATAAAATACAACCAATATTTTAATACCTACATATAATAGTGCGTATTAGTATAAATACAATAATTTGTTAGCATAAAATAAAACTAAAAAGATAAATATAAAATAATATCATTAATGTGTTAGATTATTCATTTACAAATAAATATAACAACATATTAGATTTAGATTAGATCAGATTTATTATTATTTATTATTTGGTGTAATATGAGTTTAGTAATAGAAGAGAAAAACAAATAACTGTATGAAAAATGCGAAATAGTACAAAACCACAGTATTTAAAAAAAAAAAAGGTACATTAGTTTCCTGGAAAACGAAAAAGCAGGCCACTGTGGCACTATTTACTTGTGAAGCAGAGTATATAGCTCTGGCCGCAACCATTCAAGAGTGTATACATCTAACTCAACTGTTAAATGGAATGGATAAACATCCATATGAACCCCCAAAGGTTTATGAGGATAACCAGGGTTCTATAGCTGTAGCTAAAAACCCAGTGAGCAGACAAAGGTACAAACATATCGATATAAAATACCACTTTATCAGAGCGGCTGTTAATAATAAGAAGATATTTTTGCAGTACTGTCCAACAGAACAGATGGGCTGATGTGTTCACCAAACCAGCAACGAAAAACATGTTGGGAAAATTTGACACATTTTTGTTTGGATATGTTTAATTGTACAGTAATATGAGATCACGTGGGGGTGTTAAAATGTGATCTCAATGCATCTATTTTTGTATTGCTGCATGTTTATTTTGTTTAAATACGTTCTTGTACCACCAATTAATTCAGAGGTAATGAAATTAATGATGTGGGTGTGTTTAATAAAAAAGTGAACACTCTCAGCTGATTTGGAGTTGAGAGTGGCGTCAGAGTAAGAGCTGTTTGCTGTGTATTTGGAAATATACAATAGTGGTTTATTTTCGGTGCTGTCTAAAAGCGATCCAGGCTACACGCAACTTCGTTGCCTGCCAACATGATGCAATACTGATTTTATTTAACACACCTTTGTGTTATTTTAAAGGTCACCAAAGCGATCACATGTAAGTGAACTCTCATGACTTATGGATGAATGTGTTCATTCATGCAGCATATAATTGCCTAATCGTGCCGAAATCAAATTACAACCCACTTATTCTCTCCAGATTTAAAGTGCTAAAGACGGTCAATGAGCGAGTCGTGTGCTAAAACAAAGGCCTTCAGTAAGAGGAATCAGTCGGCACGGGTTAAAAAACCAGCAGCCACACGTTCACCGTCACACACCGAGAAACATAATTCATGATTACAATTTACTGATCAAATGATTCTAATTCATGCAGCCTGGCAGAACCTGTTCTCCGCCTTGACATACAGCACCTCTTCTGCAAGGACACACACACACACACACACACACACAAGTCGAAGGTTTTTTTAATTTAATTGCGCTTTATGAGCAACCGAGTGAATAC
Organism: Paedocypris micromegethes; assembly: GCA_028031935.1. Lineage (NCBI taxonomy): Eukaryota > Metazoa > Chordata > Actinopteri > Cypriniformes > Paedocypris > Paedocypris micromegethes. Next base: position 20,691,702 of record CM051498.1, on the reverse strand, counting down.
GTCTTAATTAACTGGGACTGTAACGGAGTGTCTTCGTCGGCTTGAAAATTTCAGCCATCATTCACGTTCACGTTCACTATCAGTGTGGGCTGTGAGAGCGATTGAATTTTAATTTGATCAAACTGTTATTTATGTTTCTACGTGCTTAGCTTTAAAGAAAGCGCCTGATGAAGACCTCAAAAACCGCACAGTACTGCATAATGTGGAGACAAATTCACTTAGTTACTTTTTTGTGGTTAGGAACAAAAAATACAATGTTTTTTGTAAAAAAAAAAAAAAAACAACGAATATTATATGCATAATAATGTATAATGTATTATCTTTTAAAGAAATGACAAAACATTTTAAGCAATGCAATCACATTTTAATTAAAATAATGAACATTCATTTGAATATACATTTTTAAATATGAATTATATATATATATATATAAATATAATTTTACTATATTTTTTATATGTGTATTATTGTTGACTATACGTTTTGTTAATATTATTATACTACTTACATTTATTACTTTATAATCCTTCAAATGAAAAGAAATTAAAACCTAATAGCCTATTTACGACAACAAACATTACAATAAGCTCATCAATAAATGTAGCAAAAGAAACGTCTGTCATAAAGGCATCTGTGAAAACAACACAAAAACAACAGCAGTGACGGGATTTTGACAGCAACACGTCTAATTCTCACTAAATTAAGAAAAGTTGCGACGAGCCGCAACCCAGGGAAAAGGAAGTCATAAGAAGATTTCTACAGCAGTTTGAATTTAATGATTTAAAAATGTCACCATCTGCACGCGGTAATAACCTTCAGAAAGGTTAGACATGGCAAATGTCGAACAAGCAGTCGCTCTCCGCACAGAAACACCAGACTCCACGTTTACCTTCGCTTCCCGACACGAGTCTCACACTCGGCCTGTGATGCCGACAAATATACCTCCACTACATCTCCACTTCTCAACACTACTTTTAGTCAAACAAATCCCTGAACATCTTGTTTTCAATCACTTTTGTGCAAGTTAGAATATAGAAACGAACAGTTTTGCCTGATAAGAAAAAAATATATACCATATATTGATATTTTACCATTTCTACCGGTGCTGTAAAGTGAGTCACTTAATAACCAACTGCTGGAAACGGGTCCAAATAACAATAATTAATGTAAAATACAGTATCATTAGTAGCAAAAACAAGAATGTGAAAAGCCATTAACAAACAGAGATGTTTGCGGAACAGCTTTTCTCGCGCTTAATGGACTGTGCGAGGCAGTGACACACTTATTCCGGGGGGATTCGCCTCTAATAGCTGCTTATTTTTCCTTCTAAGTGAAATTATGAGCTTAATGGATTGATTTCTCCCAGCACACCATTGGCATCTCCGACTATGAAGAGTAACACACTCCGAACTTTAACCCAATTAATCCAGGTGATGTTTCCATATTCCCATCTCCCTCCGACAGATTACAGTTATTGCCTTCACTACATGGTGATGCATCTCAATGAACCGACATGACTATTTGTTTCCTCATCACCCAGTCAGAAGACCTTTTTCTTGTGAAGTGAGTAAAAAAAAAAAAAACGGATCACGTTTTATCATGCCAAGCTTTCCGCTTTGGTCCAGAACTTCAGCCTAGGTGTAAATACGGCATATCTGATGAACCAATGAACTAGATGGAGATGAAGATGAAGAGGTGGCCATCTGAATCTGGTCTTTGAGTTTGTGCTGCTTTATAGGAAAGTGTTTTCTACTGGATCAACGCCACTTTCCCAGGGAACAGTGCCATGTCTTTCGGCTCCAACTTTCATTATTTGATTTTTGAGGAAAAAAAAAAGACACATTTTATGGTGGTAAATAGAAAATAAACTACATTTTGTTTTTGCATTGTACACATTTTGAATGAAATCAACCAAAAGCTATTTTTTCACAAGTTAATTCTGGAAAAAAATGTAAAAAAAAATTGCGGCACCAGTTTTTTAAAATATTGAATTTAATTATTCATTCACTAATCTTCTGCTGCTTAGTCCTTAACACCTATGACACACATTCACACACACCTATATAGTCCATTTTCCAATGCCAATTCACCTGAAACGGATGTTTTTAGACTGTGGTAGGAAACCAGAGAATCCGGAGGAAACCCACGCAAGCATGGGAAGAACATGTAAACTCACACCTCAAGTCACAACGATTTTTATAGATTCAATAAATAAGTAGAATGTATGAAATATTGTCCTAAATAGGAAGTCTTCTGTTCCTTTATCGGACAGATCTGCAGATTTACACACAATCAAGTTTACTGTAACCGGATGGAGCGATTTATCTGGATGCTTAATGACAACACGGAAATAAATGTAACCGAAATGAATTGGGAGTAACGCGGTATGTATTTGCATATAAAAGTAAGTAGAAGTATTATTATTTCGTTACTTGACAACTCTGCTCATGACTGGGTGCGGTGTCTTTAGCAGAAACAATTTTTCAAAACAGAAATATTGTCGTCGATATTTCGGTTTATTTCCCAATTTGCAATTTTGGTCAAAATAATTTTTCAAAACTGAAATATTATCATGATTTTGAATTAAACGGGGGGATATTGAAAAATTTGTAATTTGGGTCCAATGAACAAAATGCTGTTCACTTGCAAAAAAAAAAAAACTGCATCAAAAATAGAGAAAAAACAAATCTTTGTGTGGTCCAGACCAAAGTCTGATGACATTCCCTGTGTGATAAACTCTCAGTCACACGGCTGGTAGTTTGCAGCTAATGAAATGCAGTACTGGACTAGAATGCGACTCAATCCCATATAAAGATGTAAATGAGCAATCCAGCGATTTTACACAGACGGCGCGTCACGTGACTCGGCCTTCGCCGCTCAGAATAGTGATTGTGGTTTAAATCAGATCTCTCCACTGACCTGATTTAACCTTGATCATTCGCTATGCGGACGATCAATACCACCTTCCAATTCCTGCTTGACGGCTTCATAAATAAAACAGATAGACAAATTGGTTTCGGAATAAAATTCACCAGCAAATAAATCCCCATTAATTACAGAAATTCTCACCACTCACGCAAAAAAACGCATATGAAGCCAGAAAGCAGTGATGTTAAAGAACACAAGAGTCTTAAGAAGAAAAGCAGACCTTCAACTGAAAAGGAACTTCCTTTCAGAAATCAATCCTGTCTGGAGAAAATAGTAACGTCTCTTGTCTTTAAAACCGGCCGTAATTGCCGGACATAGATCGGTGGTCTCCTCAAAAACACTATGAATTCTGGAGACAGAGGAAGCAGAAAAACCTTAAACAATTTGAAACTTTTATTGGAAAACAAGACGCTTTAAGAGTAAGACGTTGAGCTATTTGAAGGATTGTTCTTTTTTGCAATGAAAGAGAGCCCTCGAGTTGAAGCTCTGCGAAGACACTGTGAACTTTAAATACATTTCCCAAAAAGAAAACACAGAGAAAGGCGTGTATTAGACTGACAGTCAAATCTAACAACGCGCAAACACAAAAGCCATTTCTATTTAAACACAACAAAACCTCTGAGCTTTTTTTCTTCATGTTTGTTTTAAAGCGAATTCTACAAATGGGGAAATCAAACCTTGAACTTGAGACTGATGGAATGGTGAGTGGCAAGTCGCTTTAAATGCTAATAAATGCACATTTTCATACTTTTAAACCAAATATAAAATCAAATCTTGCTTTAAAACCAATTGAAAAAACTAAAGGAATAAAAACACAAATGCTAATGTTATTTTGTCATTTAACTACACACACAGCATTTATTTTAAGTGTTTGGATAAATCTTCAGAATCCAAACATACTTCTGTTCTGCCATTCTGCCCGAGTGCATGGAACTGTGGGTAATGTAGTTCAAGGAGAAGCTCATGGACAATGCAGCAGGATGTGCAACTGGAATAATGCTGAGATGAATAATTAAACCAACAGCTGGTGAACCACCTGACGCCAACATTTATAATTAATTGTCATAATCCCTTCGAGGACTTTGGAAATAAGAGAAAAAAAAACAACTGTATGCAAATTAGTTTGGTTCGAAATAAGATGAAGTAAGTTTCAGAACTTGCATGAGCAGAAGCGTTTTTCCTCAGTTTATCACTATATATTAGAATAAACATGGGATATATTAGACCTGTTCGTGGACTACAGGCACAAAGCATTTTCAATAAACCGTCTAGAAATATGCGGCTACAGTTTCTTAAAAGCCAAATATACAGTGACAAATGATGGATCTTTTTCATAAGACAAGAGCAGGATTTAGATAAATCATTTTGAAAGCAATTATTGAGTAAACAAATTGGATCAATTTAAATGAAATAAGAAAAAAGGCAAACAGTAGGAAAAAAAAGAAAAGAAAAAAAAAAAAGGCGAGTTAAGTGTTCACGAGTTATTGCAAGTTTAACCATGGGTGAATTTTATGCTTTTTTTCCCATTAATAAACGGGCTTGGACATCGGTCTAAACTTCCTGTACCTGCTCACAGTGCCGATGGAAAATCAGTCCATAAATCTATTTAAAAAAGAAAGGTCAAACTGACCCTTCATGGCACAGATCAAACTTTTCAGGCATGACGGGGCAGCCGTAGTTCAATAAATTCCATCCCATCCCACAAAAGTAGTCTGAAAGGTTAAGCCCAGGCTTGCTTACTCGGCACTTCTTAAAATAGACCGTAAATGATATTAATGGTGTGCTCTACATCCACTTTCCCGGCTCGGTAATGAGGGTGAAGGAGTGGATCAAAAGAATGGAGCCATGAATTTCTAAACAGAATTTTAAGCTTGGTTAAGTCAGTCAAAGAGACTCGGGCCGGAGTGAAAGCGGTGTTTTCTCATTCCTCGTGCCGGACTTTCTTGTGGGTAAAATACTCTTGTTCTTGACAAGCGGTGGGTTTATGCTAATCTGTCAGTCACACAGAAGTGAAAGCGACTGCGGACCACCGGATTTATTAACTGTTCCTGACAAGCCCGGAATACCAGATCAATACATTCCAGACTAGGTGGCTGATGTAATTGTAAAATGGTTTGAAAAGAAAACCAATCACTGTCAATCACATTCTCACCAGAAAATCATAATAAGAGCCACCAGAAGTCCACACATGAAAAAAAGAAACAAACAAAAAAAATCTGGCGTATAAAAAAAAAAAAGATTTGGACAAATACGTGAAGATTGCAAACATAAATGTATAGCATTTTCAGTAATTTCTTTAAAATTTGCGTTTGATATTTTGGGCACTAATCTGATACCATAGTAAAGCACAATCACATCTAGTCTGTATCAAACATTAGAATAATTAAGTCTGATTAGCCTGACTTACCCAAATTTGACACAATTGTTCCAAAGTGGAACTGTTCCAAGTACCAGCAACTCAGAGTTTTAAGTAAAGCCTTGGTGCCGAATTTCACCCACAGTGACCCTGAAATCTACCGCTGATTAAATGTAAGGAAAAAAACGTAATAAAAAAAGACCATTTAATTACATTTGCAGAACAAATTGCATCGCAGTTATTATGTAATGTGGAATACAGCAAATTATAAAAACAGCTGCGAAAAAAAAAATATATACACAATATAAAAAATATATAAATCTACAACTTAAAATACTTTATCTTAATGGGTTTTAATTACCATATTTTTCACACAATAAGGCACACCAGATTAGTGTGCACTGGCCAAAGTGCACCAATATTCAACATTTAGAATTCAAATTCTCCTATTCTGGTATTCACATACAGGTCAAACATATATAATGAAAAATAGGACGCGTGGTCAATTTATAAACATTTTTCAATATTTTAAGTGCACCTAATAGTCCAGAAAAAAAACTGAACCTCAATCGGCAAATGACGTTTTTCCACATTGTGCAGAAAGAAAAAAAAACTGACCATTTACGTTTGGCTCACTGAAAATCCTGAGCATGTCACATCTATACACACGATAATCAAAGGCTCCGCAAGCACAAAACGCAAACACTGACGTGAACTGCACTTCTCAAAATCAAGCAAAAATCCCTCCATCGCCGTTTATCAACTTGACTGGAGCATGGGTGACGCGATCCTCTTCAGCGGATGGAGGGAGGAGAGGCGTCCTGAGAGGATCGAGTGGCGTTGGGCTAGCGGCGCTAATGCGGCGAAGAGAAGAACATGCTTGAGAGGGTTCTCAGTGTGGTCGATCAACAAACTGAAGGTTAAGCTGTCTGAAACATGCTGAGAGCTCTTTATTTATGTGCGGAAAAGGTCAAATACTTTTCAAATAGTTGCATGGAAACGCGGAATATTCGGGAAGAACGACTCGCATCTCAAGTGCGTATAATATAAATCAAATGAGCTCAACATGGGCTACGAGTCAACAACGAAAAACTGCTGCGTGTTATTCGGGACGTCACATCCATCAGCCAACGTGTGTTTGCAACCCCAAGATTATGGGTTTGAATCCCAAGGCCTGATGGGAAATTCCAAGCTATGATGAAAGTGTAAATGCGAGTTTTACCAGCAAGAATGTCTCAAACGCGCCACTTTCTCTTGAAATTTGCATTCTACTATTCTGCTATGATAACAGTTGCATAATAATCTAATTAGACCATGCGCTCCAGGGCGAGTGTGAAAGTTGGCGACTGGAGAACGCCGTCATTGTTTTACGCGGCAGGACGTTTTTGTGCAATTTGCTAAAAGCCTGGAATCTATCGTAATGTGAATATATTACTGAGATTTGTGTAACTGGCTATATATTGGTCTTTAATCTGGTTTTGATTCCCTTTAATAATATGCTAATGACAGACTAATAAGTTCATATCAAAGACGGGTAAAAAAAAAAAAACCAAACAAAGACTGCGAAAGCGATCAAGGCTCTGCCATTGAAAAACCAGTTTTCCGAATACGTGAAAAATTAAAAGTGTGTGAAATTGGAAGCTTTTGCTCAGAGCAGCATTAAATAAAACGTCTTGTTACCAGCTAACTAAATATGGCACACTGTGCGATTCATGGGCAATAAATCAGAGAGAAATGTGCTCATTAAGCAGACGAATCCGTTTATGCGACGCCGCATCCCAGAAAGCAAACAATTTTATTTTCGTATTCTTGCATGGATTGACCTTCAAACCCTGGAGCATTTACACAAATAATGAGAAATGGCAGGCGGCGACAAAACAAAAAGAAAATGTATTTCAGGAAGCCAAGTCGGCATCAGCAATCACATATTAGCGTTTAGCACGTTTCTCCTCAGGTTCATGAAAATCTGCCCGAGACACATCACAAAAAAGCCCTTTAAATTAAGCTGCTCATTTTTACCGTCTAAAGAAAAAGGCAAAGCAACAATCACACAATTTAGCAAATTGCCAGCACTGCTGAGTTGCTAATTGAACAGGAGTTTCGTTGTAAACTAGATGATGCAATTTCTGAAGGAATTACATAAGAGCTGGTACCACTAGTCTAAAACCACATGTTCTAAAACTATGCTTTAATATTTAATCACATTCAAAATAGAAAAAAAATTGTTAAAAAGTTATGTATGAGAAAAAGTATTGAAGCTAAGAAGGTTGAGTTTAGAGGATGAATAAAATATGCACGTTTAGGATGTGGAACGGCACTTCCACAATGAACGGTGACTAAAAGACACTTGAAAATGTACCAAATGTACACAAATATAAGCACCCCCCTGGTTTCTCAGGCATAAGAGAAAGCATGGATGTCGCTGCATGGATGTGGTTTCTTTATTTCTGTTATTCGGGTACATGAGTTATTTAAATATTTTATATTTGGTTTGCATGTGAGATATTTGTTATTTAGCCACTGCTAAGTGTTGGTTCGTAACTAATGGTTCTTTATTTCTGTTACTGAGCCAATAAAAGCGTGTACGCATGTCGGCTTCCGGAACTATGATTTAAAACAAAAAGAAGAGCGCAGCTACATAAAGACGACACATTTCCATTTATTTGCGATTGCTTCTGACTTGAAATCTGGAAAAAATGGGTGCTTATATTAGCAGCATATTTGAAATATATATATTTGAAATTTAGTTTCTAAAAAAAATTATAATGAATAAATAAATACAAATACAACTACATGAATTTGGAAAAATTTGAGAAAAAAAAAAAAAAACTAGTTAGCAGACTAGGTAATGATTGAAAAGCACCATATAAGTAATAATAATAATAAATATCAGCATAAACAACAGCAAATTCTGAAGACTCATCTGAAACACACACCGCAGTCACCCTGCATTTCTGCTGCGCGTCATTTTATAATGGCAGCGACACGGACGGCACATCAGTCGTGGCAAAGTGACGGGTTTACACGATGGGCAAGCAAGGTTAAAAAAGGTTAACAATGTTCCTGTCCCAACTGTCCCTGCTCCGAGTTCCAGGTGAAGAGACTCTGGTGGACATCTAGAACCTTCTGACGGCTCGGCCCATAATAGCAGTGATTACATGAAATCACCCTTTTAAATCTCAAACTGCGCTTTAACTCTTAATCCATTCTGTGCACCATTAACCAGGAGGAACGTACATCTTCTGTGTGTCAGAGCAATACATCTCTTGGACTTTATCTACTGGTTCTTCTGCTCCCCACGGCCTGTTTTATGTTGACTGATCGCCCCATGTGTCGGTTCTTCAGCTTCTGCGATGACGTGGTGAAATAAAACCAGGAACGTCTCCATAACATCTCCTCTCAAAGCGATTTATAGATGATCACACCACAGATTCCTACCATCTACTTATCTTTATATTAACCGACCCGTCCGCTCAACCCATTCTCTGTACAGTATTCCCGTCTCGGGGGAACATATGTGTGAAAACGCTATTAACTGTGGCTATTTTGAACAAGCAAAGTGCTTTTTGACCCTTTAAAATCAACATAAAAATTAATCTTCCGGCAAATGTATTTTACACCTCAAATGCTAAAAAAATCAATTAGATGAAGCTTTTCAAATTCTCATAAAACGGTGAAAAGCCTGAGTGTGTGTCACCCTGCACAGCCCTGACAGAAAAGGCCTGATTGCAACAGAAAGATAAAAAAAAATGAATATATCGCCGCCGCAATCAGTGTTTTTATAACAATAAAAGACCTTTTCACACATTGTCACTAAAAAGAGTAATTGCATACGAAGCTACATAATGGATGTTAGATTGGTCAATGTCGTTTTGGGAATTTCTTTACCCCTAAATGTAGAAATGGCTCACCATACGCAATTTCTTAAAGAAACCAGTAAGACATGTCTGATACAAGCACTGTTTCTCCTACTGAAGATTCTACTATCATAGATTTAATTAAGACGCATAAATATAACCACAGAAGAACATTTAGTTTAGAGTTGTTGCAAGTAAAAGTCGAAGGAAAAAAACAGAATAGCTTATTCAGTCAATTTTCTCCAAATTAACTTATTCAGTGAAGTTTTTATGGGAAAAGTAAAGCAGCTCAGATACCAACACATCAGTTAGAAATGCAGCCGGTTACATTTTGGATCAAAACATTGTCCGCTTTAGAGCATTTACGAATGTTCGATTCATGTTAATCCGTTTTGACCCGCAACTTCAGTTGTGTTTTAAATTCAAGCCCTTTGGATAATTGAGTTTGACGCCTCTGTCTGGATGAACAATCCGGAGACTTGTCTCGGCACATTTTATTCACACTGGCCAAACACAACGCTGAAATAGTGACTGGATGAGGAAAAAAAAAATCAGTTTTTTCTCTCTCAGCCTCTCGCTCTCACACACACGCGCACAGACACACACACACACACACACACACACACGTTTCACATTTACGCTCCTATATAAATAGATACTGCATAACATTTTTCCAATTGAAACTGGTACACATACATGAATATTAATATTACATTATTATGTAGTCTGACATACAGAAAAAAACTAACAGTTTTAAAAATAAACCAACAAATTTAGATAATAATCGTTAACACAGCAAAAAAAAAAATAATAATTACATAAAAAAAAAACGGGTTCATTTTGAGCAAAATCTGAATTTTATTTTTTTTGAAGAATCATTTCAAAAACATACAATATTATAAAGAATTACTAGTTACTCTATTAATATTTAATGAAGGTATATTATACTTTCTTATATTTAATCTATAATTTATTTATGATTATTCCACCTGGATTCCATTAGCTGCCTGACCTGAACGGTCTGAACTGGTTGGACTAAACCTACTGGAGGGGTCTAATTATCCTTATAGATGGCATTTATAAAAAAACACACCCTGTTCCCCATTAGCCAATCTGAAGCAAAATGTGTTATGCCTAGGAAGAGAGTGGTTATATCAACTCATCCAGCAGACATCCACATGTTGAGCTTAAAACTTTTTCAAACATTTACTTGCTATTTAAAAAAGGTGAATATCTGGAAAATCCAACACCAGAAAACAAATATTGTTTTTGTGAAAGCACTTCTCCAACTTCTCCAAACAGCACACAATGAAATATGAATATGCGACACCCGTGCCAACCCAGCAACTAAACCCAACTCATGCAACGAGTCCAACAGTAGCCTGACATTTTAGTACATTGAGCAAGCCAAAGCCAGCAAATTTGTTTCTCAAATAGTTTCAAACGTAGTGTTTGGACAGGAGTCCTTTCACCCATCACATATCATCAATAAGAGGCTGGCTGGTGGCAAAATTAATCAATAAAAGCGCGGCACATCTGTGACCTTTGGCGTGAGACACTCACCAGCTTCCTCCTCTTGTCTTGTTCTGTTGGGGGCTCCTCATCATCTGTCAGTTTGGGCTCTTCAAAGTGGCTCATCAGCATGCAGCTAGAAGACCGACAGAGAGGGGTGGATGTGAAGGTTGTGAAGTGTGTTTTCAAAAGGGCCGAGGACATTCATGGCAATTCCGTTTGAAAAAGCGTCGTTTCGCTCTTGCTTTCCGGCCGCACGTGTACACTCACTCATTTATGAACAGCGTGACAGCCCACTGAAGTATGCACAAGGCAGTTTGTGTATATCTGCGGCGCCAGGAAATGATAAAATGCCTTAGGAGTTGAACCTAAGGGTATCACACCTCATCCTAAAAACATGAAATATCGGCTGCCTCGCAGCATCACCCGGCATTTCCTGACTCGCATAAATACAAGCCACAGCTGTGCAAGAATGTTTTTGAGAAAGGTCGAGGAGAGCTGTTGAAAGTGATGCCATCAAGATGACTTGGAAGTTCTTAGAGACATATTAGCATTGAAAAACAAGTTTGTGAGAATCAGAGAAACATCAGAAACTCTCAGTTGAATCGTTGATGCCCAACCTGTGGCCCGCGGGCCAGAAATGGCTCTTTTACTTTTATACTCACACTAATTTAGGGATGTTTGTGTATTTAGAAGGTATCTCTTTATGCTAATACAGTGGTACCTCCACAAATGGTTCTACTAACCAAAGTTTTGAGTTTGAGCGCGTCTTTGAAGAAAATATCGTCTATAGTTACGAAATAGTTTTAAGATACGACAAGCTAAATATTGTAGCCGCTGGACCCGAAAGGTAAATGAAACTAATTTGTATTCTTTGCTACAGCGCCACGGAACATATTGTTATGCTTATTTTAACAAGTCTTATGTAACATGCTTTCTATTACAGTTATTACCAACATCATTTATGATTAAAAATAAAAATAAAATATATGGCTTGGAACGAATTAGGGCATTTACATGTTGATTGCATCTCAATTTGTGAAATTTTCTACTTACGAAACTCTCTGCACAAATGAGTTTCATAAGTTGGGCTACCACTGCATTATAATTGCATTTAAGGTGAGACAACCTACACATTTTAGTTCAGAACTTTCCTAATTTGCAATAAGAACTGGAAACGATCAGAGCTTTTTCCAACACATACGTTGGCGAACAAACTTTCTCCGTGAAGCGACGGTTCACACAGCCACTTCCATTCAGTCTTGAGTGTTTGTTTTCTAAAGTAACCTTGACAGTTCGTGTCCTTGTCCACTGTTCTCAAGATCATTAAACACAGACTGGAACTTACTCTTTGTAGGTAGAAGTCTCGGTGTCTTCCGTCATGACATCGTGCAGCGCCTCCACGCTGATGTTAATGATCCCGCAGAACTTGTCCTGGATCACGCTGAAAAACGATTGCAGTGGAACACGTTAGTCAGAAACGCTCCAAGAGAAATGGATGAGCCATGACAGTGCCGTGACAGAATGATGTTCTAGAGCCTTCTGGGTTATTTATAACAACGACTTCATAGACCAATGAATCGCGTAGTGACGGCTAATGCTAAGGCGTTAGCACACGACATCAAATTAAAGCTGAAAATCATTTTTTGCACAAAACAAACCTAAAAATGAGGCATTTTCGCTTTTTGATTTCCCCCGGTTCCACTTGTTTGTTTAACTTAATTCGTTTCCTGTGGTAACACGGATTCACTTTATCAGTGACTCATTCTGTAGTTCAATTTTTATTTTTTTTGAAAACACACTTCTCAAACTTTTGGTTTTAAATAGGTCAAAACAGGAAGGAACACTAAGCTTGTCAAGAGTTTTCACAGGATCTTTAATACAGAACCAAAACAGAGGTTTCTTCTGCGTTTGCATGCAGCAGTCGAGGAGTGTTTTCAAACGCGGTGCGTGGGAACAGAGTGTGTGCTGCTCACTGACAACCAACACTAGTATTCTTACACTCTCAGTCTGCCATCGAATTACAATGAAAATCATGATTCAAGTCTTTGAATTTCTGAAATTGTTTACGCAGTTTATAACATTCTGTTAAGTTAACAGTCATAACGTTGTTGTTACCTTTACAAACTTTGCACATATTATAGTGGCGAGTTGTGTCATATTTGACAACAGTGTGTTTCCGTTTTGTAACATTATGGTTGTACATAATGTTTCTACATACAGTTTTCTATTTAAACAAAATCACAGGAAAGATTTAAATTAAAGAAATTATTATTACGTTTATTTTCCCGCTCTCTCTTTACACAATCACCAATCTGCCCCCATTCGTCGCTCTGTCTGTCCTTTTCTCTCCCTAAAAAAATTGCATACCACATATAAATGCATGTCACTGTGCTTACTAAATAACATGGTGCAATTTGTGAAACAGCACATCATTTAAATTGTTTGTTCATATTATAAGGAAAAAATAAATAATGCTTAATTGGAAATTAACTTAATTGCAAATGTGCCTTTTTACAAATGTGTTGCGAGTCAATACACATTATATTCTTCCCGGTATTTTTTTTAAATGTGCTGCAAAGCAACATTTACTTTCAGCCTAGAGCGTTTAACTACATTTAACTTTCATTAAAAGAACTTGTAGTGTCTCCATTCTAGACGCTTGTGGCCATGGAAAGGTTCTGAGGTCACGTCACAATTTGTGTGCAATGAGGAAAAAAAAAGAAAAAAACACCTAACCTTTTGTCACAGTTGTGACTTTAAAAACAGCATTCAACAGTAAACACAATTCACTCCAAGGCCACACTTCCTGTTTGGCACTTTCCTCCACAACAACTTCTACAAAGTCAAACACATGTCGGTTCATTCCTCAACCACATGACTGCAACACAAGCAAGGCTTCGATTGGCCACTCAGCGTCAATGTGATGATTGATCTTTCTTTCACGCAGCATCCAATGAAAAACCATAGAGCAAGAGAAAGTGTTCGGCTGAGTCACAAGCTAGGTTTGTTAAATAAATTGTATTATTAATTAAGAAAAAAATAAAAAATATATATAATTTACTCAGAAAACACAAAACATGAACGGAATTTTTATTTTGCGCTTGTAAAATTAGGGGGGAGGGTGCTTATACTAGCATAAATACGGTATATGCAAACATATATACAGACTCAAGAGGTGTAAAGAAATTGGGTAAATGAACTCCGTTACCATACTTAAGTATGTTTTTAGCTAATTTGTACTTTTACTGAGTATCAAAAAAATATAAGCAACTTTTACTCTCCTCTCCACTGTATTACTCATCGAGTAGCTGTACTTTTCACTACACTAGATTTGAATGGACATTGTGATTGACAGCATCGATTTAAACATCACGCGGAAAATAAGCGCTATATTTTAGCCTAATAGTTTGTGTGCAACATGAATAAATTAATCACTGAAATTATACATTCTGCATAAAGTACATTTAGCTGTGAGTTTGTGATGTACTTCTCATTGAATTTATACGTAGTTTACTAGTCTGATGTATCTCTTTGTATAATTTTAATGCAGAGAAACCATCTTAATCACTTGAGAAGCTACTCAAACATGACCTTGAATACTTAGATGAGTAAGAATGTGTTTTACTAATTTTATTATATCATGTATATTTTTATTAAATATATAATTAGCTAATCAGAATTTTATTTTATATCTTCTTTTTTTTTTTGCACATTTGAGTGACTGAGACTGACTGTTCTACTCTGCATCTATTTGTTCTACTATTTTTAAAACATTGAGGTGTTACATTTGGTTTCTGTATTTTTGTTTTCACATTTCTTTTTTGTTTTGTTTTGTGCCTGCATTCAGTGCAAGTAAAATACTTGAGACAAAGTAGCAAAGCATCCACCTTTAAAAGAACTTAAGTCTTTTAGAAATTGGTGACTTGTTACTTTTAATGGAATAATTTTTACATCCATTACTTTTACTTTTACTCAAGTGGGGCTGTCTGGTACTGTGTGTATGTGATATCAATGTACGTGATATCCTACAAATGTAAATGTTGACGAATTGTATTGTAATGGCTATTACACGCAAAAGCAGCATGAATTTAAAAAAAAGAGCATAAATTGAGTATAAATTATCAACACTCCATCAGAGATTAAAAAAAAATTATAATAATAAATATATATATATATATATATATATATATATATATATATATATATATATATATATATATATATATATATATATATACTCTTTTTGTTGTTATTTTCCAAATATTTTTGTTGAAGTTCTGATTGGCCGATTTATCAGTAAAAGCAAGCTCAGCATCAGTAATAGCGGAAGGATCTCCTGTGTGTTTTATGAACATGTGTGACCTTTAGGATGGAGCCGCTGTGTTCGGCTGCTTTGCCTTTAAGACATTTACAGTGTGTAAATACTCTGTCCACATGTGAAGTGAAGGACGTCACTGTCACAATCCCACGTCCTCACTGTAACCGAAAGGTCAAGCTGCGGAGCATTTTACTAGCAGAAAAGAACTAGAAGCACTTTAAGCCAAAACATATTACGCCGAGCCAAACGCTACAGAAAGAACAGACTACTTTCAATTTGCCTCGACCAATCATCACGGCAGCATCCTGTTAGCTGTGAGACATCTCACTCAATATGGATGCTAGGGATCAGAACGTGTCGTTCACTCATGAAAATGTATGGCGAGTGGAATAAAGCCAACAGCACTTTCCTCCATGATCTACATTTCCTTCTGCATCCAAACACTTTGTGCAAAAACAAAGCTCGCTTAGGCTTTTTACAACGTTTGGGAGAAGTTCAGCTCATAGATCAACGCAGCATCATTAGCATCATCCGTTTATCACCAGACAACTACAGTGGAGACAAATCTGTACGTTTCAGTTGCTGCCATTAATATAGTTCTACTTCATTAGGGGGAGAAATTATTTGTGACGTCTCGGAGAAGAATGGTTCAGAGCCTTGGGTCTTGCTGCGAGCCCACAGGTGTTTGCTCAAAGCAGAACAAATAGAATAATAATGGCGGGTTGAGGAAATGCCATTGAAGGAGCAGTGAATGACTGTGAAAATGATTACGCCGTGCCTCATTTCACGCGTTCCGCAGCGCACTTCTAGAAGTCAGACTTCATTTTCCCAACATTACAACGACGAACAGAAAAACGCACAGACAAAAAAAAAGAGAGTAAAATACAATTAAGCCCATCTGGGACATTACACCCCTTAAAGTACTTCTAACCTTAAAGGTTAAAAACAGTGCTTTAATATAACAAAACACTTAAAAAAACACAACTGGTAATTATATTATAAATTGAAATTACATTTCAGAACAACATTTAATGTTAGACAAAATAATGATTTTACAGTAACATTTTAAGGTTAAAATTGTTAAAAAAAATTAAGGTTTAAACTACTAGGTGTATACAAATCAAAAGTAAATGTGATATTCATATTTTAATCAAAATAATGTATGAGGCCAAAAATTATCTAAATTTGCTTTATTGTTCATGTAAATTACCACAATATTCATATTGTATTATGATATCAAAATACCAACTATTATTTAAAAAACAATACATAAGAACCAAACAAACTTCGCGGATAAGATTAACCAAATTTGAAATGTCAATATTTCTAACAATATTGATAAACAAAAAAGCACAAACTTTAATAATATTCAGGTAAACAAGTTGAATGAAAAGATGTGGGGTAAAACATCATTCAAAAAGAAATAAACATTGGATTAGAACAAAATTAACAGCCTTACACACACACACACACACACACACACAAAATGCTACAAAATAAATACAACCAAAATAACAGAAAACAAAACTGTTCCCTGAGAGAAAAAGGCAATTTCTGCCACTGGTCCTGATGCTGGCAGAAGGCAGGATGTGGCGATAATGGAGAAAACAACACTGTGCTTCTGCGCTTCACAGAGCAAGGCTCAGAGATATCGCTCACAGATCCAGGCTGTCTCTACAAAGCGTGATGATGCATGACTATCCCACTCCCCCGTCAGACTCGGGCTTAATCCGCACGGGAGCCGCTTCTGTATATCACAGCGAAGCCCGGCAAACGGCAGAGGGAAAACAAGGCCATGATGGAGCTGTCATTGTTTCCAGTTAATCACGGCTTTGGGTGGGAGGCTGATTGACATGAAGAGATCTGCTATTGATGCTGGTATTGATCTCACAGAACAATGGCCTGTTAGATCAATTTCAATGAAATAAGGTGACAAGCGACCTGCCGCGGCTCTGCGACCCGTCTCACAGTAGCGCACCGTAGCGGCGGGAACAAAAATTTAAACGTTAACTAGGGGTGGGCGGTATACCGGTATTGAGTTGCGCCACGATATGGATTTTGCAATATCGTGGATACCGTGGCACTTTCATGAATTTACCTTTTATACACATATAATATCAACGCTTTAATACATTAAAATACATTTGTTTCGTTATAACTTTTAATTACGACACAGATACATTGCTAATCGAATACAGAAAGCATTGGAAGAAACTGATTTAATCGATCACCCGTGAGGCGCATGTATCGCGCATACGCTGTGTCGCTCCATGCCTGTAATGTTCCGGTTTTTTAGAGCGGATATTTCAGCGCGAGTCCCGTAAAACGCGCGCACGAGAAAATTCTGCTCGTTTTATTTTGGTCAAAATTTGTTTTCGATTGTTAACCTTGGTTTCACGCAACTTTAGATTCAGATGCGCGCGTGAAAGAGAAGGAAAGCGTGACGCGCGTTGGCTCTGCTCTCCATTTCTGTCTGTGTCTCTCTCTCTCTCTCACTCACTGTCTATCTCACTCTTGCTGTATATCTCACTGTCTCTCTCTCTCTCTCATTGTCTATCTTACTCTTGCTGTCTCTCTCTCTCCCTCCCTCTTGCACTCTCTTAAAAGATAGACAGGCAGTTTAATTTACATTTTTTTTTTAAATAAATGCCTGGACTACTTTTAACAGATATACGCTATTAAAAATGACAGCTGCTTCTCCAGGTTTCCACTTGCATTTTAATTTAGTACTTTATATAAAATAATACCCCCCCACACACACAATATCGTGATTTAATACCGATACCGTCTGTACACTAGAAAATACCGTGATATGAATTTTAACCCATATCACCCACCCCTAACGTTAACCATGATTAGCACTCGGGTTTGTGTATTAAACATTACAACCAGACGATGAAGAGGGAAAGTTACTACACTGAGCTTTCAGACATTGTATTTAGTCCAATTAACTCCCTTTTTTTTACAACAGTAGGAACCGTTTATCAAACAGGAACCTTTTCTGATTCAAAACATAAAAAAAAACTTTTTTATTAGATCAATATGAAATATGACTTTCATACTCTGATGCTTTGGCCCATGATTTCTTCAAAACCACACACGCACACACACGTTAATTGAACCATGCGATAATCCGTCCATGCATCCATTTATTTATTCTTCTGTCCTTCCATCCATCCTTCCATTCAATAGGTGCAAGCAGCAATGTGTTCAGTCTTTTTGGTTGGACGGTTTAAATGGCTCTGCCCATTTTGACCATTTTTTTAAACATTGCTATTTCATTTTGCTATTGTTTTTCATTACCTGTGTGGAACAAATATTATGATAGAAATTTGATTAACTATGTGGCTGTACCTCACACAAATCCAAATAAATAAATGAACAAACACATGAATAAATAAGTACATTTGACAATGTGCCAAATACATTTTGCACAAATATGAAATGTATATTTTATAATGTATTTACATAGGCCTTACATTCATAACACTGTAACAATGTGTCCCCTTATAAATAATTTTAACCAATCAGAAATCACTTTAAAGTCCCAAATCAGGTGAGAGATTTCACTCTGCGCATCATGTTCACTGAATCGTGAGAGAAAATTGTACAGCATATTTGGTCTATAATGCACAACCCTGAATATTCAACAAATATTGTACAATTCAAACGTTACGTGAGCGTGCAGACAGAGATGCTGGAGTGTTTTCTTGCGGTCAGAATTACAGTTCACACTGTAACCTGATCTGCGAGCAAACATAAATCATAAATGGATCTCGCTCAGAGACTCAAAGCTTGTAAAAAATGTGCAATTCGTCCAAGTAGGAAGGTCTGACCTTGTTTACGAGAAGCCAAAAACATTTTTCGACATGAATGAACTTCTTTTACCGGATAATTGCTTTACAATAAAGCATTTTTGTCTGACTCTGTGTCAGACGGAGGTTTCCTTTGATGAATCATGCCATTATTCATCGGCTTGTGTCTTGGTTTCATGTTTTCTTCATTATTCACACCGCGGCTGTCGTGTTCCTTTGAGTTATGTGTCAAGAGCTTATAAGAGGCTCTTTCCTTAATGGCATGACACCAGGTTGAAAAGATGGATTATTATGACGGTGTTTACAATTCGGCTTTTTTTTTTTTTTTTCCAGATATATTTCTGTTTTCCACTAAGAGCACAATTTGAAGTAAAACGGAAAACGACTAAGACAAGATACAGACAGACCGATCTGGTACAACAGAGGTATGAAAATCCTACCTGAGTAAAAGTACATACACCTTCCTGTAAAAATTACTTCATTACAAGTGACAAGACACCAATTCCAAGAAGCCTTAAGTAACAGTCATAAGATATACAATTTTAAGAAAACTTAAGCATCTTACTCGTACCAATTTTAGGCTCAAAAACACAACAATTTGTAAAAAACAAGAAACTTTTTATGATGTTTTATTTCCTAATCTAGAAATAAAATTAAATTTTTCAAATGGCAGAAAAAAATAGATAAAGAACAAAAAGTCAGTCTCAGTCAAACTAAAACGTGCAAAAAAGTGTAACCTTCAGCATCCTGCAGATGGCGATATCACCTCGTCCGCCCAAGAAATGGTAGAAAATAATGTCTAATTGCACAATCACAATGTAACAAGTAACAGTAAGTGTCCATTCAAATGTAGTGAAGTAAAGAGACATTTACTCGATCAAAAATGTTGTCAAGTAATTTGCTGCTTATATTTTTGATACTTAGAAGTACAGTACCAAAAAATACTTTAAGTAACAAAGTTCATTTACTCAAGGACTTTACACCACTGGAGGCAGAAGACCTTTTGTGGCAACACACAAACAGTATGGGAATAATGGGAAAACGAACAAGTAGCAGTGATTGGTTCATCTTTGCGATCAGATGCAAACCACGCCTCTTAGCAGAATTACTGTAGCTTTCAAGAAATGCGTGCCATTGCATAACGGACAAGTCATATTGAAGTTTCACTGACAGCCAATCCAACGACAACAAAAAAAATCCGGCCATTGTTAGAGATGATCTGGGGCTGATGGGTGATCGGTGTAGACGTGGACTAACCTGTTGTCGGAGGGTAAGAGAGACAGCAGCGCCAGAGAAGACAGTTTCCTCCGCTCGGGCTGGGTGATGTTGTCCATTCTGTCCACCCACATCTCAATCATGCTCCCCAAGAGCTGGTCGGCCTGCGAAAGCAAAACCTGTTGAGAACTGGCACGTGCCGGGCGGGAAACGGGAAAAAGACACAGCAGCATGGATGGGAGGAAGACTTTTCTCATGGTTGATTTGTATAAACACCTCCATCTTTTGAAGTTCGGCTCATGGGAAAAGGTATTTCTGGGATTTCTTTTAAGATATAAATTAGGAAAATATTTGTATATGCTGAGACTATAACACCACAAATGAGTTCAATTATTCAGCCCGGAGATGCTGTGCGGTGTTGAGAGGAATGGAGCCTGTGTGGGCGGCTCAGCAAAGCATCCTGGTCCACCGGGATCAAATTACAGTAAGATCAGCAGCTCGCGCAAACGGGAGGAAGGAAAACAGGTCATGCTTCAGTATTTCTCAATGCTTTCTTTTCTGCTTCATTTGGGCTTGACAGTAATAACAGAATAATTGGGAATCTACCGATATGAAAATTCCAGACACATTTAGACAGTCGTTTCGTTCTAGGGCTAATTATTCATTCTGATCTGATAAGAGGATGAAAAGGTTATTGATTACATTTAAAATCAATCAGAAAAACTATATATATACTGTACGTTGAGCTTGAAAATAACGGCGCATTATTTACAAAATCACAAATATTAAAGTACTGGTTTAAATAATTGTTAAATTAATGCATTACTAAAGCAATGCAAATAATGCAAAAAACACATTCACACAATGCTGCCAACATTTTTATAAACTTGAATCCATTATTCTTTAAAACACTGCAACATTTTTATTGCTAATAATAACAATTTTAGTAAAATGTATAATATTAATTCACTACACTCGCTGCTTTATTCATCATAAAATAAATCTATTGATTATATTGTTCTACAATTACACTATTCAAGACCAGCAAAATTATACTATAAATGAAAAAAAGAGCTGGAGCCAATCAGAATCACTGAGACCTGCAACAGTGGACAACCAATCACAGGGGCATACTGTATATATACATTCATACTCACAGACTAATGCACAGAACACATTTTTGTTACTGACCGTTTACAATTAAGAAACTGGTTTTCATGAGAATACATTGAGAAGTCACGGAACGCACATAAAAACCATGGCTGGGCCTTGAAGTTGGGTGTCAAAACAGGTCTGCGCTGGGTTAACCTCTACAACTCTTTCCATTATGTCACAGTGCAGAGTTAATTTTTTTGTGTTTAATTTTTGTTTTAATTAGGCATGAATTAAATTGAGCCATAGTTTTAACAACCCCGAATTATGAAAGCTAATTTAAACATCTTTATTTTTAAATGACATGCAAAAACAAAACCAAAAAAGCTACAAAGAGAAAGCTACAAAAGCAGAAAAAAAATACAGCTCTTACCTCTTGGTTAAACTCTGCAGCCATTTGTGTGAGAAGTGATGTAAAAACGGCAGAATTCTGCAAGAGTATCCGGCCTGTCACACCAAGGTATGTCGACATCACGACAGGATACCTCTGTGAAGAAACACAATGTGTGTGAGTGTGTGTGTGTGAGAGAGAGAGCGAGAAAGAGCTCTGAATCACACTAAACTGGTTAGTGCAATAAGTCAGGCTGATGGAAAAGTGCAAACTCACTTCGCCCTCCACAATCCCCCGAAACACATCTGGCAAAAGCGGCTGAAACATATGGGAGCCCAAAACTGGGCTTACCTTAATGGCAATTTCAACAACCTACGAGGAAAAAAAGAGAAGGAAAATATATTTTTCAGTAAAA
>CM051498.1:20622697-20661215 GCA_028031935.1 Paedocypris micromegethes | reverse complement strand
AAAAAAAAAAAACACATTAAAAGATTTCCAAAGGTCATTTAAACCAAGATTAATTGCTAGAAAATAACAAACTGATCCCACAATTAATAACAATAATATTAATACATTTTGTTTATATGGCTCCTTTCGAGACCCTTAAAGTGGCTGTACAATGAATATTATTGGCTATTGCGAATATTGTTTCTTTTGGCAATATTAATGGCACAAATCAGTTCTTCAACATTCATAAACAGCTATAACTTACCCCCGCTCTATTAGGTAAACCCATAAAGTCAGAAACACTTCTTGAAATTATATTTACTTTTTTATGACGAAAAAGACAAAAAAGGAGAATATCAGTCAATTATGTGATTAATATATAGATGTAGCAGATGTATATTGCTCTTAGTTATATGTATATCACTTTCAAAGTTAATATTTGTTGTTTTTGAGGTATATTTTATATTATTTGTTTGCATCTTAAGCATTATTTGGTCATTTAAACAAAACATATCTAATCTGCTTTAGCGTTACTATAGCATTGCTTTAGTATTTAATATTGCTAAGAAAAGCAATCACAAAAGCACAATTTAAACTTAGAATTGAAACTAAAACCTAAAATAGAATACTCTCAAACAGTGTAACTAATCAACATTCACTACTTAGATTTACATAATTTTAGTCACACTGTTAAAAAAGTTTAAACTTTTAATGTTTAAACCGTTTTGATAATACCATACATGTAATTTACTATATATATATATATATATATATATATATATATATATATATATATATATAATATTAAACAGGACATAAACAGGGTGATTAAATGTGATAGTATTGTTATGCTCTTTAGAAATATTTTTAGTTACTATAAAACGTTCGGTGGAGTTCAATGAAGTGCCCTGGCTATTTGCAAGTTGCTGCTCCTTCCAACCACCCAGTGGTTTAACAATTTTAAAGTTTCAAAAATGTAAAAAAAAATATTTAGATAATGTTAATAAAAGCAGAAATTTATTTGTATTAACTATTATAGAAAAAATTAGTATGACAATAATTAAATCCACATGACAAAATTGTGTCGCTTTGCCTATAAGTGCACAGTATATTGTACAGTAATATAAAATGGTAAAGACTGCTCAGACAACCGTCAACGCAGACAAGTTCCTCCAACAAGGCAAATAAATGAATGACCGGCTGGAGTGAAGCGTTCTAGACTAGTGCTGCTTGAAAAGCAATACAATTTCCAGATGAAACCAGCAAGTCTTGCTGAAATAGGATTCGCTCAACATCGGCGAGTGGTTAATTTCCTGTACGGGAAACTAATTCTTTCTTGCTCTTAAGGCGAGAGTCTGCAGAAGTTCACCACCAAGAGCTAGAAGACATGATTACTGGATGTCTGTGATTCAGTAACCATC
Source organism: Paedocypris micromegethes (assembly GCA_028031935.1). Lineage (NCBI taxonomy): Eukaryota > Metazoa > Chordata > Actinopteri > Cypriniformes > Paedocypris > Paedocypris micromegethes. Next base: position 20,659,815 of record CM051498.1, on the reverse strand, counting down.
ACCAACGTGGAGGTGCAAAACAATTCCATCTCTTCCACCTTGTGCGGCCCATGAATATTTATGTCATCAGAACAACAGCAGCTTTGCTCAGCCTCAAGCACCACAACAAGTGTATCACGAGGGCCGCCATTACCCGGGGGGAGCGAACAGCCTGAAGATCAGATTAGAAGAGCGAGGGGGAAAAAAGTTCAATCCTAATAGGGCTCGTGCAAAGAAACGTGCCATTTCGAAATTAGTCAGAAGTGTTTTTTATCCGGAGTAAACAAAGCTGATTTGATGAACGCGCTCGTCTCCGTCAGACTGACGTCAATGAAGTCGCGGAGATGTGCGTCTTTCTGCCACCAATTTGCATCATGAACACGAAGAATTGCAAACTAATAAAGGCGATTTAGAAAAGCCATACCTGTGCGGTTTCTTTTTTTGCAGTGGAAACCATAGTTGACGATTGAGCGAATGACAAGAATGTTTCATAATAGCCAATGCGTTTCGTAATAAGTGCGCTAATAAGCACATGCAATCTACTTTTTTGACTCACCGCTGTCTCGCTAGTTTACGTAATAATGCCTTAAAGGACGGGCATCGTTTTCTGAGAAGGAAGAAGTGCGTTGAAATCTATTACGGACGCCTGGGGCAACTTTAAAAAGAATATTTGTCGAGCTTGTCTTCGAATCCATATTTGAGCGTAATTAGCATGGAATGTCTGCGCTAATGCGGCGGGGCTGAACGCGGGGCTAATCCGGCTCTGACTTGAGCGGGACTCCCTCTGAGAATGTAATGACCGGTCCATTATGACGTGATTAACCATGCTGTTAAGCAGCTACTTCATCCTCTTTCTTTTCTATGTGTCACTTTTAAACAGGATGTAAAAGCAACTAGAACAGAAATAAACCACTTCATTAAAGACACAGAGTCATGTCAGTCTGTGCCTGATGAAAAATGGCACCGGAACGGAATCGCAGTCGGACAGTGTCTACATGTTTTATTCTGGTATAAGTGCATGAACATTAACCTTTTTAAAAACACAATATGTATAAGAAAAAAAAAATAACTAAATTGAACACAATACTTGTCTAAACCGTGAAAAACCGGAATATGCCCATATATGGACATAGCAAGTGGAATCATAGCTCCCTCTACTGGAGATATACTCTAAAAATAGATTGTGACTTTTTTTTCTATATGTAGTAATCAGTTATTCTAGCAAAATAGTCGCAAGTTAGGTTTGTGTTAAAAGTAGTAAAAGTTTTGTTAAAAGAAGTATTTAGCAAGAAGAAAGTAAGGAGGCGCTTTTGTTTGCATATTAAGATCATTTGTATTTTGTTCCTGAAAAATCAGGGAGGGGTCCTTACATTTGCGTAAATATGTACACAAACACGGACAATCTGACAGTAGGTGTGAGTGAGAGTGTGATTTTTTGTGTGTATGCGTGTCCCCCTTTTCAAATGGTTGGGACACCAATCCAGAGTGTGTCCCACCTCAGATCCAGAGATGCTCTATGACCCAAAAATGGAAGATGGTGTTGGAAGGAAGTCATATTTAACTATCTTTAAATAAACATCTAACATCTTTAAATGTAAAAAATACAATAAAATCACGAGGGGAAAAAAATTAAAGCATCAGGAAAGAGTCTAAAAATGCATTAAACAGTTTGCAAGATAAAGAGCGAGCAGCGCATTACTGGTAATGACGGAGGAATCTGGCCGTCTAAAGAGAAGCTCAAGGTCCTGCTTTTACACAGCTAAGACACGGGAACATCATCATGCAGCTAAACTCCCTTTTAATATTCAGCCATTGTTCCCTGCTCCATTAAGACATTAAGAGCTGAACGGAGGCACTTAGGGCTGTTGAGTGCTCAAAAGTGCAGACAGCCGAGGGCCGAGCTCCAAGCACAAAGGAACCAGAGAAAAAACCCTGAACAGATGTGAGCAGGACATGGATAATGAACTCAGAAGTGAAAATGCAATGGAATAAACAAAGTCCATAAATCTTTCACAAATTCGCTGTTCTTTTCTACTGACATTCAATCAAGAAAAGCGATAAATAACCTCTTCAGGATCCAACCCAAGGCTCGGTGTGTGTAGGCCATTAAACGGTTTCGAAAAAGGTCACTGAAAAGCAAGCTAACGCTGTAGCATGAACACATTAGCGTTCTGATGTGAGAAGTCAATAGAAGTAGTAAAAAATAAAGAGTAGAAAAATCCGTAGGTGCGAGATTTAAGACTGGTCTGGTCAACAGGAACATACGTTTATGAGGCAATGAAGGACATGAAAAATAAATCCAGCATCTATAAGTCGCTCAGCCATCTATAGGTCATTGTTAAAAAGCATCTGATGCTCGTTTATGGAGGCAATTATAATGCATCGGCCACTTTGCGGGATTACTCACAGATTGTGAAGAGCTTCATATGTGTGTAAAAAAGCCATACTCTAGCAGAAATTATGCAAATAAACATACCATATTTACGCAAATATAAGCACCCCCCTGATTTTTCAGGTGCAAAATAAAAATTCTACTTTTTATACGAACATAAGCTTGTTATGTTTTCTTAGTACATTATTTTCTAGATGTTATAACTTTCAAGAAACCTAAAATTCTGACTAAATATTTTTCCTTAAAATGCTTCTTTTAACAAACCAAACTTCTGACTCTCTTACTAGAATGATGGAAAAAATAGAACATTATCTATTCTTTACTGAAACTAATATATTTATGTGTATATTTGAAATATGCGCATACAAGCACCCCCAAGTTTTTGAGCTTCTAAAATTGGAAAATGGGTTGTTTATAACTGCCTAAATACGACAACTTCAATATGTATTGACTGATAAACAATCGGTGACAGTTTTATATATATATATATATATATATATATATATATATATATATATATATATAATGAATAATAAAATATTCTTGCAACACATAATGTCCAAATATTTGCAGCTTTCATGACGAGTTGACTAGAATAAAGCAAAGAATCTTTCTCCTAAAAGTCTGAAACACAAAGGAACCTTTTTGTCCAAGAACTAAAGTCATCTATTATACATGAGTTAAAAAAAAAAAGCTTTGTTTCAAAGAATTTTGGTAGGAAATTAAAACGATTGAAGGCACGTTATCGCATTCAACAAGTTTCAAATATGGATTTTTTCCCGGTCATCATTATTACAGTTTCTCTTTTTACAGACTATTCTTCAAATCTCCTGATAGGACGGAGAAGACAAAAGACGCGTCTCTTATCAATAAAAGCATAGATTTATGAATTCATCTCACTGACTATAATTACATTTTCTTTGTAAAAGGGACAAAAAGGCAGAAATAATGACAATTTAACATGTCAATGTTTGAATGATTCAATCAATAATCTAAGTGAAGAAGAATTCCAATTTTAAATTAAAGAACTATTAAAAGATTTTCTCGTGAATGACATCTAATATACCCGCAGATGGAATTTGTCTTTGTTCTTTATTACTTATCAAATGTTAACACCGATACTTGAGCTAACACTTGGAGATTTAAAATTAATGAATACAAATGAAAGAATGATACCCATACGGCTATAAAAGGGTTCAAAACCAAACTTTCAAATAAACGCTCCCTTGAGTTCAACAAACTATATAAAAATATTAAAGTCTTTAGGGTCTGCGACAATATGCAGAAACAAATTCCTTTTTTTCTCTCAAAGCAAAGAGTTTGAAGAATTCGGTCTTGAAACGCAAGACAAACTTTCCAGGCCATGTTGTGAAACGCTAACAGCGCTAGACTCGTAGCATTTCTCAGGGGCGCGGATTTAGCTACAGGCTTGTGGTGACGACTCTGTGACAGCCGATAAAACGCGCCAACAGCTTGAGGATTCAAATCCCCTCTATTACATTTTAAAAAGAAAATAAAAAATCAAAAGCTCCGGCAAACAGTGAGTCTAAACGGCAGATGGAGCGTCCTGAGAATTTCCTAAAACAAGAATTCCGACACTAAAAGCCTCTGCCAGGAACACCAAGAACCCACCAGTCGTCCTACAAGTCACAAACATCTGGAATTATGACAAAGATGCACAGCTGGCATCAACAAAAATGATCTGAAGCGTCACACGGGAGATTTATTCCTCCATCTTCAGTGGGAAATCTGTCAAAGGGTCATTACAACGTCCATGAGGTGAGTTTGAAAAAAAAAAAAAACCAATAGGGATTTTGCTGCTGGGGTCAACAACAACAACAACAACAACAACAAAAAAGACCATTGTGAGAGTGTTTCTACTGCAGGGCTTGATAAACCTGTGGGTGGAAGCGGGAACAATCCCAGAACTGTCAAGATCATTGACTGCTGCCATCAGTAGTGGTGAAATAACTCGGCACGCTAACACGGTTCTAGAAAAAGCAGACCTTCCATCCGCTGTGAGCAAAGCAAACAAGTCGAGGCAGCGGCCCAATGGCATTTCAAAGAATTCACAAACGTTGCTAAAACAGCCACACGGCGAGAAATTTCCTTAGGTTATTAAAACCGCTGCAAACGAGGTGGCATTTAAAAAGCAAATCTCGTGGTCCGAGTCGACTTATTATTGGAATTCAGCGCGGTGCGTGCAACAGAACGTGTGATGCAACCTCTTCTGAAGCGGGAATATTTACTCCTCTAATGAAGCTCTGTTGTGACAAATAGAGAAGTTCATTACATTTCGGAAAATCTTATTAAACCAAGCGTCAACATTTCCATTATGGGCTGTAACTCGTGGGGTTTAAATGAAAACTGGCTGAACTCCGCCAGCATTGTGTTTTTAAAAAGCGCATCACGCGTGGTTAACCTTCATTCACGGTCCAAAGGAAAGAATAAATATCAGTTTATTCATACTGTATATTGTTATGAGATCGGATGCCGTTTTCAACACTCGTGATGTAACAAATCGTGCGAAAAATTCAGATCATGGTTACACTAACTCTCATTAAGCGCAGTGGACGGACGAGAAACTCATCTTTCAACCTGCATCTTGGCCTTTTCGAATAATTTCAATTAAAGTGGATGGGCAAACAGGTTGGATTTTTTATTTTATTTGTTTATAAAAGGTCGATTGAACAGTCTGATCACTATTAGTGATCGTCCAGGCCAAAAAATGTCTCTACTGCGTCGGCTAAATCTACAAAAGAACATTCACAGCCAGAACGGAGAAAAACAGCTTTAGTTTCTTGTAAGAATGTTCATTGATTCGCTATTGATCTTCTTGTGGATCTGTCAGTCACAGAACAGATCATCACCAGCTTTAACAGAATCACGGTTCACCACGATGGAAAGGAACCCCATTATATAATGGCCAAAGCGATCACATACGAATGTGTGTCTTTAGTGGAAGTTTGACACCGGAAACAAGACATCATTTCGTGAACGACTACTCTAGGAGATGCATAATCAGACAAAACTCTCTGAAGAGAAAGATTTCAGACAAATGAGAAACAAAAGGAGAAATACCTCTGAGAAGAACAAAGAAAGATACAAAAAAAAAAAAAAAAAAAAAAAAAAAAAAAAAAAAAAAAAAAAACAAAGAACAGAAAAGAGAGAGGAAGAAAACTGAGAAAAATCTCCATGAAGAATGATTTCTGAGAAGGAGCAGAAATATAGATCTATGAGAGAAAAAGTTAATGATTTCTAAAGAGAAATCTAAAAAGAGAAGGAAAAAGAGAGAGACCACAGAAAAGAGAGAACAATCGCTGTGAAAATCTGAGGAAGATCTCTGAGAAGTGAAAGATCTTAAAGAAAGGACGCATCTCAAAGACTAACAAGATCTCAAAGAAAAAAAAAAAAAATACATACGTATATGATATGACAAATCTGCAAAATTGTATTAATTAGGGGCGAATCTTTCCATTTGAGCTTGTTCGGCCACGTCAGTTCTCAAGTCACCAGAAGACATTTCTAATCCCAGGACCGTGAATTGATTTCAACTTGTGTAGCGTTTGAGGCTGACGATCAATGTTGATCAATTACACGGATCACAGAAGTGTCACAGGCCATCGGATGCCGGGCTGAAACCAACTCAACTCTACAGGACCTTTCACTAAAAGCATTTAAGCGGACACCTTATCCAGTGCGAATAACTTTGCATTAGTTACACATGAAAAGAACATCAAGCCTCCCCTGGGAATTGAACCCACAACCCTGTTGGTGTGAAACCAGCTCCACTGATGGAGCTCCAGCAAAGCTTGAAGTGGAAAGTTAGAGACGAAGACCATGCGAATACAACCGCGAGAACATTTCAGCATCTCCATGCCCGAGCTCTGGATCTAGAGAGATTCCTCAAGCAGTGAGAGATGAGGGAAGAGCGCTGTTTGGCACGCAGCGAGAGATCCGCTCCCCAGTTGAACAATGCTAAGAACACGGCGTTACACCAGATGATGAGATTTCATCATCCAGGCAGATCGTGTCTGGACGGGCCGAGGCGTTTGCACGAGTGCTGAGTGGAATTGACAACCTCAAACTATCTGTCTCTTTTTGCAAGACAGGAGACAGGGAGACATTTTTTTGAAACGCATGTCTAATATCTAACATTAGGGGTTGTGGCTACTAAAGTCAAGATGTCTACTAGACAAAAAAACATGTTCAATCAAAGTCTATCGTTATATACCTCTACAGTAGCTTACGCAAATTGAACCATTAAGCCGTACTTAACCAATAAGTACGTACTTGAGATTGGCCACGCCCACACATCAAAGAAACCAACCTAAAGGGTCTTAATGAGTCTCAGCGGTGCAAAATAATATAAAAGTTAAACAACACAACTGCTAAAAATAGGATCCAAGTCTGTAATAAACACACATTTAGGGAAAACCAATGTGTACTTAAACGGGACTTTGTACTTAGGCGGGGTGGGTACCTAACAGGGGTGTGGACTTAACTGGCATGTATACATACGTGGTAGGCAACTACACTTTAAATCCAACTGTAATTTTAATGAAATGTATTTACTTGCCCTCAATAATGAATAAAAGTACACGACTTAACAAAATACATTTTCCAACATTGATATTAAAACCAAAACAAAGTGTGTTATTTGTTTGCTGAGAAGTGATTACATATGAGAACTTCAAACTCTTCTGACAAACCTTCTGTGACATCACGTCGTCCAGCTGCAAGCCAGAATGCATCAGGAGCTCCGACCGAGACTCATCTGACCACTCATGCATTCAGCCACGTCACCTCAAGCCCGCAACGTCTCGAATTTACATCAAGAACAACATCTACTGTCACTTAGTCAGCATGTTGAGCCTTTACTAACACAGTTGGGACTTTCTACATTAGTATGTTTGTTTACCTATTTGGCTGGGTAGTTTAACCAAATTAACTTATATTTTAGTGCAAAGAAACATTGATACTTCATAGAAACCCACAACCTTGATGTTGCAAGCATCTACCGATCAAACTAAACTATCACTCAATTACGACAAATCTGAGCTGGAAAGCAAAATAGAAGACAAAAAAAAAAACAAATCAATAGCGTTCAGTCAATATGGCATAATTGAGCTAATAAAAATAAATGACATAACCTCAGCCGCAAAGCATCAGCCTTTACAACACCTACAGCTGGACCAGAAGAACATTCCAGGTCATTTTCATTCCAATCCACGGCGAGAAATTAATTTATTTCCTCCACTAGCTCCAAGAAGAATGGATGAAAAGACGAAATGGACGCGGTCTTAACAAGCCCTTGTGCTAATATTACCATCAGCACCTGAAAGAGACGAGGACGGCAGAAATGAGCATGCAAATGGAAAAATGGCTTCAATCAGCCGCCTCTCTTTGCATCTCAATGTGCCAGCAGATACTTTAATGAAATGCCTCTTATTCTCTCCATCGCTGACCTCCGCCGTCCCTCCACCTAGACGGCTCCACGTCTTCCCAGGCATCGCTGGCCTCACACTTCACCGTGACGTTTCCCAGAGGCTGGGAAGCGCTGAAGCAAACATATTTAATTACAGTGGCCTCGGTCAAAACTGTTAATTATCTAATTCTAATCCGGCCCGAGAGAACAGCCAAAGCAGCTAAACCAGCAATTTCTGTGTCACTCTAAACACCATCAAGTCCGGGAAATGACTCGTTTAAAGATGAAAATTGTATTAAAGTGGATTAACAGTAGAGATAAATGGGGCAAAAAGAGTTGAAAAGGATTTCCCCTCTGAAGAAATCAAAGTGTCGCTCCCTCTAGAGTTACGCAATTCATCGCCACGGCAACAAAGAACGGCCACTTGAGCGCATGTAGTTTGCACAAGAGGCCGATTATCTGTTATGTTATATGTGTGTTAAAATGCATAATATTCATTTATACGCTCATGATTTAATTAGCTTTTAACACACTCGCATGTTATATGATGTGAAATTGCTCGATTATGATGACTTTGAAAACAAAACAAGGGAAATATGCTGTTCAAATATGGAAGTTTTGCAATTATTATTGTTTTGCAATTATAATGAAAACACATGAATACATAAATGAATTTACAAAAAAAAAAAAATCTCTCACAAAACTTAAATACATTGGAATGAATTGTTTGACTAATGGCTTAACCCCACATTTGGCATTTTTTGTTTTATTAGCTGAAAAGGTATGTTTAATTTTCAATAAGACTTGTTCAAAATAGTCATTCTGGTTTATATTTCCTCATCTTTAGTCTAACCGACGCCTTTATTTCTGAGTTTCCATGGTTATGCTGTCATCTAACACGCCGGCGAATACATTTTCACTTCAAAAATGTATATAAATTGCCTTCGGTGATCCATGACACTGATCCTTGATCTTCTCACACACACGCATGCATGCATGCATGCACACACACACACACACCCGAACACACACCAGACTAATAATACAATTTCAAGGATTTTTTTTTTTACAACAGGAAAGACGTAAAACAACAACAACAGCAAAAATGTGGATGTGAAAGCAGAAGTCAGAAATGAATTAAAGAGGTAAAATAAGAAACCAAACTGATGTGTTGTTCCAGTTTGATAAGGTCTCTGTGCACATCACAGCAGAGAGACAAGCGACGTCCCGGGGTCTCACCCTGTCAGTGCCCACACCACACCTCCATTAGAGGAAACACACACAACCCTTCTCACCTCTCCTCGAGATTCCCATCAAAGTTTCAGCATTAACGCTGGGCTCAACCATTAATGTCACATGATTAGCATATACGCCATCTTTTCATGCGCCGGTCCCTGAAGAATCTGTGATGAGTTTAATACTGAACGCTGCCTGGTCTTGGATAGTTTCAGAGATCTGAACTGAACAAAACTGAACTTCGATCGTTTTTTTTTTTTGTGTGAGACTTTCGTTCTAATGTTTTCTGTATTTTTAACAGTTCAAGTAAAAGAAAATTGATCACTGATCAGGGTCCGCCTCCTCGACAACTGAAGTTCATCAACTAAAGTGTTTGGTTTATTAATGTGCGTAATAAATAAAATAACGGTTTTACACGTCTAGACTCTAGTTTGTTTCACTCAAACACTCCCTGCATATTAGTGGTAAGAAAAAAAAAACAGATGATATTTTCTTGACCACGGCATTTGTAAAGTGAAATTTTTGTTATTATAGACACTCGTAAAGAGAGGTACCACTGTACACATTACACATCTGCATTGGTTGTTCTTTTTTCAACTAATTAGCATATACAAGTTTACACATACTAGCAAAATTATTGGCAGGAATCTTCTCAGAGACGACTACATTACCCACAGTTCCCCAAACCCTGACCAATGAAAGAGTGAAACAAAATTCAAATCAGAAAACACACAGAGAATGGTTTCTCCATTACAGTTCAATTAATTCTGTACAATAATATTATTATTGTTTTTTTATATTCCCATGTGTGTGTGCGTGTGTGTGTGCGCGTGCGTGTGTGTATTCACCTACACAGACACATATAGGTAATATAGATAAAAAAAAATGTTCCCAGTCACAGGTGAAACAAATCCCGATTCAAAAGAGAAAAATTACAAAAATAAGGAAATGATCATTTGGAGGCCATCACTTACCGAGAAGGGCGGACATATTCTGAAAGATTCTCAGAAGCTCTGGCGTAATGGCCGGGCTGTTCTCTAAAGTCGCCAACCTGCGTGAAGAGAAAGATCAAGCCAACTGTATTTAATATGCAATTACTCAGTCAACCTTAATGTCCAGCTAGAAAATTATTTGAATAGCCGTATTACTACAATGAGAGAACTGTGCTTTTAGTGTCCATGGGAACACTATAGACACACCAATTCATAAAAAAAAAAAAAAAACGAGCGGCTTCAATCTTAAAACAAATCAAACTGTCTTTCTCAAAAGCCGGAAAATGAACCGATGCGGTAGAAATGCTATTTTTGATTTGTCCGTGCGGGTTGGGTTATTGTACCGACTCTCTTTGTCTTGATACGTGAGATATATAGTGACTCGGAGGAGATGATAAATGGACAACGGCGATGAGCAACAAACTGAGAGAGCGCGGGGCGAGTCGGGAACCTTGAACTCCAGGGTGAAGCCTCTTCAAAAAGACGAGTAAAAAAAATGAGAAATGACAAATTCACTCGGATGGGAGAAAATGACACTGGAGGAACTCGGAGGGAAAATATGTAGGACAGTAAAATCGGAGACGATATCGATCAAACCTGTAGGTCAAACGCTTTCACCCCGAGCTAAAGAGGAGGCTTTAATTTATGCGCAACAGTTCTCCTGACTCAAGCATCTTCTCGCCGCTTTACAAGCCCGGCACTTTAAAAATAAAAAAAAGATTGGCTGGCTTTCTCCCGGGCACAATTCTAATGATTCATGCTATCATTTGCATCTGGACAGGCAATTTGTCACACAAATCTTTTAAGCGTCGCACATGTCAGCGGCGGACAGGATGAAGCGTCGGACAAAAGCCACTTAACCTGATCACGACAGGTGGGTTTCAGTGGTCAACAGCATCCTGTTATTTAGCCGTGGTCGTGTCGTGTTGTTGGTTGCCATGGCGATGCATAGGCCATTAGTGGGACACTCGAGGCGGGAGGATGAAGAATTTTGACAGAAAGCAGGAAATTCATCTTCCTTTTATGTTCAGCATGGTGTCCGGCAGTGGAGTCGCACTCCAGCCGTGCTGAAAACGCCACAAAAGCTGCGAGAAAGATCAAGCCACTTCATTTTCCCCTGCCCTCGGTGTCGCTGAGCAAACAGGGAGCGCAGAGGCTAAAAGCCACCAGGATTATGTCTCGCTTCTGGAACGCTTTATTGTAGACTGGTTAACTCGGTGCAGCCCATTCCCACGTGGTGCGTGATGAAAGACACAAGCTCGAGTACCAACAGTAAATGCGACGTGACATTCCTGCAGATTATATTTTCCTACTGTATATGGAAATGCAATCTTGTATGTAAATACAGTCGTGCTTTTTTAATAAAGCAGAATTTGGCTCAATAAAGTGGAATTTGGTTGTTCTTTGTAAAGAATGAGCAAATTAAACTTTGGGTAAGTACAGTGGTACCTCCACTTACAAAATATACTTAAGAAAATATGAAATCTACTTACTTAAAACTACATAAAAACATAATTTTACCTTTTCCGGTCAAGAGGTTTTGACTATAACTCCCTGCACATTTGCAGTAATGAAAATACTTGCTTAACCTTGTCCCTACAACATCTGACCTGTCTTATACAGAGAAATAATTTCTGAACGAGAGATACAATATTTTCTTTTCGTGACTCGAAACTTTAATTAGTAGAGACATTCGTAAATTTAAGCACCGCTGGATTTGTTTTGGAACTTTAGGATTAGTTCAAACTATATACACACACACATTTAAAAAATAAACAATAAAGGTCTAATGCAATAAAACAGACAAATAAGAAATAACACACTTCTGTCAGTCTAGCAATCCAGTGGAATCCAACAAACCCACAGGGGAAAACGGCAATTTCAGGAGATAAGATAAAACCCACTTCCTGCAGCAAATTCACATATAAGATAAAAATATCTGATATAAAAGAGAGGGATGATAAAAACACGAGAGCACTGGAATGAAGTGCGTGTTATGGACATTGAATCAAAAAATAAAATATTTCAACAGGAAACGGTGGAGCACACACACTTGTGCATCGTATTGTGAGCAGATTCAACACAATATTTAGAAGAAAACTTAAAAATGTTATGCATGTATTTGTTTTTATTTGATAATTTATTGAAAATACCAAAAAGCTATTAAAAGGTTTATATTTTCAATGAAAATATTTCATGTATTCAAACTAAATTAAAACAATTATCAATTAAACAATTTCAATAATTTCACCAATTAAAACTCTTCAACTAAATCAATTAACAAGTTTGTCCTTAAAATCTTGGAAAACAAAAGAAAAATCTGCACAAATCGGCCCCAGAAACAGTCATTTAAGTGTGTGTAAATGTGTCGCTTTGTGTGTTGGTAAGACAATGGCGCAGAATGTGTGAATCCCTGAACTCCTGGAGACTTACCAGAGCTCCAGACCATCTTCCAGCAGGTAAACATGAGGAGGCTGAGAAACATCTGTGCTGAGCTGGATAACCGGCAAGAGGAAGGGATACAGGTTCCTGCTTTCTGCTCCCAATCCCTGGAAAACAAAAACATCGTTCCCAGTCCAATCAGGAAAACACACACACACACACACACTAGCATCGACTGCTCAGTATTCAATTTGGCATTAAAAGTCCAGGATATGAGTGTTGTGCAATGTCCACACTGCGGAACTAAAACCGGTTTACTTCTTATACGTTTGGTCACAAGACAATGAAAAAAGCAACACATACAAAGCAAGTTAAAAAAAAAATCCATTTGGCTCACTAAAAGTAATCCCAATGCATTTAAGCTTTTTTTTTTTTTTTTTAATCAAAATGTTAATCGTGATAAATTGTTATTTTGCTTCATTTTTATTTGTTTGTTAAATAATACTACTAATAATAAAAACAACAATTTTGAAATAACAGAACTGTGTGACAAAAAAAGCAAATGTAACAATGCCTTCGATTTAGCCACAGACACGCCCGAGAATGTCGTTGACCTTGGCTCCGCCCATCACAACCATACACATTTGCCTGTATTAACATCATGCCTATTATCATGTAATAACGGTGCACAAATAACATTACAATAATATTTTATAATGTTTGCTCCGTCAACCAGGTGTGAAAAAAAAAGTCTGAATAGCTTTCTCATTATCATGGTGAACCATATGAGCTTCCCTCTGCCGATTCGTCAGGGAATTAATGATATGCATAGATGCGCTACGCTGCAGGTGTATGTTTGTGAACCAATTTCCAACGCCTTTAAATCTGCCTCATCCGTTCAAAATCACGGGCCAGAACTAAACGTTTTCTAACCTTTGCTTTGAGTCTTGCCTTGGCACATAATGACTGGGTAAAATCCAAAGTTTGTCCACACACTCCATACACGCCGATGCATTTTATTCACTCCGTTTGCATATGTGCAGGTGCTGCCTTTTTCAAATTCATTTAGAATATCAATATCTGTTAACTCGTGAATCCATTTGAATTTTAAGGAGACAGAAGCGTAATTACTGTCTGGAGCGTTTTCCCACACGCCTATTTTTAATGCTCGGCAGTGAGCGAAACCCAAAAACCAAACATGCTTGGAAATTGATTCATTGGAGCGAACTTGAGAGCGGCATCGCATTCCCGAGGGTGAGACACGTCCACTCAGCCTCTGACTGATGAGGGCTGATCACAAAGAAGACCGCAAAGGGCTCTTCAGTTCAGGGCACGACTGCCTTCGACAGTCTGCTGATTCTGAGCTGTCCGTCAAAAATCACGAAGGCAGAGCTCTGGGGGGCTTAGAGAGGAGAGACGGGGGCATCTGCAGGATACAGGTAAAGCTTTGTTACTGCTGATAGGCAATGATGAAAAGCAACAAACAGACGCCAAGGACACCACCAGCAGTCTAACTTGCCAAGAAAGAAGACAAGCTGGTTAGTTATGATAGTATGAAAGCTGAGGGGGAGCTCGGAACTCCAAAGAAGCTCAAAAGCAGCATGCGTTTTGTCGGGTCGGCTGGAAAAAGAAGATCTGGCATTGGCCACAATAAGTACTGTATGTACTCAAATATAAGCACCGCAATAGTTTTTCAAGCACAAAAAAACTAACTATTAATAGGCGAGCACTATTAGCACTACTATCACTGGTGACACGCTAAGTTCATTGTCAGTTTACAGGGAATAAAAAATAAAAAAAAAACATGTATACACTTGTAATTCTTAGTCGGATCACCAGGGGGCAGCGATTAGCTTTCACATGGTGCTTCAAGTGAAGTGACCACTAGGGGAGCGGCAAAAAATTTGAAAAAAATAAAATAAATAAATTAATAAAAAAAGAAAACCTTTTTATTTTAAATTGTGTCATATTTTCAGAAAAAATTGCTCGGCAATTCAAGGGGGGAGAACAGTAAAATTTCTAAACCGATTTCTATGAGAAAGGTTATCTGGTGGGTTGCTTGATTGTGGTGTGTTACATTTTTTGTGATTACAATTTTAACCCTTACCTCGAATGCACTGTATCACTGGTGCTACATTTGATATTTTTTCTTAGTTCTTTTAATAAAACTGTCATGCTGAATCGGAACAAACAAAACTTGTTAAGCTTTTCTTTAGAGTGTCAGCAGTAATACACATACCTTTTTTTACTTTGTTTAACAAACCTAACTGTTGGCACTTTTACTTGATTAATACATATAAAATAGTAACGTTTTTACTATGTAACTTGCCCAATCTTGATTTGTCACAAGATTGGGCAAGTTCACCATGCTGCAGCATTTAATTTAATTAATTTGTATTTCTTCCAGTGTTAATTAGCCACTGCCAAGTGTCGCTGCGTGGATAAGGTTTCTTTTTTCTGTTCACGCAAATGTGTTATTTATTTGTGATTGCCCCTGATTTGAAATGTGGATTGCTTATATTTAAGTGCATTTGAAACGTATAAGCATCCCCCAATATAAGCACCCACCAAGATTCTATAATTGAAAAAAGGAGTGCTTTTATTTGCGCAATTACGATACTTCTTATGGCTTCCTCATTGGATATTGCGAAAGAATATTTTTTTTAAAGTATCGGAATAATTAATAATAACAAAAACTAGAACAAAAACTAAAACAATTCAGAAACTCGTTTATAAGAAACAACGGCTGGTCATTAACTGTGCCATAGCATTGTGGCGCCAGCCAGCAAACAAATCATTTCAGGACGTTCAGTAAAGTGGGCATTCTTTCTGGAGCATCTGGCTAAAATATGCTTTTGGGGATGGCCCCACGATCGGGCCATTCAGGGATGATTGACTTTGAATGTTCACCAGTGATATTGTCTCTTCCGCATTTTGTGCCAGGCTTCAGCAGCTGTGATGCCATATGGCTGGCAGAGGAGGCCACAGAAACACAAACAGACGCAAGGTTAATAGCAAACTGTTGATAGCGGGTGACAGGATATGTCAGTCTGGAATGGGCACAAATGATGCTTTAATAGAAGACGGTAAGCACTTGATGTGCAAATATTGGGGAAAACAGATGTAAAACAATGTATGGTGATGGTTTAAACTAGGGATGCACCAATACCGGACCTTGATACCACATTTTCTAAAAAACTTGTACGTGTTAAAGGTCTGTCGATACCGGAAGTCAATACCGGAAGTGAGAAATGTCTGTTTGAGTGGCGCTTAAACGGTTAATCACACGTGAGTGCCTCAGCGCCGCTTATCGTTCACTACAAAACAAATCATCGTACGCGAATAACATACATCACTACAGCTTAGAGTGCAGTGAGACGAGGCGAAACACGTCAGCACAAGGTATTTCAAAATGAATGAAGACGACAAAAAGGCAGACCACAAGTAGTAAAATTGTCCAGAGGTTCAAAATGTAGCACGTTTAGTAATTTAATTCAACACAGCTCACGCTGCAGCACATTCTTGCAAGAGAGAAAAACATGTTAGTTCATTCAAATATTGTGCAGTGAATAGCAAATGTTTACTAATGTCCCTTGTGCTGTCCAAAGCGGCAGTTTACAACAGACTGAGTAAAAAAAAAAAAACTAAAGCTCCACTGTCACTGTTTAAATGTTCTATAATTTGGTATCGGTGCATCCCTAGTTTAAACCCCCATTACCCCCATACCATAATATGGACTTTAACTCATACCGCTCACCCTTACCGCAAACATGTTCACACACAGTGGGGAAGGATAAAGTGGATTCTACTTAAATAAAGGTCTTCTAGAGGGATTGAAAGCCCACAAAGCTGCTCTTAGTAAGGCTGTGGAGTGTGTTCATAGCCACCAGTGATGGGTGAGAAAAATTAGCACACACACCTTCCGATTCAGCGAGTTAATTTAAAACTAATGCCAAGAGCTTGGCTCCACCATATCAAAGAATGGTTATCTCTTTCATTCCTGTCCCCGTGGGCACGGTGTACCTGAACGAGATGGATGAGGGTGGTGAGAATGGCACATCGGAGCATGTTGTGTTCTTCTGACTGCTTCCAGAGGAGGGGAAGATACTGTACCAGGCAGCCCACGTATGGTCTGATCTGAGAAAAAAAAAGAAAAACAAAGAGCACCCCAAAAAAAGATAAGAGTAGATTTTAACTCCAGAGGACAGGTGAACAGCAAACCAAGTAACTTTGAAGGAGTTGCTTTTAAAAAATGCTGTTTGTTTCTGTTTCCATTGCACCCATGTGATGCCAAATTAGAGATGAGATGTGGCAGTCTTGTCTTTCAGATGCATTATTTATCAATTAGAACATTTATTACGCCAAGATGGTGAGAGATAAAGAGCGAACACAAAATATTCATCATCTTTTTAATAGGCATGTATTTTTGATTCAACGTCTTGTGAGCCAGAGACAGAGTCTGCACTTTAAGCCCCGCCCCAACCTTTAATTAATTATGACACCAATCAAAAAAGAGCCCGCCCCAATTGTGAGCTTGTCTGTAGTTGCTGAGAAGCTCAAACTAATTAACATTAAAATACACTCAAGGTTGTTGTCGGACTCAGTCGACCTAAAAGAAACCCACGTAAACATGCATTCTCCGTCTTTGAACTTGTCTTTTGCATTCAAGCCGAATAAGGTCAGCAAAACTTTTTCAAAAAGCACCAAATTGCCTCAGTTACTTCACAGACGCATTGAGTAAATGTGCAGCTCTAACAAATAATATCTATATCCAACGTGCAATAAAAAAAACTCCAAACATCATGGTAAATTTGATTTGTCAGGACTGTGAATAAGTTGGAAAAACTATGAGGCACATTTCAAACTGTTCCCAAAGATTTGATATGATTTCCAAAGACTGCTTTCCACAACACTCTGTGCGCTTTTTAGAGCTAAACCGCCATTCCAACTTTGAACCATGAATGATGTAAGCTTTAACAAAAGGTGAAGCGAACTAAGCTCTGGCATGGGGAACTTTCCACAAAGCAGCTAAAGATCATGAGAGAGCTTTAAAAAAAAGGTTCATTTTATACTGTGCATTGGAAATGAAGGATAAAATGTCAAAAGAATTTGTCAAGGTTCAAAAAGTGCCTCTGTAATGACAGAAATGGGAATACATTATATGGCTAGCTAGTGTAAATTTGGCTAAAAGATTCCAAGTAAATAATTTTTATTACTTATTATTAATTGAGTTAGTTAACCAATTTCGAATACAAAGCAAAACAATTGAAAATTTAACAGCTTTATGCAGAAAAGTGATATACTCCAGTGAATATTAAATAAGCAGCCCTATTCACCTTTGACAGACACAAAAAAATGTACATTTAACTAAATCGACACTGAAATAAAAAGCATCCATTAAACATAATCCATTAAAAAAGCTTACATAACGTCTAAAGATCCTCGTCCAAGCAGATTATGGCTTTGTCCTCAAACAACCTGACATTATTGCCACGCCGTATCATTTATTAATACTTAAAAGCATGAGATAAGCCAGTCACTGGACTCACCTGGACGCCGACTCTCTCGATGACGCAGGAGATGACATGGAGCACCTGCATTTTGGTGTCACACTCATTGACCTGCTGCAACAGCTGGAACAGGAGGCTGAATATTGACTCCAGGTACTGAAAGAACCAGCAGAAAGACAGATTCAGTAGACGACAAATCACCAATGCAGTTTAATCAAACCCATCTTACTGGGATAAACTGCTCGGTCCGGAACTCAAAGTCGTCAACGGGTGAGTCCAAGTTAAGCAAAACGAACGCCGACCAGAGAAAAAGCCTCATAAATACACACAAATGGCCTTGTACACACAGGCGTGGGGATTAATGGGAAAAGGAACACAAGACAATTAAACGCCACCACGCGACTGGGTGTGTTTCAGTGGCCTGAGGTTAATGGGCAGAATAATTACAAGAGCAATAACAATAGCGTCTAATTATATGTGAAATATGGCCGCCACGGTCTCTGCTCCTTAGAAAGAAAGGATATCCAGCTTCAGTGTCGTGGCTGTTTCGATGCGAACCTAAAACAGAAAGAATCGGCGGTGTTATATCGCAAATTTGAGTCATCACACAAATCAAAACAACATTCAAATTAGATATTACACAGTGTTTTACTGCTGGACAACCAGTAAACAAAGGCAAATTTAAAAAAAATGTAAAAATTAAAACAATAAATACAATTAATATAAATATATAAAAATATATATTCATAAAACAACACTTTTAATAATAATAATATGCTAAATAATTTACACCATTTATATATAAATTAATTAAACAGGTTAATTCCAAAAAAGTAGCAATAATTCAATTATTAAATATTAAATAAATAAAAATATGAATAAAGGACTAATAAAACAGTACTTAAAATAAAATGCTAAATAATTTACATATATTACATATGTGTATTACAATATCTTTTTGAATCAAATCCTGAGATTTTTACAACCAGATTTTACAATCAATTCTTGCCTCTAATTCTTCAGTTTCACAATTTTAATACAAATTTTAACAAAATGCTCCGCCCTCTAACCTAAAAGCCAAAACAACTAACAAAAAGAAAAAATGCTAACAAAAACAAGGCACCTACAAAGCAAAGTCATTCCCATGACTTTTCCCACCCATTCAAACTTCGGAATGTTGTCGCAATTGCTTAAAAAGAATCTGAAATTCGACCCGTCTATAAAGTTGACCTACAAAAGCGGAAAGGCGAGGGATAAACCGGTTTGACACTCTTCACCTCGACAGAAAACTTTAAAGAGGACAGCCATTAATTTCACCCCAAATCAGTGTGGTACACGCTGATAAGAGACCTCCGAGCCAACTCAGGACCGCTCCACATATAAATCTGGAGTTCGCCGGTAAGCAACACCACATTAACATCGTTAAAAGGCCACGCTGGCGAGGGATAACATTGCAGCCTCGGGGTGTTTGCAAGTGTGGAAGAACTACAACTTAAGCAGGAGCCTAATGACCCCCAAAACCCTCTCACTATGATCTATTGCACAGGCTGTCGAGATGCTCTGAAACAAGCGGGAGCTGGAGATGATGCAATGGCTTTCTGCTCGCATCAAAACTACTAATAAAGACGTCACAAACAGCGTATGGTGTGAAAATGCAGGCAGACAGATGCGTGAAAAAATGGTACATTTTAGTTAAAGATAAATACGTTTATTGCAGTTAAAGAAAGGTAAATTTGTAAATAAATGTGTAGAAACTGCATGATTCTTTGTAGTATTTATGTTGTCTTTTCCAGCTTTAATTGCAGGTCTATGTTATTGTAGCAATTCTGTCATTTTTCGTTTTATTTACGCATTTTATTTGCGTTGTATTTTATTGTGCTTATGTTGTATTTTTTTAAATTTTGTTAATTGCAATTGCAACCAATATTATTGTAATCTAGTTGTCTTTTTAGTATGTATTTTACTGTATAAATGTTGTTATTTTTGTTTTGATATATCAAATTTGTATTGCATTTTACTGTAATAAAATTTCTCTACAAAGTTCTGTATACAAACTGTCATTTTTGTAGCTATGTAGTCCTTTTTGTTTTTCAAAATGTATTAATAAAAATAATAATAAGAATAATAAGAATAATATCGATATATTAATTTACAAAAAATGTCAACACCGGCGTCACTACAAAACTGTCAAAGAATATTTTACTTTCTATCCTGTCGGTGAAAAACAACACAAAAAGAGCGTGGGGAATACTCATCCAATATACAGTAAATTTCACACGACAAAGTGAGCATTCAACACATGCGAGGACACACAAACACACACACACACACACACACACACACACACACACATATAAATAGACACATGTACCAAAAACAAAAAAAAATTATCACACACGTTGGCAAAAAAAAGCTGTAACGACATTTACATTGCAATGAGGGAAACAGAAACAATAAGAAAAAAAAAAAAGTCAACCATTGCTGAACATAATCTATCTCCATTGAAAGGGCTTTGGTGGAGCTTACATATTGTACGGAAGAATAACAGCGCAGATAAGCGTTTCTCTCCGAGACATCTGCAGCATGAAACATCAAACACTAGCTGAAATGGAAGCACTCAGCTTCTCTGCCGGAGAACACAGCGCCCACCTAGGGGATATGAAAGACGTGTGAGTGAGAAGATGAGATTTGGTGACAGTAACCCTTTAACAAGGTAGACGTCTGTCTGCAGATGTCAAATGACTCCACGTGCAACCTGACCAACCAGAGCGGCCAATCAGCACCCTGCCTGCCGCCGTGTTATCAGCGCGCTCAGCTTGCCTGTGTTATGGATATGAGCATCTATAATCCTGCTTCCTTCAGCTCCTGTGGATGGAGAAGGTGCTGAATAATAGCTAATATTCGCCTGGAGCAATCACTGAAGACACAGCTGCAGAAGTAAATCCCTCATGAGGCGTCACACCAACACACACACACACACCACACACACGCACGCACGCACGCACGCACGCACACACACACACACACAATTTCTTTTAATCATAGTTCTTTCTGTTTCAGAGACATTGCTTTAAGTCAAAAATCAGTTTTTCACTTGCTCAAAAAAAAAAAAAATCAAAAAGAACTTTACAATGAGTGAAACCTTTTTAATCTTTCGGTTTTAATTAAATAATTCACATCGAAATACATCAATGAATTGCTGCGGGTTGGGAAAACTTGGAAACCAACCCAAATTGTCGACTGTAATGGTGGGTAATTCATTAAATTTAATTCAATGTAAATTTAACGTGATTTTTTTTTTAATTACTGTATAAAAAAAGCACTGAGGTCATAAGTTAAATGCTTTAAGTTAAAATGCTTTAAATGCTTTTAAACACTTTAAAAAGTCATACAATCATAAAAAGTAAATTACTGTTATAGCATTTTTTTATTTTTAGACTTTCCATGCTATTGGTAAAAAAAAAAACAAAGTACATTTGTTAAAGGCAACAAAATGACAGGGTTTTATATTAAATGGTGTTAAAATCTTAATCTTGATTGGCAAAAAATTGATAGAATAATTAAATGGCTATAACAGTAATAATTATGCTAATAGTATATTAATTAAACAAGTATAATATATAATTTGTTTAAAATTAATGCATTTAAAATGGTGCTTTCTCCTTATTCTCGAAACATACATGTAATTAAACTTTTTAAAACAATTGTGTCTTGTCTGATATGACGGGTACATACATTTTTTTTTCTTTTTTACCATTCTCCCTTTTCATGACACTACTTTCAGAAAAATGTAATTCCTGCCTCCAATTCATCAGTTTCAGTTGCAGTTTATCCGCCTGACCAAGTGACAAGGTTTCTTGCAATCCCTAATATGAAATCATAAAACCTGTTCCGTGTTAAACATGTCTTCCAATTTTCTTCAAGTAGATCACCACTTTTCCTCCAACAAAAAAAAATATGCTTTTACAGAAATAGAGTGACGTGGGAAAAGAAGCTAGAAGTTTAAGCTGTAGAAAACGGATTCCGCCTTCCTCGCTGCACGAGGACACAACTCCTGCAAATACAGGCTGTATATATGTATGAGGACGCGTGCAAACGGAAGCGATTAGTCTATTCTTTTCAAGCTGGCAAACCATGAAATAGAACCAGCCCAATCTCATTTCCACTGTATAATAGTGTTAAGGCGACGTTACAACATGCAAGATAAATGATCTTCTAGTAGCAAGAACTCCACGTCACTAGCAGAGCATCAGTAGTCTGTACAGAGAACCACAGCGCTTGCATGGTCATGCTTTTACAACACGTCGCTTTATTAATAAACGCATGTCGTGGAGAAGTTTCCAGTGAGAACATTAAAACACTGATCTCCACTGTGGGAGATTGAGATTCTGACGTCGATTCAGAGCGCTTTTATGTTTCCCTATGAATGAAAACTGACTTTTCTCCATTTCAATCAAAACACAGACCATCAGTCTTTCCATCTTTTGCGTCAGAAGACAAATTACTTTTTCCTTAAACATTTAGAAGACTGTTCCGGTTTTATATAGCAAAATAGAAGTCTTAATTGCTTTATTGATCAAGTTTCATACTATTGTTTTACAATTAATTATTTTTGGTAATAAGATGAAAACATGAGTGAATTTTTACAACTATCTCATTGTTGAACTAGACAGTGTCAATGTTCCACATTTTATTATGGCTCAGTATTGAAACCCTAAATTGAAAAGCCAAAAAAACAGCAATTATACAAACAAAATGAGCTGTGACCATGAACTGCACCAAGCTAAAACTACCTGGCAAGTATCATAGATTTTATATTATATATTGTACTGTACTGTATATTGTATATGCGGAGAAGCAATGTAATGATTTCAGTGTACAGGAAAACACATGACAAAACTAGCTTTGAACTTTGAACTGCTATAAATAAAATAAAAACACAAAGAGCAATAGTTCAAACAAAATTCAAACAGTCGGCAAATTATATTTGCGTTTTGGCCACTTTGACACACAGAAAAGGACAAAACTCGAACAAAACGCAAAATCAATTCCCATATAAATTTGCCAGGACAATTCAAACAGAACTGACGAATCAGTGTCAGGAGGCGGGGCCGGCAGTGAATAAAACATATCATTATGTGAGATCACATAATATTAATAATTGATTTTCCATGCATGTTTTATTACTGAACAAATTATGTAAACTCCGTCCATTGAACACCTCACAAGTCACAAGTCCCCTTCGAGAAAAATCGCTGCTAAAACGAGTAACCTTGCATTAGACCCGCCCACTGACGCTGATTGGCAGGTTAAAAAAAAAAAAAAACTCACAACAATTCACAATCAGTTCAAGTCCTGTCGGTATGCGCTCGTCAAATGCATATCGACAAATCTTGTGTCCGCATTATCGTTCCATAAAAACAAGAGCTGACTGTAATGAAATAATAAATCTTCACAACGGCAGGTGAACACGAGAAGAGTCTCCAAGGCTGTTGGATGCTGCAGCACACGTACGGCTGGTCCGTGTTCGCCTTGAGCCTCACAACCCTGTGGAAACTGTCAGGACGAATCAAACTCCACGCCGGCAACACTGACATGACAGAACCTTCGCCGCCCTGATGGCTCACCCAGCTAACACGGCGTGCGTCCGTGAAAGGCAATGAATGTGGACGCCGCCGTTAATGCACACAAGTGAACTATCTATTCAGGCGCCGTCTCTTAGCTGGGCGAGGTTGAAATAAGGTTACAGCTCTGTAAACCACAGACGTCTGTCTGAAGTTACATTGTAGCAACCATT
This sequence comes from Paedocypris micromegethes, assembly GCA_028031935.1. Classification (NCBI taxonomy): domain Eukaryota; kingdom Metazoa; phylum Chordata; class Actinopteri; order Cypriniformes; genus Paedocypris; species Paedocypris micromegethes. The sequence continues at coordinate 20,636,099 of CM051498.1, read as the reverse complement.
ATATTTTCAAACACCACTGATATTGGAACACAGAAATGTTTTTTTTTTAACGATCATCTCTCTCAAGGGAAGGCGTAATCCCCCCGCACACTAAATAACACCCTAGTTGTTTTCCCCCATTACTTCAAAAGGAAACCGACTCACTATTTTCATAAAAGGTTTGTGCACTTGATTTTTTTCCTCCAATGGTGCAGCAACGTTTCTTCAACCCTGAGCGTCCTTTATTTCCCTCAGCCTTTCTTTAATGCCATTGATTTCTATATGATCACCATAGTTCAGAACTCTACTGCTGGTTCCATCACCCTCGCACACATCTCACCGACTTCGCATCTCAACACGGATCAAGCACAAGATCATCCTCTTCACCTTCAAGGCTCTAAAGAAGCTGAATTCCACACATAAATCTCGATATTTCGAACCCTAAACATCGTTCCGGGCTTTCTGCTCTTCATCAGCTTTTCTTCAATCCATCTTTACGGAACGTCAGGCCGCTCCCGGACTTTGGGAGAGTCAACCACTATAATCTCACTTACATTGATTCGATCACAACTTTAAACTCATGAGTTTACCACGGCCAAAACTAAACTTCTAACTGCATGGCTGGTTTTCTCTGTTTTATGTTGCAGGACTGTGAAACTACTGTCATTGAGAGTCCGAACGGTGCAAAAAAATATGACCTTGACGATGGAATTTCTGTAGAAGTTACATTAGAGAGCTGATAACGCTAGTCTAAAACTGTATGTCCTTTCACAACACCAAACGCAATACATGAAAAAGGCTGAATTTTACTACGTTTTATGTATAACACAATTAAAAAAGATAAAAGTTGACAAGTAAAAACAAGGAAACGCAATAATAAAAGCATTGACAAACTGTAACTACTGAAATTCATTACTGAAACTGAAACTCAATACTACTAAGGGAGACAGTAAAAATGGATTGCAAAAGCTCGAAAAGTCTAACAGAAAATAAGCTGTGGAAAAGAAAATGGATGATGAATGCTATTCAAAACCAATGGGCAAATCATAAAATAAGCAAAAAAACAATTTGAATAGGAAGAGAAGCATAAAAGTTGAATTGAAATTTTGAAGATGCACAGAAAAGAGATGAAACCAGAATGCTTGAAATTGACTACAATTCAAAGTCAATGGGGGAAAAAAAAGTGTTGCCAAAAAGTTGAATTAGAAGAAAAATATAAAAGTTAAAAATACAAAAATTGATAGACCAATGATATAGGCACATTATTATTGATCTACATCAATCTATTAGAGAACAGTTAACCATTCAACAAATAATAAAATACAATAAAAATCGCATATTTTTTGGCATTGTGGGTAATCTAGATGACAAAGTCCCGTTACAGCATCCGATTTCTCTCGGGACAGGTGCGCGGAGCAAAATTCTTCTCCCGTGGATGTGTTAACGGCAGACATTGCTGCTTTATTTGGACTCCCACATGCAAACATCCAGCAGCTGCGGAGCTAAAGGAGAGTTAATAGTGTTTGGTGAGCCCGTGGTTTGCCTCGTTCTACCAGTCTCTGACTCCATTTTCCTGTGGCACGCACATAAATACACATACAAACAGCCCGGCGTACGCTCGGCGGGAAGCTCTCAGACGTTTGAGCTGCATGCTAATGGTCTGTCATTTCCACAACTGAAATATTTAAACTGAATATGCTGAGCTTTGGCAGCCCACAGGGCCGACATGACATGAGAGAGTGGGCTGCACATCCGCCTCGCTGCTTAGATGGCACCGGCTTCCATAAATACAATATACAAAACAATGAATAAATAAGCACTCTTTAGGAGCAGGAAGTATGACAGCATGAGATGGAAGAAATTCATCCGCAGCGCAATTTCAGGGCAGGGATACTTTATGTGACCAATTAAAGAGGAGGAATGCAAGATTTGTTGACTTTATTGATAGAGGGTTTCTAAGCAATAGCATCTTTTGATGTTTTTAATAACAAGATATATATTATGCTAAATACTCATCACAAAACTCTTGTTGTTCATTTAAAATACAACCATTTAAATGCAAATTGTGGGTTTATTGTAACGTGGGCGGAGTCAGAGTCAATTCTGTGCAGGGTGGAGCAAATGTAACCTCATTGGCTGGCTTGCACCATTTGAATTATGGCATTAATATCCCGATGATATGAAACACTGATGACACACAAACTACATAGGAGGATTATTTACTGAATTATATACGTATAGTGATTATTCCTGAATTAAGGCATCAGAACAGAGTCACATATTGAACTCATAAACTTACACACACACTCATGCATTTAAAATGACGCAATTGAGTGTGTGTGTGTGTGTGTGCCTGTGTGTGTGTCCGGATATGTATATTGTAAGCTTGGAGCGTATAATCAACCAAAATAACAGAAAAGGATGAAGGCATAATAAAATGCAAATGCAATCAAGCAAGAAACGGTATAACAGGTAGACGATCGAAAAAAAAAATAAAAATAAGAAAAAAATTGATTTTACAATATAAGTCTAAGTTGGGAATTTTTAACCCAGCATCAGTTGTCCAAATTCCACAAGTATAACCAAAAACCCATCATTGTTCACACATCCTTCAGCATCCACTCTTGCTGTAATGACCGAACATGTTCATCACTCATCGGATGGAACGAATCATGAATCACAAACCGACAACGCCATTTAAAAGCATCACACTCCAGTTTTTGAATTCTTAATTGGATTTTTGGTGCCAGTGTGTAAAAGGTATTCCAAAACCCTCAGCCAAATGTTTTCATACCTGCAATAAACGTCTCCCAAACGTCTAAAGAGATTCTCCATAGCACAGACTGCACGTGAAATTGATTTTCAAATAAATGTGGCCAGGCTGCAGGGCGCCATCGGCCGGTGGCAGCTGTATTAGCGATTAGCTGCTGTTGCTAGTGCTGATTAATGGCGGGTGCGTACGCTGGCATCTAATGATGGCCTCTCATTATTTACCAGGACACAATGCGGCCAATCAGAGGCCTCACGCGTCCCTAATTAGGTACGACAGTATTGATTCCAGCCAATGGGTGATTTGTCAAGACTTTGGATGTTAAGAAAGCAAGTCAATATTTGGTAATGCTCGCTGGGAATTCACTCAGCTCTCATGCATATCACCACATTCGCGTGTGGCCGTCTGCTTGCTGAGGGACTGTTGACCTACTGACTTGCGAACGTCCTTGAATTAAAGGAGTGACAGAGCAGCAGCAGGAAGCCTCCGAATACACGGCAGAATAAAGACTTACAGTTACAACCATCATTCATTGAACCGTTTTCGAAACTAGAAATTGAGTTGATTTTTTAACCTTTTGTTGACCTGTTCTGGATCATGACATAAGAATATATCAATAACACAGCTGTGTAAAAAAAAAATTATATATATTAAAAAAAAAGTATATAAAAAAATTATCCTATACTCTATATATTTATATTATATACACTTAATTATATATATTTACTTATGTTTATAAAAATAAGATAATATAAAAATGTTATCCCGTTTTAATAATGCCCTAACTTAAGATCATTTTGAATGAAAAATTGACTTTATTATAAGCATCACAGCGGTTTTTGCTTTACATTTGTAAATTAAAACATTTTTTATAAACAATATCTGTCCATCTAAATTCACTTTTTCTTTCTTGAAAGATTTACAAATATATATATACATTTTTTTTTTTTTTTAAATAAAACACCAGCTAGTATACAATAAAAGAAATAATGCAATAAAACATGATAAACAGACAACATCAACCAACTAACTTGTTCACATAGACTTATTTTGGATCACAAAGAAATCTGTTAATGTTCTAAGGCAATGCAAAAAAACACAATGGCGGCATCACTTCTTATGCTTCTTTTGTTCAGCTTTTTTCTCCTTTGTTTCTGCCGACAGAAGCGCTCACTCACCACTAGATCCGGGTCCTGCATGAGGCTGAGGATCACCTCGTACAGCAGCGGCCGCAGGTCTGGTTTGAACTTCACAGAGATCCACTGGCCAATCAGCCAGATTACACGCCGTCTGATCAACTTGTACCTGAAAGCACAGGGAAGCAGATCAGCATCCATACAGATTCTTCTTTGAATTGCTTACCATCGCTATAAATGTTCACTAGTCTAACAAAACACAAAAAGCTCAGCAAAGAGACAACCTTAGGAAATACTTTAGTCTTTGAAACGTGTAATTATATCATTAAAGGACTAAACATTTCAAAGAAGTTGGATGTAATGCTCTATGTTAAAAAAGAAAGAAGAAAGAATGAAGACAGGAAATATCTAGAGGAAGAGACATTGAAAAAACAAAGACAGAAAAAGGTAGAATGATAGAAAATAGAAATAAATAACAAATCTAGAGAAATAAGATTGAAGAAAGAAAAAATGGATGGAAAAAAGAAAGGGAATAAAGAAAAAAAAATGAAGAAAAACATAGACCTATAAAATAAAGAAAAACAGACAGACAGACTCCCAAAGAAAGAGTGAAGGAAGAAAGAAGACAGGAAATATGGAAAAAAAGCAAAGACAAAAAAAAAAAAAAAAAAAAAAAAAAAAGAAATAAGACAATCAGAAGAAGGATAATGAGCAAATTAAGAGAGAAGACAATAGAAAAAAGGTTGGTTGAAACCAAAAAAATGGAGGGAAGAAAGAAAAAAAAAATGGATGAAAGAGAGGAACGAATGAAAAATAGACAGACACAGACTCTAACAGAAAGTGCACGAGAGAGAACAAAAGACAAACATTGAACTAATACATCACGTACTGTAAGAAATGCATCAAATATTCTGCTACAATGTACACATGAGCACAAAAAATCTAACCATTCTGCCTTATTGAATAGCAAATCATCTAAATTACGCGTGTGACAGATAGAACTGTACGCTCCATCTACTGCATGCCAAAAAAAAAACATCCCTACGCGTTTGAAGGATCACAATTAAAATGCAAAGAAAAAGTTAGTCAAGCATTGAAAAACATTACAGAATCATGTGCAGCCATGGATGTCGTGCCAGATCCCCGTTTCCTCAAATTCCCAATCAATTACGACTCTGGTAATAAGTGTAAGATTGCACTGACCCCATTTAAATGCATATGATTTCCCAATCCCCATCCGGAATGTCAGTCAACCAAATAAAGCCATACACCACACCTAGAATGCATAGCTTATAAAAAATGCATGCTTTTATGATCCACCTTTATTTTTCTATATTGCTTTTAATAAGCTGTTTGGTATTTCATGATTTAATAAATATTTTACACAGCTCTTTCAAAAAGAATAGTTAGAAAGAAAAAAAAAAAAAAAAAAAGACGTTAGAATCATCAGCCCTACGTGTGCGTGCTTCAGTAAGCAATACAGAACTGACCAACCGAACGCTCCCGACTGCAAAGCCATTTTTCTAGATCAGTCTGGAAAAATCACCCCGAGCCCCGGCGATCTCTCAGGTCACCAGAGACAATAAACCACAGACTGCGCCGACCATTCCAAGGTCTTTTTGAAGAAAAACATATCTGGAGAAACAGACTGCTACGCCATTGGCACAGATAAAAAGTAAGAGAGCGCGCCAGCGGTTTAACCTGCTCTCGTCCGCTTGCCAGTGAACGACAGAGTCATTACAGTCGGAGGTAATAAAAACTTCAGTGTGGAACACAATGCCATCTCTGCCTAATGTCCACCCAACTTCATTACATTAGCTGTGCAGAGGGAAAAAACAATAGAGAAGCTACAAATCATCAGTCGGACGCAAACGCCTGCATTACTTGATTACATTCAAGAGCTCGACTGGACAACGAGAAGATGCTCGGTTTTCAAAGATGCCTAATAAAGACATGCGGTTTAGACCTTGGGTGTCAAACTCAAGGCCCGTGGGCCACAAGCGGCCCCGCACATTCATACACGGCCTGCAAGACATGTTTATATTGTTTTTATTATATAATGCTATTGGTATTAATATCCCAATGATATGAAGCACTGATAACACACACACTACAGAGGAATAGAAAAAGATAAAGCAAAGACAGAAAAAGGTAGAAGAATAAAGAAATAAAGAAATATAGAGAAATAAGAAAGAAAGGAGGCATGAAAGAAAACAAGAAAAGATTAAGAGAATAAAAAGAAAAAATGATTAAATAAAGATATGAAAGAAAAAAAAAAAGACAAATAAAAGAAAAAATAACCAGAAGAAATAAAATTACCAAAACTACAGATCTCAAAATGCAGTGCTTTAGATGCCTTATTCATATTCCCATTCCATAGAATGTTAATAGTAACATTTGTGGTATTTTTAACGTATTTCTGATTTTTTTTGCAACATTTCCATTTTTTTGGCTTGCATAATTTAGACAGAATAAACATTTATGGAATGAATTTTTCCATTGGAATTTTCAAAGTTGCTTAATGTTCAATTTTTATTCTGGAACAATAACCCCATCAGTTTATCCATATTTAAGGGTAAACAAAATTTAGCGTTATTGTGTTTTATACATTTTTATCCAGTTCAGCCCCGCAATGTTTTTGCCTCCGGAGTATTTTGACTTGCAAGAAAATGTTCCGCAAATCCAACGTACACACTTTTATTTACACGAGGAAATGCCATGATGTCGCTTCAGCGTTATTGCAAAGCGTGTAAACCGCTGAGCATCCTATGCCTGAACTTTCAGCTTTAAGTGGTTAATGAATCATCATTATGTAACTTCCTGCTTCACGCCAATGTTCTTTCACTCCTTCGGAAATAAATGTCAATCATAAAAGGGAAAAAAAAAAACTAAAATCAAATAAAAAAAAATCCCTCTCTGGGGGGTTTGACAGCAAGGTCTCCGTGGACAACATTCATATTATTACTGTGAAAAATACATTCCGGAAAAATAGAACGAAGGCCTGGCGGAAAAACGATTAAATGCACCCAAGAGCGGCGACGGCACAGAAAATTGAATTTTATGATTAAGTTATGACCTCTTGTAGCAAGCATTCTTGTACATAAAAAAAATGCTCGAGAAATACCCGTGGATTCCAACTTCATTTTGAGGTGTTATTTTCCCTTTTTTTGAAGAAGAAGAAGAAGAAGAAGCAGCTCTATTGGCACATTAAGAGCATTCGGTATTTTTTCCTCGTCTTCCTCACAATGCACAAAAACCCGGCCGGCATTGTGCTCTGCCTTCCTTGACAGCGACGGACTGATTTTAGAGACGACAAGTGGCTCAGACGCGTCAAAACCAGAAAATGTCAGGAAGCGTCGCTCTACTGCTGATAACAGTGACGGAAAGAGCGTGTAGAGGATGCGCTTTTTAAAAGGACGACACTTGTACGCTTCACTTGTACGTGTGATCACTTGGGTTTTTAAAAGAACGAGAGTTGGCGATTCGCGGCCGTTCGCTGCTTGGTGCCAAATTGGCTCCGACAGAGAGACTGCGAATCAAAACCTTGTTTCAAGTGTCCTCCATCAACGCTTTCAACCGCCATGTCATCCTAAATGAGCTCTCGGCGGCGCCACACCAACAGTTAGACACGTCTAATGAGAAACAAATCATTAAAACGAAACACGCCAACCAAACGCCGTATGTGTTTGTTTTCAAAGTTCAACCTCACAACCTCGGAGAGTCTGATGCGCTGTTCAACGCACATCCCAAAACGACAGACTTGGAATGCCTTAGCAGACTTAATCCAAAATAAAAGTCTTCATCAGTTCCAGAAGAACAATTTACAGTGGTACGGTAAAAAATAAATTGCAAAAATATGCGCGCGCGCACACACACACACACACACACACACACACACACACTGATATAAAAACTACAAAAACGCATTTATCGCCATGCCATTTTTTAAAGACATTTTTTTTTTGTTTTTTGTGTGTGCTGATAAATCAATATAAATTACTTATCTTCAAAAAGCCAAACTCCATAATTCTCTAAAATTACTCTACAATTGAAATACATTGTACAAAACATTCTATAACTCACTAAATCCAATTGACTCAATAAGTCCTATAACTCAGTCCTACAGAGATAATTAATAAAACGATTTTGAATGATATACATATGTATATCTCATGCTTAGTTATGGTAGCGTATTTATAAAATGTCACAACTAATTTTTTTATGAAGTACACAAAATAGACCCAATTGCAACAAAAAAGCATAAACACTTTAGGCTTAGAGAGGGAAACGATGTCTAATGGTGCGGACACAAAGGTTTACGTGAACCAGGAGCTTTTAAGGTGACGTTTAAGAACATTTTGTCAGAGCCGGGATCAAAGCAACAGGTCATATCACAATCCGTGCTGACCGCTCGGAATGGAGCAATATTTGACACAGTTTAGTCTCCTTAAGCCAAACTAGCACCAGCGCTGCCACTCCAAAGCTCTGAGCTGAAAAGGTCATTTCATGCTGTTGCGATCGCACACTGGCCGCAATCATGGCTCACGCTCCGGCTTCTTGGGCTCGCCTGCAGTGTGGCCGCATCAAGGCGATAGCGTTTGGCATGAGTCCTGGGTCACTGAGCGCTGACCCGAGTCCCTACGTGAACCAAAGGATGCGACCCAGCTAGGACACTGGAAGGACGACTGTCTCTCAGAAGATAGGAACTGGATACATTTCAGTTCTAAAATTAGACCCTGGGTGTCCAGAATCGAGCTCAGCTTTGGCCTAATGGTCAGAAAGTTGGACTTGAGTGGTTGCAAGTTCGAATCTCGGATCAGTAGGTAGCACAACTAATGTGTCTGAAACCACGGAAATGTTTGAGCCATGATTTGTCACATCACCTTGTCAAAGAATGAAGATGATTGTCATAATGCCAGAATATTGTTTTTACTTTCTTTGTTTTAATATCACGAAAAAGATGGGTCGCAAACAACGTATTTTTCAGATTGTTTAAAAAATTTAATGTATATACTTAGTTATATTAATTTGGAACGATCACTAGTAAAAATCCTGATTTATCTCTACGTTGTTGTCTTGGATAAATGTTTTTCTAATATTAGCATACAGTCGTCACCCCTTTACCAAAGACTAAAAATCACTAAATACGTGCCTGAATATAGAAATAAAATTGTGACATCATATGTGACTTCATCACATGGATGTGGCCCATGGGCCGTAGTTTAGGCATGTATCTTGATGATTGAGAAACCAAGCCTTTTGATAATAAACGTCCAACATACATGGAAACTCCTTCAAAATGTGAACAATTTAAGCAATAAACCTTCCTCTCAGACACCACGACTAAAAAGATGATGGAACAAATTGTGCAGTTTCATCCAAAAAAAGCCATGTTCACAAAAGGAGTCAGATCTACTGCGAGACGGATGGGGATTTTGTCAAAATTTGATCACCGTACAGTTGAGTGTGTGGTGAAGTTTGTTTAAAAAACAAAAAAATGGAATTTAACAAATTTTAAAATAATTTTTTTAATTCTAAAGCTTGCAAAAAATATCATATCCAAAAGCCTTGTTAGGATCCAAGCACATCACTTTAAACACTATCTGAGGAACCTTTGGTTTAAAAGGTCATCACGTGGATGTTCTGCTTGCCGAGTCTCCTGACAGGTCACGTGAAGGAATGATTCAACGTGAGGGCCTGGAGGGCAACCAGTCGTGAGGGATGAAGGAGCAGGAGGTCAGAGACAAGTAATGGTCGAATCATGGAGCTAGTAAAATGCAAACTGTGCACATTTTTTGCCAAGCTAAAACTTCCCAAGTGAGTCCCGAGCGAGTGGCACAGATGGCAGATGTAAGAGTCTCAGAACTTTCTTCCAAGGCTTTTCCAGGTATTTCCATCTCATCAGGAGAGGAAAGAATAGTGACTGATTAAAGAATGGCAGATGTCTGACTGCTTCTTCAAAAGCCATGCACGTATTCAGTCAGTTGCTTGATTCCTCCGCTGTGAAGTTAAAGCCCACTGACCCACAGCAGATCTGAACAAATGTCACTGATTCTCTAAAAACGCAAAAGTTTGACATATCGGAGAAAGTTTAGTCCAGAAAAATCTGGAGATATGAAGCATTGAACGTACATCACACACACTGACTGTAGACAAACATTTATGACATTTTTCTTTTTTCTTTCAGTCAGTCACTCTTTTCTAATAAAACTGCATGTAATTGCTTCTGTAGTTGTACTCTGGCTTAATGACAATACATTCTAAACTTAATCTAAAACGACGTGATCAATAAAAACATTTAATATTTAAACTTACAAATTACAGCTTGCAAAGATTTTTTTTTTAAACCAGAACAAAAGTTTCTCTGGCTTTCAGTCTAATATAATGGGTTATGCAACAAATAGTAAAATTAGCAAATGTTGTGTAAATATTTTAACTCAATATGGAAAAAAGTGAATAAAAAAAAAAACTACCAGTTAGGATTTAGATGTTGATTTTAAGTGAGGTTCAACCTTTCTTACTAAAATGAGTAGTGCTTCATAACAATATATAATTAAAATAAATAAATAGTATATAGTATAAAAAGTATCTATTTACATATGACCTTACAATTAAAAATGTTAGGTGGAAATAATTAGAAGAAAAAAATAAATCTAATTTTAGCAAACAGCCTTTTTATCAGCGGTATGCATATTTTTGTATAACATAAATGCATATTTTTAGTGCAATATTAAGCTTTTTACATTAATGAAAGGTTAAAATAGTACTGCAAAACGTTCAAAATGTTACATAATAAAAAGTCCAAAGCTAACTTACTAACTCTCAGCACTCTTTTTCAACAAATAGTTTTAGGGTTTAATGGCCGTTTCTGGAGCATAAAGAGCAGCTATTAAAAGGCTCCAACCCTTCATGTCTGACCTCTTCAGAAGCTGGTGGTGTTCTCACAGGTGCTCACAGGTGCTCCATCACCCAGCGTTATAATACCGCCATTGTGAGCGGACAGTGAATGTCATTGAGGTATTGCCTGATGATTATCCACGTTCCCGTCTGAAAGGTTTATCTAAATCTCGGAATCTTTGAGCTGCTCTTCAAAAGACTTCAAACCCAGACAAAGATATCAGCTCTTCCTGGGGCTGTCCTCTCTGAGCATTTGATGTTCTCCTGCACTACTCAAAATTCCTGAAGGCAAACAAAAGGTGAAAACGCAGCCATTAAACTAAAAGTGTAGATCTGGCTGCCTTTATGTAACCGCCATTGATTTCCAGAAAATTTCATTACGGAATAAAAGCGAGACTAGATGGTGTTGGACTTCATCCCTCATTCTTTTTGATAAAGTGCATTTCTGCTCAAACAGAAGTAATGGGGGGGGAAGACTTCTAAGCATAAGATTCAGTCTTTTATCTGCAGGAAGGTTAGACCCTGTCATTTCTTTGAATGCACCTGCTGAGTGACATCATTTCCTGCGAGATAATAAAAGTGTGTGAGGGATCGTCTAAAGAAAATAACGGTGAAGATGCTTTGTTTGTTGATACGCGGTGACGCAGCGCATGGGTTTCTTCACCAACGTGGACGTTAAACATTTCATAGGTTCAATCTGAAGGTCAGAACGTTTCAAGAGGAGATTGGCGCTTGATCGGCGGATGGTACCTGTTGTGATTGACTTGTAACTCCCCCAGGAGTTGGTTCTTGAACCACTGATCAAAGTCCACGTTGTCAAACAGTTCGTACGCTGCCAAGCCCACTGCATTGTAGACTAAAAAAACACGACGTTAAAAGCTATAGACGTCCAACACACAAAGAGCATGGGATAAAAGCGAGTGATGCATGAAGGTACCTGCATCTTTCATGAGCATCTGCACAGGATCTTCTACATTACTGGGACCTGCAAGAAACAGAAAACTAGATTTCAGGTGACAGCAGGTAAAAGGATTTCCATTGTTCATCTTCTAGAAGCTGAAGAACCGAGGTCCGGAATGGTTTACAGTAAAACTTGGTTCTAAAGCGAAATGTGAGAACACACAAAACCAGTGAAAAATGAAAAATGTTGATTCATGTTTCCACCACCTCAATGTCACTGTACAGCTCTGTTAATTCCATATTACTTATATATGTATTTATTTTACTTTCAGTATTTTTTTTATTTACGCGAATAAAAGCAGCCATTTTTTTCCAATATAAGCGGCTCAGAAATTGTGTTTGTGGGGGGGGGGGTCAAATTCAAATATACAAGTACATGTATTCACACATTTTTCACGTTCAAGTGAGGAGCAATGACAAATAAATGGAGCATCCAGGAAATTAGCGCTAACGGCTGTAAACCAAGTCCGAAAAACAGCTGAAAACGAACAACATGCTCGGTCTTCTGTGCAGGGGAAAATAATCTTTCGCTCCGATCCTCTTCACACAGAGTCAGATAAACAAACAGCTTGAAACGGCCTCCCGCAGTTGCTCTAGCCTGCACGAACTGGAGTGCAAAGGCTCTTGTGATGGGCTGAGAATTGAGAATCGACTTTATTATTAATTTATTATTGTAATTAATATTAATAGTAAAAACTATATCGAAATCCCACGAGTCACACGTAAGCTTTATTAAAAAAAGAAAAAAAAAAAAGTATTTTTAAGGGAAAATGTACGTAATGGAACCAGAAATTCAAAAGAAAAAAAAAACTTTGTTTTGGAATTTTTATTTTGTGCCTGAAAAATCAGGGGGGCGCCTTATATTCGAATAAAATCAAAGTAAATTAACTTAGTAACTAAACATAAAGAAATGTTGGTATTTTCAATAAATCCATACATTTTCCAAATAATAAAAAAAAATTATTTATGAAGAATGATTGTACTTAATCCCACCGCCAATCAAAATCTACGTCTTAATTGAGTTCTCAAAGGAAAAATAAAACAACACTACTAATTAACCTGAATGCTTTAAAAACTCAAGAGACACAAACTAACATTTATATTTAATGGCTTTAACTAGCATACACTAGATATTTAAATGAGTTAATAAAAATGTTTTCCTGCGTAAACCAAAGTCAATTTGAAAACCCTTAATAATTGTCATTAGGAAAGTCTTAGAAATGAGAACGGCAACTGAAATTAAAGCAGAGCCTGTTGAGAAGTGAAAAATAGAAGTAGTTAGCCACCGCACAACATTCACTTTCTTAATGCAACTAATTTGATCGGGAAACACATTTGGGCTTTCGACTAATCCATTAATGAGCCACATCAAACGAGATGAGAGTGTAAAGCTCATTAGACGTTCCTCAAACCTGCTTCAGCTCAGTGGGATATCCTTCTGGAAGCATCACCTTACATTAAAACCATACGCTCCAAATGCACTTCTGAATAGAACCCGAGTCAGCCCACCATAGCCCCTGTCCTTTAATTGGAAATGATCTGCCTAACAGAAAACAGTAGCTATATTGAGAAGTGAACAGCACTTTAGTGAAAAGAACTTTATGGAAACTGGTGGTCACAAAGAACTTTTCAGGAATACTTTCAGTAAAAAAAAAAAAAA